>CM068585.1:37480119-38137619 GCA_035048485.1 Pteria penguin | reverse complement strand
TTATTTTGTGAGTTTTCCATCTTGTTCAACAAAGAATTTTATTTCGATTTTTAAACGGATGAAATCAAATCTTTTACCTTATTTCTTTGTAGATAATCTTATGAAAGAAGAAAATAATACAGATGTAACCTTGGGAATAAAATTCTCCCTCACTGTGACTCTGACTTCAATGTTGCTAAGCATTGCAGTGATGGTAGGCTACCACATTGCAATCAGCGGTCAGTTGAAAAGAGGTCAGTATATATAAAATATCCTGGCATAATGCATACATTTTACATGTTATTTTATATTTTGACTCATTAAACGTATGGCAAAGCAAATAATTTAAAATAAAAATATAAGAACACATTGAAAACGAAGACCTCTATTGATTGTGTTGAATGGAATTTTAACATGATTAAATTTCTAAACTTCGAACAACAATCATCAACTATTGTCATCGTCATTATTGATGACTCATTATCGTTCGTGTTAACCATAGAACATCGAAATAACAAAATATGGTAAAGAAATAATACAAAATGATTTAGATTGATATCTGTAATTCATTGAAACAACAAAACGCCTAAACTGTCTCAGAGGTGGTTGAGAAACATAAAGCCTTCGAATAGCTACCTGAACACTTTTAACAAAAGAGTAATCTCATCATTTACCGTAATTATCTGAAAATAGAATTTACTTTTATGTAACTATGATAAATAACATTTCCTCGTTCCTGTCAATAACTATATGTGTGTAAACCACTTACACGTTATAACGTTTCACATTTTACGCCTGTTATTTAAAAGACGAACCATTGATTGATGGGTAAATTATTGTGATTATGAATAAATCACTTCAAGTTTTGAAGGTGAAAACACGCTGGCTTTCTTGTCTAATTAAGTTAACATATTTTACCTTAGATTTATCGATCATTTTGTGATCCACAATTCAAACATATATTTTGAGATTTAAAAAACATTTTGTACTATTCTGTTATGATTCAAAATCCTCATAAAATACTCATGCCGGCTGATAAGTGCTTTATACATCGTTGTATATGTATAGAGCACAATGTAATCTTATATTTCTTTTGTTTGAGGATATAATATATTTATATGTCTACTGTCTCGCATTTTTACAAATCATCGTAGCGTATCATATGTTATTTTATCACGTGCTTGTGAGCCCTTGGTTACTAAAATGATTTCAACAATATATCCATTGACATAGATCTTATTACGAAATGTATTACATTATGAGATTTTACATTAGTAATTTAGTATACATTTCAAAATGTGGTTTATCACTTTACATGTGTTGAAAGGAACGGGATAAAGGATCATTAACATTAAAAACGTGTATATGAATCTGAATTTCATTTCAAATTGCAGTAAATCATATGTTTTCCTGAAAATGCTAAACAATCTCATGAGTATCGACTGGGGCGTTAATTTACCTCTGCACAGTGCGAAGTAGATCGGGACGAGATTGGGAAAGAAAACGTGCAGAAAGAACACTTTGTTAAGATTCGGCCCAAATTCCCAAGGACTAGTTCGAATTTCAATGTTCACATTTTTCACCAAAATTTTAATAAGCATGACAAACTTGTGTGCACCGTCGTTTGATAATCCTTTTTTCTCCCATCAATTTATTCTGTTTACCTCTTCCACGCATTTCCCTTCTTCTGTATGAGAAAAGATGACAACAATTAACACATATAATAAGCAACACTACGAAAATATATGGTGAATGTATTTTGTCGTATAGTAAACAAACAAGAGTGTAAACACTTATCACAAATTACAAATTTAAAGCATACTTAGGGAATACTCGTTACATTCAGCACTACAGGGTTATCATTTAAAGTCATAGAATTGCACGAGGTTTCTGATGTCACATGAATGAAACAGAAATTCCCTTGTAATGACAATTCTTATTTCTACCGTTATTTATTTTATAAAGGTAAACTTTTAATTACAGTCTGACCATTGTATATCATTTCACACACAACACTGTATATACCCGGTAAATATCATGCTGCATACCACATCATACTGTATACATGTATTCTGAGTTTACTACTTATTTTTGTAATGTGTTAAATGTTCTAAATAGCTCCATGGTGACTTCTGCCACATAACTGAGCCGGTAATTCCTCTTTTTTCTTTCTTACCATCTGAATTCGTGTCCAGGTAAAATGTTATGAAAATATATATAGATTGGTGATTATAAGTAATGATAGTAATGTTTTAATGTCGTGTAGTATATTTAGCAGCGTTAACTAAAATATAGACTTTAATGACCTATCCCAAAATTTGACTTCAGTTCTTGGAAATTCTCATGGTCAATAAATCTAGAAATTAACATATAGGTATCAGATTGATGTTAAGGTGTGTTTTAAAATATTAAACTATATGGCATGAATTAGGAAACACCAGGTAATCAAGCTGAGATAATTTGGTCTTTTAAACGTATATAAACACCATATTAGAAATACAAAAAATGCATAATGTACGACACATATTCTTTATGTATGAATTCTGTAGCGTACGCAAGAGAAGTATATAAGAGATCATCAGGAGCACTTACACAAAGTATTCTTTTTAAATCCTTCATGACAGTTTTCGCTACATTTGCTTATCGCAGGTCATTATGATAGGAAAGGGATAGGGAAAAGTATCTGTCTTTGCCAAAGACTCTGAAGATCTGTACAATAAAATTTGGTAATAAGTAATGCAAGACATGTAATCACATTACAAAATTATTGATAGTATGGCAGACGCGATACCTACTTGTGACGGTCAATTGAGTAACAAAAGGTACTTAAATAGTGTGGTGAAACAGTTGTCGAGTCATCAATATTCGTTGTTTGAGATTCATGGCACTTGTTATCCTTTGAATCAAATCAAAATAAAATTGGTGTCATAGCCTTCTCTGTTATGTAATGAGAACAAATAATCTTAAACTGTAATTGCCGCTCAGCAAGGGATTCTTAACAGATTCAATCTGCGGTCCGTGCACAAATGGCATTATGAATATCGACAAGACTTTATTTTGGATCAAAATAACAAACGGAAGCATCCTCGTAAACAAAATCACTATGACGTTTTAACATTTTGTACGAAGATAGGAGACACATGACAGGATTCATCTATGAAAAATGGGACGAATTACTGTATTTTATTTTATCTCAATACTTAAATCAAACCAGAGAAAGAGGAGGCAAAGGAGTAAAATCGACTGTATGAAAGGAGTCATAGCAAGCACTAGGCCGAGACTACAAAGAAAAAGAGTCAACATGTCATGAGATATACTAATGGGGAATCCCTAACCCTGTTGTAGAGTGCTATGATCGTCTACAACAGGAGATATAACAGATCTTATGTGATCGCCTAATAACAATTCCTGATTGTCTTTACGAAAGAATACGAGGGTCATTTATATATATTTAATTTATTGACAAAATTACAAAAAAAACTACTTCAGTCCTTCGAAGTATCCCCCTTGCAGTTCCATACACTTCTTCAACCTTCTGATCCATGTTTGAAATGCTGTTTTTATAGTTCGATTTCGGTATAGCGCTCATACACTGATAGAGTGAACTTCCTATGGCGTGTCGGCTTTCGAAACGTCTTCCTCTGAGCGCGACCTTGATAACAGGTATGAGCCAAAAGTCACAGGTGATAGGTCGGGACTATATGGTGGGTGGGGTAGAATATGAATGTTGTTGGTTTCCAAGTAATCCGTTAGCACGGCGGACGTAAGTGCAGGTGCGTTGTGGTGCAGCAAGTGGATACCGCGTGTACCAGTGCTCGGACGGATTTCTTTATAATGGTCAACAAACTTTTAGAACACATTTTCTTTATAAAATGTTCCATTAACTCTATTGCCTTCAGGCACTGACGACTGGACAACTAGAGTCAAAGAATATTGCATACAAAACCTTCTGTACGGTACGACTCCGACGCGCGATCTTCCCCTATCCACATTTTATTATTGCGCTTGATTTCAAGCTCGAAAATGTATATCCAGGTTTCATTACCTGTCACGATTTCATCCAAATTCATTATATCGCATTTGTTGTACCTTACGAGTAATTGTTTGCTAGTCTCTACCCGTACATGTGCTTCCTCTTCTGTTAGAATATGGGGGACCCATCTTGCACAAACCTTCTTAAGCTTTAATTTGTTCTTTAAAATTTCGAATTTGATTCCAGTAAATGAAAAAAAATCATAAACAGTGTATCAATTTCAACTATTTTATTTAACCGCGTCAATTTCAGGTGTGCCAAAGACGGTTGCAAGTCTCCAACTTCGTAGGTCATATTGGAGCGACTCTCGTCCGCCTCGAAAACGATAGATCCACCTCAAAACTGTTGGATACGACAGCGCATCTGTCCCATAAACTTTATCTAAATCAGCATTGATATCGGTTGGAATGTATCCGAGTAGCTCCTGTCCTTCACAATATGCTCTTTGCTCCGTTGCGCTCGAGTCCTCTTTTTCCCCATTAGTTACGCCACTGTCGCAGACGTTCGTTATCGTCACGTAGTGTATCTGCAGCCAGTCGCGTCGTAGCATTAGTCCGCTTAATTTTTCTTTCTTCGTTCTTCATAATTTAATTGATATTAAAGGAATCAAATATTGCAAAAAATAAATAAAAGTCCCAAATATCATCTTAAATGACGTTAGAAATCATACATTTGTGGTAAGCACTAATAATGAACTCTGGTATAAACATGCGGATAGCTTCATAAACATCAAGCCCTGTAAGGTTAAACTAGTTGACGTAATTAAAGATTACCAAGTCTCCCCTTATGATTGTGAAATATCTAAGTGCGGGACCAAAAATTGCAAAACTTGCAACATCTTAATTACAGACAATTCTTTTACGAGTAATTTAACCAAACATACCTTTCATACGCATAGTTTTGACCATTTGAATTGTAAGAGTTCAAATATTGTGTACGGTATTGAGTGTTCACTCTGTGGGTTAATATATGTTGGAGAGACAAAGGGATAACTCTGTACAAGAGTATCAGGTCACAGGTCCAAAATAAATTGTGGTGGAAACCAATTACTCTATCGCCACTTCAACCAGCCTGACCACTCTATTCTCTCAATGAAAATTAGAATTATAGAAAAAATATATCACCCCACAAACAATGCCAATTTGAGCACTCCTTTGCGTCGGAAAAGAGAAGAATACTGGATAAGACGTCTCGGCACTGCTTCGCCCTATGGATGCAATGACAATATTAGTAGTATTGGTAATCTCACTAGTCCTGCGTGCCAATCAGTTAACGTACTCGGTTTATTCAACAAAAGCCAGAGGAGGCATCGAAGTCATGGTACACGCAAATACAACAAACCTGAAATACATAATATTTCCTTTGATGCTCTTTTGCCACTTATAAATAAACCTTTGGGCCTTCATCACATTCGTACAAAACTTTATTCTATTTCACTCAGAAAATTACACGAGTTGTACGTATCGTCCAGACACCGTATATTTACTAATATAAGCTCTGCAGAGTATAGACTAGATGGCATTATTATGGACATATCGACCGCTAGACTTTTTCGTCCCGTCAAGTCAGATATTTCTATGGAAAAATCTAATCGCCCTTTCATCAAAATTAGATTTGCAAATAAAGGCATTGATTATTTAAATTTTGGCCAAATTTTAAATCATAAGTCTGTTTTAGAGAAAATACCTCCATATTTCAAAAACAAAGATCCGCCATGTATTTCCTATAGCTACACGCCATCAGTTGCATCCAAAATTTATAATTACAAAGGGTTTCTACAGTGTCTGGATCTTAGCAACTCTGCATGCCATCCTCAACCGTGTGTATGTTCCTCATCTAATTTCGTATATTCTCCTTGTGGCCATGTCATTACTGGTGATCTCGATATAGTTAAAAACACTAAATTAAGAGAACTTTTACTTAAAGGTCCAAAATACAGAGAACCTAGATCATTCACATGGAGCCAAAATTTTGAGAATATTATGAACTGCTGCGAGGAATATGCCACACGATGGACAAAAAGAGAGGAAGTACAAGTCGACACTCTTTCGGAATGGATAAAATCTATTGCAGTACTGCTGAGATCAAAAATTTAAAAAAATTACAAGGTTCTGTAAACACCAGGTTCGAATCTATTTTTAAAGATCCTGATGTTGTCAGAGAACTTACCTTCCTCCAAGAACATTATATCATTACACCAGCAGATAAAGCATCTAATAATTATACATTTACTTGTAAGAAATATTCCTTCGACAGCCTAGTGAAAGAATTAGGATTAAATTCAGCTCCAGGAAATCCTTCTTATACTCTCACGAACTTTTCGGTTTCGGAAGTACTCGAGAATCATAAATCTGTCCTCAATACGTTTGGTATTGACTCAAATAAATTGAATTTAGAACTTCCATATTTGTACTGCATTCTAAAAATGCACAAAACTCCATACAAACAACGCTTTATCGCTGGTTCCTCGAAGTGTTCCACAAAATCTGTATCGATGCTACTCACAAAAATATTATCAGAAATTAAATCTGGCCTTCATAGATATTGCGAAACAGTATATTCCAGAAGTGGAATTAATCAAATGTGGATCCTTAAAAATTCAAAAGAGTTGTTAGAACATGTACATCTAAAATCAAAAAGTTTTACTAAAATTCACTCCATCAAGTCTTTTGACTTTTCGACTCTTTACACAACGATCCCTTATCAGAAATTAAAAGACAGATTAGCGGAAATTATTCAAAATGCATTTACTAGTAAAAACGGAAGCCGCAAATTCAAATATATAGTAATAGGCCACGATAAAACTTACTTTGTTAGGGAAAATTCTGATTCCAAAAATAAATACACTGAAACAGCTGTCATCCAGATGTTGAACTTTCTTATCGATAACATTTTTGTGGTGTTTGAAGGTAAGGTTTTTCAACAAATTGTCGGCATTCCAATTGGCACTAACTGTGCTCCGCTTCTGGCAAACATATTCCTTTATTCATACGAAGCTGAGGTCAATTTAGTCTTTACTTTCGCAAGGAAAAAAACAATTGGCTCTTGGCTTCAATTTTACTTACAGATTTAAGAAATGAATCCTATATTTTTTGGTTGATTGAGGTATCAACCTAAAATTTGGACGGAAAACTGCATCAGTGCGCGAAGCGCATTGATGCAAAAGTTTTCCGTCCAAATTTTAGGTTGATACCTCAATCAACCAAAAAATATAGGATTCATTTCTTATCATTTTATTTAGCTTTTATATGAAAACAAAAATTTATTATGGCACTACATTACTTTTTTATCGCTGATACATGTGACTTGATCGCGTAGTAATACAGTAACAAAGTAAACAACATTTTGAAGTCAATAATGGCGGCTAACACGAAATTTGAAAATTTGATCCTAGTGTCTATTGAAAAGATTAGAAGTGAAAAAGAATGAACAATTATTTAAAACACGACTTAATGAAAGATGCATATGAGGATGATAATCTGTTACCTAAGGTATTTATATTTTAAATGGTATTAGTATCATCAGAAATGCAATGTATATTGACTGGTACACGTGCGTGTCACAAGGTGGAAAATGTAGGCTCAAGGACTTGGATCGGATGCAGCACTTGCTCTGGTGCCCGTTCAGTTTGCCCAGTCGGATATGATACCGTAAACATTTTAGTTATCAACGCCCATTGTCAAACGATCGGCTAGTAGCAGACGAGTACAGTACTGTTTTTATTTTGTACTTGTCTGCATGCATTTCTAAACAGCACTGCACTGTACTGTAGTTTAATTGATAGACCTAGTTATATTTTACATTTTTATTGAATAAGAGTAAGAAATTATATTTCATATTTAATAGTTTCTGAAGTGAAGTGCGATTTCTTTTGTACTTTGCATTCGTAATATATAACGAAACAATTTAATGCAATCGATTAACAATACGGGAATCACTGTTCCATAAATAGAACGGGGTTTTGCATTCCAGAGGAAAGTAGCGCCGGCAATTGTGACATATCTGCACTCAAAATTTTGTTCATGCAGAAATGAATTAAATTTTTTAACCAATCAGATTCGCTGCAAAACCATGAACGCAAAGAAAATTAAATGATATATAGATGACTTGCTTTCAATTAACAATCCTTCATTCGCGGATTATCTTAGCATCATCTATCCAAGTGAACTGGAGGTCAAAGAAACCACAGAAACTAGTAATTCTACTTCGTATTTAGATATTATGTTGTCTTTCGACATTAATGGTCAATTGAACACCTCACTCTATGACAAACTTGACGATTTCAATTTCGCTATCACAAACTTTCCTTTCATAAGTAGCAACATTCCATCATCGCCCGCATACGGCGTATCCATATCTCAGTTAATACGTTATTCCAGAGCAAGTTCAAATTACAATGACTTTGTTCTGAGGGCTAGGCGACTTTCAGTTAAGCTGCTCAACCAGGGTTATATATGTGCTAGACTAGCATCGTCACTGAGGAAGTTCTACGGTCGTTACGAGTCTCTTATTACTCCATATGATATCTCGTTATCCAGACTTTTAAATGATATTCTGGACTGAGACCGATGCCGATCACTTTACATAGATTTGACACCTTCTATACTAGAAGGTTACCTACTTCGACTTTTCCATATATAAATACATATGGAATTCACACGATTTGACTCTTTCTACGGGGTATATGTGACGGGTGTTGCTAGCAAGCAGGAGATGCTCACTCTCCCCGGGCACCTGATCTCACTCCATCACAGGGGTTCACATTTGCTCTGCAAGTAGACATATTTTGTTATTTTCCATTTGTTTTTCATTTCACTGATTTTGTATGTCCTATGGTTTCATGATTTTCGGACTTGTGGTTTGGATTTATCCATCATCTTTACAATTCAATACTTTTGAAATGACCCTCGTACATACAATGAAATAGAGGAGAAACTATATCTGACTAAAATATACAGCATTATATACCCTAGGCATAGCGAAAACAGAATTTTGAGGACATGGAAACAAAGAGGAATTGTTAAAATTGATGATGATGCTAATATGGTACTGAACAATACATAAACATTTCCTCAAACGTTCTCCTTTCCTGTCATAATGAATATTGAAATGTCAAGGGGAATAAGGAAGTACATGTAAACGTTTTGTTTATTTTCCCTTCTCTTCCTCTCTTTTATTTCTCTCCATTGTACTTATTTATCATTTTGCATTTGGTAGTCAAAATATATATTTATATCTATTAAATGATAGGCCCTTTTTGTCATATACGGTAACTGGTAGTCGGAGTGGGTATTTTTCTTTTTATTTTGACAGGTCTTTTTGGATTGGCTATTGTTACTTTTATATGGGCAGTACGAATATTTTCAAAATGTAACTCCTTTTTCCTTTATCGTTTTACAAATTTGTCACTCTCTACCGCTCGGTTTGGGTTAGTAATCGCCATAAATACTATTATTAAGTCAACAAATCTCTCATGATTAACCAGCAAAAAAGTTTCAAATTTTAATATTCACTGTCACGCTATATTTCCTGTCTACGCCTTATCGTGGTGGTACAAATATACACACGGCACAGTGCTATATGGTTCGATAGGTAGAATTTAAAAAAGGTCACAGGATTTGAATACACAATCGACGTAAAAGTTGTCATTCTAGCATTGTTTATAATCATTACAAAGTTATCTTATCTTAATGTTATCTACGCATGAATACTCAGTGAAAAGGATATTTCTGAAACATCTTTTCAATTCTTTTCCATTGTCACATTCCTGATAAATGTGATATAAAGGCAGAGCTCTTATCTACATTTCAGTAAGTTTTATAAGATTAAAAACAATCTCTTTTCCATAAATTGGGATCGGACAGCTATTCTGATAAAGACGTTAAGAACTATTGACGTCGCTGAATAGTAACCACATGACCATTCTGCAATTTATATCATAGCAACTGGTCTTATATATGAACATATTGACTCCTTTTGATAGAAAATGTTATAATCCTTATGATGGAGGCGATTCTATCTCTTTTTGTGAAATCAAAAGATTATTTTATAGTTATCCCACCATTATACAAAAGTCAGCCATGAGCTGTAATAAGCGCAGAAAAATGGAAATCTATCCAGCTGAAAAATTCACAAAAGAATCAATTCATAGTTTAAAGTAAATTGTTAGTTTATATATTCAATCATTCTTAAAATCAAATTCCAAATTTGAATGGACCCTTGTTTGTATGATATTATTATTATTATTATTATTATTATTATTATTATTATTATTATTATTATTTTATTTTATTGTATTTTCTTTTATTATTTATAATGATAAAGCAGGATTGGCTCAGTGGATCAGGTACTCGGCTTGTGAGCAGGAGGTCGCGGGTTCGACTGCCGCCGTGGAAACATCTATGTTTTGTTTTTCGGGTGAGACATTAAAAACCGAGATTCTGTGTCATTTTAATTGTCTCTCACTGTTTCTGAAGGGTCTGCTGTCCGACGAAAGAAATGCATCAGGCAGATATACGTCACCATATACGTGAATGATGTTGGAGTCACTTAAACAATTATATAATAATGTAAATTTCTATACATTGTTCATGTTAAACTTCAATTTATTATCATTCATCTTTTTTTTCTATTTGGATTTTGGGGGTGTTTATTATTATTATTTTTTTTTGGGGGGGGGGGTTATATACAACATATGTTTTGCATAGACTAAAACGTCAACAGTGAAATATTGTTTCAATTTTAAAATTTAGTTTAAAAACGGCATATATCTATTTTATGATTTCACTTTTCGTACTACACTGAAGCCCTGAGATTCATATGGTGTTTCCAATTCATAATTCTAGATGTGCTGCCACTCAAACTTTAAGATCACCAGTTGTGTTGCAACATGGCCAGGATCCGTACACGACAGTCGAACATTTCTGTATCCGACAGTCGAATATTTCAATCCTCAGCACTTTGATATTGCAGTTTGAGAGTTGTATTACTTACTCTGGTATGATTCTATTTTCTTAAGTGTCAAGATAAGTTGACACTACTAATATATCTGTAGCTCCAGTTTGATACATATTCTCAGTGTCCGGGTCAAGTTTGGTTTTCTTTTTCTTTGGTTCCTTATAACTCTGATTTTCATATGTGTTTTTCCCCTGTATATTTATTTCTTTAATAGCAGGTTGCTCAACAGCTTTGAATAGGTAACCAGAGATGTTTTAAAACACGATTCTCCCTTTTGCGGTACTACATGTATGTTAATAGGAGCCCTGAACCTAAAATTTTTATTGATTAATCAATACTGCTGATTGATCAATACTAGCAAGTAGTTTGTAAAACGTTTTGCCATACGGTCAAAAATAGTGGGTCACATATGTAAGGGACTGAAATTAATGTATAATTTGTTCTCAATGAAACATATTTGAAAGTGCTTCTTATTTTTGAGATAGTGAAAATAAGGTAACCATGAGAAAAAAAAAAAGACTGATGCCAGTGATCTATAACAACCTCGCTTGATTTTTTATGGAATTTGTAGTGACAATAGTGCATCATTAAAGTCAGACGAATAAGCCAAAAATTGCACTCTTGATAAATTAGAACTATTTTAAAGAAAAACAGAGAGACTCACCGCCCCTACCAATGGACATTTGGACTGCCAGCCATAGCTTCCGCTAAAATATTTTCCGACTCAGTTAACGAAGCCAGGGCAAGACCTCCACCGGTTTTTCTCATTGATTTTGAAATTACAATTGTTTCTCTTATATACAATTGTTCATTAGATTATTAAATCAGAGAAATAATTATATATATATATATATATATATATATATATATATATATATATATATATATATATATATATATATATATATATATATATATATATATATGAATATATATATGAATATATGTATGAATAAGAGCGGATTCCTCCACTGCAGACCATTTCGGTCGTTGTTATTTCTTTGCTAATGTTATGTCTGGAAATTCAGCAACAATGTCCATTTTTATATATCGCAGACGTTACGTACCGGCGATGACGTTGTGGAAAACCCTATGCGTACTCCAACTTCAGAGCCGTGCTCAGTGGAGTACAGCACTTGAGTTCTTGATTTTGAGTTCGGAGTCGAGTATGGTTAAAGCTTTATAACCTCGGGGCCAGGAGACGCTTAGTCCTACCGGGCACCTGCTGGTCTCATATTTGAATTTCAGGAGTCCGTGAATGTCTGTTGCAGTACGTACCATAATCAATTGACACTTTCGCAGTTTGTATTTTGTACCTTTGTAAATATTACCTATAGAAGTTATATATTAAATTGTAAAGCGGCGTTTTCATTATTTAATGTATAAATATCTCCTGTTCTTATTTTATTACCTTATCTTCACGATATAGAAAACTTTTTTTATTCAAAATGCAGTATGCATTACGGATCTGTAAGTTGAATCGTAATGAAATATTTTAGTCAACGTAACAATACAAAAAACCCATTATTTTATTTACATTTATCTAATATTTTAATTGTGTTTAATATAATATTTATATAGATACATGCGTTGTTAATGCGATCCTTTCCGGTTTTAACTAACTTCCGCCTTCGTATCTATGCGAATGTATTTTATGAATGGGGAGGCAATGACAAATTTTATCCGGATTTTGATATGATTGTTCAGTGTGTTATGGCTATTTACATAGTATTTTGGATGGTATATTTAGATAGATGTTTTTGTGAAGCAACCTGTGGTAAGTACATGTTAATATTATGCAAGTTATATTCCTAAGAAGTAATTAAATATTTCCAGGGTTTGATGTCATATAACGAATGAGTGTCACGGTTCACGGTTATATACATTTTCATATCTTTACTTTTATTTGCATGCTCTTGTTGATTTGCGCCATACAGTTTTGTCAGATGTCTTCTGTTTTTTCTTTCGTACTTCTTAAAATATCTGTAGATGTTTAAGTTGATTTTTCTCATTGATATTAATAGAACTATACTGAACTTTTAATAAACTCTACCTATGTAGTAGCTACAACCGGTTTTTATATGGAACACCGTAGCATTTGCGCAATATGAACTGATTTCTCTTCTTAAAAAAAAAAAACAAACAAACAAAACAAAACAAAAGAAAAACAATATAATATATAATATTCAGGTATTACTGTACTTGAGTACTTAAAATGCATTTCGGATAAAGTAAGCGACAGTGGTGATAATCGTAAGTAGATACTTATAGTTAGTCTAAATTGTATTAGTCTTAATATTTCAAACTTACATTTATATTATCCGTCAATGAATTAATTTCAAATCAAGTTTCTCCTTAGTTGTGCTTTCAGAATTACAGCTAGATGCTAACACTCCAATCATCACAATTTCCAATACTACATTACACTTGTGTGTCAAGAGATCATATTGGACCACAAATCAAACATTTCAATGGTCGTATGTTGTAGGTATCAGTGTTAGTGTTTTAAATCTTATATAAAGGGGTAAAGGAAGTGAAGTTACTAAATAATGGGGTATTCTTTTATACGGGTTAAAGATTATTTGTCATTTTGAATCTCAGTATGAATTATTTTCATATTTGTGATGCCTTAAAAAAAGAAGACGTTGTCCTTTACCTTTTTCTCTATTATTGCTATAGTAGAAATCAATGCGTAAATTATAATTACCATATGTCTCATTAATCACTTCAACATCAACTCAGATCAATTTAAGAATAGACCATTTATGTCTGTATTAATGTATTATAACATATACAAGTCTGACAAATTATGTCTCTTTCATCATACACGTGACTTAAACTGTGGAGATACGAAATATTTGAGAGGAAAATAATTATCAAATTGACCTACTAGTAACAGCATTCTGTTGATAGAATATCAATATATGTATCCTTTTTAATGATTAAAGATATTAAACAAATGACAATATGATGGATTATGGAAGCCTTATGCCTGGACGATGTATCTGCAAATGACACCATCCATTAAGTGACTCATATACAGTGAGGTGCAGTCCTAACATAACATTATGTTAACGTCGCGTTAACGTGAAGTTTGCTTTCCTCGTGCGCTCAGGACTGCTGAGCACACGCGTTTGCGTTAACGCAGATTTCCTCGTGAACTAAATTCTGAGACTGCGTTAACGCGCTGGGCTGCCGCGTTCACGCACTTGGCTGCCGCGTTCACGTAATTGGCTGCCACGTGAACGTTGCTGACAGCTACGTTCGCTTGCTTACAACTATATAGAGAAGGATTTAAAGGAGAATCGATATATACATTGTATATTTAAATATAAAAATATATTACTGTCTGCATGTAGAGAAATATTTAGAATTAAATAAAACGCTTACGAGTAAAGGGATGAATTTAAAAAATATTGAATACAATTTCCGCACATTGAATATAATGAAATTTATTCTTATTTTAGGATAATAATAATAATACTAATGATAATAATAATAATAATAATAATAATAATTATTATTATTATTATTATAATAATAATAATTGAATTAATGAAAAGAATAATAATGATGATAATCATGGTATTCATATATTATGAAAAATAGCTAAATTAAAAAAAAACCCAATTGTAAATATATAAATAAGAACAAATACATAAGTAAATTGTAAATAAATAAACAAATAAGAAATAGATACATAATTTTATTAATTAAAAATAAATAAACAAAATAGAATTAGAATGTAACTTTCCTAGAGTCTTTATAGTATAAACTGACTAAGTCTTTCATAAATACCTGAGTGCATGTCTACGCGGTGATTTCCATTATTATATTACATATGAAACCCTTAATGCGGGGTGTCATTTTAACATCACATTTGATGCACGTATATATGGCGACATTTGCGGTAATTTAATTAGATTCCTTTTATTTCCTCCATCCGTACCACTGTAAAGAGAATTACAAATGTAATCATGTGAACGCGCGACTGGACTGAGCGCACGCGGGAATAAATCGCGTTAACGCGAATTTCCTCCCGCGTTAACGCAAGAAGCGCACGCGTTTCCGGTCGAGCAGTCCTAGCACGTGTGCTAAAGCAGTCCTCGTGACCGCTTTTCGCGTTAACGTGAATGTTATGTTAGGACTGCACCCATCTGTAGCAAAACAAAATACTGTTAATGTAATAAATGAATTCAAGTATTTTTGATTTAGTTTGATACACTAGCGTTTTTATTTTGGGCCCTCATTGTTATCATTTCCAATTCCTACGGTTTTTATTTAGCTCTTCTATAAACATCATAAATATATTTGCAAAATGTAGTCAAGTTAAAATGAAATTAGTACTCTAATATGATCTCACAAAATAATAAACAACAAATAAAAAACAAAATACAAAAAAAAAAAAAACAACAAAAAAACAAAATACAAAAAACATAGAATATTATTTGTCTTGTCAGTGTTTATTGTATTATTATGATTCTTTGGCTTGACTGAAATAAAGTTGGAAAGTCAAAACAAAACCTTGACAATTAATTCCTTAAAGGAATGGGTGGATAGTTTTACGAATTCGTCTAGCTTCATTCAGCAACACATAATTTACCTGACTCCTTGTACTTATAAACTTGGAGATTTTATCAGACCATTATGGCATAAAGCAAAATATTTTAAAATCATCGTAACAGTTTTTACCCTTAATCATTTCATAACGTTGAAGAGACATATTGCAAGTTTCCTTTCTCATATATTTTAAGAACGCTGACGGTGACGTTATATCTGACAACATTTGCAACCAAAACATCAACACAGCAGACTGCTCCATTGGGTGGCCAGATAATGATGCTATTCTTTTATATGACCCTGTATATATATATACGTGTCAGAATAACAGAACGGGGATGTCAAAATGCAACAGACTTGTCTAAACAGATTAAGTTTCCAAGTAGGTGGTATATTTTAATGATTAAATATGATCATGAAATGTGACAAAATACTTTTAATTACAATATTTTTTTTATATAAAGAAAATTTGTTCTTTGAAATCGGCAACTACATGTATTAATGTATGTAAACTTTTATTACCTTTCATTTAAAATCAAATAATAATCTTTAGGCATTAAATACATTTCTTTACAGACACCTTCAGAAAGGCAAATTCTGTATTTTCATATTTATTTTTGTCTGTTTTATTGTTCGTTTTTCTTTTTTTTTTCTTTTTTTTATAGCACCATGGAAGATAAAACGGGTATCATCAACTGTCTACTCTTGTGTGACGCATGATCCTAATGTTCTTATCATGAAATGGACGGTTATATCGAGGAACTATACAGGCAGCACAACACTAGTGCATATAACAAACTGTAAATGGACTCCTAAAGGATTCTGTGATGATATTTCCTGTGAAAATGCCACATCTGGAGTTAAAGTTAACGTCAACATTAATTACATATATCTCGATGAAGGCTATAAATATAAGATTCGTTGCTCATCATTTTTCAATGGATATAAGGGAAGTCCATTTGAAGAAATTCTAGACGTCGAAGGTATTGTTGATCTTTTCTTAAAGTGCTATTAGAATGCTGGAGAATTTTTCGTTTCCATGTAATACTAATTGAATTATTCCTCCTCCATTGATAGAAATTACAACTTTTCCTGCTTCAGTATTTCTCTGCGATATGTTTCAAAATACCGATATGACTAGTATCACGAACAAAATAAACTTCCGGTTTAACTTGTTACAGAACCTCCACACAAGTTTTAACGTCATTTAATATGACGTCAGAATTCAAAGTTTAACGTAATAATGAAAAATCAGGGAAAAATAGCACCTGTACACCTGCACATATTATGACGATTTACTACTAAAAAAAGCTATCGAACTTTTTATTGCTTATTGTATATATCTTGAGATCCGCGTCACGCATGAGCATAATATTTTGTTAGCGATTCTTTTATGTAGATAGGCACATAATATAGAAAAATTGTGATAATTCTAATAGCACTTTAAAATACTTCCGTAGAGAAACTGTTACTTTAGTGAATGGTATCAGTTAACTGGTGTTTAGAGTGTTTGGAAATTGTGAAAAATATTCTAAGATAAATTTGTGAAATTTACAAACAGGCTTTTTTTTTCATAAAATTTTCATTGAAAATGTGTGTAATTTCACTGTATATTTCATTTTTAACTGTCAGTTTAAAATTAGTTATTTTCAGGATAGTGTTTTAAATATTAAAATATGTATAATAAAAATTCTGCAGCTTTTGCTTTCGTCAGTAAATCCATTATAGAAATATATCACATGCTTCTATTCAAGTTTGACGCTAAGAACCCAGGCAGTTATTCGTAGCATTCATAACATAGTTAATTCTCAGATTCTTAGTTGCCCTATTACATTTGTGAATGCCACAGAGACAGCAGGTACTTCTGTATTTCATTTTATATAGTCTTATTGATACTTTCTTCTTTTCCAAATAAAACAGCATTCCTTTATATACTATCCTTACAAAACAAAGTCATGGGTCCGGTGAATAACCCATATTCATTACATGAGTGAAGTTAGATCGACACAAGAGTTCTTCCACATCCCTTTTATATTATTTTTTTTTATTATTATTTTAAGCCAAAAATCAGCACATTCAACGAATGCATTTGGGTGCAGTCCTAACATAACATTATATAAAATTCAAATATATAGTTATAGGCCATGATAAAACTTCAGTTTGTCAGGGAAAATTCCCAAACTGAATATACTGAAACAGATGTGAAACAGATGTCATCCAAACGTTGATTAATCTTATCGATAACATTTTTGTGGTGTGTGGAGAAATGGTTTTTCAACAAATTGACGGCATTCCAATGGGTACTGTGCCCCGCTTTTGGCTGACATATTCCTTGACTCATACGAAGCTGAATTCATTCAGTCTTTGCTTTTGCAAGGAAAGAAACACTTGGCTCTTCGCATCAAGTTCACTTACAGATATATAAATGACTTGCTTTCAATTAATATTCTTCATTCGCGGATTACCTTGGCATCATCTATATAAGTGATCTAGAGATTAAAAACACAGAAAGTAGTAATTATTCTTCATATTTAGATGCTATGTTGTCTTTTGATATCAATGGTCAATTGAACACCTCACTCTAGGACAAACGGGACTATTTCAATTTTGCCATCACAAACTTCCCTTTCATACATGAAAATAGCAACATTCCATCCTCGCCCGCATACGGCGTGTTCATATCTCAATTATTACGTTATTCAAGAGCATGTTCAAATTACAATGACTTTGTTCTGAGGGATAGGCGACTTCAGACAAGCTGCTCAACTATGTTATATATGTGCTAGACTAATAACGTGGCTGAGGAAGTTCTATGGTCGTTACATGACTCAATATGATAACTCGTTATCCATACATTTAAATGATATACATGATTGAGACCGATCCCGATCACTTTACACAGATTTGACACTGTACTAGAAGGTTACCTACTTGACTTCTCCAGATATAAATAGATATGGAATTGACATGATTTTGCTTTTTCTACTGGACAGGTGTTGCTAGCAGGCAAGGGATGCTCACTCTCCACGGGAACCTGACCTGACTCCATCGGGGTGGGGTGGGGTTGGGGGTTTGACATCTGCTCTTAAATAGACATTTTTCGTTATTTTCTATTAGGTTTTCATTTTCACTGATTTTGTATGTCCTATGGTTTCATGTTTTTCGGACTTATGGTCTGTACATTTGATCCCAAACCCCGTTAAGGTACTTTGCACTTTAATGAATGACAATATTTAGAAGAAGATATAATCAAAAAAGTAATAATATCAATAATATTGGATACATATTTTGAACACAAAATATAATTAATTTTTAATCATTTCAGTATAAAAATTACAATGGTAACACTAAATCAAAACAAAAGATAATAAAACGATCAATAATATTAATAATAATAATATTAATAATAATAATAATAATAAAAATAATAATAATAATAATGTTTATAATAATAATAATTATTATAATAATAATAATAAAACATTTGTTGAATTCTTAATTGTGTAAGTTGAAAAAAAAGTTTTCTTTTGAATAGTTAATTAAATGCCTATGCGACCATTTTATTTGATATACAATTTATTCAATATCAAAATTTGTTTTCAATGTCAGTGTCAGATATGAATTGCCATAAATCTACGTAGCTTTCAATTATTTTATGTAAGTACGAGAATAAATGATGTCATACAATTTATGCACTTTCAAACATTTCCCATCTCATGATTCATGAGATTCATGCATTTCTGAAAATCAGAGAAGAAGCAATGATCGTAGTGACCATAAACACCTCATGGAAATGTAAGAAAATAGAACTATCAGATTAATTTTTATTGTATATACTATAATTTTAATGTTGCCTTACCTTTGCCTAATAAATGATTGTATGCCATTATATAAGACTACTGTCTCAGGTGTATGTCAAAAGTTGCACTTAAGTTCATAAAAATATTGCAGTTGCGGATTCGCCTTAGTACGGTCATATGGAGGGATAATCGTGAGACTAACCTGTTCACACGCACATTCTGAAGTAACATATTCTTCCCGAAATCTCAGGGATAATAATATTCCACTAAATGATATGATCAATACATATGTGCAAGTGATTCGGATTAACCAATTGCAATTCTTAAGCAATAAGGCTAATAGGAATTTTCTTTCAATAATATGTTGTAAAAGAAAAGTAATGACAAAACAAAGATAAATAAAGTCGGAGAAACAGCTGTCATGTCACATAGTGAGATAATATATCAAAATTTTCAAAATCTTTTTTGCTAAATTTTTATCATAAAAGCTAATCTAGATTCATCCGTTTAAAACCTAAGAATACTGAGTTTTGCAATTACTGTTCTGATTCTTCAGACTAACGTATTTACTGCGTAATCATTAAATACTACTACTACTACTACTACTACTACTACTACTACTACTACTACTACTACTAATAATAATAATAATAATAATAATAATAATAATAATAACTAGAGCTGACCTTGTTGGCGAGCCAACAAGAAGGTTTCACAAGACTCAGATGAAAAAGTTAAGACCAAATGTCTTGGCTTTTTGTTGTTCTTGGATTGAAAATGAAGAATTCAGCATGAAAGATTTTTCTCCGGGGAATAAGAGGAAGAAATATTTTGGGACCACATCCCTTTGTGGGGCCCCAAGGTATGCGGAAAGGACTGTGAAACCGATAAATCTGACCGCAAATATCTTAAAAACGGTAAGGTATATGGATAAAAAAAACTTTAGGTGAATATATACATTTTATTTTTCACGAAGAATCGATTCCAACCATTCCCGATTCGATCGGATGAAAAGTAAGGGAGCTATGACGTCATTTAAATAGTATTACGTCATGTTCAGGAATTTTGCACCATGCCAAATCCCACTTGTCAGTCGGTAAATATTTTTATTCTGTATCATGCTACCAAATTTCACACCACTAGCTTTATAAATAGGCGAAACACAGCTTCCTGAGTTTGAAAAGTGTATTTTCAGGAATGGTGAAACCATGAATTTTGACGGCAAATATCTCGAAAACGGTAAGAGATATCGAAATTCTGTTGGTACTTGGAATTTTCACGCAGAATCGATTCCAACCATCCCCGATTCGATCCGATGATAAATAAGGGAGATATGACGTCATTTACAAAGTATGACGTCATTTTCAGGAATTTGGCTCCATGCCAGATTCCTCTTGTCAGTCGGTAGATATTTTCAATCTCTATCATGCTACCGAATTTCACACCCCTAACTCCCTCAATAAGCGAAACACAGCTTCCTGAATTTGAAAAGTGTGTTTTCAGGAATGGTGAAACCGTGAACTTTGACCGCAAATATCTCGAAAACGGTAAGAGATATCGAAATTCTGTTGCTGTTTTAACCAGATTAGATATTCTCAATCTCTATCATGCTACTAAATTTCACACCTCTATCTTCCTCAATAAGCGAGCTATAGGCGAAAACATTTCATGAATAATTAATGAGTGTTGATGACGTCACAAACATCACTTTAAAGGGGGTTGTCGTGTTCAAACGCAAATAACTCAAAAACCGTAAGAGTTAGCGAAAATCTGACAACACTTTACTGGTAGGTATTTGAACGCTCTATCCAATGGAAGAAACCGGATCAAAATCCGACTGCAAATAAAGTCGCTAGACCTTGCCAAAGATTTGATTCGAAAATTTTCAATAATTTCAAAAATATTGGCAGCATGCCATTTTCATTCTAGAGGTAGATTAAGAATGTGGAAACATGTTTAGATATAAAATTTCATGCCGATATCTCATTTAGTAAGAGAGCTATTAACGTATGAATATTTAATTAGCTTTGATGACGTCATAGCGAATTTACCCACGCTCATTGTGACTTTATTTATGGTCCGATTTCAAAAATTTCTCAGATTCCAAATCAGGCCGATGAAATATTTCATCCTTAATTAAAAAACCTAAGATTGAAATATTTTTTTTGAATTCAAAACAATCGGGTCAAGGTCAACTTTTTCGGGATAGAGCTACGAAACTGACGCAGTGACATAAAATCTTGCATCTCCTTTTCTAAATCGAATGCTGAAAATTTCATTCCAATCGGACAATAAATAGCGAAGATACAGGTACCTAAATAAAAAAATTGTAGGTGGCGCTGTGACCTTACAGAGTGAAAGTAGGGAAAAAAAATACCTCGGCGGAAATGTGTTAAAAGACTATCCTGAAAATTTGAATGTTCTATCTTAAACGGTATTGGAGAAAACCTCTGTCCACTGCAAAAACGGAAGAAAGATAAAATAAAAAAAAAAAAAATAATAATAATAATAATAATAAAAAAAGAAAAATCAGAAAAACAATAGGTTTCACAAGTGGAACTTGTGAAACCTAATAATAATAATAATAATGATGATGATGATGATGATGATAATGATGATGATGATGACGACGACGACGACGATGATGATGACGACGACGATGATGATGATGATTATGATGATGATGATGATGATACAATGAATTTTAAAGCAATGAACTTAAAGATTCTGATATAGAAAAGTATTGTGTTCAATCTTAAGGCAAGACATCTGCGGTTAATCCTGAGTACAGTAGAAATCACACAAGGAATACAACATATCCGAATGACAATCAATCAAACGGTAGGTAAATTTTAACTACATGTGATATTTAATTGTCCCTATTTTCATATGGATATAGTTATGTATAACTTATCAGCAGTTATCCGCACCAAGACTATAGAACAACAACAGGTTACCTATATGTAAGGAAAGACAAAAGGCAAACGATATCTGCAGGATCACTGTTCTGTCAAACTAAAATATGGCCTCCTGTTCCGATGAACGTATAGGCTTTGTGTAACATTAGGCTTACTGTATGTATGATTAAATAAAGCATAAACAAATTCTTTCAGTGCACAGAATTAGAAAGATACCACCAACGTATAAGAACTTGCATACCCTGCTGGTCAAAGTGTAAAAAACACAGAAACACTAAATTCTCAGCGATCTTTCGAACGTCTTTGTTCTTCATTTTTGCAATGAATGCTAGAGGTGTCTTAAAATTGAAGCATTGACTCGAATAAATTGAAACAATGACCATTACTTAATTATCTAAGATCGATAACCCAAACTGGTATACCAGAGAGTATGAGTTATCGTTCCTAAGAATGCCACGATAAATGAGAATATCAAGAGACAAGCTCAAATATTCTTAATTATTTTGTAATCTGTATTCGTTAAACTTAGTGGTCTATAATTCTTGAGTTTATTCTTTTCTTTTTGAAAGTCAGTGAGTTAAAACGGTTCTGGGTATGTATATATCTGGTGCATTATGTATTACTTGGTACAAGCCTATCTTTATGGGCGTTTTAGCTTTAAACATCTGATTTTATCATTGAATTAAAGGTCAATGCATTATTATATCTCACGAAAATCTTAGAGATATAATTTCATTTACCAATCATTGAGCGCATGAGCATTTACATTTTCCTTTTCACACCACGTTTCAGTATGTGTGTAACGCTTCGTCTACAACATTTTGGACATTGATTGAAATCTATCCTGATCGGTAATGTATACTAGCGGAAAAATGAAACTGTCTATTTAAAAAAAAATAAATAGAAACTGAAAAAAGTATTCTTTGAAAGCTCTTTATCCTTACAAACCTATGTGTAGTTTAATATACTAAACGCGTGTTTCAGCATTGATGGCCACAACACGCTTCTCTGGGGGTTCGAACCTAAGCGACATATGGTAAGAAATCAATAAGAATTTCTTGCATTCAGTGTATTTAAACAGAAAAACAATGGTTTTTGGAATCAAATATTTGATTGAGAGATGCCTCGCATGATTGAAATGATCCTTAGCGTGCTTTCTGGATGCCGGAAATCGGTACGTCTCAACGCAATGTGGCGAGGCAGTTTGCGGTTCCTATCAACACTGTAAATGCTTTATGGAGAGAATATCAGCAAAGTGATACCGATAGGGATCGCCTACCATCACCGCATGTGACATCTCGTCGGCAAGATACGTGTATACGTATGTGACATCAGCGTAATCGATTCCAATCGAATTCTTTTACCGCTAGAATCATCCCTGAGTATCCACAGATAAGTCCTCGTACCATAAAGAACAGATTGCGAGATGCCAACATCTCTCCTCAACGTCCTGCTATCCGTCCTGATCTGCTCGCGGGTCACCGTGTTGAGAAGTTAGCGTTAGCTTTGGTGATAGTATAGAGCAGTTTCACCAGTGTACGGCACCATAACGAGAGCAGCAAAGCGTAGTTGCGTTAGCCCGACCTGGGATGCAATTAGGGTAATGTCCAGTCATAGCCTATAGAACATGTCTGAGATGACATGCAACAATGTCTCCGCCAAGAGCCAAATACTCTTGCTATGTTAGCCTTTACTGCGCTTATGGCGGAAGATTCCCATGCGGTTCTGTACAATTTGATTTGTTCTGCGTGTAGTAGGTGTTAAGAATGTATAGGTGCAAATGGAGGTCATACACACTATTAATGTTGTGAAACTTTTTTGCAAAATCTGACAAATAGGTGTTGTTCGTATCATCAATAGTGGACATAATCCGTGTTTTGAAAGACAATGCAGTATATTAAATAATAAAACACATAATCCGACACGATATTTTGTACATGAATATATAAATAAAATAACTGAACTACACAGCTCTTTTTTCGCTGGTAAATGTACATTATTATACTTTTTATATTGTTACTTTTTCTTTGAATCGATGCTTTTGCGGACATTGTGTTTGATATGATAGATTAATATACATTTATTGTCAATGTGATTTCCTGAATTCATTAACTTCCGCCCTTGAATTAATGTGAATTCATTTAATGGATTTGGTCGCTGTAAGATATATCATCAGGATTTTAATACAAGTATTGTTTGTGTTATGGCTGTTTACGTTGCATTGTGGATATTATTGTTAAATGGATATTTTTGCGAAGCAACCTGTGGTAAGTACATGTATACATGTGATTTTCATTAGAACATATATATGAAACTTCTCAATAATCCGAATATACAAAGACATTACAGTTAATTTTAACATTGAACAACACAAGTATCTAAAATTACCAGCAGGTTGGTATGATTTTTTATAAATTGGATGTTAATCATACATCATGGTATCAATGTATTAACGTATATATTGACGTAATGTTTTGATAGCAAATGCATTAAATTGTATTAATCTTTATATTTCATATTCACATTCATATTATAGGGCATTAAATTTATTAATAGATGAGATTTTAACAGTCTTAATTTTCTCCTATTTATTTATTTATTTATTTATTTTTTGTTCGTTTTTCCCTCAGATTTACAACTAGATGCAAAAAATCAAACCATCACTATTTCCAAAACCACATTAAGGTTGTCTGCTAGGATATTAAGTTTGACCCAGCAACCAACTTTTCAATGGTCATACGTCGTGAGTATTAGCTTTAATGTCTTGAATTTTATATAAAAGAGGGACAATTAAGGAAGTCTACTGAACAACGTGATGTCGTGTAATTCATGCTAAGGATTTTTGTATTTTATTATCAAAACCAAGAAAAAATATGTTTAATTATATATTGTGCCTTAATACAACTTATTAAAAGGTGTTCCCGTATTTCTTTGTATTTTATTGATGTAATAGAAACCAATGCCTAGAAATAGTTATCAAATATCGCATTAATTGAATAAGAAAGCAAATTATCGATATACCACTGCTAAATTCTAAAAATATTTTCAGAAAAGACATAAGAACATCTATGTATGTATTATGATATAAGTCCAGTTAGCAACGTATGTCTCCTCAGTTATACTCAAACCTGAAGTGTAATACAAAATATTGGACAAAAAAATAATTATCAAATTGACTTACTTGTATATATCCAAAAATCAATCTAGAATGTTAACGTGGTTCCGAAATCAAGTTCAAGTAGAAATCCGCTCCAGTTCTGAGCATATGTGCATAGCAACTTTCGCATGAAGATGGCTTTTACACATTATGACCGTGTCTGCAAATTTTTTACATGATTGTATAAATAACAAAACAAAGCTCATCATAGTGAGGGTAAAGCAGACGTCTTCAAAAACAAACTCATATTTAAAGACATATACTTAATTTACAACGAAATTGGCGCTAAAACTGATATAATACTAGAAACTAGCAAAATGCATATTCTGTGTTGTGCGGATGTTTATTGTATTATTATGATTGTTTGGCTTGACCACCTTCGTTTATACGATACACTGACGGTCTCTTATTTAACAAATCGGGTTGGTAGTTTTACGAATTCGTCTAGCTTCGTTCAACTACACATAGGATTTGCCTGTTATCATAATGCTTTGACTGATTGTTCTTATAAACTTGAGCCATATTTACAGAGAGTTATGGTATAACATTTACATCGTTTCTTCTCTTTATATTTTAAGAACGCTAAAGGTGCAGTAGTGTCTGAAAATATTTGCAACAACAAGCAACACATCAACACACGAGACTGCTTCATCGTATGGCCAGATAATGATGCTATACTTTTGTTTGACCCTGTATATATACATGTCAGAATATCAGAAGGAGAATGTCAGAATGCCACTGAATTATCTAAGCAGATCGAATTTTTGAGTTAGTTTTCAGTTCTAATCGTTAATGTAATAATAAAGTGTTGTATTTTTTCCTTGCATTTATTATTGTATGCGAATTTTCTATTTTTACAACATATCTCTAAATCATTTGTGCAACCATTTGAATCATTTAACTTCAATTATTCATTGTCAAAAGCGCTGGCCATATACAGGCTCCTAATACAGTGCTTAAGACGCAATGAGAAATGTTTATGTACCGTTTTGTATCATTATTTCTAATTATCTATTCATTTATTTATTTTGTGTAGCAACATTGAAAATAAACCGAGAGTTGCCTTTTATATGAGACGCATTGAAAAATGTTCAGTGTTTTTATTTTTAATTTATCTCTTTTCTATTCATATTGTATAGCACGATGGGATATACACCGAATATCACCAACTGTCTACGTTTGTGTGACTCGGGATCCTTATGTTTCTGTATTGAAATGGACCATTATGTCGAGCAACTATACAGTCAGGACTGCGCTAGTGGATGTAACAACCTGTAAAGGAACTACTAGAGCATTCTATGATGATATTTCCTGTGAAAATTCTACTTCTGGAGTAATCGTTTATATTCACATTAACTACACATTTCTAAGTATACATTTGAAATACAAGATACGTTGCTCAGCATACACCAAGGAATATGAGGGAAGTCATTTTGAAGAAATTCAAATCATCGAAGGTAATGTTGACCTTTTCTTATAATATTTTTGAAGATTGATTTGAAACGTCGAAAAAATGGTTATTGAGCATCAGGAAAAGTTATAGGTTTATACGTGCAATGATGGTATTCTGCCATGTATTAGTGAAATTTTCAAGTAGGCTATTATTGAAAATGCTTGTAATTTTACTGTATCTTATATTTTCAAATATCCATTTAAAATTATTTATTTTCAGGGTAACGATTTCAATCTTAAACTATGTATTTGTAATATGTAATTCGTCAGTAAATTCAGTCCCTTTATTATTCATAATAACTAATTCATAGTTGATTTTCAGGTCCTTAGTTTAATACGTTTATGTGCCACAGAGCGCTGCAAAACTTACTTCTGTTCTTAATTTTATATCGTCTTATAGATGTTTTCTTTTCCTTTGTACACTATCCTTACACAAAACAATCAATCTTTGATCTTGTGAATAACACATTCATTGCATGATTTAAATAAGATTGACAAAAAAAGGATTTATCATGTCGTGTTAACGGAAAATTAGTTATATTCATTTCTTAAGGACGCGTTTGCATGAATGCAGAGTTCCCATAACTTTAATCCGAAACTGCGTTAAAGTGTTGTACTTTAATGAATAACTATATTTAGAATAACAAGAATATTGGATGCAGATTTTGAACATCGAATATAATAAATTTTAACTTATTTCATTATAATGATGATAATGGTAATAATAAATCAAAATAAAAGAGAAGGAAACAATCAATTCAAATAATAATAATAATGTGATGATAATCATCATCATCAGCACCATCATCATTATAGTGTAACATTTTTTGCAATTGAGAGTATTTAATAAAAAAACAAAAAAATGTCACGAATGCCTCATTTAATGCCTATGCGGCAATTCATTTGTTATATCGTTTGTTGAACATAACACTTTGCCTTCCACGACAAGGCAAAATATGCTTTACTATAAATCTCCGTCAATTATTTCATGTAAAGTACGGGAGTAACTGGTGTCATGCATCTGTCGCAGTAATTCACTAACTTGGAGATTCGTGGATCTCCAACAATCGAAGACAAATCCCGGACTGTATGATCGTAGTGATCATGTAAACGTTGTGGAAAATGTAGGAAAACAGAAATATCAGAATACATGTTTTTTTTCAAGAATATGATTCGGTTTAATTATATGTTCCATACTTTTGATTGCACCCTGCGTTTTTCCCAATAAATAAGTGTACACTATTATATAAGACGACTGACCCACGTGTATGCCAAAGGTTGCACTTCACAAATATTTCAGTTGCTGATCCGCCTTAGTACGGTCATATGAAGTGATAATCGTGATGCTAACTTGTCCACACGCTCATCCCGCAATATGAAGGATAATACAATTTAACTACATGATCGGATTAACATATATGTACAAGTGATTGACATTAAAGAACTTTAACTAATAACTTTAACTTTAGCAATAAGGCTAATACAGTCATAGCGGTATATATGAATCATCTTTCAGTGTATTTTATAAAGGAAAAGTAATGACAAAGAAACATTTATAAAATCATAAAGAATGCTGTCGATTCACCCATTCTGGGATAAAATATCAAAAATTTCAAAATCTGTTTACTGAATTGAATTAATAGGCTGGAGTCACCTATTTAAATCATAAATATACTGTTTTAATATGATAGTTTTATTACAATTTCTTTTCTTCATATCCTTCATACTAGTTTGTTTACTACGTAATCATTTAATAAAAAAAAATATCAACGAATTTACAATAAAATGTAAAATGATGAATTTAAAGTTTTTGATATAGAAAGTATTCTGTTCAATTTTTAAGGGACGACGTCTATAGTTAAACCTGCATACAATAGAAATGATACAACGAATACAACAAATCTAAATGACAATCAACCAAACGGTAGGCTTTAGATTTTTCTTACATGTGATATTCAACTGTTCCGATTTTCCGATGGGAATAAGTTATCAGCAGTTTCTTCATCCGTGCCAAGGCTATAGAGCAACAACAGTTATCGTAATACAAGAGGGCTCGCTGGTGGCAACCAAACTTAAATGGCAAACGTTTTTTTGTAAGTAGGTAAAGGTCAAAATATAAAAAATAGATGTAGTGGAATTATTGTTCGTAAGTTATGACCGAGATTAAAGATTTTTTAAAATAAATTAGTCCTCAAGGTCATTGTGATAAGGTAAAATATTGTGGTACCCAATAAAAGGAAATGACACAAGGAAAACACATGTGAAATAGTAAAGCCCTGTCTGTAATGGTTGTAAAGGTATACTCTAGGTTAAGATTCTTGTCTATGAAAGACACCAGGGGTATGACAACAGCTCTCCGGCGAGCTAAAAATAGCGAGTGAGTCTGTGACTGGAAAATGGGGAAAACTTAAAACTTAACTCCATAAGCACACGCTCGTCCAATCGTATAGTACTGCTATACATGCTAAAGAAGTCATTGCATACCATTTAAGTATGTGCTAAATATCGTTTCCCATGTTTTATTAGGCATGGTTATATTAGGACTGCATCATTTGTAGCTCCCCATAACATTAATTTTCATATTTTACTTATACTTAGATAAAACATGCGCAGCACATTCGTTGAGTTTCTTGGCTCCTTTTCGAGGTGTCAATGGTTTGAGTCCAACCGGCGGTTATCAGTTTCCTATCTTTCGAATGAGAAAAGAAAGTTAAAGATACCTCAGAAGATCGTATTCATAAGAGCGATGTAAAACATGAAATTTGATTCCATTTGTAAGATCATGATATTGGAGTGCGTCGTAGTGAAAATTCATAATTCGACTATATCCAGATTAAGGATATCGTCGATTATACTGCTACCTCTTTAAGAATCTGTTGGATTTTCACATTAAAAGAAAGAATGTTGACCTTTTTAAGAGATATATAATACAGTTTGATATAACTAGAACATTCAATCTTCCAAAACATTGCCTAATGACAATAGGCTGCAATAATGGAAAGGAAATTAAGTTATAGAAAGGGGATTTTCATTCATACTGCTATCTCCCTCAGAATATCTGATGACATGTGCCTTAGATAAATTATTGGTACAATAAATCTATAAAAAAAAAAACAAAAAAAAAAAAACAATGCAGACCTATATGCAATTATAGGAGAACTTGAACAGCAAATCCCAATAAACATTACGTAATTACAATAGGTTGGCATAACATAATATTGGCAAACGACTAATAATAATGAAATAAATAAATACTTACATACATCAACATCAAAGCGGGTTATGAAAATAACGGCACCTACTTGGGGTGGTCACCTCAGTTATACAAGTTACGGTCCATGATGAGTTAAAGGACCAACAAGCAATTCAAAGTGCTGTCATAAAAATAAATATACCTGATTAAATAATCCAAAACTTAAATTTGAAAACTTTAAAGTTAGATTAAGAAGGGAAAGGGAAAACACCTGGCTTAGTTGTCGGGCTGAAGTCAGAAAGGAAATGTACAATAAAACTAGGTAAAAGTTAATGCATTGCATGCAATGGCATTACAAAAATATTGATTGTACGAGAAGTGCGAAACCGACTCAGGATGATCAAAGGAGTAACAAACGGTACTCAATTTATGTGGTTAACCAATTTACTGGCCCAACTCCCAACTCATCGCATATTCAGTACAATGAAAGAACACATATCGAAAAATGTATCAATAATTCCCCACATAGAGAAGAAGGATCAACGAGTATATTTGTGAGAAGTATAGAAATGTATTAACGCATATAGTAATGCAAATTTAGATTATATAAAAATGTATAGAGCGAAATCAACATAAGGTAACTGTGATATGCTGGTCTGGAAGTGAGCTCAGACCCTTGTCCTGTAGGAGTCCCGACTGGCAGTCAGATGGGACGAGGATCAGGACATTTAGACAGCGAACAACAAACACGCAAAATGTAGCTGACGATACATTTGATATTTTTTCTTTATTTTACTGTCGTTTGTCGCTTTACTATGCTTCTATATATGATCAAAAACCCAATTTAGCCAGTATATCCCGTATTTGTAGAAAACAAATCGTTTATATTCCTATCAAATATTCGTATATTCCAGATAAATTTAACTTAACAAGACAAGTTTCATAGTATTTCACTAAAACCTAGAAATAAAGGATTTAACGAGTCAATATGAGAAAATTTATTACTTACACATTTTGTCTTCTATTCTGTATGTCGGTACTATCCCAATGTTCAACTCATTCAATAAACGATGTTTTCATTTCCAGTTTTCAAGAAGAGCGTTCGATTAAACTATGTATTATAAACATGTAAAAGTAAATCTGAAGTAAGTTAATTCGTTCACGTATATGTCAAAGGAACTGCATTTGCTTATGTGGATATTGTGAAATATCTTCAATTATATCGGACAGCATATAAATGACAGAATTGTTGTGGATGTAATAGAAGTAGCAAAAGTCTAAATTGTATTGTAGACAGGATGTACAAATAATACAAGTCAACAGAAAAGAAGAGGCACTAGTCACCATTATATCATGTGTTTATCTTGATATATATTTACATTTCAGCTTCAAGTGATTAAAATCTAAAGGGGATAAAGATCCTCTAATCTATGAGTGTGCATCTATAAAATCTTTCACTTTTTTATACATATTTTACTATATTGGTTTACTATTATTATACATATATATATTATTCGATTTATAGTGTCTGATATTATAGAATATATTTCAAAATGTTTGAATAAACAAATGCAGTTTTTTCCAATACACCAGAGCGAATTAATCTAATTCAAATTTGAAAAGAAATGAAATGAAAACATCGTGTATTGAATGAGCTGGACATGGGAATAATACTGTAATGTTTTGATTGACATACAGAACAAAAGACAACATGTGTAAGTAGTAAATTTACTCATTTTTCGTTAAATCCTTCATTTCTTTGTTTTAATGAAACATGTCTTGTAACGTTAAATTCATGTGGAATATGGGGATATTTTATAGCAATGTAAACGATAGATTTATCTGTTTTCTACAAATATGGAACATAATGGATAAATTGTCTTTCTGTTCTTCGTTATAAGTTCTTTTCACCATGAACCTTATTCATCTAAATCATGTATCATTAATCAATTAATTCATCCAGCATTTGTTCCATTACCAAACTGATATCTTCAGCTGATTTCTATTGTGAGAGCTATCTAGCTGTTACAGCGTATGCACACCGAAATGTCCTTATATACCCTCGATTTGAGCGATGAACATGGATATTGGGTAACTCAGCTCTGTTGATTGACCATACATACGTCACCATGTCTCTATAGCTTATATTCACTTGGGAACAGAGATTGCCAGATCTATTTCTGGCAATTTCCGTTCCCCAAACTTTTTTTTTATTTCGTCACGCATGCTGAAATAACCGGAGCCCACATTTAACCAGTGGTTAAAGTTTCGAACAACCGGCCCCAGCTTGATCACATATTATTCTTTTCGAAAATGTTCTAAGACATCGTCTCGGTTTTCTGTAGTAAATGAACGAACCACGTGTCTCTTTTGAAATAATTTTGAGTTCTATCATTTAATTAATCTTACCTCTTGCCTTTTTGCAATTAAGTCAGATTTTTCAAGATTTAATGCGAGAGTTGATGATTTCAGGCGTTAGATTTATATTGCATAATAGACTGAAGCATCGAGTAGAATTTCGTGTCAAAGTATGTAACATATTTCTTGCTTCATTGCTATATATGGATTGGAAAACAATTCTCATCTTTTATTTTGCGTGTTTTCCTTTTTGTTCAGTTTTAAACGGATGAAATCAAATCTCTTAACTCATTTCTTTATAGACAATCTTATAAAAGAAAAAGTTTATAGAGACGTGACCTTGGGAACGAGATTCTCCTTCACAGTGTGTCTGACTTCAATGATGCTAAACTTTGCAGTGATAGTAGGCTACCACATTAAATTCAGTGCTCATTTGAAAACAGGTCAGTTTATAAGAATTGAGGGATGATATCCTGGCATAATGCATAAATTCCATCCCGTTGATGACAATTTATATTTTATTACATTAAACTCATGGCAAAGCAAATAAATTAAATTAGACATATAAGAACACATTCGGAAGGAAGACCTCCATTCATTGTATTTAATGGCATTTCAACATAATCAAATTTCAAAACTTCGAACATCAATCATCAATTATTGTCATCATCATTATCCGAGATAGCATACAATATATTTAATACTTTATGATAATCCATTATTATTCATGTTTCCTTAAAATGTCGAATCTACCAAATAACAAAATATGTTATATAAGTGAAAAAAAAATATTCAAATTGAAATCTGTTATTCACTGAAACTGCAAAAAGCCTAAAATGTCTTAGAGGCGAGTGAAAAGAGAGCTTTCCAATAACTACCTGAACACTATTAACAAAAAAACTCATCACATCATTTCACATAATAATCTGAAAAAAAGAATATTTATAGAACAGATTTTCTTTTATGTAAGTACGATAAATAACATTTTCTTATCTCTGTCAATAATTATCTGTGTTAACCACAAACACGTTATAACTTTTCTAATTTTACACCTGTTACGTAAAAGAGAAATCATTGATCGGTCGGTTAATTATTGTAATTATTGATATATCACTTCAAGTGTGAAAAAACCGCTGGTTTTCTTTGTCTTATCTAATTAAAATAACATATTCTACCTTAAACTTATTTTTTATTTTGTGAACAACAATTTGAACATATATTTTTGAGATTCAAAATAAAAAGTTGTACTATTATTTTATGGTTACAATCTCAGTTATGACCTGTTTAATTGCGTTCAATGTAGGGAAGAGAGTTGGAACTACGTTCACCTTAAACTCATCTACAGAAGAAACTGCTCCATCTTCGTCACTACGAGATAATGAGACTCCTGAATACCGGAATACGAACATTGATACTCTCCCCTACCATGGTCTTCCGCAACATGAGGGAGCACGTGAGTTAGCAGATGCAGTGTATACCATGATAAAGGACTAAGATGAAGTATGATTATGAATATATCTATATATGATTTCCGATTCTTTAAATACGCATGCTGGCCGATAAGTGATTTATGCATTGATATATATGTGCAGCACATAATGTAATTCACTTTTTACAAATTACCATAGTTTATCATAAATTATCTTATCATATGCTTGCGAATCCTACATTAATAAAAAATATTTAACAATATATCCATTGACATCGATCTTATTACTAAATCAATATCGAAGAAGTACCAAACCGTTAATCATTCTCAGAGTCCAAGAACAGATACAGAATCGTGTAAGTTTCAAAAAGGAACTGTTGTGAACCCCAAAATACTGAAAAATTCCGAGGTGAGACCAGGTGCCCGGGGACAGTAAGCATCTCCTGTTTGCATGCATCACCCGTCAGAGCCGTGCTCAAGAAACATGTCAAAATCAAGAGTTTTGGTTTCCTAATTGTACATACGAAAGTACAAAACTGGTATACAAACTCATAGTTGGTGTTTACTGAACAGGTCATTTAGTCGCATTCCAGAATATCATAAATCATTCTAGAAAAAGGCACATCATATTTTCGTACAAGATCCCCATAGCGACCGTAGAACGTCCTCAGTGGTGATTTCAGACGTTTTTTAACATATCCCTGCATGAGCAACTTAGTGGCCTGTCGTTTTGCCCCTGAAATAAAACCGTCGTATAGAGAACAGGCTCTTGCGTACCTTATAAGTTGAGATATAAGAACTCCATAGGCACGTCAGGACGGGATATTGCTGCAAAAAAACGGGAATTTAGTTATTTGGAAGTTAAAATCGTCACGTTTGTCACACAGAGAGGTGTTTAAATTATTGTCGAAAATTAAAAATATATCCAGATACGAAGCTTTCGGTTGTCTCTTTTATCTCAAGTTCATGAGGATAGATTTCATATATGTAATCCTTAAAGTTAGAATTATTGATTGACAATACGTCGTCTATATATCTATAAGTGAAATTAAACTGAGATGCAAGGCTTTTTCTGCCTGTGGAGAGCATGTTTTGAATAAATTCTGCCTCATACGAATATAAGAAAAGAAGAGGGGCGCAGTTAGTTCCCATGGGAATACCAATGAATGAAATTTAATCCATTATAAAATGTTGTGTTAACAGTTTACTATGCTGTTCAACATGGAGAACATCACATTCAATATGTTTGAAGAAATGAGATAAAGGATCATTAACCTTGCAAACGTGTATATGAAACTGAATTTACAAATTCACCACTACACTGCCAATGATATTATTTCCCGAACAAAGCTACACATTCACCTTAATGTAACAGGATCAACTGGACCGTTATTATTATCGTATTTATTTATTTATTTTTGGAGGTGGGGTGGGGGTGGTTACAGTAAAACGTAGAGCGGGACAAAAAAGAAAACGAATGAACATTCCCCTAACATTTGTTGGAATCTTAAAACTCTTGTTTGCGGCTGTATGCCTAAATTTTAATAAGCATGACAAATATGTGTGTATGATAAAGGACTAAGATGAATTATGCTAATAAATATATGATTCTCCATTTAAAAAAAACTCTTCCTGGTTAATAAGTGTTTTATACTAAACTGTATATGTACAGTGCATAGAGTACTTTTATATTTATTTTATATGAAGATATAATATTTTAGTACACGTACTGTATTGACCTTTTACAAATCATGGTAGCTTATCATTCTGTTTTAATAATATGCTTGTGGACCCTAGGATAATACAAACTATGTTATGTACAGATACATTGACATCGATGCTATCATGTACATATATTTGAAGGAATTGTATTAAGGGTCATTATTAACCTTGCAAATGTGCATATCAAACTGAAGTTTCATCTCAAATTTCTCTACACCGCCAATAATATTATAACTTTAAGAATGCAACACACTCACATTAATTCATTTTAATAAGCATGACAAATGTGTGTGTACATCGATTTTAAGTCCTTTGACTCCATCAAGTCCTTTGAATTTTAAATCTAAATTATCCAAAATGCATTTTCTAGTAAAAATAGAAGCCGCAAATTTAAATATTAAGTTAAAGGCAATGATAAAACTTACTTTGTCAGGAAAAATTCTGATTCCAAAATAAATACACTGAAACAGATGTCATCCAAATGTTGAACTTTCTTATCGATAACATTTTTGTGGTGTTTGGAGGAATGGTGTTCCAACAATTTTCGGCATTCCATTGGATACTAACTGTGCCCTGCTTCTGGCTGACATATTCCTTTACTCATACAAAGCTGAATTCATTCAGTCTTTGCTTTCGCAAGGAAAGGAACAATTGGCTCATGGCTTCAATTTCACTTATAGATAGATGACTTGCTTTCAATTCATAATCCTTCAATCGCGGATTACCCTAGCATAATCTATCCAAGTTAAGCGGAGGTAAAAGAAACCACAGAAAGTAGTAATTCTACTTCGTATTTAGATATTATGTTTTCCTTCAAAATTGATGGTCAATTGATCACCTCACTCTATGACAAACGTGATGATTTCAATTTCGCTATCACAAGTTTTGCATTCATAAGTACTAACATTCCATCATCGCCCGCATATGGCGTATTCATATTTCAGTTAATACGTTATTCTAGAGCATGTTTAAATTACAATGACTTTGTTCTGAGGGCTAGGCGACTTTCAGATAAGCTACGCAACCAGGGTTATACATGTGCTAGACTAACAACGTCACTGAGGAAGTTCTATGGACGTTACGAGACTCTTATTACAAAAGTAGTCTAAGATAAGTCCATTATAGGGATTCACATATGCACTTCATATAGACATTTTTCGTTGTTTTCTATGTGGTTTTCATTTTCACTGATTCTGTATGTCCTTTGGATTCATGATTTTCGGACTTATGGTTTGGATTTCTCCGTCATCTTTACATTACATATACTCATTTGAGGGAGGAATGGGAGCTCTCCATTTCTCCATTTTTGAAATACTCTTCCTGGTTAATTAGTGTTTTATACTAAACTGTATATGTACAGTGAATAGAGTACTTTTATATGTATTTTATACGAAGATATAATATTTGAGTACGCCTACTGTATTGACTTTTTACAAATTATCGTAGCTTATCATTCTACTTTAATGATATGCTTGTGGACCTAGGATAATACAAACTGGGTTATGTACAGATCCATTGACATCGATGCTGTTATGTACATATATTTGAAGGAATTGTATTAATGTTAATTAACCTTGCAAATGTTATCTTTAACCTTGCAAATGTGCATATCAAACTGAAGTTTCATCTCAAATTTCTCTACACCGCCAATGATATTATATCCTTAAGCATGCGACACACTCACATTAATTCATGAGGAACAACTGGGCCTTGGTTTACCTCCGTTTACAGCAAAGTGGAGGTGGAAAAGATTAGGTAACATAACAATACCATATCCTCCATGAAAGAAAACATACAGAAACAAAACTTCTTTAAAAATCAGACCTAATCTTCAAACACTTTTGTGTAGTGTAGTTTCATGTTGCATGATCAGAATTCTAATGAGCATCAACATTTATGTGCATCAGTTTTACTTTTTCTAAAAAGCAAACACATATCATAAATCATTAAGACACTGTCTTTCTGTAAATGCCATCATCTGTAAACAAATGGTTATATCAGGTTTTGTTACTACTGATGAAGAAAGCAGTTTAATCTGCATATTGATTTATCAGTTATTCTAAGACGCATTCTTAAATTTAAATACTTGAGCTATGAAATAAACATGTAAGTAATAGTGTAGGAATATATTCTTCTATGGACAAAAATACTGCAATTGGAAGTATTCAAAACTAGAATCTACATGTACTTACAAGTTAAGGAAAAGGACATACGTACTGATTCGATGTTGAATTTGCTTTCTAAATTCCACTGTGAATTATATTTTCTTTACACGGATTGCCTGTTATTTATTTCCTTTCAGATTCCTCTTTCAAGAATGTTAACCGATATTTCGGAACCTGACCATACTAAATAACCATCTTAACTTTTTGACTATACTTGATTTGACATAATACGTGTATACATATATATACAGATATTTGTTGACCTGCGTTTCCGACACCGGAATGTCAGACATGCCGCATTTCTTGCCTTGAATGGGAAATTTGACTTTGTGTTCCTGTCTCCTTCGTATGTTCATGCGTGTATATTTATGTATTTACCTCCTCAATTTGAAAAGTTATTGCAGGACTTTTGCGACGGGTGTTGCATGCAACTTACCCTCTCGGGCACCTAGTCTCGCCTCGATGTTTTTGGGGTTCCCATTTTTCTGAATATGAACACCATATTGTCGCCTTTATTCCATGGATTATGAGATATGGTACGGTACTTCGGTACTTCTTCGTTTTTACTTACTTTTCTTCTGCAGAATCACTTACGATTGTACGCATCAGTCCGTCTAGTTGTATACTCAGAGACTTTAAAAACGCCTATCTAATATCCATAGGTTAATCAACAACTAGGGTAAATAATTGCATTAAACTTGATTTAATTCGGAAATTAAAAATATATTTGACAATATGATTGATCCTATCACATGTTTCTTTTAAAAATGATTTGATTTCATCAGTTAAGTATTCCACGTCCAAAATTTCATGTGCTTTGTTTAGTAACGAGTATCCCCCCCCCCCCCCATTTGTTTATCGCATGCATGCAATCTGGACCGCATGGATTAACATAAAGTTCGATTTTTTCTCATAGTAATATTATTCCACTCTTCATGAAGAGCACGTGCCAACTCATCCAAGGTTCTTGGTTGACGGTGACGTTTACGTAAGCGTCTCCCTAACTCATCCCACATGTGCTCTATAGGATTGAGGTCGGATGAACGTGCTGGGATACCAATACATTAATTCCCTAGATGTTTAGAAAGTTTAAGGTGACTCTAGCCGTGTGCAGACGTGCGTTGTCTTGTTGAAAGGTCAACGGATTGTTGACAGTTTCATGACGTTGAATTAATGGAAGGAGCTCAGGCTGTAAAACGTCATCGATGTAGCTACTCGCGACAAGAGTGTTCCTCAAAATAAGCAGTGATGACTTGAAATGTTGATTGATGGCTCCCCAAACCATGACGCCACAACCGCCAAATTTGTCACGCTCAATTATGCAGGTTGCGGCAAAACGTTCATTGCGTCTCCTATAAATATGCTGTCTTCCGTCAGCCATGGACAAATTGAATCTTGATTCGTCGCTTAACACTACATTATGCCAATTACGTCGATTAGCATGCATGTTCCGGGACCAGGTCAGAAGATTTCTTCGGTGGCGAGGAGTTAGGATCAAGCCTTCCAATGGGTGACGGCAAATCAAACCTTGCTCTTTCAAACGTCGGCGTACTGTCCTGGGGTGGATTTGCCTACCGTGACGACCTACCACATCTCTTGACGTGGTTACGGCTGTCGCAAAAGTGTCACGTAGATGACATTGCCTTATGAAAACGTCTTGACGTCTTGTCGCTACGCGTGGCTGACCATTTTGAGGACGATCCTTAACATTTTCAGTGCTCCGATACTTCCGTACAAGTCTCGTGATTGTCGACAAATGGACGTTGAAGCGTCCTGCGATGATACCTTGATTTACACCGGCGTCTACAAGGCCAAGAACAGCATACCGCTGTTGCTCAGACAGTCTCGGCATTTCACGCGTTAGTTTTGATAAATTAAAGTTTGAAATCAGGATAGATAAAAGCACTAGGTACCAGTATACGCAATTTCTGAAGAAAATGACTCAGTGTAGAGCATGTGGTCGAGAACTTTTTGAAAAGCGCACGGGTGAGAAGTATTGCGTTATGGTTGACTGATTTGTCTCGCCGATAGCATGAAAGCTACCGCAATCACACAATATGAAGCAGATATTCAAATCGATTTATTTTCAAAGCATTTATGTTTTTACATGAAAAAAAAAAAGATATAGGCGTTTTTAAAGTCCCTGAGTATATTTACTTTTTTCGTGTATCCATTCTAAAAATTAAAACTATTATGATGCAAGAAAAAGTGACTTACGGTGTCAACATTACATATATGCAGATCTTAAGCAACCTTACAATAAAACATGGTGAGCTTATCTCGTCGTACATTGAGGAAACAGGAGTGAAGACACGTACTCCGACGTCCAAATTTATAGCATATTCTATATGCGGAGAGCTTGAAAAAAAAAATCATTGCATTCATCATTACCTAGTGCATACATCGCACCTTCGGACAATAGGTAATTGCTTTTCAGAAATGACCTGGTACATACCAAATGCGAGCTCAATGCTTCACTGACCAAAGTTTCGCTTCAACACAAATGAATGAGAGAACGAGTTAATGAATGAAGATTGAGAATTACTTTGATCATATAGCACATATATCGCAATGATCCATGACAAAATTAATTATTCAAACATACTCCCCAGGTAGTATGATACAGAAATGGCACAAAAACAAAAATGAGTTTCGAGTTCAAAAATCAGAGAGCATTGAATTCCATGAAAGAGCGCAAATATACAATAACTAAAATTTATAATAATTATAAATGGTCACAATGACAGTTTTACCTCTTTCCTATTTTAAATAGAACAAGTGTGTCAATACAAGTATGAATGTCAATCCGTACAATGTTGCTCGGAATATAAGAAGAAGAGGTGCATACTGCAACACCATGCACAATTGGTATTGGAAGAATGGACACACTTTTCTCGCCATGTTCAGTCGGAGAGATCTGTTCGCTTTCCTTGGCTTTAGGCGGGTTAGATTGTAACGCATCGGAAACCTTTTGCAATTTTTCTTCTGTCGTGTTGTTCTTTGAAAACTGCATTATACAACGTTGAGCACTTGCGTACGCGACCAGACCAGATTGTAAATAAATGAAAGATACAAAGAATATTTCAAAGATAGGGATTTATACTGAGTCACAGTTTTCCGGTCGAATTATATGATTCAGACCACTTTGCTGAATTTCAGAAATGTGCTCGTGATAGAATCATATATAACGACATACTGTTCTCGGCAACCTTGTTTGTGTTCTGTTAAACCTCGGAAATCAAACACCATCATCGAACAAAAATAATTCCATGACTGAAACTTTGGACGGTAGACTTCTTTATTGCTCCCGTACTCCAGAACGTGTCCCCTTCATAAATACAGAGATTTTCTACGTACTCATAAATACCATAACCTTTAGAGGACAATGCTTTCATAACGGAATGGAGAGTTGTGCGAAAAGGAGCATATACTTTGTTTTGCTGTGCCAAGATATTTGTGTCGGGCCGATGACATTCTTCCCTCATATGCTTTTGAATACTAGTCACAATGTTATATATGGTGTTTGGCGGCTATTGCAATCATATAATGTAACAAAATGGCATTCACTTAAAAGAAACTTTCACAATGCAACGAGGGTAGGAAACGGGAGTCGGATATACTCATTAGTATAGAAATGAAACTTCTTTTCTTTGGACAATTTACATGTATATTCCTCTTGAATTTTGACTTTTGATACAACATGTTTAAACTTCTGATCTTGCCCGTGGCCTTTGACCAGTGTGTCAGTTTTTCACAAACAAAATCTGTTTTCTATTTGCTGCATCAATAAATACGTGAAACAATGAAGTACTGAATAACCTGCAACCGTCGATGACAAATCTGCAGAGCCAGTGGTTCCACGTCTCGGATATTTTTCTAGTGTTTCTGGTAGAACTGAATATTACTTGAGTGATGTATCCTTATTCTTATTTCTATTTCTTTTCAATCCTTGATATTTTTCAAATACTGTAGGATCATATTGCGAATCATTACTTCCTCGTTGCATTAAGGGCGTCTGTAGGTATTTACACAAGTCCATTATCAACTTTCAAACCGAACAGGCCTTTATCCCATCAGATCTGACCATGCGCTAACTTGGTTAGTTCTCTATTTTCTCGTCCCCTCGATATTCTCTCAGGCTCGCGACCAATACCTCATATTACTTTAAAATCGTGTACCAACCCTTACATGCTTATCATTTAAAGTGATATAATTCCATGAGCTATCTTGATGTCATATGAATGGAACAGAAAGTGCATTGTAATGACAATTTTTGATCACTTCTATTGTACGAGGGAAACTTTCTAATTGAAATCTAACTATTGTAGATTATTCACACATCAAACTGCATATACCCTGTAGTTATCATGCTACATACCACATTATATCTTGTGAATGTATTCAGTGATTACTACTTGCATGAAGGTAAATGTCTAATTAACCCCATTTTATATTGTAATTCTAGTGCAACTACTCTATAAATATCAAATGATAGACACCCCGTAAATATCATGCTGCATATCATATCAAATTATTTTTCAATATATTCTGAATTAACTAAAAGATGCAGAAGTGTGAGGGTTTTTTTCCCAATTTACTTTAAACAATGAATTTTAATTTTTCTTATTATATTTATTTATTTGTTCATTTTCCATCTGGATACATTTTAATTTTTTGCACTATTTGCAGATCATCTTTTATGATTTGATTAAAAAAATAGAGTCGCCTCCCTTTGTACAGATACCATAAGAATGTATAATGAAAACAAATGAGTAAATTTCTTTATACTAAAGCATTTTGCAATTGTATAAAGTACAAAACGGTCGTGTGGTACTGTTCAGCTGCGTACGGAAATATTTACATTTGATATATTGATTTACACACAAGTACGTTCAAGATGTCAGCTGCCCGATCCTAATTTATGACCGAGGTGATTGTTTCCATTCTTATAAAGTTATCATGAATGCGAGATTTCAAAAAAAAATGTCTACACTTAATGTATAGATAACATAAAGATGAGATAACTCTGTCATGATTATAAACAATGCTAAAGTTGGCAACTTTTAAATTGATTGTGCAATCAAATTTTGTGAATCATTTAAAAATAAAACACATTGGCCTATGTATTGTCCCGTCACTACAACACGTTCTATAGCTAACCTTGTGCACAGTACTATAGTACAGACGGGAAGTAAAGCGTGACTCTAAAGTTTAAAATTTGATATGAATTTCCTGCTTAATTATGTGACGCATAGTAGACTTGCATGTAAAAAAAAAACCAAAACAAAACAAACCACAACAAAACAAAAAACAAAATCTCCACCACTTCGTATATGCCGGTAAAGGACGGATCAATATATTTTATTCAATAAAAATATATTCTAATTCACATTTTATTGACAAAATAAATAAAATGTAAAATTATATTCCAATTACATAAGAGAGAGAGAGAGAGAGAGAGAGAGAGAGAGAGAGAGAGAAACACACACACACACAGACAGAGAGAGAGAGAGAAAGCTTATACATGCACTTCCCTATTTCCCTTGACATTTCAATAGTCACTAATAATGACAGGAAAGGGAAATGTATGATGATTGTGTATTGTTCAATACCATATCAGTACCATCGTCATTTATGATTATTACTCTTATTTTCTCCGTTTTCCTAAGATTCTGTTTTTGCTATGCCTAGGGTACCATTTTAACTGAGATATACTCTGTCATACAGCCAAATTATTTCGTCGGGGACGTGTGTGTATGGGGTGGGGGGAGCAAGCAATTAAGCCAATTTTCATACACAAACGTCTTTCATTTTTGCCTTTGGAAATTTTAAATAAAAGTCATGCACAAATTATGAGAACAATTCAATCCTTATATTTACATTACATTATCCACTTTAATTATGTTTGAAATAAAGTTATCTTTTAAAAACGTCCGCTCCGTTCTCGTATCCTTTTTCCAGAATCATGCTGTACCTTTTCAATTCTCACAACCGTTATAAATAAAGAAAGTCGTACATCTATATGAAGCAGATCTTAATTTATTGAAAAGCTGCAAAAGTTTTACCTAAAAACTCAAATAAATGCGACAACAAAATCCCAGGATTATTTGTGCATGTTTAATTAATCAATTACAAAGAAATTCCAGATGTAACCGAAGAAATGGCCGTGTTTCTGCATCTCACATATATTCTTAATAAAACTATACCCCATAAACATCATACTTCTGATTTTCTGTCAATTGATAAATGTGTGTAACAAAATGCATATACACTTTCAGATTATCTGTAGTCATTTGTTTTGTTTCTTTTGTATTGTCTTGTTTTTGTTTGGAATTTTTTATTGGGGGGGGGGTTAATTTTGTTTTGTTTGTTTGTTGGTGTTTGCAGGGGTTGTTTCTTTGTTTTCTTGTGTTATGGGGTTTTTTTTTTGGGGGGGGGGGTTGTGTTGTCGGTTTTTTGGAGGGTTTTTTTTTTTGGTTTTTTTTGTTTCTTTTTTGTTCTTCTTTTTTCTTTTTTTTGTTTTTTTTTTTTTTGTTTGGTTTTTTGTTTTTTGTTTCTAATTTTTTTTATTTATTTTTTTTTTGGGGGGGGGGGGGGTCCTTTGATGTGCATGTATCTGGTGATTAGTGTGATACAGCTTGGTCAGATTCCTTCTCTTTCAGTAGATAACAAGAATAGTACGGCAACCTGTGCCCCTGCAGCTACTTAGATATCTTTCCATTAAACTCTCATGAAGTGTTCAGACAGAATACATCTCTTTGGCGACTTCTGACCACAGCTAGTTCAGATGTCTTTCATTTAAACTATGATGGCGTGTTCAGACAAAATACTTTGTTAGGGGCATCTGATAACTTCATATATTTTAGTCTTGTGTACGCTACAGGATACACACTTAAGAAACACAAGTCGTGCAATTTATACAATTGTGTATTTCGGATATGATGCTTAAGTACATTTGAAATGCAATTGTATTACCTCTTATACAATTATCTTAGCTTGATGATCCGGTGTTTCCTACTTCACTGTATGTGTTTAAATGTTCTATAACATATACGTTGACACGAATCTGATGAATAAAGGCATCAGACATTACAGTACGAAATATGGATGTCTAGAACATCAGAGATAACAAACAAAACAAAACAAAACGAACCATTGAAGCAGTTTCACAAATGCAACGCCGACAATTAAACGACATCCTTATACACGCCGCTATATGCTAAGTATCCAGAAGATATCCAGAATGGTGACTGGTGACTGGTAATATTTCAAAGACTGACACAGCATATGACGTCACAATGTCAATATTATTCACAATATTATCTTTGCTTCGTTGTGAATTTGTGTTTGTCTAATTGTTAGCTTATGGGTTTGTTTGATTGTAGTTCTTGTTTTAAAGGGGGGGGGGGGGTTGTTTTGTTGTTTTTTTTTTTTTTTTTGTTTGTTTTGTTTATCATTATTATTATTATTATATTCTATTTTAGGGGGGAGGGGGGCAGGATTGTGCATTATCTTTTGTTTGTTTGGTTTTTTTGGGGGGGGGGGGCGGGGGGGGGTGATTTAAGTTTAGTTAGTATCTGTTTATGATATTGAATCCGAATGGGGTAGGTAAGTAGGATACTCAGCTTGTTACAGAAAGATCCCGGGTTCGATTCCCGTCTGCTGTGGACGTCCAGGATCGGTAGGTTCACCAGACTCTCATAATTGTTGTTGTATGAACAGTCATTTGGCTCTTCATACAAGGACAGAAACCTAAATGCCTACTTACTAAGCTGCACTGTTATGTGGTTGATGCATTCCATAGCAGGTTCTACCTTTGCAATGGTCCCACACCTAAGCAGTGAGAGATCTTTTACGTGCCGAGCCGTAACACGGGACCTCGGTTTTTACTTTCTCGTTCAAAAGACCAAACAGAGGTGTGCCCAAGGCGGAACCCGGGACCTCTTGGTCACGAGCCCAGCACCTCATCCACTAGACCACATGGGCTTTGCTATTATGTAGAGCGGGAAAATATATTACATGGCAAACCAATACATTATCAGCTTTTATTTATATAGTGGAAGTAGATAGAGAAATGTGATAAGGTAAGGTTAAATGCTTCCCCATATGAAGTTATCATGAATTTGTATTATTGTCAATGATATGATTTAATGCTTAATGAGGAGTAGTGAACATCCGAAAACATTTATGCAACTTAATATTACTTTATATTGTTTAACGTTTTCCTGTTTTGAAAAACTGTTTAACGTTCAATACTGTCAAATAGATAACACCTTTTATATCCCCAAACTTTCCCTCCTGTCTTTCTTTACTAAATTCATCAACTTTGTGTAGGAGAGAAGTATCGACCTGCTAGCCCTTGATAGTTGCGTATATCACAACCAACCACAGCATTTCAGTTTAATGTTCTGGAAATTAAACAATATACATGCCATTTTAAGTACCAGAAGATATAGACTATTTGTATGACATTTTACAGTAGGAGGTGATGGGAGTAATTTAGTATGATGGAACATAGTATTGTCGAGAAGGATACTCATTTGAAATTGAAGCAAATCATCGGTTTCAAAGAGTTGTAATTATTTAGGTTGTATATTTTTATATCTTTGCTGTATATTCCGAAGTTATAAAACTTCAATAAGATTTTTTTTTCTGCCTTAGTATATATAAAATAGGAGAGAGAACACGACATTCAAGAAATATGTGATTGTAGTGAGGTTACGATCACGTGTTAGGGCGGTCAATTAAAGTAACAAACGTCACTCAATTTGTGTGGTTAAGTATGCTTTATGAATATTTTCTATTCACACTCTGAAGTAGGCTATTATCCAGATAAACAGACGAAAAGAACAAGGGCCATATATTGTTTAAGAAGTAGATACCGATCATATAGTTGGTGTATATGGTGTTTATTTACTACTATGTATGTATTTGTCTATTGTTATTTTCCAGTTCGTTTCTGTTTGTTTGTTCTTTTTCCTTTCTTTCTATCTCTTAATATATGTAATGTGCCCATTTAAATCTGTTGTTGGAAATAATCATAACATACTTATTTACGATGAACATCAGCATATGATATGAAGGGATGAAAAACACATTAAAATTAGAAAAAAAGATATTGTGCTAATGCTTTCCTTATGAAAGTAAAGTATTTCGTATATGTAGTTATGTGAAGTAATGTCAATTCATAACTCCGAAAAGGACATTTTGTGTGATGTTATTTCTTAAATCCATAGTGTAGCGGTTAAGCGCTTGGCTTGCAGCGCTGACGATCCGGGTTCGATTCCCAGGTTGCGTCACTTTGTTTAAGAGTTTGGTTACCTCCTGCCTCCATGTCGTCATATAACTGAAAATTTGTTAAAAGCGACGTAAAACACCAATTAACCAACCAACCAACTGAAATCCCTATATAACATATATACCTTTTAACTTAATAAGACGAGGTTTGCATGTTGGTTTGAATATATACTTCCACAAATCTCTACTAAAAACCGTTGCATTCATCGAATAGTATGTGTTTTCATCATCATTATTATTATTATTATTATAGTGATCGTTATTATTTTTATTACTTTTATTATTGTTATTATTGATAATAATAATAATAATAGTAATAATAATAATTTTTTTTCATTATTATTATTATTGTTATTATTATTATTTGTTATTGTTTTTGTCTTTGATTGTCTGTCTGTCTGCTGGTTTGTTTGCTTTTTATTCTAAATAATACTCTTCCTACAGTATTGGCCTACATGATTCCCTAAATGATTGCTGTATTCATGCTCGGAAAGGGTGACAAGTCTTACACTTGGCGTGATATTTATAGAAATTGTTTAGAGCTATCTTAGTTTGATTGCAAACTTTCTTTTTTACAGTAGTATAAAGATATATTTCATTCCTGTTGATCAGCATCACTTTCAATAAGATATCAAATAATATACATTTTAATGTTAGTGTTTCGTGTAAGTTGTGTCTTTCATTTTTGCTGTCAGTCACATACTTTCGGGGTATATAAGGTGTTTTTTTTTTTTTTTTGTTAACAACAACCCTACCTCCTCCCCATTTGAATGACTATTGTACATCTATCACCCTGATAGAAATCTTTTCCCTAAAAGTCTATTGTTTAATATCAAAGTGTCAGGTTCTAAAATTATTTAAAGTAACACGTTCGGTTAAAATATATTCCTAGGCATTTCTTTGTTTTATTGAAATACATTTACTGTGAAAATTTCTTGTAATGTTAAATTTATCTGGAATATGGGGATACCTGATAGGAATGTAAACTATAGATTTATCTTGTTTTCTACAAATATGGAAAATAAAGGCTAACAGTGGGGGCCTATATGTATATTAGCCAAACTACTCGATTTTTACTTGTAAATATGTAGCGACCCCCTCTAAATCCGCCACTGGCTAAATTGGCTTTGTGTTCTTCGTTATTATATATTTACTCTATGTGTCTTATTCATTTGAATTATGTGTGATTAATCAATTAATTTAGGAAACATTTCTTTCATTACCGAGTTCATATCTTCGACTTCTATCTTTCAACTGTCACGGTGTATGCACATCGAGATTTCTTTATATACCCCCGATGACAGCGATGTACAAGGATATTAGGTCACTCGGCTCGCTTGATTGACCATACATACGTCAATATATCTCTATAGTTTATATTAAGTTGGGAACGGAGATTGCCAGATCTATTTCTGGCAATTTCAGTTCCCCCCAAATTTTTACTACGTCACCCATGTTTAAATAATCAGAGCTCAACTTTAAACCTTGGCACCTCGGTCGTCAAAGCCTGAACGATGAGGAGTCCACATTTGCCTGTTTAGTTTACTATAACGGGATTTTATCAGATACCTCGCACTTTTTACCCATTCTGACAACGCATCTAATTCTACGTCTTCCTATTGCGTCCTCCTACTAAAATAGTCCTGTACAGAATCCATTTATATAGAAAAGAAGACATGCTAATTTTATAAATATTTTACTGAATGGTATAGTAACCAGAAAACAGGGTACACACGAGCAATGCAGCAGGTGTATACCTCCAATAAGAAATTATGTAACCCACTTTACACACTGCTGTGTTGATTATCGGAAGGAATACAAGAAATACTCGATCCTTTAAACATCTAGTCAAATTGAGTTCACACACAACATAATTTTAATATAATACATCCTTATCCCCATTATAAAACAGTTGTTTCCTCTTAGTCTTTTATCATAGTGTAAAGTGCCTCTGTTTGTTCTGACCCTACTCCAAAGGCTGGGCGATCACTGCAGGGCGGAATATTAATATTCGCGTTCTGGTATTCAGCATCCTTTCCAAATGACTGAGATGGTGTTTCTACGCCAAGGGATAAGTCGAACTGATTCTGGGTTCTAGCTCTCTCTGTAGTATCTATTATAATTATAAGACATGATCTTTGACATCTCATTACATCGCTAATGTAAGTATTGAAGATCAACTTTTGAGAATTCAATGAAAATAAAACAGTAGGGTATAATTGTTTTAATTATAAAGGACCTTTTGCCTCGAGTTCTAAAAATCAACAGTTATCCATATAAATAGCTTAATCTTGTGAGACAATACGAGTTTCTCTAATATCATGGAATACCTGATATTGTACTTCAATATTCAATAAACGCAGTTGGTGCATCTTATCATCAAGAAGAGCAATTAGTAAGTGATCGTGTAGATATTCTGATACACATCACATTTAATCGTCCTTCTCACCTATGGAGCACGTATTATATATCAAGGATGAAACCAGAGCGATCACATAGTCTGTGTTAATGATTCAATAGGTATGTTCTGATATACAGTTCTCTGTTAGGCATTTTGATTTATAATATACTAACCTGATGTTAATTCGGATATTAGTTTTAGATGATGACCTGCTAGTATTGCAATATTGATTATTATCACGGACAGACACGTTATGAGAGAAAACCTCCATCCCGTGGCACCGTCTGTGTGGTCGTCTATAAAGAAATGAAGTAGGGCTTATGGTTAGATTTTCTGTGATACCAAATCACATCGATAAGACAATAGATCAAATTTTACAACATGATAGGATCCACCTCAGGTAAAACATATTGGAAGAAAGGATCTGAGGCAAAAGCCTGCTGTAAGAGAACCAGTCGAAACCGCTGAAAAAAAAAATACCTCAAAAAGGATTGCAGTAAATAATGTGATAAATAGATACAACAATTTACTGAGGCCACAACAAAGACTCAATCCGATCTGTCACTAAACAAGATACACACGTTTTCGTCTAGTTTTTATCTATATGTCCAATGATACACTTATAATACACTACAATAATGATTGAGAGCCCAAGTAGAATGAGGAAGTAATAAAACCCCAAAATATCCGATACCAACTTTTTGTATCATTTGAATTATTCTATAAGTGATGTTAAGTGAAACGAGGAAGCGAATGTTTAAAAATCAAATTAACGTGACAATTTTAATATAAGATACATATAAGCATCTTATAAATTAATACTTTTATTGTCTCTGAACAAAACTTAAGTATTGTTAATCTGCAATCAAATCACTGGTTCATTTTAGATTTCTAGTAAATAAAGTGCTGACATATTCACCTTGTTGATTTGGACTGCTATGTATATAGTGAAATGTTACATGTGATGTAACATATATAATTTGTTTATGTAATAAATATACAGGTGGATATTGTTCATAAATGAATATTTCTTTATTCATACAATTGTAAGAAAAGAAGTCATCTAGCATGAATGAGTTTGGCTATTGTCTACTGTTGATACATTCGCCAAGCTCGGCTTAAAATTGATATAAAACCTTTGTTGATACTCCATCTTACCGAGTTACTTTGGTTCATTTTCATAACACCCATATACTTTGTTGCTCCCTTAAGATCATCAAAAGAAAATAACTAAATGTATGCATACCATTTGATTGTTTATGAACAGTGGAATACGTCTCCGTGTCTGTCGTCCTGATGTAATGGGAAAATGTGGAATGTGCATCTTTAAGATAAAACACCAATAAAAAATAGTCTAGAGATAAAGGTTCATCATAATCTTCATTTTTGTTGCTCACTATTAAAACTAACTTACATTCAACATACAACTTCAATGCATAAATAAAATCGGTTTCGGCTAGTGGATAAGTGTCCGTCTCATGATCGAGAAGTCATGGGCCCGACTCCCGCCCTGGGCGTATCGGTGTTCTGTCTTTCGGATGAGGCAGTAAAACCGAGATCCCGTGTCACGTAACAGATCCCTCAATGCTTCGGGTGAGCCCGTTGCAAAGCTATAAATTTGTATGCAATACATGAGGCAGACGCCGTTACCATACACGTGAAATAATCGCGGAGTGACGTAAATCAATAATCAATCAATCAATAAATCAATGCTTAAATAATTTAATTACTTTTAAAACTTTTTTGTATATCATAGAAATCCATAACAACTTAACCCATTAAAATGAAAGAACCATCTGATCAGCTTGACGACTTAGTGAAGTTTTGAGTAAGTGGTAATACATTGACCTATCATTTTTAAAGAAAGAAATAAAGACATCTGACACAGCGTTGTGAAAATTGTCGCCACAGGCATGCAGTATACACAAAAGAATGAGAAAAGGAATCGAGAAATCCGATTCAGTTAAATGACATATTCATGAAAAGTAGATAAAAAACAGCATATGCAACAGATATCATAACACTTTCCGATTGTATGCAGTGTCACTGACTTTGGTGGTTCAAATGAAGTGACAATCGTTACTCAAATAGAACGATAATTTGGTTTTTTGATTCAAATTTGCACCCACCGCAAACAACTGCGCTACACACATTACATACTATAAATGGTACTCATACAGAGGATGAAAATCTATGATTTGTAGAAGTGATTCAGTAAATTTAGGTAAATACAGCATCATACCCTCATTTTGCCTCAAATCACAATTTCAACAGGGAACTGATATTTTGATATTTCAAAATATTCACCGAACTTCTTCTTAGATTTGCGGAACAGGAAGGTGGACCCATACACCGATTAACTACATCAGTTGATTAACTACTGTAGTATGTCATACCTATTTACCGTCCTAAGCACTATAATCAAATATTTGGTAATGTTTCTATGTTTAGGGGGAGGGTTATTTATTTATTTATCTATTACTTTTTGGGTGTCACAACATAGTCACATGGGCCGTATTTGAACTCAGACGATAAGCAAGAACACAGCATAGGGTTCTGAAATCATTCAAATCTACACAATTTTGTTTAGTTTACGATTTTGGAAGCATCTGTTGGTGTTTTTACAGAAAATACAGGACGACTTTCTCAGTTTGAAGTATGAAGGAATATAATCTTTAAAAGACATGTGATTTAGAATGTTACATGAAGTGCGTCAGTACCCTTATTTGTCAAAAAAAAAAAAAACCTTTAGGAAAGAGGCATCTTCCATTACCCTCTGCTGGTTTGTCTGATTGGGTATTTTGAAAATGTCTGTTACAGGAGATATCCAAGATAATGCTTTGAGGTCGATATTATGGAGTGTCAGATTTAGTTCGTACATCTCGTATAGCTTATTTAATGGTAGTAAATTTAGCTTGGTACAGACATGATGAGGAACTAAAATTTGATTCCTATTATCTTATGTGAATTCCAATCATTCGGCCACGAGCATCACTAAAGAGACATACGTTGTCGAAGTGTGCATCTGGTGCGAAAACGTGAAAGGTATATATGGGTTATATTTATTATAACCAATAGGCCGGTGTCACTGTTGGTGTCCCCGAAGGCATCATAAGTGTAGTTTTCAGTGCTTTTGTACTGAAGGTCTACTTGTCAGTGCTTTTGTGTTGACATGAAATATATACTTGAAATTTTCAGTCATGAAATTATGTAAATGACTCTAAAACTAAGGAATATCTCCCTCGTGCATAGCAGTGTCCTTAGATTGAATCTTTGGATAACATTTCGGTTATTTTGGTGTCAACACTGCTCTTGAAATATTTATATCCTATGTGAATTCCTGAAGAGACATAAAATTGTCGAAATGCGCATCTGGTGCACAAAATTGAAAGGTATATATGTTCTATATATTTATAGTTTATAATGATGTCGACGTCTTCTGGTCGTATTATGAACCAATGACAATTACTGACTGACATCCAAGAAGATCAGCACTACTATCAATATGACGATATGGAGCAGTTGTCTCCAACTGCCGTCTTCGGCATCCAGTAATGCTCCTTTTCCCTTATAAGGTTGGCCTTTGGTTTCGATGGCATAAATCAACCCACAAAAGGTGCATTTAATGCTGTCGACTATATTAGACGACTTGCAGGAAAGATGTGTGGAAACTATGAAAAGAAAAGGAACGTTTTATATGATTACTTGAAAATGCATTTTCTTTCTGAAAGACGCAACACATTTAACGCTTTTTGTCTCCATACATGGAAGTAAACAATGAAGTACTGTATGGTAAGAAAGAAAAAAAAAAGAGGAGTTACTGGCTCAGTTATGTGGCAGAAGTCACCATGGAGCTATACAATACATGAATATAAATAATATACTAGAACATATAACACATTACAAAAATAACCATATCTCTCATATTACATGGAGTAAAAGGAAAAGGAGGCGTTAGCGTCCATTGGTTGCATGCAACACCTGTCGCAAAAGTCTTGCAAATTACATAATCATAAGGATCATACTGATGAACTATTTTAATATCCACAACTTTAACTTAAAAAATTTTCCTATAAATGAAACTGTCTCTATTTTTGGTGCCATGGTTGTATGTCTTTACCAACAATATAAGTCTATTACGCGATGTCTAGCAGGACAATTTTTGGGACACTTTTAGTACAAAGTACAAAATCACGGGAAAATGTGTTTTACACTTAAATTATCGCAATTCAGAGAGGATAATATTGCTAATATATGTTTAAGAATATATTGGCAAACGAAACCTGCGATTTAAATAAGAGTTGTTGTTTAGAGAAAAATTCGAAATCAGATCATAAAGAACAGTTTAAAGAATCTTTTTTTCTATTACACTCCCCCCTTTAACTGTGATGCCATTGTTTTAAAAAACGTTGATCGTCTCTTGAAAGCAATCCGAAAGGCAAATTTCTTAAATAACTGACGAGTGTCATATGGAGACCATGAAAAAGAAAAAAACAAAAAAGATAACCCCTCCCCCCTCCCAAACACACACACAATCGTTAAAATCGATGTTCGTTAATGTTTTTATGATGATTCAACTTTTAAAGTCGTCAGTTTTAAAGTTTTCTCAATATCTACAAGACAAAATTTATGATGTAAACACGAGTATAAATTTATTCAAACAGACACTAATAAATGTTGCCATGTGTTAGATCAATAAGGTTTTGTAAACACAAACTCCATATCTGCTGGTAAAATTAGCCCAGCGAAAATTCATTATCCAATAGATATGAATTTTACTTAACGATTTTGATATATTTCTTTCATTTTGTTGAAAACCAAGTGACTGAAAATTTGCAGAGGTTTATTGTTCTTGTTATTTTTAAAATTCACACTTTCCTTCGGGCGTTTTCTATTCTTTTTTAAAAGTATAGACTTTTATTTATCATATTAAACTCTCACACACAGATATAATATTTGATAGTTCTCTATTTGACTGCGTCAACACAGATATCATTATCTGTACCTGTCGGATGTAGGGTTTTTTGTATGTAGATATTCAAGCTTCTCCCACTACCTCGCAAGCAGCCATAACCAAATAGAGTTTTACTTTTTCATACTGATATATGTCATCAGACTCCTATGTAATTCAAGCTTTAAAATATGAAGAAATGGGTTATAAACTTTTTCAATAATATTACAATAACAAATGGAATATTAGAAAATTCCATTAATAAATAATACAAGACTTTAACATACTCACACAAGATATTTTAAAAAGTTTTTATTACCTCAACATAATAAAGAGATTGCATGTATTTCCTTTCCAGAAACTATCGAGAGCTCATAATCATTTCCCGATCCTATAATAATCGAAATAGACAATGTCATAATAATTCTTTTTCAACCAAGACTGCGATTTAAAGTATGTTAGGGCTGTTTTGTTCTCTCGACGTCGACTTTTTTTTCAAATGAGTTTTCCAATACGACCATATGATTAAATAGCTATCATGTTTAATGATACCAATTGATTTTACCGTCGTTTATGTCGGCCATCGTAAGTAAAAGAAAGGAAAGGTGATATCTCACTACGATAATTCTTATATCACTTAAGTTTGTGGGAGGGCCATCTTGAAAGTAAAGTCATTTATTCCAGAATGCATATTTTGAAATCTTAAACACGGCTTACCAACCCCATTTTAAGATATACATCACAAAAGATGTGTTTCATTATTCATAGTAAGATGTTGTCTTTTACTGAAATATCAACGGTAATGTATCCTCAAGTCAATAGCAAAATAAATAATTGCAACTAGTTGAGTAAATGATTCTGAAAATTAGGGATGTCCTTTTTATAAATAACTGAGGAAAAAATAATTTTCTCTGCTGATTTACTACAATAAAAGTGAAAAAAGTTACAGTAAGAGACATGTCAAAATCCGACACACTCAGCACAGGGCTACATTTTCAGGGAAAATAACGAACGCTCAAAAGTGATGTCAATTTTTCATTAGCATTTATTTATATACATCATATATGACAGATTTCATTTCAATTACATTTGTATGGGGTCACTGGCTTTATACGAAATATAAAGACAGAATATCGTTTGACCATATCAATTTTTGCCTTTATTTTACAGTTTAAATTCTTGATACTCCACACCATCCATACCTCAGGTAAATCTGGATATATTCGTTTGCATAAATGCCACCATAGAAGATTTTAAACAAAATGAATAAAAAGTTTTGAAGACATCAAAGAAAAACCCTCAACCTTTTTTTTTTCCATGAATATCTCTTTTCAAATAAATACATTTTGAAATCTGATCTGTATTGACCTTGATCTTGGTGACATGACCTTGTGTCCGAACATACCTATGAATAAGAACATATATGAATTTGGATGACACCAATAATATTTTTGTTCACAATATAGTTCAAGTATTTTACTTCAGTAACCTTTAACATGTGACCTTACATTAAGGTTATGATACAGGTTTCTGTCTAGGGCTACAGTGTTGCAGGTATCTAAATAAGGGATTCTGAAATGATGTTAGTCCAGACATGATCTAGGTCTGACATACTCTAAAATGACCGAAAAAGTGAACCAAAGAATCAATTTAAGGACAGAGCTATAAAAGAGGGAATTTAAATAATTCTTTTTTAGATGTTACTGTAATCATTTGATACCATTTTATACTATTATCGCACAATGTTTAAATATGAAGGTACTCGTTTGATGCATTTCCTTTTATACTTTAGAAATTAAATTTTAGTGCATATACATAAAATAGATCATAACGAACAATCGAGAAAATTATACTAGTCGATATTGGATGTTCACTCTTCCTTAGTTTAAGCCTTAGTCTTACTGCTTATTAAAGCCGGGCATTGTGCAATTGAGAGAAAGAAACGGACAGACAGACACTGAGATAGAGAGAGAAATGACATAAAAAAAATAAACAAATAAAAACAAAATTAAATAAATGAATAGATAATAGGACACCTTGTCTGGAGGCTATGAAACTTTTTGAGAACGTTTTCCGTGCTGAAACCCTGATCCCATGATCAAATATGAGCTGATTGCATGTAAAAATAACTGAGGTTATAAAAGTTTTATCATTTTAGCATATGCTGAATCATTTTGAGATTGGTAAATACCTTGCTCAAACCCCATGCTCAAAACATATATAAACTCTACCAATCTCGAACTCTAGCAGAACGGAGTTTGAGTTGAGTACTGTAAAAATTTTAGAACTGTAGGGCCAATACAAAAGACGGAGACTCTAGTCGATAACTCCCACACCATCAATTCTAAATGATCAATCGAAACGTTACTTAATTGAAAATAATACCCCTATGCAAGTTTGTAACACTAAACTTGAGACGTGTAATGAAAATTACCAAGTTAAAAGAAAGAGAAAGGATACCAAAACATAGCGTTAGAGGATTCTCACGGTGCATTGTGACTTTAGTAGTCGACTGACGTTAAAAGACATTGAAAATATAGAAGTATCTAAGGACTAGGAATTTCCATCTCCAACTTTTATGTTGTTATGTAATTTCTACATGTGTGTACTTTAAATAAATTATCAATCCTTGTGAAATCAATAAAAATAGTATCACAATATTTTTAGAGGTGATTGAAAGAAAATGAAGGGTACATCATGCTGTACATTATTAAATCAAATAGTAAAGACCATAAATTATAAATTCACCGTATGAACATTATTACTTTTGGTTGGTGTAGATGTTTTATTTGAGACTCCTGTAATCACTATCATTATCACTTGCAATACATGATCAAAGCGAGTCATGAAGAATAATTCATTTAATTTCCAGTTCAGGTTAATATAAGTAAGGTCAACATTACCTTCTATTACTGGAATGTCTTTAAATGGGCTTTTTGGATCCTGATTTGAGCAACGAATGTTTTGTTTCAAACTTTCATTGAGAAATGAATCTTTTATTTCAATGTACACTTTAACCCCAGTAGTATCGTTTTCACACCTGATGTTTTCATAAAATGCTGCAGATGTCGATTTACAAAATCTTGCATCCACATTCACAACCGTCACGTTGTCTTTATAGCTGCTAGACATGACTATCCATTTCATTATATTAACATGGGGATCATTAGTCATACAAGCGAAGACAGTTGGCGATTCTCGTCTTAACTCCCATGGTGCTATATAATTAAACAAAAGTATAATAATTTTATCTACAAATAAGCAAGCCGGTGTGGCCCTGTGGATAAGGTGCTCGGCTCGTGATCGAGAGGTCGCGGGTTCGACTCCCGCCCGGGGCACACCGGTGTTCTGTCTTTCGGATGAGACAGTAAAAACCGAGGTCCCGTGTCACGGTAGGCGTGGCACGTAAAAGATCCCTCACTGCTTCGGGCAGGTCCGTTGCAAAGGTCTAAATTTGTATGCAATGCATCAAGCAGATGCCGTCACCATATACGTGAAATAACCGTGGAGTGACGTAAAACAATAATCAAACAAACAAATCTACAAATAAGTAAAGTAAGTTAAGTAAGAAAAATTAACGTTTGAAGAAGTTAATGCATCATTACATGATCTTTTATACTTTTAAGAATGTAAAATTCAGAAGTAGATTATTTATCTATTACAGTATGTAATACTTTGTCATTAAATTTTCATAATAAGACTGATGACTTACTTGAAAATTTGATCTGTTTAGATGTATTGGTCGCATTCTCACATTCTCCCTTTGTTACTGTAACACGTATATATATAGAGTTATATATCAAAATCGTATCATTCTCTGGCCATCCAATGCGGCAGAATGATTTCTCGTTGTCATGATTGCAGATGTTATCAGATATTATGGCTTCTTCTGCGTCCTTAAAATATACAAATAATGAAAGTTGCAGTGTTTCTTATCGAATGAATAAAGTGAAAATAAATGAACACTAGTCCAAATTTTATCATAAAAGCCATGAAAGACAAAAAGTTGTGTATTTTAATGCAAAATATATCCATTTATCAATTTGCAGCATCCAATACGCATTTGATTTTGAATAACTGGTACCAACTTAATTTAAGTGAAAATCGCCAAACAATGTTTGGTGGATAACCGGTTTATTTCCCACTAAGTACAAGTTATTCAATTCTCGTGTAAATGTTGACCTGATTTTTATTCTGTGTATATCAAAGTCGCATCGTTTAATATCATTTATTAATATTTGGTATCTTAGCAGAAAAGCTGAGTGTAGTATTGGATATTGTTAAGGTTTGACTTCGAGCAGTTAAATGAAGATCTGCAGGGAAAAAAAAAAACGACTCTTTGTAATTGATTTCTTTTGCATTGATATCAAATCAAAAGATTGCAGATTTTAGTTCTGTGTTGAGTCATTCCCGAAATATTTAATGAAAGAAAATTCTGTTAAATCGAAAATCTTTTTACCGTAATTTAATTTAAATTTAGGAAAATGAAAATCCTATTAGATAGCGCATAAAGAAACGCTCAATATGTAGCCAATTGAAGAAACCAGTTTTTATTTGACTACCGCTTTGTATATATTTTTTATCTTTCTTTTCGTGTCTTTATATTTATGTAAGTGTTTGTTTGTGTGTGTCCTGCGGAAGAGGCAGATTGCTTCGAAAATTTGGCAATTTTTTAATTGTTTTAGTATCGTTATCGCTTACCTGTCCTTTTATATTGACCCCTTTTTCTCGAGCGATTTGCATTAACCTTCATTGAGGTTGATCCGATACTTAGGAATAGTGAATGTTGTTACAATTTCCTTTTTTTGTGCTTTTATATATATATATATATATATATATATATATATATATATATATATATATGGATGTTTATGTAAAGGAATTTGCGGTACGCATATTTTATATATATATATATATATATATATATATATATATATATATATATATATATATATATATATATATATATATATATATATATATATATATATATATATATATATGCGTACCGCAAATTCCTTTACATAAACATCCATGTAACAATATTATCCAACAAACTATAACAGCCATGGCACAATGAATTGTTATACAGAATTCGACATATCTATGTACGTATATTATATCAACTGTCCTGGACAAATGAATTCACAAAAAGTCCGTTTTGACAAGTGTGTATTTATATCTTTAGTTGTCCGGAATTAAACCAGTGCAATAAAAAACATGAGTGACACAATGTATGTGCACTGCAGATATATGTTTTATTTCAACATTTCAATTAAAACAAATGAAAAACAATTCGGGCCGTAGCGTAACTATGTAAATGAACTAGTTTTATGCGCCCACATCAAATGTGGGTGTATTATGCTATTCCGCTGCCGTCTGTCTGCTCCACATATCTTGCCTTTACAACTCATCCTGAACTCCTTGACAGATTTTGATGAAAAATGGTACAATGAGAGGCCATCTTACGAAGATGTGCATACTGCAAGGGAAAAGTTGTCTAAAACATTTACAAGAGTTTTAGCTCTATTCTACAGAAAATAATATTTCTTCCAAACTCCTCCTAAACTACTTCGATTTTGATGACACTTTGTATAAAGATAGAGTACCATATTGAAATGTTAATATTGGAAACAAAATGTTATCCAAAACATCTTTCTATGCAAAATACCTTGTTTTCGAAAGTCATACTAATTGCTATCGTGGACTATGGTGACGCTCGGTACAAAAAGCATCAAATTATAAATATGCACATGTAATACCAATTACCCTACAAACAATCAAAGACGAAAACCAGTATCAAAGGTGATATAAATTAACCAAGTTGGATCTCTTATCAGTCTCCTGTGCAATGGGTTTTTTCATGTTGTTATCTCAATTCCCCAAACGCCTCTAGATTTTTTTCATACATTTAACTCTAAGACTTTTACCTTACTCCCCACTTTATGATGCCGTTCAATTTGGATATTTACAAACGTATCTGATCTTCGGGCTTTAATTCATCATTTAATTGTGAAATGCTTATATCATTAATATTTAGTCTAGTTCTATCAATCTTTTGTGTAGTTGCGCAATGATATTTCAAATATGCTCAACCATTTTCACCGAAAGTTTGATTTTCCACCACAATCATAATGATGAATACAATAAAATTCAATTGTAATAAATATAGAACGTATATCCCTTTCAATGTTGTGCAGCAGATGCGCATTTAGACAACGTATGTCTCTTCAGTGATGCTCGTGGTCGAATGATTGGATGATTTGGAAGAGCAGTGTTGAAACCAAAATGAACGAAAAGTTCACCAAAGAATATATCTAAGGACAGAACTGTGCATGAGGGAGATACTCTCTAGTTTTAGAGTGATTTACTTAATTTGATGACAGACAATTTGAAGTAAATATTTCATGTGAGTACAAAACACTGGAAACTAGACTTGTGATGCCCTCGGGAACTATCAGTCCACAAGCAGAGACACCGACCTAGTGGTAATAATAAATATATAACATATATAACTTTTAATTTTGTGCACCAGATGCGCATTTCGACAATTAATGTCCCTTCAATTATGCTCGTGGCCGAATGATTGGAATTCTCATTATATATAAATATTTGAACGTTTAGTGAACCAAAAGATCTTTCTTAGGACAGAAATATACATAAGGGAGATACTCCTTAATTTTAGAGTTATTTACTTTTATATATACATTTGTATTTCATTTCAGTACAAAAGCATTGAACACTAGTCTTATGCCCTCGGGACCTATCAGTCTACCAGCAGTGACACCGGCTTAGTGGCTATAATAAATATAGAATATATATACCTTTTAATTTTGTGCACCAGAGGCAGATAACATCATCATATTTTTTTTTTTTTTTTGCAATGAGCAAACGGTCAATATAGGTCAAATGTCCCCATTTATTTATACTGCAGTTCGTAATGACTCAGTGTATGAACTGCATGAGAGGTCCGGTAACTTTGGCGCACCGTTGTGAACTTATCAATAAGGTCAAAACGTTTAGAAGTTTGAAAAAAAATGCATAAAAATAAATCTGCTACATGGGGAGCGCAGTTAGTGCCCATGGGAATCCCAATAATATGTGGATAAGTCTTGCCTTTAAATTGCAAATAACTATTTCAAAATATAAATATATCAAAAATGTGATGGCATTACTCAACGCAGTACCAATCCAATATTTATAATTATCATATTGTTTATTAATGAAATATCCAGATGTAACTGAAGTACAGAGGTATGATTTAGACTTTCCTTTGGAACACCAGCGTATGAGAGACAGCAATTTGGTTTTGATTAAGTCATGAGGCAAAGAGGTATATAGTGTCGCAAAATCAAAAGTAAAAACGTTATTAGCCTCAAAATTTCTCAAACGGAATTTTTCAATGACATCGATAGAATTTTTGATAGACCAAAAATAACTGACGTTACTATTGTAAAAGACAGCATTACAATACTTGATAACATGGTCTTTAACTGCAGTAAGAGCGGAGACAATGTGTTTAGAAAGCACAGTTGTAGAGCAATGATAGAATTTGATATTAAACGTAATTTATATGGATTATTGTGTAGTTTGGGAAGCCAATACATTGTTGGAAGATCATTTTTATCAATACTTTAATTGAAGTCACACATGGCTTTACAGTGGTCAGATAGGACCTTGTCTTTAAACAATGGAGTTTCAACGTACGTAGAAGCAGAGTTCAATTCCGTTTTAAGAACTGAAATATAGTATGTTTTTAAACAATGATAATATTATTAGCTGCTTTGTCAGCAGGTACGAAGACATAAGTATTGTGTAAATCAGCCAAGTTATTTTTTTATAGACTGGACTGGTATATAATGTGGTTGTTTGAATTAATGGGGATTACTTGTGAATTTATCGATGCGAATATCAATAATTTTTAAGATTTCACTTTTCCAGTCATCCAAGGCATGTATTTTTTCACCCGCTTTTTACACAATCGTTTACAATAAATGTTTAATGCTTCTTCAACAATATCCCGGCAAATATTTATCTATGGTAAAATTTATCCTAGAAGGTAATCTATACTTCGGCCATTCATTAAAAAGTGAACGTAAACATTTCTTCGAAATATAATTAAGATCACCAGTATTAATATGGCCCGCAGGCTGATAAATGAATTTAGAATTATTACATGAACAGGACAATGGAATAGAGTCAAGAGAATTTACATTAGATTGCACTGTAATTAAATGTAAGATTTCAAATAGGTTTTTTGTACTGATAGCAAATCAGAAGTGGCTCGAAATTCTCGAAATACTGAGGAATTTTAGATTTGACTCTATGATCACGAAAAATATTAGAAATATTAAGCAGATCTAAACCTTTATTTACAAATCTAATCTTGATAAATTGCAATTTAGGAGGAAGCCATTGTATACGTGGGAAAAGTTGTTATATGAAAATACTATAATCATTTTAAGTCTAAATCAATAACGTATACTTAATAGATTAGCCTCATCCAGGATAGATTTTAATCTGGTGACTGGAATAGATGATGATGCATTTAGAAGTTCGTGACGACTGTTATTTCTGGCAATCCCTAGTAGATCGTCTAATGACCCATTTAACCTATCATGTCTTCTGCGGTTGCAATTACGGCGACGACCGTGCGGTCTGTGCTTTCCCTTAATGTCTGGTCTTAGTAAAAATATATTGATATTGTTATGGTCAGAAAAATTGTTACCTTGTTGAAAAATTTGGTCATTGAGACCAAGGGATGTGTTTGTAGATGTTTAATCCAATAAAGTTCAACAACTAAACGTCTTTTTTCTTATTTCAGAAAGCCGGTGTGGCCTAGTGGATAAGGTGCTCGGCTCGTGATCGAGAGGTCGCGGGTTCGACTCCCGCCCGGGGCACACCGGTGTTCTGTCTTTCGGATGAGACAGTAAAAACCGAGTTCCCGTGTCACGGTAGGCGTGTAACGTAAGAGATCCCTCACTGCTTCGGGTGGGTCCGTTGCAAAGGTCCAACTTTGTATGCAATGCATCAGGCAGATGCCGTCACCATATACGTGAAATATTCGTGGAGTGACGTAAAACAATAATCAAACAAAACAAACAAAATCTTATTTCAGATTTAGTTTCTCCAGGTAGTTTTGTGATACTTTCAATAGGAGTTATAATAATGTTATTAATATTGTGATTATATTTGATGAAGTGATTGTAAAGAAAATTTTTGTATTTACGTTTAGAATTATGTCTGATTCTATATGAATGATTACGAAAACGGCTTTTTACTGTTTTGGGAAGTTCACCTACATACTGAGCCCAACATCTACTCATGTTATAACCTATATTGAATTGGATGTATTTTAATTATTGTCTTCGTTTATTTTTATGACTTAAGTGTTACCATTAACAGTGGATTTAAGTGATGTGATGGAAAGTAAGACATCTCTCAGTGTTACACAAAGAAATCTTAAGATTGATTAAAAGGATAGCTATATTTCAGAGGAGAAATATTAACTTTAATAGTACTAAACGACTGTTTACAAGACGTGCGAGGAAGATGAATGGTAGACACAGAGGGTAATCTAAGAGCAATTAGTAGAAGTTTGGGTGATTTATTCCTTAGTTTTAATATATTAGAAACCATAGTGTAGAGGTGTACAATACATAATGTATGGATAATCGTAGGAGGAAAGTCCCACACAACCAAGTCATTTACCCAGAGGTTACATAATACCACTTAAAACACACAGACGCGGGAAATCTTTTTACAGACTCCACACTGCAACCGAGAATAAGTGTAGATAAAAAAGAAAAAACGGAAGACATCTGACAAAGTTGTATGACACAAATCACCAAGGACCTGCACACCAAAAAAAAAAAAAAATGACAACAGCAAAATATATACGGAACGACTTTACAAAAATATTCGATTGTGCTGCGGTTACGATACCGAATTAGGGCGGTTAATTGAAGTAACAAACGTCACTCCATTGATGTGGGTATCCGGTTTACGTGCGCCCACCTTCCTACCGACCGCAAAAGTACCACAATCAAAGGACACCCATTTAAAAATGTATAAATAATCTTCCATATAGAGAACAAGGATCAATAGGTTTCTCAAGGAGAAAGGTCATAAAAATTTATTGCACGCTAAAAAATTATAGAATATGTTGCTATCAAAAATATGTAAGGACACATGAACATAAGTAAACCGTGCTCTGTCTGTCTGTAAGCGAGCTCAGACCCTTGATCAATAGGAGTCCCGACTAACAGTCAGAGGGGAGGAGGATCAGGACCCTGTCACAATTGAAAAGGTTTGGACAAGGCCCGTCATGGAGTCTCTAACGCCCTGTTAGTCAGGGTGCAACGCTCAAGTAAAAGTCTGCATTGGGTTGTAGAGGGACCGAATAGAAGACCTTTGGTCATAGCGATGATCTCGGGGTCATACTGTCGATGTCGAAGGCGTTTAATAATTTTGTAACCAGTTGATATGAAATTATCGGAACCTTTGACCCTCCTTAGTTTGTACACTAGATCACCGTAGAAATTGGGATGGGAAATTACTCTGGATATATATTGTTGAAAAGTAACATTTCCGAATGTAGATATAATGTCTGAATAAGATCTATAGAATTAAACAAACGTTTTTGGGAGTTTATGATATCTATAACCCTGAGTAAGAAGTTTTAAAGTAATCTGAGAATTGTTTTTCCTGAAAATCCAAAACGTTACTGCAGGCTCCAGCAAACCGAACCATTTGACTAATATACATACCATATGATGGGGATTTGGGGACATCACGATCTAGACAAGTGAAATTTACAATAGGAAATCCAAAGTCATCACCTTTATCATATATGTTGTTATGAATATTGTTGTTAATAATTTTAATACATATGTACAAAAAAGGTGTTTCCTGATCGGAAGTATTGGCTTTATTTAATTGAAGTTCAGATGGATAAATGTCAATTATATAGTTTTATATCTAGAGGTGTCATTGAACTTATCAATCAGGTCGAAACGTTTAGAAGTTTGAATAGGATACAAACAGCCTCTCTCATAACAGTATAAAAGAAAAAAAAAAACAGAAAACATTTGACAAACCTGTATGACACAAATCACCAAGGATCTGAACACAGAAAAAATGACGACAACAGAATATACACGGAGCGACATTACAAAAATATTCGATTGTGCCGCGGTTACGATACCGACTTGGGACGGTCAATTGAAGTAACAAACGTCACTCCATTGGTGTGGGTAACCGGTTTACGGGCGCCCGCCTTCCGACTGACCGCGAAACATTTTCCATGTGGTGAAATTTAAATTCTTGTTGTATGCTCGCGTACAAAGGTAGGTCACTGTATCATTTTCGTGAAATTATAAATGTTTTAGTGTTTTCTTATGTTGGAAGTTTTTTTTTTTTTTTTCATGCAGGGTTTAGGTCAACTAACTGAAAATTATGATCATCATCATCATAATAATATAAAGAAGAAGACTAAAACTAAGAAAAAGAAGAAATGAAGAAGAAGAAGGAGAAATAAATAAAAAGGAAATAAAAATACAATAATTGTGTTTATACTAACAACAATAATAATAATAATAACTAGAAACGAGCTCGTTGCTAAAGCAACGAGTAGGTTTCACAAGTTAAAGTCGAAGCAGCGAAGCTGAGATCTCCTACTCTAATACAAAATTCTTTTTCACGATCCAGATATCTGATCTTTAGTGATGGTATCCACATTGCGCAATCTACTTGCAGAAATTGTAGGTAACGGCGACTTACATTATACACATTATACTGAAGCCTACATCGCACAATATCGACTACTCTTGACCATATATTTGAAACAAGAAACATGTAGGACAATCACACTTAGTACAATCTGCACGTGTAACCTAGATCTTCAGTCCTTACTGCCCGCTTTATGTTGTTTATTTATTAACTTACGCAAGGTATTTCGCGTGTACAGATGTTTGACCTTGAATCGCTTCTCTGCTGGAATAAACAATTCTCCTCGCGATGAACTTACGCAAGTTATTTCGCGTGTACAGATGTTTGACCTTGAATCGCCACTCTGCTGGAATAAACAATTCTCCTCGCGATGGCCTTTAGTAATGCCGCTTTCCCCAATATACAAAAGAAAGACTTGACAATGTCTCGTATTCCACAGGTAAAGCACTGTAACTGGCGATTAATTCACACACGTTTGAAGTCCTGTATAACAGCGGCGCAGTGCGAGGTATTAAGCAAGGCAAATTCACCGCGCTTCTCTAATGTGTAATGCCGACGCTCGGAGAAGATTTCTTTATAGCCTTGTTCAGCAGTAGCTCGTAGAATGTAAATTTGCTTTTTTTTTTTCTTTTTTTTTTTTTTTGTTTTTTTTTTTGGGGGGGGGGGGGGTGGTTTTTTTATTTTTTGGGTTTTTTTTTTTGTTTAAGAATTCGAATGCATAATACTTTCTCAAACTCTATTTTATAGAAAGCACTTTAAATCGCGATTGAATTAATCGCGAGTTACTGCGCCTTGTCCATGGAAGAAGTCCTATATCACAGCAGTGTCGTGCAAGGTATTAAGCAAGGCAAATTGACCGCGCTTCTGAAGATATGTTTATTGCGTTGTTCATCAGTAGAGTGCCCAAAATTTGATTTTTGTTTAAGAAATCGAAATCAAAATGCTTTCTCAAACTCTTGTTTTTATAATTTGTTCATACGACGAATAAAAAATACTTGAAAGTTACGCAAGTAAGATATTTTTATAAAAAAATCTTTAAATTGCTCACTTTCAAATACCGGGAAACATGTTTCAGAGTAAAATCGTTACGGAAAATCGTTTCGTAATGTTTTGGAAACTAAAAGACTAAAAATAAGACAGTTTTGAACATTACGTAATTTTTTAAAAAACTTTAAATTGAAATAGAGGCCAAACTAAAAGAGATAGATAATATCGGCCGATGAAAGTTCTAAAGATATGAACCTAGAGAACATAACAGTGAAAATTTGAGAGATCTACCATTAAAATTAAAAGCTACATACGCGAAAATCGAAAAATATTAAATCTTACGTAATTCTCTTAAAACGTCGTATATTTCGAAAAATTTTTTCATTAAACGGGAGTATGTGTCTCTGAGAATGAATAGCCGAAAGATGAAATTTCAAAGTAAAAAGTCGGTAGATACCCTCATTCCCTATCATGCTACCAATTTTCACATCTCTACCTTTTTTAATAAGCGAGCTTTAGCTGAAACCATTTCATTAAACATTAATGAACTTTATGTGACGTTGAAAGCATCACTTTAAAGGGGGTTGTCGTGTTTAAACCTAAATAACTCGAAAACGGTAAGAGTTAGCGAAAATTTGATGGCAATGTTATGCATATAAATTTTCGCGCAGAATCGATTGCAACAATCCCCGATTCGATAAGATGAAAATTAATGGAGTTATGACGTCATTTACAAAGTATGACGTCATTTTCAGGAATTTGGTACCATGCCAATTCCCTTTTGTCAGTCGGTAGATATTTGCATTCTCTTTTATGCTACCAAATTTCATACCTCTAGCTTTATCAATAAGCGAGACACAGGTACCTGAAGTTTTAAATTGTATTTTCAGGAAAGGCCAAACACTGAACTTTGACCGCAAATATCTCGAAAACGGTAAGAGATATCGAAATTCTGTTTCTGGTATTTTCCATTTTACTTTTTCACGCAGAATCGATTCCAACCGTCCCCGCCTCGATCCGATGAAAAATAAGGGAGATATGACGTCATTTACAAAGTATGACGTCATTTTCAGGAATTTGGTACCATGCCAATTCCCTTTTGTCAGTCGGTAGATATTTGCATTTTCTTTTATGCTACCAAATTTCATACCTCTAGCTTTATCAATAAGCGAGACACAGGTACCTGAAGTTTTAAATTGTATTTTCAGGAAAGGCCAAACACTGAACTTTGACCGCAAATATCTCGAAAACGGTAAGAGATATCGAAAATCTGAGACCAGACCTTTCTCCTTTAACTACTTTTTCACGCAGAATCGATTGCAACAATCCCCGATTCGATACGATGAAAAATAAGGGAGTTATGACGTCATTTAGAAAAGTATGACGTCATTTTCAGGAATTTGGCACCTTGCCAATTCCCTTTTGTCAGTCGGTAGATATTTGCATTCTCTTTTATGCTACCAAATTTCATACCTCTAGCTTTATCAATAAGCGAGACACAGGTACCTGAAGTTTTAAATTGTATTTTCAGGAAAGGCCAAACACTGAACTTTGACCGCAAATATCTCGAAAACGGTAAGAGATATCGAAATTCTGTTGCTGGTATTTACCATTTTACTTTTTCACGCAGAATCGATTCCAACCGTCCCCGCCTCGATCCGATGAAAAATAAGGGAGATATGACGTCATTTACAAAGTATGACGTCATTTTCAGGAATTTGGCTCCATGCCAAATTCCTCTTGTCAGTCGGTAGATATTCTCAATCTCTATCATGCTACCAAATTTCACACCTCTATCTTCCTCAATAAGCGAGCTATAGGCGAAAACATTTCATGAATAATTAATGAGTGTTGATGACGTCACAAACATCACTTTAAAGGGGGTTGTCGTGTTCAAACGCAAATAACTCGAGAACCGTAAGAGTTAGCGAAAATCTGAGAACACTTTACTGGTAGGTATTTGAACGCTCTATCAAATGGAAGAAACCCGATCAAAATCCGACTGCAAATAAAGTCGCTAGACCTTGCCAAAGATTTGATTCGAAAATTTTCAATAATTTCAAAAATATTGGCAGCATGCCATTTTCATTCTAGAGGTAGATTAAGAATGTGGAAACATGTTTAGATATAAAATTTCATGCCGATATCTCATTTAATAAGAGAGATATTAACGTATGAATATTTAATTAGCTTTGATGACGTCATAGCGAATTTTCCCACGCTCATTGTGACTTTATTTATGGTCCGATTTCAAAAATTTTTCATATTCCAAATCAGACCATTAAAATCTTTCATCCTACTGTCTAAAATCTAAGATTGAAATATTTTTTTTGAAATGAAAACAATCGGGTCAAGGTCAACTTTTTCGGGGTAGAGCTACGAAATTGACGCAGTGACATAAAATCTTGCATCTCCTTTTCTGAATCGAATGCTGAAAATTTCATTCCAATCGGACAAATAATAAGGAAGATATAGCGATTCAAAATTTTGGCGTCGTAGGTGGCGCTGCGCGCTTATAAGCGGTAATTTAGAAAATTAAAAAAATCAAATTTTGAAAATTTAATTTCGAATCGAACACTGAAAACAGAATAGTAATATCTTTAATAATGAGTGATTTCTGAGCCGTCACAAAAAAAAAAACGGATGAAGAATAATAATAATAACTAGAAACGAGCTCGTTGCTAAAGCAACGAGTAGGTTTCACAAGTTAAAGTCGAAGCAGCGAAGCTGAGATCTCCTACTATAATACAAAATTCTTTTTCACGATCCAGATATCTGATCTTTAGTGATGGTATCCACATTGCGCAATCTACTTGCAGAAATTGTAGGTAACGGCGACTTACATTATACACATTATACTGAAGCCTACATCGCACAATATCGACTACTCTTGACCATATATTTGAAACAAGAAACATGTAGGACAATCACACTTAGTACAATCTGCACGTGTAACCTAGATCTTCAGTCCTTACTGCCCGCTTTATGTTGTTTATTTATTAACTTACGCAAGGTATTTCGCGTGTACAGATGTTTGACCTTGAATCGCTTCTCTGTTGGAATAAACAATTCTCCTCGCGATGAACTTACGCAAGTTATTTCGCGTGTACAGATGTTTGACCTTGAATCGCCACTCTGCTGGAATAAACATTTCTCCTCGCGATGGCCTTTGGTAATGCCGCTTTCCCCAATATACAAAAGAAAGACTTGACAATGTCTCGTATTCCACAGGTAAAGCACTGTAACTGGCGATTAATTCACACACGTTTGAAGTCCTGTATAACAGCGGCGCAGTGCGAGGTATTAAGCAAGGCAAATTCACCGCGCTTCTCTAATGTGTAATGCCGACGCTCGGAGAAGATTTCTTTATAGCCTTGTTCAGCAGTAGCTCGTAGAATGTAAATTTGCTTTTTTTTTTCTTTTTTTTTTTTTTTTTTTGTTTAAGAATTCGAATGCATAATACTTTCTCAAACTCTATTTTATAGAAAGCACTTTAAATCGCGATTGAATTAATCGCGAGTTACTGCGCCTTGTCCATGGAAGAAGTCCTATATCACAGCGGTGTCGTGCAAGGTATTAAGCAAGGCAAATTGACCGCGCTTCTGAAGATATGTTTATTGCGTTGTTCATCAGTAGAGTGCCCAAAATTTGATTTTTGTTTAAGAAATCGAAATCAAAATGCTTTCTCAAACTCTTGTTTTTATAATTTGTTCATACGACGAATAAAAAATACTTGAAAGTTACGCAAGTAAGATATTTTTATAAAAAAATCTTTAAATTGCTCACTTTCAAATACCGGGAAACATGTTTCATAGTAAAATCGTTACGGAAAATCGTTTCGTAATGTTTTGGAAACTAAAAGACTAAAAATAAGACAGTTTTGAACATTACGTAATTTTTAAAAAACTTTAAATTGAAATAGAGGCCAAACTAAAAGAGATAGATAATATCGGCCGATGAAAGTTGTAAAGATATGAACCTAGAGAACATAACAGTGAAAATTTGAGAGATCTACCATTAAAACTAAAAGCTACATACGCGAAAATCGAAAAATATTAAATCTTACGTAATTCTCTTAAAACGTCGTATATTTCGAAAAATTTTTTCATTAAACGGGAGTATGTGTCTGTGAGAATGAATAGCCGAAAGATGAAATTTCAAAGTAAAGAGTCGGTAGATACCCTCATTCCCTATCATGCTACCAATTTTCACATCTCTACCTTCTTTAATAAGCGAGCTTTAGCTGAAACCATTTCATTAAACATTAATGAACTTTATGTGACGTTGAAAGCATCACTTTAAAGGGGGTTGTCGTGTTTAAACCTAAATAACTCGAAAACGGTAAGAGTTAGCGAAAATTTGATGGCAATGTTATGCATATAAATTTTCGCGCAGAATCGATTGCAACAATCCCGATTCGATAAGATGAAAATTAATGGAGTTATGACGTCATTTACAAAGTATGACGTCATTTTCAGGAATTTGGTACCATGCCAATTCCCTTTTGTCAGTCGGTAGATATTTGCATTCTCTTTTATGCTACCAAATTTCATACCTCTAGCTTTATCAATAAGCGAGACACAGGTACCTGAAGTTTTAAATTGTATTTTCAGGAAAGGCCAAACACTGAACTTTGACCGCAAATATCTCGAAAACGGTAAGAGATATCGAAATTCTGTTGCTGGTATTTATCATTTTACTTTTTCACGCAGAATCGATTCCAACCGTCCCCGCCTCGATCCGATGAAAAATAAGGGAGATATGACGTCATTTACAAAGTATGACGTCATTTTCAGGAATTTGGTACCATGCCAATTCCCTTTTGTCAGTCGGTAGATATTTGCATTTTCTTTTATGCTACCAAATTTCATACCTCTAGCTTTATCAATAAGCGAGACACAGGTACCTGAAGTTTTAAATTGTATTTTCAGGAAAGGCCAAACACTGAACTTTGACCGCAAATATCTCGAAAACGGTAAGAGATATCGAAAATCTGAGACCAGACCTTTTTCCTTTAACTACTTTTTCACGCAGAATCGATTGCAACAATCCCCGATTCGATACGATGAAAAATAAGGGAGTTATGACGTCATTTAGAAAAGTATGACGTCATTTTCAGGAATTTGGCACCTTGCCAATTCCCTTTTGTCAGTCGGTAGATATTTGCATTCTCTTTTATGCTACCAAATTTCATACCTCTAGCTTTATCAATAAGCGAGACACAGGTACCTGAAATTTTAAATTGTATTTTCAGGAAAGGCCAAACACTGAACTTTGACCGCAAATATCTCGAAAACGGTAAGAGATATCGAAATTCTGTTGCTGGTATTTACCATTTTACTTTTTCACGCAGAATCGATTCCAACCGTCCCCGCCTCGATCCGATGAAAAATAAGGGAGATATGACGTCATTTACAAAGTATGACGTCATTTTCAGGAATTTGGCTCCATGCCAAATTCCTCTTGTCAGTCGGTAGATATTCTCAATCTCTATCATGCTACCAAATTTCACACCTCTATCTTCCTCAATAAGCGAGCTATAGGCGAAAACATTTCATGAATAATTAATGAGTGTTGATGACGTCACAAACATCACTTTAAAGGGGGTTGTCGTGTTCAAACGCAAATAACTCGAGAACCGTAAGAGTTAGCGAAAATCTGAGAACACTTTACTGGTAGGTATTTGAACGCTCTATCGAATGGAAGAAACCCGATCAAAATCCGACTGCAAATAAAGTCGCTAGACCTTGCCAAAGATTTGATTCGAAAATTTTCAATAATTTCAAAAATATTGGCAGCATGCCATTTTCATTCTAGAGGTAGATTAAGAATGTGGAAACATGTTTAGATATAAAATTTCATGCCGATATCTCATTTAATAAGAGAGATATTAACGTATGAATATTTAATTAGCTTTGATGACGTCATAGCGAATTTTCCCACGCTCATTGTGACTTTATTTATGGTCCGATTTCAAAAATTTTTCATATTCCAAATCAGACCATTAAAATCTTTCATCCTACTGTCTAAAATCTAAGATTGAAATATTTTTTTTGAAATGAAAACAATCGGGTCAAGGTCAACTTTTTCGGGGTAGAGCTACGAAATTGACGCAGTGACATAAAATCTTGCATCTCCTTTTCTGAATCGAATGCTGAAAATTTCATTCCAATCGGACAAATAATAAGGAAGATATAGCGATTCAAAATTTTGGCGTCGTAGGTGGCGCTGCGCGCTTATAAGCGGTAATTTAGAAAATTAAAAAAATCAAATCTTGAAAATTTAATTTCGAATCGAACACTGAAAACAGAATAGTAATATCTTTAATAATGAGTGATTTCTGAGCCGTCACAAAAAAAAAAAACGGATGAAGAATAATAATAATAATAATAAGAAAAGACAGTAGAATAATAAAAGGTTTCACAAGTGAAACTTGTGAAACCTAATAATAATAAGAAAAGACAGTAGAAGAATAAAAGGTTTCACAAGTGAAACTTGTGAAACCTAATAAGAAAAGACAGTAGAATAATAAAAGGTTTCACAAGTGAAACTTGTGAAACCTAATCATCATCATAAAAACAAACAAAATATTATTTACAACTACATTTGTTTTCGATTTGGAAACGTTTTGCTTTTGATTTTTTTATGTTATAAGACGTAAAATAGTCAATGATTCCAAGCTTATTTCATACAACATGAAAACAGATAATGAAATTATGTTATCTTCCTGGAAAACACAGAAATAAAAACAGCAGACCGAGAGATGACCTGATGTAACTTAGGACAAAAACAAAATAGTCATGTAGGACATTATGTGAGTTATTTATTATAGATTCGGGAAAGAAGTAAATTCGAAATTTATATATAGATAAGAATTTTAATAATGGTGATATCCTTCAGGGGATAAGTAGAGATAAAGCTTGCATTCTGTCACTGACTGAGATGGTGCTGCTTCCTTAACGCAGAAGTGGAGATGGTGCTACTTCCTCATTGGATGAGTGGGGATAATGTTTTTATTCTCCTACTGAGATGCTGCTGTTTCCTCGGTTGATGAGTCGAGATAATGTTGGCATTCTTCTACTGAGATTGTGCTGCTTCTTCGGTTGATGAGTCGAGATAATGCTGATATTATCCTACTGAGATGCTGCTTTCTCAGTAGATGAATCTTCCCTTTCTTACTAAGATGGTGTTCTTTCCTCAATGGTTGAACCGCGCTCCTGATGGTGAATGCAATTGGAAACAGCCTAGACTGAATACAATGCCATTATACTTCATTAATGCATCACATAAAAATATGGTAATTCATTTTTCTTTTGCATTTAAAATACACGTACTTTGGTAGAAAGCGTGCCACCTTGCTTGTTTACTGTTTATTATAGTAAATTAAGTATAGTAAATTCTGTACATGGATTTGGCAATTTTAGTGTGTTTTTGATTATTTGCCACGTTTTATATTGTGATTCTTGTTACACTCATTGTCTCCATTCAAAAGACGCTTACTTTTCCCAGACATCTGGTCTGACTTCTGAATTTCACAGGTCCGTGAATGTCTACTGTAGTAGATTGTTGTTCGTGCCATTTGCATTTGACACTACTTACTTTCGACATTTGCATTACTACAGATGACGTATATATTTATTCTTTAGCGTGTATCTTAAAAGCTAAATGCGAATATATATAAAATTTGTTTTTATTTTCTAATGTATTATGTAAAAAGGCCAATAAATTCATAGTACCTAGATTTCGCTCGGGTACCATTACACTCCAAAGCAACACTATGAGGGCATAATATCTCGTTATCCAGACTTTTAAATGATATTCTGGACTAAGACCGATTCCGATCATTTTACACAGATTTGACACCTTCTATACTAGAAGTTTACCTACTTTGACTTCTCCATATATAAATACATGTAATTTACACGATTTGACTCTTTCTACTGCGTATATGTGACGGGTGTTGCTAGCAAGCAGGAGATGCTCTCTCTCTCCGGGCACCTGATCTCACTCCATCACAGGGGTTCACATATGCTCTTCAAGTAGACATATTTTGTTATTTTCCACTTGTTTTTCATTTTCACTGATTTTGTATGTCCTCTGGTTTCATGATTTTTAGACTTATGGTTTGGATTTATCCATCATCTTTACATCCACCTGAATAGGCATCGATAGGTAAATTTAATCTTTATTCACCTCAATTCACTTTCCGCATCTCTTTGCCATATTGTGAATCCCTTTACAAAAGTTTCTTCCATTTTTTTCACAATGCAATAAAGCAGTCTACATCTGCTGTGGAAACATTAAAGTTTTTAGGAGGGGTGAGCCAAGGTTTACTACTGCGTCTTTATATAAATAATTTTATTTTAAGTGAAACATAAGATGCAAATAAACGTCATACCTCTTATTTCTCCGCCTCATTTTGATCCACGTGTATAATCACACACTTATGTTACACTTCAGTGAAATAACTGGTCACGTAGTACGAGGAAATATATAAACTGTTGAATTTCCTGTACTAATCGACTATAATTATGATTATTATTATTATAATTATCTATCATTATTGATATTATTAATGTAATTATTATTTGTAGGGTGGACATAAAGTTATAATTCAAGTCATGACAACTATTACATGAATGTAAAATGCGAAAGTAAGAACGCGAATAGAAGTAACATCGTGACTCTGGCATGAAAATGCATATTATATCTTAAAAATATACAAAATTGTCGACATTTTAGAAGATAATTAGTTTGATCCCCATGATTGTGTCATTTCCAAGCATGTTGTTTATTGCATTGAGTGTGCATTGTGTGGGTTGATATATGTCGTTGAAAACAAAGAGTATCTCAGGAATAGAATGTCTAGTCATAGATTTAATTCAAATCGCAGCGGAAATCAACTACTTTATCGTCTACTCTATCAACCAGATTGTGTCATTCTGCTTATGAAAGTACGTAATATAGAGATAAAATACCACACCATCAATAACCTTAATCTCAGCACTCACTTTAGACGGAAAAGGAAGGAGTACTGGATAAGACAAGTAGGAGCACCTACTCCATAATGGTTATAATGACCAAACTGATGGCATTCTTAAAAATCCCAGATGTCAGTCAGTAAGCGTCTTGCGTTTGTTTGATAATACACCAAGAGGACGTCGAAGTCATGGAAATATAATAGATCTGAGATCCATAACATCTCCTTCATTGGCCGTCTAACATTCATCAATCAAACATTAGGCCCTCATTGCATTCGTCACAAGTTCTGTTCGCTACCATTTTGAAAAGCAATATGAGTTATACCCCTCCACAAGAATCTTTATTTCACTGAATCTGGCACTTTACAAGATGTACTGACTGAATAATGAAGCTGTGTATTTTAGTAATTTCATTTTTAGATTCTTATTCAATTCAAACATCAAATTACGAATTATGTCCTTATGGTTGATACGAACAGTCACTGAAATTCGCCGATTGTGAATGAACGGAACGATGTGTATAGGTACAATCTCGTCACGGTAGTGTGCACCGGTTAATATGCCCTCAAAGGGGTCCTCTCATGTGTTCTATTTCCACCTCATGTGTTCTATTTCCACCCCAGAACATAACCCTCCCTCTGCCAAATTGACAGGCATCAGTGTATCGTTCTCTGGCACGACGGTAAGCCCGAACACGACCGTCACTGCTGTCGAGATGTCTCCGTGAAGAGAACTTCCTCTACATCTCTACATGTATTTTTAAAATGCTTTGCCTCCTACATCATGCTAACCTCGCAATACGATGACACCTGAGCAAAACAGGACGGAAAGCAGGACGTGGATGATAGGTGTTGGCCTCTCTCAATGAGTTCCTTACGCTACGAAGACATCTGTCGATGCCCGGTGATACTCCAAAGATGTCCGTTTATACATATCTTTCCGAAATGACGATACATGCGAGGTCCTTATCGTCGGCGGTCCCGTTTATAGTGTTGATAAGACCTCTGAACTGTCACCTGATCGCACTCCATCACAAGGGGTTCTCATATGCTCTTCAAGTAGACATATTTTGTTATTCTCCACTTTTTTTTTTTTTATTTTCCCTGATTTTGTATGTCCTCTGGTTTCATGATTTTTAGACTTATGGTTTGGATTTATCCATCATCTTTACATGGCAGCATCCCAAAAGCGTGCAAACGACTAGTTTCAATCATGCGAGGCACTTCTCAATCAAACATTTATTCCAAAAGGGGTTTTTATACATAATATATATATATATATATATATATATATATATATATATATATATATATATATATATATATATATATATATATATATATATATATATATATATATATATATATATATATATATATGTTTTCTCTTGTATGAGTTAAGTTTTGAAGTTGATAGATATTTTTTTTTCCTGAATCCATTTACTTCCGCCCTTGGCTCATGATTTATTTTACAGATGTAGAATTCATCAGTCATTATTATTTAGCATCACAGCCATGGCTCTTGTTATAGTGTGTTGGACACTGTTGTTACACCGATGCTTATGTACAGCAATTTGTGGTATGTACATGTATGATACATAGATAAATGAAATAGAAATGTATATAATATGATCAATGTTTTTACATCATTAAATAACACTGTATTGGGTTCAGTCATGGGATGAAATGTTGTTTAATGGTGTTATGAATTTTCTGGTTGCGTTCTGGCCCCATTTTTCGCCAAGACAATTTCAATGAAAGCATTGCAGGCGAAAATCTGCTTATATTTATTGATGACAATTTTCTTAATAATTATGATCTGTTAAATGCTCGTAATATTACGAGGTGGTATAGATATACATAACTACAGGTACAAGATTAATCTGGTCTTTATTGTAAACGCATTGCGACTGTGGACATGAAATATGAAGACCACCACTATATTTTTCATCGAAAATATTTTATTGGATATGAAATATTGTACTGTATGCGTATTTTTATTTAAACAGTAAAAGGCGCTGTTATTTGAAGATGCGTATATGGAAACTAACGATAAATAACCGGGCAGTGTACTTTTCTTGTAAATGAATGAATTAAAATGAAATATTAACAACCATGATTTGTTTTCTTGTCTTTGATTCGTTTATTCTGCAGACTTACAGTTGGATTCTAAAAATCGAACAATTACAGTGTCAAATACTACAATATACTTATCGGCTAGGATACCAAACTTAAGAGAACAACCAACATTTCAATGGTCGTATGTCGTGAGTATCAGCTTTATGTACTGTTAATTTTAAATATCATGCCAGTGGGGTATTTGACATCTTCAAGTGGCACTATTAACGTTACGAGCTAAATATATATATCTATATTCTGAAAAGATTATTTGAAATAAGGAATAATTACACTCGTGTCTAATCTTTATGATTGAGAAACCAAAGGGAATGTTATATGTGATAAGCTTTGCCTGGAAGATGACGTATATTTTAGTGTATTATTCTGACTATGCGTACTTTCACCAAATAAAAATAGCAAAGCCTTGTCTGTTGAAATGAAACAAAATGATTATTTTATTTTATTTTAGTATGCAGTATGCGTTTTCTTTTATTCAAATACAAATATCATGTACATGGCAATCCGGTAATGGTAAAAATGTGACTCGAAATTTTATTATCATGAACAACGTATTCTCTATCGAACGTATCAGAATGAAAAGCCAGCATGGTAAATCAAAACTCAAACGACTTTGAAAGCAACATCATATTTGCCAGCATTAGCCAATCTGTTAAATCAAACGGATACATTACAACTTTCTGACATTTATATTTAAGAACTCTGAAGGAGCCGTAGTATCTGACAATATTTGTTATTCCCACCAACACTACATCAACACAGTAATGTGCTACATAAGATGGCCACGTAATGCTGATATTCTGATGTATGACTCTGTGTATATACGTATCAGAGTAATAGATGGAGAATGCCAGAATGCTACAGACCTATCAAAGCAAATCATATTTTCAGGTTTGGTGTTAATTCTTGTAATGTTAAAATGTTTGATGTAATAATTTCTTTTAAAAATATCTTCATCTTATGAAAAATAAGTTGCATTTTGAATATGATTGGTTATTGTATGTAAAATTATATTACATTCCACAACGTGTTCCCTCTGTCATCTGTGTAAATGTTACTAGTAATTCACTCTCAGCTCTTTAGATCAGACGCACTGATAATTGCTTCTTTGCTCTCTTCTGCATCATCGTCATGGTTTATTATGTATATATATATATATTATTTTTAAGTACCATGGGCGATATGCAGAGTATCACCGACTGTCTACGTATGTGTTACTACTGATCCCTTTGTTTCGATAATGAAGTGGACACTTATGTCTGACAATTACCTATACAACACATCATTAGTGGATCTATCATTGTGTAGAGGGACTTCATCATTTTATCATAATATGACTTGTGAAAATATTTCTTCTGGAATGAAAGTGTACATTAACATTAATGATACGTTTCTCGATAAACGTTTGAATTATAAAATTCGTTGCTCAAGATACCCCAACGGATACGAAGGAAGTCGTTTTGAAGAAGTAATGTTTGGAGGTAAGCCTATCTTTTCCTTTTAATCTGAATTAGATTGATCTGAACCGAACATTCAAATGTTGAATTATGCTTTTCCCCCACCCCTATTTTGATACAGACGCACTAATGCTGAACATCATTTTATGATCTCACCTTATATGAATTTTTGGTTTATCCGAGATTAAAAAAATAATAATAAATAAATAAAAGTACTGCAGACGATTCTTAGGCTAACATATGGTGGGAATGTAGGCTAATGTAGGGGTTGCTTTTTATTTTTCTTTTTAATTATTATTATTATTATTTTTTATTTTTTTTTTTTTGTCTTTGTTTTGGTTTTTTATTTGGGGGGGGGGGGGGGGAGGTTGTAAATGGAAAAAGTGTGTGTAATAAATATAGAACATATATACCTTTTGTGCACCATATGCGCATTTCGACAACTTATGTCTCTTCAGTAATGCGCGTGGTCGAATGATTCGAATTCTCAAAATATATTAATATTTGAAGAGCAGTGTTGAAACCAAAATGACCGAAAAGTGAACCAAAGAATCTATCTAAGAACAGAGCTATGCATGAGAGAGATACTCCTTAGTATTAGAGTGATTTACTTAATTTGATGACTGAAAATTTGAAGTATATATTTTATGTCAGTACAAAAGCACTGAGAACTATACGTGATGCCTTCGGGAACTATCAGTCCACCAGCAGTGACACCGGCCTAGTGGTTATAGTAGATATAGGACATATATACCTTTTGCTTTGAGCACCATATGCGCATTTCGACAACTTAAGTCTCTTCAGTGATGCTCGTGGCCAAATGATTGGAAATCTCAAAATATATAAATATTTCAAGAGCAGCGTTGAAACCTAAATGACCGAAAAGTGAACCAAAGAATCTATCTAAGGACAGAGCTATGCATGAGGGAGATACTACTTAGTTTTACAGTGATTTACTTAATTTGATGACTGCAAAATTGAAGTATATATTCCATGTCAGTACAAAAGCACTGAAAACTAGACTTATGATGCCCTCGGGGACTATCAGTCTACCAGCAGTGACACCGGCCTAGTGGTTATAATAAATATAGAAGATATATACCTTTTATACCTTTAATTTTGTGTAAGTTTGGTATATCGTCCTTCTCAATTCTTATTCAGTCAATGAAAATTGGATATTTCCGAGATATTTTTTGTTATAACTGACACCCACCCTAACAAATACGTATGTAAAAGTATTTATTTAGTACAATACAGGATAAGCAGATGGAATGTACGTTTCTATCAGTAGTTTAGTAACACACTTGTATTCAAGCTTGTCATATAGAAATATGAAAGTGTATGGCTGCATTATAGATAATTCATGTTTCCTGTCTGGTAAAATGTACTGATATCGAGATGCCCACGTTACCACACATGCATAGCTATTCCATCACCTACTTTCATATATAAAATCTCTGGCTGGATGGATTTTTTTTTTGTTGATGCTTAATGCAATTTCAATAACCCCATCTGTAAATAATGATGCTTACTGCAATTTCAATAACCCCATCTATAAATAATGATGTAGTGTAACCCATGTGGACAACAATTATAGTATTTATCCAGGTTCAGGACGAGCTTCTTCACGGAATACGAGATCTTACTCAAGTTAAATGTTACTCCCTTAGCTTCATAAGTTGAAATAAGTCAAAGAAGGTTTAGTGGTCGTCCTTTTATTTTTCAGTGGTACGAGAGATATTGGGTTTCTACATATTTTGAATCGTAAAATGTCGAATGTTAACTTACAATAAATCACATTTCGCCTGCAGCTTGGCGCGTGACACTTGAGCCCTCTATCGGCTTGCCGGTGCAATGTCTTTCAGATGAGACACTGTTGATATTTTAATTCGCCTTTAGTGTCAATGTCAAACATACGCGTTTACAGAATTGTCCGTTTCCGATTTTCTCTAATAATAGCCATATAACTTGAGACTACGGTCCTGGGGTTTCCCATTTTTGTGACTGCAAATAATACCATTTCACATACACTTACTGCATCACCGCATCGGCATTGAATGCGTACTTCTCCATGGTTCCAGCAGCGTGTTGGAAGAAATTTGTATTGGTAAAATAATCAATGACCTTGCCATCTTGTTTATTTGTAACTTTACAATACCTTACGTGTTTATATTTTTATGACCTCTCAATATGCGATACCTGTTGACCCTTGTCCTTTACATGGAGGATTATTTATAAACTTTTAAATATACGTCCTTTGATTGTTCTGCTGTTACTGTGAGTGGGAAGGTGGGCCCGTAAACCGGTTAACCACACCGTTTGTTTGACTTTTGTCAAATTAGATGACCGTCCTAAGTCGGTATCGTAATTGCACTACAATCAAATATTTTTGTAATGTGTTACATGTTCTAGTATATTATTTATATTCATGTATTGTATAGCTCCATGGTGACTTCTGCCACATAACTGAGCCAGTAACTCCTCTTTTTTCTTTTACATTAAAACAATTAAAACATGGTTGTAATCTCCCACCTATAGATGTAAATACTTTTATATGTCACGTTTTGTTCCATACTCTGAGATTTAATTACCCTCAAGCACATTTAACACTATAGTAATTCGAAGTTTAATATTTCACATGTGATCTCCTTGTGAAGACCGCCCCATTGGTTCGATTATTTATGTTTATATCATTTTGACCTGCATATTTTGTTGCCCCGGTAACACTTGACCACGTCCAGTAACTGCTTTTCTTTTTAAATATGTCGCATTATTTTCCGTGTGGTTTATTTTTTTCCGAGGGCAGCTAGACAAATAGGTGTAATATATCGGTAGATAATCGATGTAAATTAGGCACAAAACCGAACGATGATCCGTCAAAGTGAAATGACTACCATATTGTACATGTAAATCAATTACCTTATTCTCTTTGCTTTGAAGGCTCGATATCTACGTATATACCGGAAGTAACGACTACAAATATCATCAACAGTGTAAAGTATGAGTGTAGGCATTCAGAAGGTAGTATTTTAACGATTTTGTTTGTTTGTTTTTGTTTTTTATTTTTATTTTTTATCATTATTTTTAGTTTGAGTATGAAGATTAAGATAATAGTTTGCAACGACCTTTATCTAATATGTGTATATGACTGAGTTATAGCTTCATTGTGTAAGATAGTGACTTTATCTAGTAGTCGTTTTATGTCTGACCGAGATTATTGCACTTATGGCAGGATTTGCTATGTACAAAAATTTATCCCTAGGAGGAAAATCCCAACGTAGTCGGAGTTTGTAACATTTCACGGCTACCATTTACTGTCTCATGTGAAAGACAAGGCAAAAACGAGTCATCAGTACATCTGGAACCCGGAGACTTCTCTGTATGGAACAAACCATCTGGATACTAGGAGCTAAACTGGAGTCAATAATAATTGAATATATAATAGTATTATGTTAATCATTGTAAATTTATAACGTTTCAGTTATAACATTCTGTAATGCTCTTATGTTGGCAATCTTTGTCAAAGCAATCATATTTTAATACAAAAGTCCAGCGGATATAGAAACATGATTGTCAAGTTTCAATCATGGTATGTCAGACATGATCCACCATATACAACAGAAAATTAAACATAGCAGGGAGTTTAGGTTGAATGTTAAAATGCCTTTTTGTGCAGTTTTACAGGTTTGCTCATCTCTGTCATTCATCCTAGTCAGGTGGTTACCTCACAGTTTGGATACCGTACATGTATCTATTGTGGAATTATTTTGGGTTCTTTCATGCAATTAAATCTTACCTCCGTCCTTTTTGTACTTAAGTCAACTCCTTCAATATTTCTTGGTGAGGTTGATATTTTCAGGCCTTATGTTAATCGCTAAAAGGCCTATCTGTACAGTTTTACATGCTTGTTAATCTCTGTCATTAATTCTATTCAAGCAGTTATCACAGCTTTATAATCCATGTCATAGTATGTTTCATATTTCTTTCTCCAATCCTTTCATTTATTATAATTTGGATCAGAAAACAAACAATTCTTAGCCTTTGTGTTTTAGGTTTTCCATTTAGTTGAATTTTAATTTGTCCCAATTTAAAGGGTTGAAATCAAATCCGTTACCTAATTTCATTTTAGACAATCTTACAAGAGAAGATCCTACAACTCTGACACTGGGAATGACATTCTCTTTCACAGTGTGTCTGATTTCAATGATGCTGAACTTTGCAGTGCTGGCAGGCTACAACACTAAACTCGGAGTGCACTTCAAAACAGGTCAAAACGAAGCTTCGAGCATCAATCATCACCCATCGTCATCATCTGAAAAAGTAAACTTTATGATAACTCATTATCAGTCATTTTTTCCTATCAAAATAACAAAATATGTTAATTAAGTGATTTAAACTGAATATTGTTATTCACTGAACAAAAAAACAAAACAACCAAACAAACAAAACACTTGAAACTGAAGGGGCAGGTTGGGTAAGAATCATACACCGAATTAGTAAGGGCGTTCGAATGGCTACCTGAACACTCTTTTAACACCACGTGCAAAATTACTCTTATCTAAAACTAAAATACCTAAAAAACAGATTCCCGTTATGATAAATAATTTTTCCATATTTCTACCTAATGCCATACGTGTTACATAATAGAGGAATCATTTATTTGTAGCTAGTGCTGTAAACAAACTATTGACATAAACCTTCAATTTTAGGAGGTGGAAAAATCTCATTTGAACATACTGTGTTACCTGTCCAGAGCGGACACTGCCAAAACCGGAATCCCGAGAAAAACGGACATATTTTGTAGAACGTATTTTTTCCAATGTTTTCATTGAATGTATTAGACAAGTATTATTCATTTTATGATCCACAAGTTGAACACAAATAATGAGAAACAAAATAACTTTTGTACTATTATGTTATGGTTCAAAATCCACGTTTTGACTTTATCTTGTTTCCCAAAGGTTCACATGGATATGCTGTATAAGATTTAGGTTTTGTTTTTTGTGTTAAAGCTAAGGTAGTTAAAGAGAGGTTCAATTTCATCTCATTCAATTAAGAAGAAGCTCCTTGTTCGTCATTGTGGGATAGTGAGACTCCTGAATACCGGAATGCGAATTTTAATAGTTCCTCCCACGATGGACATCCGGAACATGAGAGATGACAGGGACAAGCAAATGCAGTGTATACCATTATAAAGGACTAAGATGTAATATTCTAATGGATATATTTCCGATTTTTAAAATACTAATGCTAGCTAATATGTGATATATACAAAATTGTATATATTGTATATATTGTTTTAATTAGTTCTTTTTCTTTTCTTTTTTTTTGTGTATGGGGATATAATATTTCAGCACGCCTACTGTATTACCTTTACAAATTAACTTATCATATCTTATAAATGTGTTACCTTGTACCCTACGTTAATAAAATAACAGATAGAAAAGATTTGGTATTAAGAAAAGAAATTTCAATCCCTAAAATGGTTTTCCTTTGATTGTTTTCGTGGTTTTGAGGTTCGAAAACTTATGGCACAAGGACGCAAAAGAAACAAACAACCCCCTTTCCAAATACAACAAAAAGAAATAAAAAAAAAGAAAGAAAGAAAAAAAAAATAACCCCCCAAACAAACAAACAAGATGGACTACTATTGCAATGTATCAGGGGCGGTGATTGAATGAAATTATTTGATCAATCTATAAATACAGATTGATTCTGCTGTAAAATCAATTTTTTTTTCTTATTTTGCTACTGTAAAAAAACAGACCTAGAAAATGGTTGTGGTTTACATTTGTGATTTGGCAAATTTTTCTGAGTGACCCCTATCGAGAATGATTTTCTCGAAATTAAGCTATGGAAAACTGTTAAAACCGTAGTAGAGGAAGGTTTGACAAACATTTTCATATATGGATTATATATAGCTAAAGTGTGTGATGTTGTGTAAATCTTGCTGGAAGTTTGGTAATTTAACATGAGACCCTATGGGAAATGGAATTACTGTGCTTTGGCCCCTTATCACAAGGATTCCTCGTGTGAAAACTGGAAGCTCTATCACATAGCATTCAAAATTATGTGTAAGGTCTAAGTTTTTGTAGACAAACAGACAAACAAACTAACGGGCAGGACAAAAACTACTGGTGCATAATACTAACGGCCACATGTATGTGAGAGAGGCTCGTATGTAAATATATTTGTAGGTATTTAGCATTGTGTCATCCATATACAAATACTGAAAAGAGCTTCCCAGGATAAAAACATCTCGTCTGTGATACTTCTCTCAAAACTTGTAGGGACCTCTTGATTCCTTTCCCCGATAATGTTTTGCATGTTACACATGTACGTCCACTCAAGATCCAATAATTTGTTAAACGAATTTTGAATGTCACTTCATATAATTCAGGAAATTAAAAAATGTAATTTTTGGCAATAAAATGTAAGTAGATCAAAATTATGTTTTTATATCTGCATTTGCTCAACGTATAGGTGATTATGTGTCCTAATGGGGAATCAATTCATAATTTGATTCTCACCTAGGACCAGCTAGAGTAAAGAGATATGTTTAATTTGCAAAGTAACCCGCATGCCCTTATACAAGGAAATCGGATTTTTCAAAATTTTAATTTCAAAATGGCAATATGCCAATATTCAATGAGAATTTGTCAAATAAACGTGGTAACGCATTATGCATTTTAGTTCCATTCACTTATTGTAATATTCGAACCAAACCGGATTTCATTTTTAAGGGAGAAAAAGCGTACTGATCTCAAAGGGGAAAACCTATACTGGGTCGTTTTATCCGTGGGGGATAATCTATGCTGGGTTGGTTTTTCTGTGGGGGAAGATATTTATACTCGGTCAGTTTATCCGGGGGGGGGGGAGTCTATACGGGAGATACTAAATCACCGGGACCAGGTCAGACGATTTCGTCGGTGGCGAGGAGGATCAAACATTTCAATGGGCGACGGCATAGCAAACCTTGCTCTTTCAATCGTCGGCGTACTGTCCTGGGGTGGATTTGCCTACCGTGCCGACCTATCACATCTGTAGACCTGCTTACGACTGTCGAAAACCTGTAACGTAGATGACGTTGCCTTATGAAAAAATCTTGACGTCTTGTCACTACGCGTGCTGACCACTTCGAGGACGATCTCCATTTGCGGATTACCTTAGCATCATCTATCAAAGTGAACTTGAGATCAAAGAAACCACAGAAAGTAGTAATTCTACTTCGTATTTAGATATTATGTTGTCTTTGGACACTAATGGTTAATTGAACACCTCACTCTATGACAAACGTGACGATTTCAATTTCGCTATCAGAAATTGTCCTTTCATAAGTAGCAACATTCCATAATCGCCCGCATACGGCGTATTCATATCTCAGTCCATACTTTATTCCAGAGCATGTTCAAATTACAATGACTGTTCTGAGGGCTAGTCGACTTTCAGTTAAGCTGCTCAATCAGGGTTATATATGTGCTAGACTAGCAACGCCACTGAGGAAGTTCTACGGTCGTTACGAGACTCCTATTACTCCCTATGATATCTCGTTATCCAGACTTTTAAAGGATATTCTGGACTGAGACCGATTCTGATCATTTTACACAGATTTGACACCTTCTATACTAGAAGGTTACCTAATTCGACTTCTCCATATATAAATACATATGGATTTTTCACGATTTGACTCTTTCTACTGGGTATATGTGACGGGTGTTTCTAGCAGGCAGGAGATGCTCACTCTCCCTGGGCACCTGATCTCACTCTATCACAGGGGTTCACATATGCTCTTCAAGTAGACATATTTTGTTATTTTCCATTTGTTTTTCATTTCACTGATTTTGTATGTCCTCTGGTTTCATGATTTTTGGACTTGTGGTTTGGAATTATCCATCATCTTTATATCCGTACACGTGTCATAATTGTAGACAAATGGACGTTGAAGCGTACTACGATGATACCTTGATTTACGTCGGCGTCTACAAGACCAAGAACAGCATACCTCTGTTGCTCAGACAGTCTCGGCATTAAACGCGTTAGTTTTAATGAAGCAAAGTTTGAAATCATGATAGATAAATACACTAGGTACCAGTATACGTTATTTCTGAAGAAAATGACTCAATGTAGAGCACGCTGTAGAGTACTTTATGAAAAGCGCACGGTAAACAGTATTACGTTATGGTTGAGTATATATAGCACAAATAGAAGGAGTGAAACACCTTGGATCTCCGAAGAAATACCTGTAGATAATAAAAGAAAAAAGAGGAGTTATTGGCTCAGTTATGTGGCAGAAGTCACCATGGAGCTATACAATACATGAATATAAATAATATACTAGAACATATAACACATTACAAAAATATTTGATTGTAGTGCAATTACGATACCGACTTAGGACGGTCATTTAATTTGACAAAAGTCAAACAAATGGTGTGGTTAACCGGTTTACGGGCCCACCTTCCCACTCACCGTAACAGCAGAACAATCAAAGGACGTACATTTAAAAATTTATAAATAATCCTCCATGTAAAGAACAAGGGTCAACAGGTATCGCATATTGAGAGGTCATAAAAATATAAACACGTAAGGTATTGTAAAACACATAATGGTATATAAATATATGCGACATCAACATGATAAACCGTGCTCTGCCAGTCCGAAAGCGAGCTAAGACCCTAGATCTGTAGGAGTCCCGACTAACAGTCAGAGGGAACGAGGTTCAGGACCATGTCTCCTCTGAAAGAGGTTTGGACAAGGCCCGTCATATAGTCCCCACCGCCCTGTTAGTCAGCAATATAAACATATAAAGCACAAAAACAGTACAGTTAACAAGGCACCCTATATATATATATATATATATATATATATATATATATATATATATATATATATATATATATATATATATATATATATATATATATATATATATATATATATATATATATACACTTGTATAACGAATGTCGACATACACAGAATAGATATATATTAGAAGGTTTCTAATATTCGAAATTAATCTAAAGATAATTATATAATATGATTTAAAAATGAAAGAAAGAAAAGAGAAATAGATGAACGATTGTATTCTACAACAAGTGCGTAAATAAATATAGCTCTGACACTTGACCAGCACTTTGTTTAATACAAAAAAATAATAGTCTTGGAGGAAATTATGTAGGTTATTTATCATAGATTTGATTCCTCTGCATCTTTCGAAAAAAGTAACTTGTCATCCTTTATAGCGGATGAGTCGAGCTAATGCGAATATTCTCCTACTGAGATGGCGCTATTTCCTAGTTGGGTGAATCGAGATGCTACTTATTTTCTCTTATTGACTGAGATAGTGACGTTTCCGCATTGGATGAATCAAGACGCTGCTTGTATTCTTTTATTGATTAAGATGGTGCTGCTTCAGCAGTGGATGAATCGGGATAATGCTGGCATCAGTGGATGAATGTTTCCTTCCTAATTTAGACGGTGCTCTTTCATCAATGGAGGAGTCGAGCTCATGATGGTGGATGCAGTTTGGAACAACCAAGACTGAATGCAATGCCATTATATTTCAATATTGCATCACATAATAAACTATGGTAATTTCCTAGGTTAATCACGCAAGGACTATGAAAAAACTAGTGCCGGCAGATCGGATGAGGCTGTCATCCTTTGCAGCCGTTATTGCAACTTTAGGAGTGTGGGCTAGTGCATAATCCTGCAAGAGCAAAACGAATCTGGTTAACATTCTTCCTTTTTCTCACAATCCCTTGAAGCAGCCTACAACTCATTTGTATGATTAACTGTTAAAGTGCTATTAGAATACTGGGGCATTTTGTGTTTCCTTAAAATCCTAATGGAATTATTATAAAATTCGTGAAAATTGCTGCTCCTTCTACTTTAGTTTTTCTCAGAGAAATATGTAAAAATATCCATTTCCAGATTTTTTGGAGACACCAGAGTTAAATAAAGGTTTCCTGTACAACTTGTTGGACAACTTTTAACGTCATTTTACCGTGACGTCACAATGCAAACGTTAATGTCAGAATTAAACTGAAGGAAAAGTAGCATTTATACAACTTCTGACGTCACATATTACGGAGATTAACGACTGGAAATATCTATCTAGCTGTTTATGGATTATTGTATATATCTTGTGATTGGAGTCATGTAGCAGTGCAAATTTGATCATCGACTCGTATATATAGATACGCATATTGTATAGAAAAATTGTGAACATTCTTATATCACTTTAAGGAAATCAATCATGACAAATACTTGATAGTCTCAAAAGATAGGGACCATGACTTCCCAGCTGAGGAAACTTTTAGGAGGGATGAGTCAAGGTGAATGAAATGCATCTTTATATATCTAATTTACTCATAATTATTTTTTAAGATGTAAAGAAAAGTCACATCTCATATTTTTCCGCCTCATTTCGACCCACATGTACTGATGTTGCACTTCAGTGAAGTAACTGGTCAAGTAGTACGATTCAAGTAGTATAATTCCTGGTCATACATCAATAGTGACGGATTTCACCTTCTTTGTCGCCTTTTCAATAACCAGATTGTTCCATTCTGTCAATGAAGGTACGTAATATAGAGATAAAATACCACACTACTCATAACCCAAACTCCAGCACTCAGTTTAGATGGAAAAAGGAGGATTACTGGATAAGACAGTTATGTATACCATTGTTTAATATAACGCGTTGTCTTTCAATTCAAACATCAAGTTACGGATTATATCCTTACGGCTGATACGAACAGCCACTGAATCGCCGATTCTTGTGAATAAATTGAACGATGTGTTTAAGTACAATCTCGTCACGGTATTCCACACCAGTTAATCTGCTCTCCACTATCACCAAAGGAGTCCTCTCATGAGTTGTAATTTCACCGCTGAATAACACAGGCGTCAATGTGACGTTCTTCGGCACTACGGTAAGCCCGAACACGATCGTCACTGCTGTCGAGATGTCTCCGTAAAAAGAACTTCCTCTACATCTCTATTATTTAAAATGCTCTGCTTCCTACACCACGCTAACTTCACAATACTGTAACACTTAGCAAGACAGGACGGAAAGCAGGACGTGGAGGACGAGATTTGGCCCCTCGCAATTAGTTCCTTGTGCTACGAAGACATTCGTAGATGTCTATGGATGTTTCAAAGACGCCGATTGGAAATGATTACGCAAACGTCCATTTATACGGATCTTGCGGAAATGACGTTACACACGGGTGTCCTGACGTTGGGCGGGAGGTCCAAAACGGTGCAACGTTTTTATATTGCCTCTACAAAGCATTTACAGTGTTGATATGAACTCCAAACTGCCTTGTCAGATTGATTTAAAACAACCCAACTTCCAACTTCCCAATGGCACGCAAACTATTACATTCAATTATATGAAGCATCTCTCAATTCAAAATTTAATCCAAAAGTCAAGTTTTATTTTTTCTATACATCGAATACTGTCAATAAGTTCTAATCGATTACTAACAACGCGTGTTTTGTCCATCAAGGCAAGTCGAACGTGATATTAATCAAATTCTAAACTAAACTATGCCTTTAAGAATGAAGAGCGACCAAAAATACTTTTCTTTTTATGTTTTTATTTGGCTTTTCAGTAGACACAATTTTTTCCGCTAGTGAATTAGAGACATTTACCGTGCACTTGTATGGTAATCAGTACGCGTCACGCTATACGTAATTATGTAAACTACAGTGTAGTTATGTGTTTCACTTCACATTGTCTTTTATACGAAAAATGAAAACAGAAACCTTCCATTTGTCGCCATAGACACTACAAAGAGTACTTGTCTATACAGAATACACAGACTGTGCTTGTCGCTACAGAAAATGTTACTTGTTAAGTTTAATGTCCTAAGAATAGAGAACTTTGTCTGACGTTACGAGAGAGAGAGAGAGGAGGTAGGGGTGTATATGTACTCAGAACCCAGTAGGGATACTTTTCCCCATTCTTTGTAACAGTATTTTGTATACATCGGACGTTTCTCCCCCGTGCATGTGGTCCCTCTTCACTTTAATGGGGATTCGCATGTGTCTGAATATGACACTGCACACGACATTTTCCTTTTATTCCATGGACTACTAGATGTGGGTAACTCCTTGATACTAAATCGTTGTTTACTCACATTTGCCTATTTCCGCTTTCAAAACTGAAACATTACTATTTATTGTCATAAAAAATTAACTACGCACAGAAGCCAACACAAACATCCCCTTATAGCAGAATGAGAACAAAAATACACCTAATGCGTGTATTTTGGTCTAATCCTATATAGCCTTAAATAATTTCATTATCTCTTTCTCGGATAAATACCTTCAACACTTCACCTGTGAATCCTTGTCTCTCTATAGCTGCAGTGTTATTATGTAAGAAAGAACGTCCTGTTATGGACTGAGGGTGTCCTAATCAAGAGATAACAAATTTTGCGAGATGGTAATGGTTCGTCGCTATCCTCATAGCGAAAGACTATCAACACAAACTAACTGCTACCACAATCTAGAAGTAGTCGACTCAAGCAAATACCTGGGCGTTACTAATAGCAACATCTTCATGAAGAATAAACATATCGGTGCCAACACACCGAAAGGTAAGATAGTTCTCTGTCTCATCAAGCGAAATCTAAGAAGCTTCAGAAAATCTGCATGTGCCAAAGCCTACAAACCCTTGGTTTTTGCTGCCATACATTCTTCCTTTTTCCCTTAAAATGACTAACCAGATATAGCCTATCTTAAAGAAGCACGATTCACGACAAGACACTAATGGGAAAGAAAAGCAGACGGCTATACCAACATAATTATCTTACTGAAATGGAACCCACTGCCGACAAGAAGAGTAAAAATATTTTCTCATCGCTGTCAAATGAAGGATTCCATATAATATTTTAGTACCATTCGTGATTGAAAATTAAGACTTCAGATCCATTTGTTTCAACAATGAATTAAACTGTTATTTGTGACAGATACAATGACCTTGCAACAATAATAGATATAAAATCACAACGACACTGGCAGCTATCAATGCTATATAACTTGTGAATGACACTTCTTTCAATGTTCATATTAATTATGCTTGTTTACAATTTAATTTATTATTTGCTGTTTATATTGAAAGGGTATGTACACTTTTTAACTTTTGTGAAACTTCGAAAATTGATATAATAGATATAAAAACACTTTATGTTTTTGTTCTTGTTGTTTGCTTGGTTTTTTTTTCAACAAAGTCATTTCCTGAATCCACTTCCTTCCGCCCTTGTGTCAATGATATTTTTTACAGATACAGAATTCATTAGTCATAACTATTTAGCATCACAGTATATATTGCCATGGCTGTTGTTATAGTGTGTTGGATACTTTTGCTACATGGATACTTATGTACAGCAATTTGTGGTATGTACATGTATAATACACAATTAAATAATAGAAATGTATATAAAATGATTAAGGCTTTTACATCAGTAAATAAAACTGGATTAAACTTAGTTATGGAATGATATCTTATTTATTGGTGTTGTAGTTCATGAAATTTCCTAGTGGCGTTCTGGCGTCTTTTTCCACCAAGAAACTGACAATGCCAATAAAACATTGCTATGAATATCGAATATTTATTGAGGTCGAAGTTGATTTTTCTCTTGATAACGATATCACTGTGCTAATAAATCTGATTCGATAAGTGCTCTTAATATTACGAGGTGGCATAACCATACATAACCACAGGTACAAGCTTTATCCACCCTTTCTTGGAAACGCATTCCGGCTGTGGTTATGGAATATGAAGACCACCACTGTATTTTTCATCGAAAATATCATATTGGATATAAAAACATTGTTATGTATGCGTATTGCAGATCTATTGCATTTATCAATTAATTTAGATATGAAAAGGCACTATTATTTGAAGAAACTAAAGTGGAAGCCAACCATAAATGACCGGGTAGCGTGTAGGTGAATGAGTTTATTAAAACATTAATAACAGCAACAGCCATGGTTTATTTCCTTCTCTTTTATTCGTTTATCCTGCAGACTTACAGTTGGATTCTGAAAATCAAACAATTACAGTGTCAAATACTACATTATACTTATCGGCTACGATACCAAACTTAAGAGAGCAACTAACATTTGAATGGACATATGTCGTGAGTATACGTTTTATGTACAGGTAATGTTGAAAATCATACCGATGGGGTATTTTCTTTGTTCAAGTATTACTATTATCACTACCAGCTATATATATATATATTCAAAAAAGAGATTTAGAGCCTTAATAATAAGAAATAAGTACATTCGTTTCTCATTTCATGACTCTTTATAGGGATCCCACTTTTTACCACAATTATGAGTAAATCTTCAGATTTCGCCCCTAAACTGGCAGAGTATTTTGGTTTATATTGGACTTTCACTTGTGCGCCCCCCCCCCCTTTCCCACTTCGGAAATTCTGCATTCGCCACTGATATAAATATCAAAATTAATTAAAGAGGATTAAATCCAAATCATTTTAAACAGAATAGACTCTTAGTCTCGTCATTTTTCCTTTAACAAAAAATGTCTTCCTTAAATATGAAGAAATTATCCCCCCCCCTTTCCTTTCGCAGAGGTCTAGACTTATATGCAATTAAAATGTAAGTCTGAAGTTGTAAACAGTGGGGTCAATGTAAACTAAATGATGAAATGATGTCTTATTTTACCGCACAATATATGTCTTGGTATTTATTACATTGAAATGTGTATTTCTGTAACGTTACATTATTCTATACGACAATACGTGGAGGTCGCCCTGAGTCAGAGGAAACACGTTTAAAATCGTATTAATAGAGCTACAAAATTACAATAAACTATATGAAATCGTCAAATATTTAATTAATGTAAATTAATAATTATCAATTCGAATGTAAAAATCATTCATGGTACATGTAAGTATTAACCCGCGCGTCCACGCCATTCTTTAAATTACATCATGAATGATGAAATAAAACTTTTGAGAAATAAAACTTTGTAAATAATAGCTACGGGGTAATTTTTTCACAAATAGGATAATCATCATTACTTCTATAGACCTCGTTTTCGTTATGTGTTCTCTTATTTGAGAACTTTATAATGTACAATTGTTTACTATGTATATCGATGTAATCAAATGACTCGTGAAAACAATATGGCGGACCGTTGTTTTGGCAAGGAGGAAGACGCTATCTTTTTATTTTCAAATGTTTGTAGTCATTTCTAGGTATATTTTCATAAAAATGGTATCAAATGAAACGGGGGAAACATACTTATCGCATATATTGGGCCGGCAAAAATAAATTAAAAACTGAAAATTATAGAGTTAAAAAAAATTATGTGCCCGCATCGGTCATCTTTTTCGCTTCGGCGATCAGCTGTTTACAGGTAATGGACGTATCTACCTGAAAAGCCTCATTTCACTGGATTTGATACAACCGTGACCCCGAACAACGCCAGTGAACATATCGCTTTTATGTTCATTGATTCTAAGCGCGCCGTCAATCATAAGGCAAAATAAAAATATTTCCCGATAAATTATTGATGCGAACATTGCAAACAACGCATTTTGATTAATTTGAACTTAATCATTTGCGATGGGCCTCACTAACAAAGACACTACAGCTAACAAGGCACCTTATATTTCACTTCTATTGGTTCCCCGTCTGGGACTCGAACCTACGACCTATATACATATATACATGTATGGGGCACAAATGAGCTGCAAAAGGTGGACTCTTATATGCGTGTACACAACGATTTCTTTTGGTTAAATAAACGATACAATATTTAATTGACAGAAAAAAAGTTTTTAAGCTAGTTCTGCACATTGTATTATCTTATCATGGTTCTTTATATTATACATCGAATACAACCATGAATATTTCTTAGTAGGGGTTCATCCTTGCATTCTTTAGCAATGCTATTAGAATACACATTAGATCATATACGTGAATTAATTTGGTGCATCCCTGAAATGAAAGTACTTGTGTCTAAATACTTCGCGATACATGGTAGTTTAAAATACATTTATTCTGTTTTTGATATGTTACCTAGATGATGATCAACCTGTGTGGAATTGACAACTTTGAGTACAATAATAGAAGTAAACATTTTAAAGAGCCCACTCGACGCCGATGCTTCGCATTTGCGTTAGGGCTTTTACCGATAATGTTATATTTGATTTTGCATTTATCAGAAAATGGGTATTATATACAACATCTTTAACTTCTCCGAGAAAAACAGAAACCCATTATTAGAAAAAAATTTTAATAAATAACGAATTGGTTCATAAATGTCAATTGCGAAATATTGTTGTGCTTGTTGGAGTTACATACCATAAATCATAACAAAGTTTATCTTTATGATAGAATGAAATCAGATAGATAGCGATAGTGATAAGTGTCAGAATATATGTACGTTGAATAATCTGATGCATAATTCGATTACTTATGTCGCTTCAGTGATATTCAAGGCCATAACTGTGGAAATAAGAATAAACATAATAAGAGAAAACTTATTACTAAACTGACCTAAACGTGAAAGCCAAAGATCCCACTTAGCGATAGAACTGTGCATAAGGAAGATATTCCTTAGTTTTAGTATAATTTACAGAATGTTTTCATAGTAAATTTGAATTATGCATCTTTGAAAACTCTGCTCTGACTAATCTGCAATACTTATTCAGGATACAAAATTATAACAAATAAAAAGAGAACGTTACCAAAACTATTGGATTTTATTAGCACTGATAAAATTGTAGAGCCATCTTAGGGCAGTCAATTGACTCCGTCAGGTGTAGGCACAAGACATGGTGGTCCTCTATTGGTAACGGGGTCGCAATTCCTTACATTTAAGAAACGTGTACTTCTGATCAGCTGGCAAGATTTTGTGCGTTTCATTTGTAATTTGTGTTTATTTTTAATTTGAATCATCACCTCGCGATGCAATCAGGCAAACCGAAACATTTGACATATGCTTTAGAAAAGTCTGTGTTATGTTTATGAATATTTAAATATTTTTCGTATTTGTTCCGTCTGATGCTCGAATGCTCCATTTAATGCTCGAGTACGCTTAACCCGTTTATCAAAATCGCAAGTTACAGAATCTTAGAAACCGTGGCTCAGTTTTCAAATAAGGGCACATATTGCGTCTAGGTATGTTTGTGTGCGCTTTCAGAAGAGCACAGCATAGAAGGTTCAAACAAACAATATTTTTATGTTTGAAATAGAAATTTGTTTATGCATTATACATATCTTGAGTGTATGTTTTAGACCTCTAAAATTGGGTAGCCCGTTGTCCTTTGTTCTATATATAAATGGAAAATAATTTACATATTCTTTAAATGTAATTGTTAATTTTTAATTGTTCTGCTATTGTACTTAGTGGAAAGGTGTGCCCGTAAACCAATTGACCACACTAATTGAGTAACTTCAATTGACTGCTCTAAGTCGGTACCTCAAATGCATTACAATTGAAGTTTTTGTGATATCTTTTTATGTCTATATTGTTTGGGGTTTTTTTGTCTGTGATTTTTGTTATACGACTGAGTTACATGTCTTGATGCTTTCTTGGGTATATTGGTGTGGTTAATAGGACTACAGTACTTATATTGGGTGTTAGGTTATTCCAATCTTTTGCAGTTAGGAAATAAAAGATCCACTGTATAATGATATATACAATAAAGACCTTGGTATGGTAAATTCAAGATCATTACGCAAGTTTCATTTGCTAACCTGATGAACTCGTTGTGACACCGAATTACACAAGTAAGATGGAGCAATACCATATACCATTTTATGAAAATATATCTTCTAATGTCTTCCATCCTAGGCCAATTATTAGTTTTGCTTTTGTTGCCCCAATTAGAATTCTGTCTCCTTCAATTTCGATTTTTTTCAACAATTTCTTTTTCATAAAGGCAACAATTATCCCAAACTATATCCCCGTATTCCAAAATAGGCCTAATGAAAGAAAAATAGAGTGGTTGCAGAGACTTTCTGATAAGTTGGAATTTAAGAGATTGGAAAATGTGGATTCTCTTCCAAGCTTTGATGTTATTTTGTGAATATGGTCATGCCACATACAGTTTCTACTTAAGACAATGCCGAGATGTTTATGAGAGTCCACACGATTGACATTTATGTTATCCATGAATATGAAAGGATGGACACTTTTGATGTTTTCCGTCCCTCTGGTTTTTGAGGATTGAAATTTACAAGCCATTAGCCAACCGTTAATGAATTTTATAGAGATTGTAAAGAGTTCATAAGGTCAGCAGCAGACAAAGAGTCATCAACTATTAAATACAGTGATGTATCACTAGCAAATAGCTTTATATCAGACTGTATAACAGTAATAATGTCATCTATATAAATTAAAAACATTTACTGACCAAGTAAAGACCCCTGAGTGACCTTGGTCAAATCTGCAATTTATTCTGATGAGGATCCATCAATTACATCTCTTTGGAGGCGTAAGCCGAGGTAACTCTGGAATCACTTCAATAAATTACCAGATATTCCCCTCCGCCTCAATTTAAACAATAAGCCTTTATGCCACACTCAGTCAAATGCTTCACTGATATCGCAAAATAGAACACGTATTTCTTTGCCATTATCGATTGCCTTAGTGAATGTGTCATATAATTCAATTAATTGAAATACGGCTGAATCTTTAGGTTTAAAACCAGATTGCACAGACGTAATAAGGTTATTGAAGACTATATAATTATGTAAATGTTTAGAAACACATCTTTAAAACACTTTACCAATAAACTCAATAGCGATATGGTTCTGTAGTTTGAAAGCTGTCTCTTTTTTTGAAGACCGGTATGACGTTTGCCTTTTTCAAAGCTTTGGGAAAATATGAAGCCCGGAGAGAGGCATCAAGTGTTTTTGATGAGAGAGGTGATAAGATGTTAATTCCTTCTTTCAGAAGATTAGGATTTATAGCATCTGAACCAAAAGCTTTGTTTGTATCTATATGTCTTAAAAACATCAAGTACATCTTGCTGTGATTTAACAATTGTATCAAACAAAACGTAAAAGTTGAGGGGGGGGGGGGGGTTGGAGGGGTGTCTGTGTGAGAAGGACGCGTGACTATCATCAACTGTACTTAAATTTGTTTACAAACATATTCATTTAGAATACTTGCCTTTTCGACCGGTGTACTGTATTGTGTGTCGTTATAAAAATGTTGGGCATTGAGGTGTCTTTGGTTCGTTTTGAAAATAATTTTGCAATTTTCCACCATTGTTTAGGATTGAGGTTCCCTCGGTGTAAGTTGGTTGTCATTTTTGTAAAGTAATTTAGTTTGGCATAGCGAACTAATGATGTTGCTTTGTTTCCTGCATGCTTAAATTTTGCCCAAGCTTCCTACGTATTTGATGTTTTTGCCAGTCTGTGGCAACGGGTTCGAATTCGGATATGTTTCTATATTTCATTGGTAAACCAAGGTAGATAAAAAGGTCTTATTTGAACTATTTTGTTTGGTATAGATTGTTCTGCGGCTATGAAGATGCTGTCTGTAGGTTTGGAGGTTTGTTAATCTATGATGTTGTTATCTCTGCCCCAGTTGCCTCTTGTAGGGCATGCCTGTATTGGTCATAATCAGGGATGTCTTGTTGCCAAGTTTTGAGTTTCTAGCTTGTTCGAGATGTGATAGAATTGGTACTAAAAGAGACATTGTGGTGATCACTACAGAACGGCTCGATTATTCCTTTGTCAATACATGTAATAGAGTTTGACGCAAGTATAAAATCGATTAAAGTGGATGATCTTGGTGTTATCCTATTTGAAGTATAAATTGATTTAGACAAAAATGATCTATGTAGTTACATATGTATTAACTTTAACGTGGATCGGAAAGATTTTCATGAAAATCGCCCAATAGTATGATATCTGGGCATGATTCAAGCGCATTTGCAATAGAGACCTCCGCAGAATTCCAATCGTTAATCTAAGGGTATGTGTAGAAAGTCCCTTTTTGAAATTCGCTAGATCAATGTTTACTTCGATCCAAACTGCCTCAAGATTTTGAATGGTCAGATCGTGCCGTTCTGTAAGTGGGACACCATTTTTTACGAAGACAGCTAACTTCTACATGCCTGTTACTATCAACGCAGATGGGAGGTGGATTGGAGGATAAAATTAAATCACAAGGTTTGATTGACTCATCGAGCAAGGTTTCACTTACAGTGATAATATCAAATGTGTCTAGCTCAAAAGCTAACAAATTGAGTTTAGTGTATATAATGAATATTGATATGACAGATATACCAATTTTGTAAAATACTTAAATTTTACGGACAAGGATTGATATCCCCGGAGAGCAAACGAATGAGAATAAGGTATTTAACGACATATGAATGACTATTCATGAATCGCATCAAGATATTTAAATATATAACTGGTTAGAAATTGTACACGTGGCATTAATAGAGCAAGTTTGACAATTTAGGGTAAATGACACAAACAACAACAGAGGGTGTAAACCAAGTTGAATACCACTCTGTTCATGGATATTTTTACAGTATATATCGGTACAGCGACGCGCCACCCTCGCTCTGTACGTTTCTGTCAACCGCCATTTATGATATATGCATGCATAGGTAGGAGAAAGTACAGAGGAGGGCTGGTTGTTAACGAAAAATAACTCAATCAATCGTATGATAACACGTGGAGCGGAAGTTAGCTCACCGAATAAAACTACGTGTATAAGTTCTCTGTATAAACTGAAAGACAGAACAAAAACAAAAGGAAAACTAATGTTGAACACAAAATATGCTTTCCAACATTTGAATACCCAAAGACAGTTATAGCTGTTAAAATGGCGATATGTATAGTGTCAGCTTAAGTTCGCAGAAACAGGTATGTATCAATCAAAATTGCTAATAATATACTAAACAAAACTAAACGTAAATAAACATAGACACGTGAATGTAAACAAGATGTGTAAAACAAGATGAACTATGGGTAATTTTACGGAAAACTTCATTCCGTATAAATACTATCAGACCTTGGTTCTAAATTTTGATCATAAGCAGAGTGTTTGATACGGTCTATAGTGACTATAAACATTCGAGTACACTACCCGTAAAGCGAAAGTGTTATGCGATAGACTAATTGATTATAAACGATTTGAAGAATAATATGAGAATAGTATAACTACATGGAAAATAAACGTTTTAAGTACACAGACAATTTAGCCGGAAGAGGCGGAGTCAAGTTATAAAAATAACGAAAACAAATAGATGCACGTGGAGTTGGAGACGGTATTATGTTGTCTTCTCTACTCGATCTCATCCTCGTTGTTGGAGACAACATACGAAGTTTTGGGTACTGCAAGTTAAAGTTCCAGATTTAAAGCAAGATCGAATAGCTCCTTGTCACTGTTAATTCTAGTCATCGTGTCATTTATCTGTTTGAGAAACATTACTTTGTCACGAGTCCACGAATCTTGTATCTTTTCTCCCGTTTCTATTCATGACCCTGCTTCGCTCATCCTGCCTTTTTTGCTGGTTAGATCCTCGTTTACTTACACGTTCTTCTATTTTACGTTAAAAGAATTCCATCTGCTGCGTCTTGGAACTCGCGTAATATTTTATCATTTCGTAAAATACGGACTTTATAGTTGTGGCCAATGAATTTTGCTATGTTGGCTCTGGGTTTACCGTTCACCTTGGTCCAACTAGATTACTCCTCCCAAGTGCTACACCGAGGATGTCCGCGCCCATGTCACTTGCCAGCTCCATAACTATTTTGATAATTTTAGTATTATTGTAGGTCTCGTCATCAACCATGGTGGTGAAGAAGATATTTCGTATTTAGCTATATCAGATAGCGTGATGCCAGCCTCCTGGATAAGTAGTTTAACAGGCAAGCTTATAGTTTTAATGTTATTTGGTTTATTAAGATATTGTACTTCATATTTCGGCTTACAGACACATTTAAATGCAGGAGTTGATGGGTTTGCATACAATTTAATGATATATTGCATTGCTAATTTAATTCTTCTTTCACTCCAAGATGGTTCATTTCCTTTCAAGTATAAACTTTGTACAGTGGAGGTCCTGAAAGCACCAAGACTTAATCTCAAGCCCTGGTGATGAATGGTGTCCAGAAGTCGTAAATATGACTTTCTGTCCGAACCTTAAACAATACAACCATAGTCCAGCTTCGATCGGACCAGCGACCTATAAAGCTGAAGTATCGTTGTACTTTCAGCACCCCACTTTGTACTAGATAAAACTTTCAAAATATCTTAGACTTTTAAGCATTTGACTTTTAAAGATTTAATATGTGGTAAAAAAGAAAAAAGAGGAGTTACTGGCTCAGTTATGTGGCAGAAGTCACCATAGAGCTATACAATACATGAATATAAATAATATACTAGAACATATATCACATTACAAAAATATTTGATTGTAGTGCAATTACGATACCAACTTAGGACGGTCATTTAATTTGACAAAAGCCAAACAAATGGTGTGGTTAACCGGTTTACGGGCCCACCTTCCCACTCACCGTAACAGCAGAACAATCAAAGGACGTACATTTAAAAATTTATAAATAATCCTCCATGTCAAGAACAAGGGTCAACAGGTATCGCATATTGAGAGGTCATAAAAATATAAACACGCAAGGTATTGTAAAATACATAATGGTATAAAAATATATGCGACATCAACATGATAAACCGTGCTCTGCCAGTCTGAAAGCGAGCTAAGACCCTATATCTGTAGGAGTCCCGACTAACAGTCAGAGGGGACGAGGTTCAGGACCATGACTCCTCTGAAAGAGGTTTGGACAAGGCCCGTCATATAGTCCCCACCGCCCTGTTAGTCAGCGTGCAACGTTCAAGTAAAAGTCTGCATAAGGCTGTAGAGGGGCCAAATACAAGACCTATACTCTTTTTGATGATCTCAATATCATATTGTCTATTTATAAGACGTTTGATTATTTTATTACATGATAAAATAACGTTATCGGAGCCTTTTACTTTCCTTAGTTTATACACGAGATCACCGTAAAAATAAGGATGGGAAATTCCATTGGATACATACTGTTGAAAAGAAATATTTCAAAATTTAGATAGAAGTTCTGAACAAGATCTGAAGAATTTGGCGAATGTTTTTCTTGTGATATCTGTAACCCTGAGTTAAAAGTTTAGTAGTAATTTGTAAATTTCGTTTATGAAAGTCCAAAACATCGGTGCAGCCTCTGACAAATCGAACTAATTGAGATATATAGATACCATATGATGGGAGTCGAGGAACATCGCCATCCAAGTAAGGGAAATTAACAATAGGAAATCCAAAATCCTCACGTTTATCATAAATATTAGTATATATTAGGTGGTTGATAATTTTGATGTTTAAATCTAAGAAAGGTGTAGATTTATCTCAAGTATTAGCTTTATTCAATGTTAGCTCTGGTGGATAAATTTCTGATATAAATTGTTCGAATTCAGGGTTGTCGATAACCAAAATATCATCCAGATATCTACAAGTATTATTGAATTTGTCAATGAGGTGAAAACGTTTTGATTTTTGAAGAGAAACCATAAAATTCCTCTCATAACAATAAAGAAATAAATCTGCTATCAGAGGCGCGCAGTTAGTACCCATAGGAATCCCAACTATTTGTTGATATATCTTGCCATCAAATTGCAGAAAATATTATTCATGAGATAATCTAGTGCTTTACATAATTCCTTGCAAGTCCAGTATTTATATGAAGTATATTGTTTGTTGGAAAAGAATCCGGAGTTATTGGAAGTACATATGTACGTTTTAGATTCTCTGTGAAAACACCATTGTATAAGAGACAGCAACTTGCTTTTAATCAAATCATGAGAAAGAGATGTATAAAGTGTAGAAAAATCAAATGTAGAAATTTGAGTCGCTTTGAAATTTAATGAAAGAAGTTTGTCTATAACTTCATGAGAATTTTTAATCGACCAAAAGTAATTGATGTTACTATTATGAAATGCGACATCACAATATTTGATAATATGATCTTTTATAGCAGTTAGAGCAGACGTAATATGCTACGATAGTACCGTAGTAGAGCAGTGGCTAGAATCACATATGAAACGTGATTTATATGGACTTTTATGTAGTTTTGGGAGCCAATATATGGTTGGTAGATCAGATTTATCAGTTTTAATTTTGAAGTCGGACATGGTCATGAGGAGATCGTGCAAGGTGCTGTCTTTTGAGGTTGGAGCTTTCCACATATGTATGAGTGGAGTTTAATTCGTTTTTAAGTACAATCGTTTATCAAATATGACACCAAGAAATTTCACTTCATTTACTACATTTATACTAGGACCATCCATAAAAAGTTCAGGGTCATTATGTATTCGCCTATTTTGGCAGAAGTGGATGCAAGAAGTTTTATTTTTCGAAAATTTAAAGCCGTTTTCTATAGACCACTGAAATATATAATTCACACAAAGCTGTAGTTATCTCTCAATTAGATTCATATCTTTACCGCGAGGACATATCAAAATATCATCAACATAAAGTGATCCATCTATATCATATTTCAAAATCTTTGCTAAGCTGTTTATTTTAATACTAAAAAGAGTAACCGACAGTATACTTCCCTAAAGAACTCCCATCTCCTGCTCCAAGGAATCGAAGTCGAACATTAAAACGTCTATCTTTAAGAAAATTTGAAATAAATATTGGCGAACTGCCTCTTAAACCCATATCATATAGATCCTTAAAATACCATATTTCCAGGTAGTATCATACGCTTTCTCCAAATCAAAAATTATGGAGATGACATGTTCCTTATTAACAAAGGCATCACGTAGATACGTTTCAAGGCGCACAAGATGATCCACGGTGCTCCTATACTTCCTGAAACCACACTGAATATCAGTGAAAAAAATTGTTGTGTTCCAGGAACTAGACAAGACATTCGTTGATCATTCTTTCTAAAGCAGCTCGTTAATGATATTGGACGATAATTAATAGGATCAGTATGATCCTTTCCAGGTTTTGGAATGGGAATTACAGTAGATTCTCTCCACGAGTCTGGAAATCACCATTCAACCAAATGTAATTAAAAATATGAAGTAAAATATTCAAAGATTCTGACGGAAGATGTTTTAGAATTTGATAATGTACTTCATCCGAACCAGTTGCAGTATCATTTGATATTTGCAAAGACATTTGTAATTCTCCAATCGAGAACGGTTCATTATAATCTTCCTGATTATTGGACGAAAATTTCAATTTTAAATTTTTCAGATTTTTTTTAAACGACGAAATTGAGGAAGACAATTATCTGACGAAGAATTTTTTTGAAAAAGTATTTCCCAAACAATTGGCAATATCTGGTTTGGATGTTAATATATCAGAGTTATTGTGAAGGAATGTTAATTGTATGACACAAAATAAGCTCTGTAGATGCAAAAAAAAAAAAAAAAAAAAAACCCCAAACTCTTTCTACCCTAAATCAGGAGCAGATAACTTTTTTACAAAAATGGGAAAAACAGAAAAATATCAAATACCTTTAACTTTATCATAATATAGCTTAATTTTTATATTAATCTACTTTATGTATTACATTCATTATGAAAGCATAATAATTTTCATTATAAGTATTATTATCACAAATATAATTTCTAGAACTTCACGAAGAATTTTTTTCATGTAATGACAAGGACAGTGTCCAAAGTCTATGGTCATTTTCTAAAGGAAAGTATAGTAGGATTTATATTTATTTTCAAACTTATTCAAAATGATTATATAAAATCATTTAATTTTCTTTGTGTTCATGGTTTTTCGGCGAATCTGATTGGTTAAAAAATTTAGTTCATTTCTGCATCAACAAAATTGCAGATATGTCACAATTGCCGGCGCTACTTTCCGCTGGAACGCGAAACCCCGTTCTATTTATGGAACTTGATTCCCGTGTTGTTAATCGATTGCATAAAATTGTTTCGTTATATATTACGAATGCAAAGTACAAAAGAAATCGCACTTCAGAAACTATTCAATATAAAATATAATTTCTAACTCTTCTTCATTAAAAAAGTAAAATATAACTAGGTCTATCAATTAAGCTACAGTACAGTGCTGTTAAGAAATTCATGCAGTCACGTACAAAATAAAAACAGTACTCGTCTGCTACTAGCCGATCGTTTGACAATGGACGTTGATAACTAAAATTTCTACGGTATCATACCCGACTGGGCAACCAGAACGGGCACCAGAGCAGGTGCTGCCTCCGATCCAAGTCCTTGAGCCTACAATTTCCAACTTGTGACACGCACGTGTACCAGTCAATATGCATTGCATTTCTAATAATACTAATACCATTTAAAATATAAATACCTTAGGTAACAGATTATCATCCTCATATGCATGTTTCATTAAGTCGTGTTTTAATAATTGCTGATTCTTTTTCATTTCTAATCTTTTCAATAGACACTAGGATCAAATCTCCTTTATGATAATCGTTCACAGTGTCCTATAAACAAGGAGACTGATAGTAAGTCCTTGTCCTTCATTACTATAATTACCCAGATTATTCAGATCGCTAATTAATATCTTGGAAGATGACAAAGGGTCTGGATCCTTTACTGATATAAATACCTTTACTTAACTAGAGAGAATTAAAACCAAAACATTTAAATTAAAATAGGCTCTTAGTCTTACCTCCATTGCTTAAACAAAAAACATCTTCCTTAAGTATATATACATGTAGCTTCTCAACCCTCACCCCCCCCCCCTCCACCCACCAAACCTTTGGTAACTCTAAATCTGTCTGCAATTAACATGTAAGTCTGTTGTCAGAAACAGTGTTTAGTGTAAACCAAATGCTAAAATTATGTCTTAACTTCTCGCTCATTATTTAAATCTTGGTATTTATTACAAAGAAATGTGTATTTCTGTACATAGATATATAAACATGTACGTGGAAGTCGCCGAGTCAGAGGAAACTCGTGGAAAATCTTATAGTGTTAATATAAGAGCTATAAAATAAGACTAAACCATATGAAATCGTCAAATGTTTTATTATAGGAAATACCAATAGTTATCAATTTGAATGTAAAATCGTTCACGGTTGGTGTAAACCCATGCAGCCACGCCGTGCTTAGGATTTATGTATTATGAATGATGGAACTACGGGGTAATTTTCACAAATAGCATAATCATAATTACAACTATAGACATTGTTTTGGTTATGAGTTTTTTATTTAAGAACTTTATAATTCACGATTGTTTATGTATGTCGATATAATCAATGACTCGTTAAAAACAATATGGCTGAGCGTTTGTTTTGGCAAAGAGGATGGCGCTTTTTATTTTTGAATGGACTATAGTCATTTCTAGGTACATTTTATATATGAAAATGGTACCGATTGAATTGGAGGAAACATAATTATCGCATATTATGCGCCTGTACAGATAATTTAAAAACTGAAAAAGCTATAAGCTAATTATAGTTATTTACCTGAAAAACCTCACTTCATTGGATTAAATACAAATGTAATCCAGGTCAACGGCAATGAACATATCTTTTTTTGCTCATTTAGTTTAAGCGCGCCATCAATTACAAGACAAAATAAACATATCGCTGTACCGCTACGCTATATATATATATATTTTAATGATTGTAGTGATTTTCAAATTGCCGTAATTTCTTTATTTCTACTGCAAATGAGCTGAGATTTAAGAGGAGGGAAGAAAACAACATGAATATTCGTACGATTTGATTTTGATTTACATGTTTAATATATTTCTCGATAGATTATTGATGAGAAAATTGCAAACAAAGCATTTTGATCAATTTGAACTTACCGTCATCGCCACCAGTTCCATGCGCTGGAAAAGATGCTTTTATTACGTCGTATTCACTTTTATTCACATATAAACTACATCTTTGTGTCAAATTAGCCGAGTCGTAAGTTTAACCGAGTAAAACTTACAGAAATATACCTTGTTGAGCCCTATAACAAAAAAAAAAAAAAAAAAAAAAGTTTGGGAATAGGGAATTCCATGCTACGTAACGACATCCATTTCTCATAGAGTTTGGAAGAGTCCAATGTGAGAAGGGTGTCAAGATAATAAAAATAAAGTGTCTCGAGAATGTGCCCTGTGTTTGACAACATTTTCAGATTTAAATTACAGCTATTAGAATTATATACACATATGGTAATTGTGACGATATAAATGTTATCAGTTCTAACATATTTCAAGCCATTACCCATGACAAAGTGAATCTGCTAGAAATATACAGATTTCCTGGCAATAAGTGAAGAAATATGAAAAGAATTTCAAATTTTCTGGCACAGGCGAGGATCTATATGTAACCTAAGCTGACTAGGCATAAAAAGATTTGTTTTTGTCCTTTTTTAAAAGTATCTTGCCTGAAAGACAGTACGCTAACGTGTAATCGGTGTGACTCTAACCCGGGTCCTAATATTACCCTCTGACAAATTTGTTGGGAAATCCCGAAAAGCGATTGGCTCATAACGGTCACGTGACTACTTGGGCTATTCTTATCCCACGTCGTCGTAGATTTATACCAATTTTCGTGCGATTTATCTTTCTTGCTGTCCTTGTCAACAACAATGGCGGCGAAACGCGTAAACGGTTTGCCAGTTTGGAAGCAGAGAGATGTTTAATATGTATTATGGTATAGTGTCTGTCAATGTAAATGTTCAGGTAATAAGAAGAAATTTAGAAATCTTAATATTGTGGAGTCAGCGAAGCAAAGCGCTATATAGTGAGGACTTTGTTCATCGTCAATCCGTCACATTTTGCTTTTGCGTAGTATGGTATTGTGTTGTCTGTCTATGTATTAGCCTCATGCATGCTATCATGATAGGTCATCGGTGGGGTAAATTCGTTACCTAGTCATCTAGTGACCCGGTACTGGATGATCCCGGGTCACTAGGTTTTTATATCGGGCGAGGCGAAACCGAGTGACTCGGGATCATCCCGTACCGGGTCACTAGATGACTAGGTAACTAATAATACTCCTGATGGCCTTGATACCAAGCACCTTACCGATTGATCTACGTCGACTAGGCTTAAGAAGAAAAACCACATGTAGTAAATTACTGAATATATATTTATATTATATTTATATAAATCAATTTCAACTATATCAATCCAATTTTCAAAATCGACCCACACGGCTTACATTGGAAAAGGTCATCTTTGCTCATACATTTGCATGTACACACTTTATGCATCCATCTGTTAATCACCCAATAAACAGTCACAGGCTCATTACAAAAACAAACAGAACAAATAGTAACGTCTTTGAAGCCGTCGTCCATCATAAAGTCACTTTGTCCATCACCATTTGGTTCCGTCTTGATTCTGTCATTGTTATACTCACTGTTCTGTGTCATTGTCTGTGCTCCCTATGTGTCACTGTCATTGTCACTTTCACCGTCTGTCACATCCACATTGACAATGAAGGGCGGAATATCTTCATCCATTACTTCATCCAATTCCCAAATTTTTTTCTCCACGTTTCCTATAACAAATTGTTCGGCTTTTATCCATTTTACTTTTGTTATATTAGACTTTGCGTCTTTGAAAAGACTTTCCACATCTTTCAATTTGAATGATTTGTTTTTTCTGGCGACATAATCTTCTCCGCTGAAAAAAGGAATACACGACATAGGTATTTAAGTTCAAATACCTCAATGTCAATCATAAATTAACGTACAAGTACATTAATACGTCTAGGGGGAATGAGGGTCCCAATGTTGTGTGCCCCTCTCCTTTTCATAATTTTACCAAAACAGTAATTTCTTACTAACGTATAACCAAAAATTTTAACGACAGTCTAATAAATAAAAACGTAGTGTTGGACGAGGTTGAGAGATCCGCCATGTTATTTACATTGTTAAATGTTTTTGAATGAAATAACACGACGCCTTTTGATTGGTGAACCACGCATACTCATTTGATACTCAATTGTCACCAAGGCAATATGAAATAACCATTCTGTCCTTAAACTTGCCCGGGCCATAACTACTTCATGATATTAAGCACACTTAATATTACACGCAATTCTTGTCCATTACACAATGGTTTCTAATTACTCTGAACTAAGGGAATATTTACAGGTTCAAGGCCACAGTGACCACATGGCCTGTAGACCTTTTTTGTGTTTCATGACCTTCATGTCATCAAGATCAGGATTCGCCCCTGCAATGATTACCAAAAAAAATATAAATATTTGTGATTAACATAATCTGAATTAACTCAATAGGATAGGATAGCTTGGTTGTATTAATTTTAACAGTTGGAGTAGCTCTGCCAGTGTAAGAAAAATACACATATTTATTTAAAATGGACTGTAAACACAGGGACAAACAACCCGAATAAAATTCAAACTTATTTGAATACATGTTTGCGTTAATATTTCTTTCTTTATTGTTTTGTCCTTTTCTTTTGATTATATTATTATTATTATTATTATTATTATTATTGTTCATTCTGATGTTATGATAAGGTGCAATTGTCCAGAAGAATGACCGAAGGGTTTGCGAGGACCGGTATTAACTGGTTTTCAAACCATTCTAAGAAATCTCATCATGATAATCAGATGAGTTTGTTTTGGACTTGAATATAAGACCAACATTTGGTATGAATCTGGAAGAAGATGACCATGTTTAAATAATGAAATATATTTATCACATGATTCAAAATTTATCGAGTGTCATAATGCTATTTCACAAAGACTACGACACATATATAATACTGTACGTGTACATTTACACCATATTTTTCTCCTAGTATTTACCAATACTGTGTAAATTATTGACCTTTCATTCAGATTCATAGTAACATGATCAATCATACAATAAGAGGTGATAAAACTGTCACAGCTATACATGCTATTTAAATCATCATTTCATGAATCCCGATGCTATAAAATCACATTAAAAGTGAACAACTAGGCTATAAAAGTCAGTTTAAATTGACAGCAGCTAATTCTGATCCCGAGCACTGACACTTGCTTCTGCAATACCGGTACGAGTCCACCCGCACAGGACGGCTTCTTTGTTCCGATTAACTTCCTGGTGTGCACTAACTAACCATTTTGCATGAGTTGGTTTTAAGGTTGACATTCGTACATTCAACTGTAACTTCGTCGACAAATTTACCATTATTTAAGGAGTCTTCAAAACACTGAGCATACCATTCCTAGAACCGACGTTCATATTTCCTAGAAGCGTTCATAATTCTATTTTCAAGAGCGTAGTGGCCATTTTGTATACCCCTCGTTTACGTTTTTTACTCGACGGCGAAGTTATATAACTTCAGAGTTCCCACACACAATAATTTCTGCATCTTCAACATTATCAGCTGTCTGGGGGTCAGGCAGTAAAGGCGAAGGGATGGCGCATTCTTTACCCCTATCGACCACCTTCGTAACATTTTGCATCTTTAGTAGTGCAGACTTAAACTCTTGCCAATAACACGTATGTGATAACTTCTCAATTTTCATGACATTGTGTTTTACCAGTATTATGTACAGGGGACTCTTGAGTAGGTATTTACAGGCGATAATTACATATCGATTAACAGCTTAAGGTACCCCCTCGATCGATATGCATGTTCAGCGGTAGTGTTAACTTGTAACCTTCATGGTCAGCGTAAATGTATTTTAACGTATGAAAGCAGAAAGCTTTGTTGCATTAATTTAAGATTTTTTTTTTGCGCTAATTCGGTAGGAGAAGTGCGCTAATTCATGACTGCGCTAAAATACCGCATACCTTCTCTCTCATCATTTTGCGCTAAAATTTGGTTGCGCTAATAAAAGATATTGATTTTATCAAAGTTATCAGAGAAAATTGAATTTTTACATTTAATATCATATAACAAAACTAACCTCGAATGGGTTTTATTTTATACGATGTTTTATGAAACGAAATGCTTGTTTTGATATCCGAAAGTCAAATTTGTCTTTGAAAAAAAAATGCATCACATGATGATGTTTGATCCTCATAATATTAAACCTCTGCAACTTATGCAGTATAATTTTTTTTTTCTATAGTAAAAATGCATACCATTTCACTTTCAAATAAATACATATTTAATCAGCATTATGAATGGACGACAGCACATAAAGAATGATATCTTATTTCAATGTGTAATACAACTTAATACAGCGATGAAAAGCCTGGGAGATATCTTCGCTCCGACATTACTTTTTATTGGATAATTTGATAAAGAGGTGTGGGTAAATATCATGTGACGAGAAAATGTCTTCATTGCATGGTGCCATAAATTTAGAAACTATTTCAGTTTAATTTTCATTTTTTTGTGAAATATTAGAAAATGATTTTATTTGATTGGCTATGGGAAATAACGATTTCTGTGACTGAAACGTCATCAGCAGTGTCGGACGCAGAATTTTCGAAAAAAAGGGGGGGGCACATGCGGTTTAGTAAAACTACTCAGCCATTTTGGGTGCCAAATGTGGGGCTTTACTTCTAAATATGTAGCGGGGAGACCGCCCCCCCCCTCTAAATCTGGCACTGATTAGAGTTCTTCAGTACATGACCCCTCACGAATTGCGCCAGATCATTATCTGCAATGGGGCAAATAGACAAGCGTTATAATATTTTGGTTTTAACCAGATTGCAATAGTATTGTTTTGAAATCATGATAAGTTCAGAGACATGGACTATGTCTCTGGTAAGTTAAAAAAATATTAAATTCAAATTGATATTTCACTAGAATATCGCGAGGAAAGAGAGAGTGTATGTGTGTGTGTGTGGTTTTCTTTCAGGGGGGGGGGGCTCCTATTCCTAGGCCTGTGCATGAGGGGTAGACAGCAGGAGAATACATCTCTTTTCCCCTTTTCTCTTCCCCTTCTCCTTTACAACTTCTCCCTTTCCCACCTCCCCCTCCCTTTACCTCTCACATTTAACGTTTCCATTCTCTCGGATATTATCATATGTAATATATTTAAATATATTTTGATTTCATTTGAAGTATGAGAATTTTGAACAGATTAAACAAATACCTTATATAAAGCAAGTATGTGCTGATAAGTCGTATGTGAGTATTGACCTGCGTCCAAAATTATCAATCTCGACCCTTTCCCACTAGGGATATGCCGTCCACATTCTTACAGTCTGGCATTATTTTGTTTAGTATATAAGGAGTATTATGTGACCATTCTCCTGAAGAGAAATGAATATCACGGTGATTGTTTTTCAGTACTAAGTAATTTCCATGATTCAGCATGCGAATATGGTAAATTATCCAAATGCTTTATGCTCAATCTTAGTAAAATAAAGTATATCCATTTCATACCACAAATTATATTTAAATAAGTACCTGAACAAGCATTTGAATGAATACACGTTTCGTCTAGGTGTACGATCTCCCACCCTTCTTCTCTGTACTTATCCAATTTCCTAAATGATAAATGTGTTACAGTTCTTTTTCATGGCTATCAATTTCTTTTTGCATAATAAATGATGAATGGTGGAATTTAATTACAAGATTTTACATAAAACATTCGATGTACTTCGTACACAAACCTTAAATAGTCGTGTAGATATAATTTCATCGCTTTCTTTTAAAATTTTTTTTTCCATTTCTATACTCAAATCCAATTTTCTTCAGATATCTCCTTAGACTGGTTGATGAGATCTCTGTTCCCTCCTCTTCATATATCTTCCTTAATTTGTCAATACTAACCTATACGGTAAAATATAATTTGAAATTTCGTTCTATTTTGATCAAATTGATTTGTTGCTATTCGTGATAATATATATATATATATATTATTTATTTATATATATTCATTTACTTCATAATCATCATCATCATCATCATCATCATCATATTATTATTATTATTATTATTATTATTATTATTATTTGCAAAGATGTAAATCAATATTGAATAGGGATTTTTTTTTGTTATACAAAATTCAAGGGAAAAGCAGGTTGCACAAACGGCATAACTTGCATTAAGAAATTAACAATTAGAAGAAAAAAATAAAGATATTAAATTACATATTTTCAGCTTTAGTGTTCTGTATTTAATGGAAATCTGTAAGATCACTGTAATCTTACTTTAATTTGTTTTGTTGAACATAACTATTAACACATCATTTGTCACTTACAAATTCCCTCTTTTGGTAAAGAGAATGCACATTGTCTTTCAGACCATCCAGATCAAAGGCGTCAAACTTCGTACTATTTCTATTTATATTCTTTTTCTGTGCTTCATTGTGGATTTCATCGACAATGAATGTAATTTTCTCTGTGAAATCGATGAAATTTAAACTTTTTATATTTTTATTTTTATAATTTTAAGAAAACGTTTTCTTTTAAAAGTTATAAAACATAAAATGTGGTAAATGTCAAGGAAAGCGTTGTAACCAGTAATGTTTTTATAACTTTTGCCCAATCACATCTCATTGCATTACGAAATAAAGTAAAGCCGGTGTGGCCTAGTAGTATCGCACACATCTCCTGATCGGGAGGCCGGGGTTCGAGTCCCGCTCTGGTCATGCCGATGTCTTGTCTTTCGGATGAGACAGTGAAAACCGAGGCCCCGTGTCGTGGTATGCATGACACGTTAAAGATCTCTCACTGCTTCGGGTGGGTCCGTTGCAAAGGTCAAAATTTGTATGCACTGCATCAGGCAGATTCCGTCACAATATACGTGAAATATTCGTGGTGTGACGTTAAACAAAAATCAATCAATCAATCAGAACAAGGTATCATTCAATAGATTAATGAACATGATTGTGCATATGATTTACGCTTTGTGTTTATGCAGACTATGTCTCTGGTTTTTATCAATGTTTTACATACATATTTTTTTTTCTTACAAAGTGAAAATGATTTTTAAAAAATGCTTCTGTACAGGATATATATAAGTATGTTTTTAACTACTAAAATTATGTAGTTATGAACATTTGTCTCTTATTTCATATATGCATGCATATACGTTTCATTTAAATTAATTAACATATATAATAATGTTTTTAATTCACCAATTTCTTTTCTTTTAATACTTTCTCTTTCTTTCTTTTTTTTTTTTTTTTTTGTTATTCATTAGTTTCTTCTTCTTTTCTTTTTTGTCACAATGACATAATTTTACCTGATGGTTCCTGGTCTAGGATTTTTCTTACAGAACAGCAGTCATTTGCGATGGGCTTACCTAGCACAGCTCAACAACAGTCCTCCCTACCTCTATATCATAAATAAAAACAATCTATCATATCAAATCATATATGAATATGACGTATAGAGTAAGGTAAATTCATAAAGAGATGAATGACATTTATAATTCCCCCTTTTCAGCGTTAGTAAAAATCGTTTCATAGAATGTAAATATTTTTATAAGAACAATTTTTACTTTCTGTCATTATAAAATATTAAATAGGTTCTAGGTTAACACGGTCCTTAGCTAGCATTTTTGATTCGTGACGGAAATAATTTTGGTAGTGATGTAATAAATGTATTTGTTTAACATTTTCAGATACAGTTATGGCTTATATTTGTTATTTGTTTAATAAACCTTCGCCGTATTATATCATTACCTATCATAAACAAATGGAATCTTATTTGATTTGCAGCACGCAGCATGGGGTTAACACAGGTTGAAAGCCATTTTCCGTGGGCCAAATGACCTTGGAAATAAATCCCAAAACCGTTCCGTTCCCCACACCCGATGTCAGAAAAAAAAAATGCTTTGTCGCTATTCGTGATAATATATATATATATATATATATATATATATATATATATATATATATATATATATATATATATATATATATATATATATGCCAGTCTCCTTACACACTCTTTTACTTCTGTAATCTTCATATTTTAACCCCTCATTTGATTTTGGAATTATCCGTTACATGACGTCATAACGCGCGACATAAGAACTAGGCCGCTGTCAGGTCGTATATTTACTATGGAAAATGGCCCACCCAAAACATATTCTTCAGAATATATCTTATATATGGCTATTAAAGAAGGTAGGAATGTTATTTTGTGTTACGACTCGACAAAATTGATATGTTTGTCATATTGTTTTATAAATATATAAAAGATATTGTAATACAATTATTGTTTTCTGGCGCCCGGAACTGGTAGCGAGGACAGCAGTCATTTGCGATGGGCAACACTAGCACAGCTCAACAACAGTCCTCCCTACCTCTATTTCATAAATAAAAACTATCTATCATATGAAATCATATATGAATATAACGTATAGGGTAAGGTAAATTCATAAAGAGATGGATGACATTTATAATTCCCCCTTTTCAGCGTTAGTAAAAATCGTTTCATAGAATGTAAATATTTTTATGAGAACAATTTTTACTTTCTGTCATTATAAATTATTAAATAGGTTCTAGGTTAACACGGTCCTTAGCATTTTTGATTCGTGGCGAAAATAATTTTGGTAGTGATGTAATAAATGTATTTGTTTAACATTTTCAGATACAGTTATGGCTTATATTTGTTATTTTTTTTTAATAAACCTTCGACGTATTATATCATTACCTATCATACACAAATGGAATCTTATTTAATTTGCAGCACGCAGCATGAGGTTAACACAGGATGAAGGCCATTTTCCGTGGGCCAAATAACCTTGGAAATAAATCCCAAAACCGTTCCGTTTCCCACACTCGATGTCAGATTTGTCGCAACTTAACAAGAAACGATTCAGCATTACTCTTACGCCACGATAGTTTACGAGAAACTCAAGCCACGCTTTAAGGCTCTCCTTTATTGATACCCAGACCCATAGTCTATGATGTGGTTTGTAGGTATTTCTCGAAGCATCGATAAACCTTCAACCTTCAGGTCTTGCCGGGGGCTGCTACTTTGCATGCAAAATTGAGAGATTGTAACTCTCTTAAAGTAACGTTAACCTTGGGTAACGTAAATGAAACGTTTTCTTTAAATTATGAGAGTTTTTCTGGCAATAGTTTCATCCTTTTTTAAAGTTGTTGCAGGACTTTTGCGATGGGTGTTGCATGCAACCAGGGGGCGCTGTCTCCTCCCGGGCACCTGGTCTCACCTCGATATTATTGGCTTCGCATTTGTCTGAATATGTCACTATTAACGATATTGTCCTTTTATTCCATGGACTATGAGCCTTGGTTTACCCTTCGGTACTTCTTCGTTTTTTACTTTGTCATATTGTTGGTATTGAATTCAACTCCAAGGAATGTAAGTTTTGTGATCGGCACACCCTACAATTGTCAAACCTGCTCAAATGTTTGTATTAATGTCTTATATTTGACCGAATTGGGATGTCCGCCCAAAAGGTAGTGATCGGGATAGTGGATGACAGTTGGCGAGCGAGAAGGGTCTCTCTTTTCTACCAACCAATGAATAAATGTTGCAATTAAAAAATAATAAATAAAGCAGCTTATTGAGGCATCTAATGCTCAACATTTTGTCAAAATAATAACGCCCTTCGAACGAAAATGCTAACAGTTCGAAATCCTCCAGTCTTACAGGCAATATTCGGAATGCAGATTTAATATCTGCCTTCCCCAGTATCGCCCCCGGGCCAAGTGTCTTAATCATTGCAACCGCTTCATCAATGCTAGTGTAATGTACTGTGCAGTACTTTTCTGGGAAAAAGTAGTTTACGGACGAGTTTTCAGGATATGACAGATGATGGATTAAATTGAAATTCCCTCCCTGTTTTGGTACTAGGCCCAAGCGGCATATTTGGAGTGTGGGTGTTGGTAATTCGTGAAAAGGACCGGCTACTCTTCCTGCTCTTACTTTTTTATGACGTTTTAGTGCGCAATCTCTGGTGACTTATAGATACTCTTGAGATATTTTTAGAAAAAAAAACCTGAATGCATGGGCCGCAAAACTGTAAAGAAAACCCGAATTTGAATCCGTTCAAGAGTAAATCAGCAGTGTGCCTGTCAGTGTAATTAGAAAGTAATGAAAATAAATATATTATTATTATAGGATAAAACCGCTTTTGAAAGCGTTCTCCTGATGTGCCGCATTACGGTTTGGTATTGTTGCATTTTAATTCTGGGTGATGTGATCTGCGTTTGCTACATTTGTGCCGGAAAGTGTATCTTTTCCGCGATTGAAACCCCAGCAAGTTTTGGTGTTAGACTCGAACCCTTTTGCATGAAATTCGTCCCTTGAATTTGATGAGAGATTTGGTATAGCCTCCCCTCGAAAGCTAGTCATGCAAAGCAACCAGAGCTCAGTATCCACTATTCCCCAAGATGTATGATGAAATTTAGCTCTTTAAAGACGAAATTGTTCGTCATATTTCACCTAGGGCTAAGAAGCCATACTTGCGGCAAGTCTTATGTCTCGCATGTAATCTCCTGTATGCCTGCTGGGTGTTTCAGAAGAAAAATTGTGTAGATGTTGTACAGTTGCTTAGTAAGATTGTTTGTATAGTGAGTTTACAATCCTGCAAGATAATCTCCCTACTCAACTCCAAATCAGAATTTAATCCGCACGCTGATGGAGAGATCCAAAATTCCTGTCCCAAATATGCTCCCTAATCTTTATTTAGGCATGACCACGAACTTTCTCGAAGATGCTGAGTACCATCGGAAGGTTACTGTCCACGTGTTCCGACTGAAATTCATAATTTGATTGTACATGGAATAAAGAATTATTACCTTTATGGAGTCATTTGAGGTTGATGTTGTCCGGATGATGGCATCAGGTAGTTTGGAGCAGGTTAAACACATTTGGCGTTCCAAGACTATGGTTGGAGGTGGTCAGTGTCCAATGGAGGCAATGGGTTGTCCACGAGAGGGGGCTTCGAGACAGATGGCGTTGCGGATGCCTGTGTTGGTGGTTTTCTTTGTCCCAATGTCCTAGATTTCAAAGACCTACGGTGAGCAGCATCTTTTCATGGACCAGGAGCAGGCGTTCCTTGGCGTGGTTTTTCCAAATAGCGACAATTTTGGCGGATTCTTTTAACTATATAAGTCATGTAACAGAAAAGTGTCGAAAATAAATCTCCGAGTGAAAAAGCAAATGGTATGTGCTTCTTCAGCTTTTACTGCCAGGAATGAAGCAGAAGACGCTATGACACCACATATCATTTTTCACTAACACCAATAAAGCAAAGTATATATGCCACGGCATTTATGTTACCTACATGAACAACGGCAGGTAACTCTCACTATTTCACTCGCATTGAATTGGATTAACCAATATCACCGTTAACCCCTTTTTAATTCGCAGCATAAACCTTGTGGTTAACACTGTCTGGAAAAAAAAATAGTCACAAGAAATTATATAAATCTGACATTTTGATTTTTTGTATTTTACAGTCTATGCGTAAGTTGAGAGCAAATTACTCATATCTAATGCATATTCCCATAAGACAAGTGGTATTCAGATTATTATATCCAATCCTAGGTATCTTTACATATGACAAGAACTCTTTTTGCATACTTAACATCATTAGACTTTTCAACTTGTAATATTCGTTGATAACGAATATATTTGTTATATATCAAGGAAAAAATGAATCATTTGAGAAAATTATATGTATATATAATATAAAGCTGATGGATAAATCCAAACCATAAACTCGAAAATCATGAAACCAGAGAACATACAAAATCAGTGAAAATGAAAAATATATTACCATTAAATAATATATTACTATTAAAAAGTGGTGAATAAATTTTATGATGTTCAAAACGTATATATAAATGTTTAGATTTAACATTTTTCAAATCTGTTTAATCTTGTTTCGTTTTTCGTCTGCTTATTCTGTTTTATTATATTTTATTACATTCTGGTTCAATTGTGTTCTATTAATTTATTTGTATAGATATCATTTGTCTTCCTTTATGTAATTGATCTTCCCTAAGACTTCTTAACTTATTGACGGCAACATAAATGCGTATTGCTGTTCAGAAAATTACAATTCTTCATCAACTAGAGCAAAACATGTCTTAGCACGATGTGTTTACATATTTGTTAGCCTTACCGCAATTTTCCTTACAACCATTTCATGATTTAAAATACAAAACTACGTTACATTCTTGTACTATTTATTTCTCAACTCAAGAAATTGTGAAATATAGAGGGTCGGTTACACAAGTTTAAAAAGGAAGTTCAGCACATGAATTTCGGTAAAAGATAGTGAACAATGAGTATTTGATCGATAAAAAGTTTTTAAATGAAAATATATGATAATAGTTGAAAGAAAATTTTCTGGAATCTTCAATCATAAGTCAGTTTTATGTACTTGGGGCCTTCACCGAATTTGACGTTTCCGTGTAACTGTTGTGACTTGTGTTCCATGCAAACAGGAGATGTTCATTCTACGCGGGCCCCTTAGCTCCATCTGAAATGTTATATATTCCGGGGGTTGCATAGGTTTATGTGGGACAATTTCATAATTCAGTCTCCTTCTTTTAGACTGCGACACTGGATAAATGATTGGTACTTCTTTGTTGTGTATTTATAATCATAACAAATGCCATAAAATGATTTTGAAAACTTTCAATTTTACTTTTTATAAGAAAACTTCATATTTTTCAAAACAGGTATGTTATATCAAAACACATAAAACGATAGACTTATCTCAGCAGTATAACGGATTCGAAACAAACATTGATAAAAGGTTAACGTAAATAAAACCTGAATAATATTTATTTAGGTGCAATAATGTTTCTAAATAATGAATGTCTATAGAAATGATAATTTTCACCTATTGATCGAAAGGCATTCTGTTGATGCCAAAAGTGTTATCCATAGCTAAATCGAATGAGTTATAAAAAAATATGAAGGATAGGAATTTTAACCAACCCACTGATGTGTGCTAGATCAACATACAGATACTGATAAGTAATTAAAAAACACGTTATTGCAAAAAGTCAGTGAAAAGAATTTAGGTAAAAGCTCTGAATAACCATTTAAGATTATTCTTTATTACATTCATTGGGTTTCTTGAGCTGAAGGTTAGGTGGATTATTATCATTACTGTATCTTTCAATGACATGGCTTTAAATTATTAAGACGTAGATTAAAGAATTCAAAATATCATTGAAAAATGAGATGATTTTTTTTTTCATGGTCATGTCTGAAAATGATTAGCATGCGACGCAATATGTATTAATCCGAAATTTGTGGATTATTTAAGCATCATGTAACTGAGAGAGGCTAAGAGATTAACAATGCTGATTCATATCTTACGATATTGATCATCACCTTAGCGCGATTTCAAGCTTACCTTCACGTTATTCATATCCTAGCTGATGATGTCATAATTTATATCTTCATGAGTTTTGAGGGCACAAAGACTTCAGACACTCAGATACGCTGTTCACCCAGGGACAAGAGAATAATAGACTATTAAGCTCACCAACAATTGTTATCGTCGATACGAATATCTTCATTTACAATATGAAATCTCGTTATCCAGTAAATGTTGAATGTTGTTGTGGATTGAGACCTAATCCAATCATTTTGTACACTTCATTTGCCATATTCCGGACGCTATCAGATTTGACTATTACAACTGGACAACTAATCGCATGCATTAATTTGACAAAAAAGTACTAATTAAGGATCAATAGGAAAGTACAAAACCTGCATAATGATATTTAAACGAATTGTACATGAACTAAGGCAACACCACAACCGGGGTTGTTGTTATATGCAGAATGTAGCTGAAATTGGGCAGCAATCTGGCATAGTCAACTTTAATACTGGAATAAAAAACAAAGCAAAACCAAAAAAAAAAAAAAAAAAAAAAAACAAAAAAAAAAAAAAAAAAAAAAAAAAACAAAAAAAAAAAAAAAAAAAAAAAAAAAAAAAAACAAAACAAACAAGCAAACAAACACACGAACCCCCCCCCCCAAGAAAAATAATAATAATAATAAAAATAATAAATAAAATCGAAGAGCATTCGTCTTTACATTTTCGTTTCTACAAAGAGAAAATGTATGAAGTAGTAAACTCCAGAAAAGATTTCATAGTATATATAATGCTTATGCATTGCTAACAAAATAAAAGCAGGAATAAATAATGAATAATTCATATTGAAGACAGATCTGATAAAAAATTCAAAAATGCAGATAACTCGAAGCGAAAAAGGAAAGATAAATTTAATGGTATCGAAAGAGATTTTAGTCATCTTCGCGAATAGAAGTCTAAATTGTTCAAAGAGATGGAAATTGTACGAGTACAATCTCATTGGAGACTGTGTATAGTGATAATAATACTGACAGTCTCTTTCTTAGTCCACATAATTGATATTCCAACTGAAAGAGTTAAGCAATATTAAGATAGTGTGCTCGAATTCTTTAGAGGAGATATTGCGTTACTACAAATGTTTATTCCAAGAGAAAAAATCGAGGTGGGAATGTACACTTACAATTTTAGTAAACAAAGATGTCAAAAGTCAATTTTAACATACTGAGAGCAATGCTATATGAAATATGCAAAACTAATGTGTTCACTTGTAGGTAGCGAATCGAAATGACAGGAATATACGAATAATTTTAATTTCAAGAACGGATTTCTCAAAACCTCGATCGAAAGCTTGCAAATCTGTAATAAATATTTAGAGAGAGAGAGAGAGAAAGAGAAGGAGAGAGAGAGAGAGAGAGAGAGAGAGAGAGAGAGAGAGAGAGATTAGATGAATAAAATTTGTCTAATAGTCTGGTAGTTAAACTGGATCACTACTTTACCATCCGAGTTTCATTTATATTTCATCAATTTTAATCAGCAGTTTCTATTTTTATCACATTTAGTTTATATTGCAGAATTTTAAATATGTATACTCAGTTTGTATCTAAACTGAAATCCATCTTTTTTCTATCAAATTTGAACATTATTTATGTTTTTTCACCTTTTTTTCTGTCGTCATATTTGTCTGCAGTTTCACAGAAAATTACACTAAAACTCTGTAAAGGACATTGCCTCTACTCTAATAAAGGATATAGACAGATCTATTTAAAACAATTCCCATTACACCCTGTAAAGTTATATGAGAGCTGTAGAGTTAAATGTAAAAATTCGATGTCACTGTCTATTTTGGATTTTTTATTCAATTATACTTTTCTTGTTTATGATCCTTAAATGACCTCTTAGTCGTTGTTTCATACAGAAATAACTATTGAAGAAGTAAAAATGCATCTTGGTTTCGTAGTGGTTTACTTAACGATATAAAATGATCTATGTTGAGGGATGAATGTAAGGTGTTTCAAAATCAACTGACTTGAATTTTAGTATTAAATTTTCCGCATAGATGTACTTATAATACCTTTTCCTTTGTTATGTCTAATGCGATATTTCTGATTTTGTTGAATTTTTTTTTAAACAAAAATATAAAATCGAAATTTATCGATAGAAAATTCGCCTTTGCCAACTCAATGTTAATCGTAAGCGGTTTGCAAGTCAGCAGTGAATGATTTTTTCTACGTTCTACGTAAATGTGCGATTACCGTCATATTTCCCTAAAAATGAAACATTGTAAAATTTCATATTTTATTATGAATATTTCAGAATTAAATCCGTTATGTACAAAGGTACACTGTTATGATAATATTTATTTATTGAGATATTGCATTTTTTTTCCTGGGGGGATTCGGTGTAGCTGTGTAGATGCTTTACTTGTTGCAGAAACAAATCTTATAGTTTCACTATCCATTAATTCCGTCACTGAAATCAACGAGACATAAAATCATAGATAATAATAATTTGAAAGACTTTTAGACAGGGGATTAGAATTAATGTTACAACTATTTTGATGGAATTTATGTTCTTAGCTCGTTTATTTTAAGTACGTTCTTGTAGACATTTGACCTTTACATATAATACAATATGTTTTTCTTTTTTTGTTTGGTATAAAACAACAAAATGTCGTAGTTGTTTGAGTAAATGTTCTAAACAAATCATAAAATGAAAAGAGGGCGCCAAATCTTATTCGAAGTAATGATATACAGAACATGAATTAGGTGCACATAGAATTAAATAATATTTTCAAAATTTCATATTTGTATTAAAAACAAAATTGAAATGATTTTCTGTGTTGTTTGTAAAGATTAGTACTCTCTTTGTTGTGACTATATTGGAGGTTTTGCGTACATCCCAAACTTGTGTTTGTATGATTTTGAAATGGATGTGTTCAGTGTGTGCATTGTGCAATTTTCACGGACATGACTTATTTTGAAAACATATCGATTATTCATCAGAACTATCTGACATGGTCTCTTCATTTTAAATAGAGGTGACTGAATGAAAAAAGAGTATTGTAAAGAGAATAAATGCCCTGTAGAACTTAATAAGTAAAATACAAGAAGAAGAAAAGGAAGACGCCGATTTAAAACAGAACAGGAATAGGAATAAACATGAAAAGCCCTTTTTACTTAATTATTTAAAAGTCTTTAAAAATGATGTAATAAAATTTGTAAATGAAACATGGTAAAAGTTGTATATTCTAATATGACTGTAATAGAATGTTGCTGTGATGTTCTTGTTTATGTGTGTGTCTTCCACCTCATATTATTAGATTATGAAGTGCATTTTCGTGATGACGTCTTTCGTACAGCTGAGTCAGATTCTTTTATCTTTTCCTTGAGATTTCCTCCCTAATGAATTCTAATATAAATGACTCAGGTGAATTTCAAAACAAGATCGTAAATATTTTCAGATACCAAAAACAAGATTGTTGAAATTAAAATCTCACTGGACACAGAAGTATTTATCTATACGGCGACACTGAACTTGTATGTACAGACATACACAACTACCCGTGTTTCTAAAATACTAAAACACGAAATAAATGGATGTATCAAGATTGATAAAATATGAGAAAATAAGACAAGAGTGCAAAATTAATAAAGTCCCAACTGAAATAATTAATAATCGCAGAATTAACTCTAATCTTCTACTTACATTCTTGTCTAGTTTACTCTTGTGTGCTTAAAGTATCCCTACAATCATCACCCTCCTTAAACCTCTTTTGCCACACTCTATGTTTATTCCCCATGTTACACTGAATTCCTCTCTTCGCTTAAAGCAGGTTAACATATCACGTTGTAACTACTTCCCTCCTTATTCTTTGATATTACACAAGGCAAATCACTAAACTTCTGCATTCCAAATATTAAGTTATAGATTTGTCACCTTTTAGTCAGTTAACAATAGATGTAGTGACAGAAAACATGGGACACGAAACAGGAAAAAACCCCAAACAAACCAAAAAAAACCAAACAAACCCAAAAACAAAAACAAAAACAAAACAAAACGAAAAAAAAAAACCAAAAAAAAAAAAAACCAAACAAACAAAACCAAACAAACCAACAAACAAAAACAAACGACCTTTAAGAAAAATACGAATAAAAGATCAGTACAAAGTGTTAATACATTAGCCGATGTCATTTTGAATTCATGACCAAATCCTAGTATTTGGAGATGGTAACACTCCCGCTAAGGTTACTTCAGAATAACCTAGCTTTGTGTGTATTCATATGAAAGAAATGTTAATTAAAATAAGGGAAATATCATGCAATTAGAAAATGAATTAAAAAACGCAATTTATAGTAATCAAATTTTTTTTTATTAATACGTTGTATCAGCGTTTCAAAATATTTGGAACAAATGAATAAATAGTCTTGGAGATGTTTGACATTCTGTCTGTGAGTAAGTACTAACTAATAATACACTCTTTTACCATAACTGCGTGACTGACTTCTTGGGGAAAGAAATGATCACTGTTCCCGCAAAATGACACAAGAAACAATCAATATCTGACTATGACGTCAACATTTTTACGGGAAACGTAACCATTTCTTCCCACAAAATGTTAGTCCCGCAGTTAACCTGAAAGGGTCTATGCAAAGGGCATATTGCTTAAATGCGAATGTTTAGATCTTATATGATATACAGTTTCAGATAAAGAAAGACCGTATTACAAGAGCAGAGGAAGTCTAGGAAATATCTTGCTTATTAGTCTTACCCCATCTATCAGGTAATGCAGACAAATATTTGCCTTCTTTTAAGGAGGTCGAACAAAAACCTGAACGACGTTAAGCAAAATGAATACATGCATCTGGTATTACGCAATGAAATCTAAATGCGCAAATCTATGGAGACTGATTTTCCACTCAATGATGGCACAGAAAAGAAAGTGCGTCTTAAATTTCAACGCATATGCTTTACTTACGTGACATTACCTTATATATAATCCATGAACTGCTTGAATCGGGAGTACATAGTCAAAAATGAAAGACTTTACCGGGGATATTCAATGAACTGTCTATCATACAGATTTCTAACAAAGGGTTCTGATAAAACATTTTGTTATAAGAGTGTAAAATCATTCAGCAAATTAAAATATGAGTGAATGTACAATACACATGGATAAATTACATTCTTGTAACACAAAACGCATTTTACATGACGATTTCCATATATAGAATTATATTTCGTTTATGGTTATTAAAATGTATTGTAATATTTTCAAATGTCTATAGGTACGAAGTCATAAAATTACCACTCCCTCCGCATTAGTGTTTCCCTGAGGGAGGTTTAAGTGTGTCAGCGACTAGTGCATGTAGATAAGCATATTATATAGACATATTGTGAACTTTCTAATAGCACTTGAGTTTAAAGATTTTAATCATGTATCCATGAACTTGTCATTTAATGAATATATACTAAATAGGGACAAGCACATTGTACAAAATACTGTCAAACTGCAGTGCATCAGTTCGTCACTCTATTGAAGGTATTGATTATTATGTGGCAGAGGGAGGACAGGGTTTCAGAGATCTTGAAGATATTGTGAATCAACTGGACTTAACAATCAATGAAAAAGAGATGACAATGAAAAATTTGATTGCCGCCAAACATTATCTGAAAACGGACTACAAGGTGTTTACTAGTTTTTAATCATTGTTGTTATTTATGAAAGAGAAGTCTGTTTGTCTATGCTTTCCCACTGATGCAATAACTTTGCAAGAATTAATCATAGATACTTCATATATCATACATACATAATGGGTGATTCGAGAAAAACCCTTTACTTTTTGAGGTCAAGGTCATCCGTTCCATCATCTGTCTGTATGTTCAGCAAAACCTCAGCAATGGATAGAATGTGCCCCTTTCTTGGCCTGTAGACTACTTGTGATAAATTCTTTGATTTATGGATCTAAACTTGCTGTGTCCTACTTTTCATGATTGAGTGATTTTGGGACTTGCTTTGCAATCCATTCATACCTCTTTAACAGAATTTTTGTTTTATCATGACCTAAGCTATTGTGTTTAATAAGTGTAAAAACCTAGATGAAAAGACAAATGAAAGACACTGGGATAATCCAGAATCGTGTATCTTCAAAGTATGTTTATAAGCTTATATTCAATTTACTTAACGGTAAGTGCAAAATGACACAGCACAGTGAATGGGTCTCATTTCTTAGTTATTCGATTGTCTGTCCGTGTGTCTATTAGTGCTTTATTGTTTTCAAGTGTGAACCTATACACAAGTGCTCTTATATTTTTTAAAATGTGTATTATTTTTAGGTAGAAAAGGCAACTTCCAATATCGATGAATGGAAAAATCATTTATTGAGAGCAAAATATCAAGACAGAACAAGACAGGTGCTTAGCTTAATGCAAGATGGTGAGGGTTTCATTGTTGCAGAGTGGGCTATGAAATTTCTACCCAGGAAATGTCGGGAGGGACAAACCGACTGGTTTGCTAAACGTTACTTGAACTGGCACATTGCATTCACTGTCTTCAAGGACAACACTGTTTTAAGCATTTTACTTATGTGCGTATTTTTTAAAGGCCCAACAACTCAAGATGCAGCCACAACAAGTGCAATCCTTGTAGATACCATCAAAGATATCTTCACTTTAGAGAAAAAAGCTAAGTCAGTCACACTGTGGTCCGATAATAAAGGCTGTTACAAAATACTTTAACGTTAGTTCTTCTTAATCAAAAATTAAAAGAATCAACAAAATCTTACAATTTCTGTGAAGCTCAAGACGGCAAGGGACCATGCGACAGGGAATCGTCCTACTTTAAAGCACTTGTCAAACGTTACATAAACGAAGGAAATGCCGTGACAAGTGCACATCAAATGAAAATGGTAAGTATGAAATTTTTCTGGATATTGGTTTATCATAATGAAGACTATATCATGGATGCAAGGATATTGTTTTACCTTTACTCTCACAGCTTCAAAGAATGACAGAACTACATCATTGAGCATATTGTAATTGCAGTATTTTCAAAGAGGCAGCATATGCTACATATAGACTGCACTAATTTGTCACACTTGAGGTGGAATATGATTAGTGTTGAGTTTAGGACCCCGCTTCTTAAGCGGGTGCCCTACAGTAAGCATTTTGTCTGTCCATCTGTGTGTTTGTCCGTCAGCAAAAACATTAACATTGACCATATCTAATACACTGTCACAGGTAGAGCTTTCATATTTAGCATGTGTGTTCCTTATGACAAGACCTTTCCGTTGGTACCAAACGCTTTGATCAATTTACCTTGACAGTAACCTTCGACCTGCATTTGAAAATTTTAATATATAAAGTAAGGCTCTCATATTTGGCATATGCTTTCGTTATGACAAGACCTTTCTTCTGGTACCAAATTAAGGTCAAGGTCATAGTGACAGGAATCCAGCGGGGCCCTTTTGACTTTGTCAGTTTTCTCGTTTAGAACGTAATAACTGGCAATCATAAAATTACAAGCAGTAAACTTTAAATTGAATGGACAATACAAAGTGAAAGTTGTTTCTCCAATAGTGGATACAGACTATTTAAAACCAAAATTGAGAAGTATTCTTTCTATTTCCATGATGCCAACTTTATGTATTCAGAGCAAGAGATCACAGTATGGGAAGCATATGGTGTTTGATCTGGTTAAGTACAAATAAATTTAAAGATCTTTTATTAAAAACTCCTCATTTGGAAGTCCTTCCTAAAGCTGTCAGTTAAAATGCTCCCATCTTTATTAAAGGGAAGGTCTTTCTCTGGAGCACAATCACACATGGATCAGTTATTTCTCTCATACAGTTTATTGTGTATCATGATTGGCAGAATATAAAACGAACTGAAGTTGAGACAGAGATTATTGTGAATGGAAAGTTTTATCAATCGTCAATAACAAACCAAGGAAAATATATTACACACTTTAAAATAACATGAGATTAACACTATCAGGTGTCTCTCTGTTACTCTGATAAAACTAGTATCTTTTGAAGATATAACTCTATGCAATTGTTTCTCAAATATAGAAGTATTCCATCAACAATCAGAATTTAGACTGTGTGACTTAGTGCAAAAGGCACTTGGCTTAACACTAATAGCAGGAATTGGGAGGAGAAGGGTTAATTTCAACTGATTCCATATAGGTTTTCTGTCTTGTTTTGTTTCCAATTAAGTAACATCATCAATATTAATGTCTTGTTTTTTCCTAATTTTTTTTCTATCTCTGAAATTTCCCACAGATGAGGATGATGTCAAAGATGCTGATGAAAATTTCAGTAATAGCACTGACAAAAGGAATGATCCTGACCAACCTGTTGTTAAAAGAAGAAGGATATCACAAAAGTATTTGCTTGCCCCGAGGAAGGATGTTAAAGAATTTTCGATACTCAAAGTCTTTAGGCCAGCATATCTTGATTGGAAACTGCCATCTCAGGGAGGAGAAAATGAGTATGGGTGACCAATGAAACATTTTGTATGCAAATAAATTAAATACAACAAGCAAACAAGAATATGCCATAGAATTTCCTTCAAAAAATCAAGAGAAAGAATGTTAAAGAAGGGCTGGGCATTTAAAAAAGACACTTTTTAATGATGAACAGAAAGATTTTTTGTATGACAAAATTATCATTGGAAAAAGAACATGAGAGAAAGAAGATCCAGGAAGAGTTGCAGAGAAGATGAGAAATTTATTAAAAGACGGGAGTAAAAGGTTCAGTAAAGATGAATTTCCTATAACGCAGTAGATAGCCAGCTATTTTTCACGCTTGGCTCAGAGAGAGAAGAAAACGGATGTAGATGATGCAATGGCTCCCTCTTCAGACAGCAGATCTACAGGGTTAAAAGAAGTTGTTTTGCAAAACATATCTTTGTAAAGAACAATGTCATATGTGTAATCTGATTAACATCAGATCTTTACTTTCCTTTTTAGTTGTACGGTAGAAACCAGTCGAGCATGTGTGATACCTTGCTGTCTGTCCCTCAATCTTTCTCTCTGTCTGTCTATGAACAGTTCTGATTTCATCTACTATAATTATTGGCCCAAATGGGACAAAGTCTGTTTTTCTTTACATATTTTACATACTTCTGGTGGTCTTTTACCTTAGCGATAAATATCTTGTGAAATTCAACTAGGGGTACTTTGATGACATCAATACCTCAGCCAGTCAATGAGCCAGTTTGATGATCTGTGGAATACATTCAATTGTTTCCATTTATCTTCGAGTGTTACGTAAATTTATGTAAACTTAAAATATAAAGGCTTCCTCAAGAACGGAATGTTATTTACTTCTTACTTATAAATAACGACTTTACGAATAAATACGACTATATTCCACACATCATCATGCTGGCTCATTGATTGGCTGAATTATGTATGTCATCAGTACAGCTGAACATGACCACTTCTTGACCTTTTGCTAGATCTTGACCGCTAATAAAAGTGAACTAAAGAACTGTTTTAATCACATTGGACATATTGGTTGCGAGAAATTCATCTTTGACTGAAATTTTCTCTTTTTATACCCTGATAAAGTTTGGGGTATATAGGAATCACCAGTCTGTCTATCTACTTGTCCGTTAACATTAAGCATGCCATAGCGTCTTTATATTACCTTGCATTTTATTGTTTAACACAAATGTTCTCCATGATTTTCTAAGCCCGTCTTTGACGAGACGTACTATAGTGTGGCGTCGTCCGTCGGTTCATTGTGGAACGAGCATAAACTTAGAAAAGAGAGGGTTACGGCTAATTTTCTAGCAGTGTAGATGTTGTATAGTTTCAAAGAAAATACCAATATCTGAAATGTTCCGACATCGAAATAATTAAAAACAAACTATAATTTATTGTAAATAGTGGGAAGGTAAACATAAATACAATGGAAAGAATCATGGGACAAGACTATACGCTGGGAAAGTATATTTGTATAGGCGCGGAGATGCGTAGATAAACAAATTAGCGTGGAGTTTATATAAAAAAGAAAGCGGATGAGTACAGTAGGAAACTATCTATCTATCTATCTATATTTATATAACAATTGAAGGAAAAGAAAAAAATTACTGAACAAAAAGAAGTAAAACAATTCTATGAGAATCTATCAAATGATAAAGATTGTATTATTCGGGAACTAGATCCATATAAAATTCTAACAGAGTGTGACATTCCTTTTTCAACAGATGAAGAAAAGCAATTTTTAGATGCACAATTACCTAAAGGAGAGATCTGATGTTCACCAAAAAGTCCAGGAACATCGTAATTTACCACAAAATTCCTTAAATTTTTCATTCTTTCTTTCCCCTATTTTTTTTATTTCCCTCTTTATTGTTGGTTAAATTTAGTTGATTTTCTCTTTAGATCATATCTATATTGCTTTGATAAAGGGTTATTATCAACATCTCAAATATTTTGTATTCTATCAATTTTTCCAGAGGGTGGAAAACCCGACTTATCTCAAGAATCGGCGCTCTATTATATTTTTAAAAGTAAAATAACACAAACACTCTAAACTGCATTTTTTTTACCACACGACCTTTATCAAGCAATTCAAGAGTTGACGAATATACAGCTATGTAAAATCCATGTCTGTGTTTCAAAAATACATTAGCATCTCATGTCTGTTTTAAAGATACAGAAGCTATTTGCAGTATATAGTGTTTGTGTTCTTTTACTTTATATGTACAGGACTTCCCTTTGGAGGACTACTTAGAATCTTTATTTATCTTTTGAACGTACCTTATCAAATTTTATCGGGGGCTCTTGCTTAAGGGTTAACATTTGTACTTAAAAATATCATACATGAAAATGAAAAATTTTGAGAAGGCTTTTTATTCAATATTGTGAAAATATTTGAATAGCATGCGGCTGCAATCAAAGCGACCAATATTTTAGTATATATGTTTATTATGTGTAGAAATTTTGGCAATAGTTTTGAGAAAAAAAAAAACTAAAGCAATAAATGGCATAAAGAATGCAAAGTACTACGAACTGCAGGTGATACTGCAATAATATATCATGGACACCAACAGTCTCTCAGGAATGTAATCACACTGATTGGTCAGTTTTCCAAGTCTCGAAACCCATTTACACTAAAACACCATGCGTTAAAATTGGCTCTCTTAGTAATTCTAATACAAAACAATGTGTACAGTTCCATTAAACATGATCTCAATATCCATTTAAATCCTTAGGTTTAACTTTTTGAATTGATCTAAATAGTGGAAAACCTTGCAATTTATCCAAAAATTAAAAAAAAAGTCTTGGTCTCGACGATTATTAAGCACAAATGGTAGAATCAGTGTATTGAAAACCGCAATTAACTTTAATCTTTTAATTTCACTCCCAAATCCAAGTGAGAAAATAATAAGAGGGTTATAAAGTTTATCTTCTACATATATTTGGAATTACAAAAGAGAAAGAATATCAAGAAAATATTTAATCCATATAAATTGGAGGGATAAGAATGATACGTGTGAAATCACTGAATACAAATCTCAGGATCACATAGATTAAACGACTTATTGATACTGGTAAAAAAAAATCTTGGTTTTCACTTTTTGCAGATATTGTTCCATTTTTATACTTTTTAAAACATTTTGTTAAGATTATCTATTATAATTATCTAGAATTACAATCTATAGTATCTGGAAAAACAGGAAAAGATTTTATAAAAGAAAGAAGAGGAGTTATTGGCTCAGTTATGTGGCAGAAGTCACCATGGAGCTATACAGTACATGGATATAAATAATATACTAGAACATATAACACATTACAAAAATATTTGATTGTAGTGCAATTACGATACCGACTTATGACGGTCATTTAATTTGACAAAAGCCAAACAAATGGTGTGGTTAACCGGTTAACGGGCCCACCTTCCCACTCACCGTAACTGCAGAACAATCAAAGGATGTACATTTAAAAACATTAAAAAATTTTATGAACCCTTGTGATGTAAAGACGTGATTAAGATAGACTATCAAACATTATTTCACTTTGACTGGGAAAATAGAGGTATATATTATGTACATGTATATGATTTCCTTGACAACATGGTGATTTGTTCACGTATGAGTCTTTTTGTACTCGATTCAGTTTTCAACCTACTTTTCCTTATGTTTTGGTATTTGCATGTATATTATAAAGAACACGTTGAATGGAAGTATTGTAAAATTTTGCTCAAAACAAGCCATCCTACTCATTTAGAAATTATAAGAAAAAAGTAGGTGATTCATTTTTTTTTTCTCTCATATACTTATCAAGAATTATTATAGTCACCAAAAAGGTGAGTTAAAATGGAAAAATGACCTGCAACTACTAAATGGTGAGGTCCGTTAGCAAGAAATTAGCTTAAATATTCAAGCAATTGCAGGTGGAAATGGTTTTAATATAGGGTTTTAGGAACAAATGTACTTGTTTACAAGATAGGCATGAATTCTTCGAACTTGTATACTTTTCCTCACATTTACCCATAAACTATTTCCAATTTGATGTTAAAATGTCAATACTCCTATAAAGTTTCGAATGATTGTCATATATGGTGATATAACATCTATGTCATCACAATAGCTTTATTGATGAGTTTATGTTTGGAATTTTAAAACAAAATACTGAATATTAGATACAATATGTTATCAAAAACTATATTAAAAAAGAATAAACCCCCCCCCCCAATAATAATAATAATAAATATAATAATACTACTAATACTAATACTACTACTACTAATAATAATAATAAACAAAAAACAACAAAAACAACAATAACAAAAAAAAAAAAAACCCAAAACAAAACAAAATAGACTATTAAAATGCATTCCCATATTTGAAGCTGCTAAATATTATCTCTGAATACATTAAGACAGAATGTTATACATAGAAGAAAGAACAATAACATAAATGGATTCAAAAAGAAATGGGGCGCGTTGTCATTTTTTTTTTTCCCTAATTGGGGTTCGAGTATCGACGAAGTAGAGAGATTGATCATAAAAGATGGTCTTTGGGGAAGAAAAATGTCCGAAGTACCCCATTGGGGAACAGTGAATTCGAATTACGTCACATCGAACTCACCGTCGGTCAAACGCGACGTTGCGCATACATGCTGCGTATTCGTATTAGACACGGCCTCCTTAAAAGTTCTATTTCGATGTACGAATGGAGTGATTCCTTTCTTATATTTACGCATGTGTGTATTTATTTAGCGAACGATCTTTATGAAGCCGCGAATGTATTGCAGCAATATCCAGGATATTAAAAAAATGCGCAGGAGATGATCAGGAATAGAGAGTATCTGACGGCACTTTCGCAGGATTCTTCAGTCTAGTATTCTACCTTGGCAATGAATGATAGAATTAAGAATGAAGGGTATGACAAACTACAATAGTAAACAAATTACGGAGTCGTTATGTTACATATGAAAATCTTAATGCGGGGCGAAATTTTAACATTTTATGGCCCTCATCCGTAACACTGCATAGAAAACATTAAAAATGTAGTCATGTGAATGTGCAACTGGAAAAAAAGCGCACGCACGCGGGAATAAATCGCAGTAACGCGAATGTCCTACCGCGTTAACGGGAAGAGCGCACGCGCGAGCGGTCGAGCTGTACTGGCACTTGCGCTAAAGAAGTCCTCGTTCCTTTTCACGTTAACGTGTATTTTATGTTAGGACTGCACCCATCTGTAGGTAGTCTCATGGCGAAAACATGCACATTTCATGTTGCCCTGTCCTTCCTTCTGATTATTAGTTGTTAACTTTGCACGACAGTGCGAATTTCATTTTGATAGCTGCCTGCCAATGGGAGCTAGGAATTGGTGCAAAAAGTATGAATGCCACAGCAATGCTCTTCAGTAGATCATGTCTTGCATATTCGGTGCCTCTGGTATGCATACTGCGTGACTTTTTCTTTATAGGCCATCCAAGTAGCAATAAATGATAAAGATTATTCCAAGTTTTTTTTTAATTATTTAATTAAGATGTCTAACAGTTTTTCAGTGTACGTGCCTTACCATTTACGGCATTGAGGGCGACAACATACAAAAAGAATGCCGTTTTCCGAGGAAAGAAATCGTCAAGATAAATACCAGAGTGGAATGCATACGGGACAGAAAGGTTACTCTAGAGAGTTGAAATCTTAAATCGGCCTTTTAAAATATGTATACGTTGTCGTAGTTGCTAGAAGAAAATGTTTGAGACGAGTTAACTTGATGCTCGTAAAAAGTTCTATCATTTCATTCCTTTAAATAATACTGCTAGGGCCAAAATGAAGATGGAACTCTTTATTGATAACGTCAATGGGAAATCGATTTGTTCTTTCTGATAACTAGTTACAATCGAGTAGCCCTACACTATTTACCGACGCATCGGAACCTATTGCTTATGCAGCAGTTTTAGGGCTCAATAAACAATGAGACTTGTTAGACGCTTAATCCAGGCATCTTTGCCTCAAACTAGTTTGTTCAAAGTCGAACGCTTTTCGAGAAAAAATTGTTTACCGGTCAACATTTGTAATTCTATAGGATACTTGTTTTCATCCGCAATCTCTCCTAGCACATTTTCCCCAGTTATCTGCAATTGGCTACTTACATATAATCTGATTTCCCTGATCCCACTCAATGTTTTGTAACAAACAAAATTGTAAAATGTTTTCACTTTCTTTAACAAAGCAAAGACCTCAGACTTCTCATTACGCTGAATATTCTCGAAAACCTTTTTCCTTTTTAAACTATACGGTGCCGCCATTCATCAAACGTTTACTGCTAAAGGCTTTCATGTTGGTCTTTTTCCCGGCTCTATGTACAAAAGTGCTTCTCATTCCTGGCTCGTTCTGATACATATCTTGACTATGATGGTCTTTTCTTAAAAGGAGTCCGTCTTATTTTACTATACTATAATATATAATTTAGATAATTCACAATTAACTATCTACTTAAACATTGGCTTATCCATGTAATCGTATCCACTTCAGGCTTTACATTTTATATAACCCACTTTAAACATACATTACCCCCTCTCTGTCAGTTTATCGAAGGATCTCTTGTCACTTACGAGTACAAATCTTGGCGGTAAAAACAAGCAGTGTCCTTAATAGTACTTCATTTGTGCGGCCACTCACGCAGCACTAAAAATACTATTGTGTGTGTGTGTGTGGGGGGGGGGGGGGGTGGAACTCAAACGCAATGCGCCGATACATCAGGTTTGATTCAATAAAAATATAAAAAACCGTTAGCCTTGCTGGGGTACATTATTTCACTGCCCACTTCATTTTCTCCTCCATTCCTTCAGTTGAGACATGTTGTAATTAGATAGTTTGTTATCTTTCTCCAAGTTTTAGTATTTACTCACGTTCTGACCTGGCTCACCTGTGGTTTAGAAATTGTCTGCCACAATTTTGTAAACACGATTTTGCAATTTACAATGTATTTGAAATTCATTGCCCGCTTAAAATATTGTCTGTCGCACCTGTAGTATAGAATGTGTCTGCCATAATAATTAATGGTATCATTGATTAATGTTTGTACAGACAAGGGGCTTCTATGTGGTTGAGACGTTGTCTGCCGCAATCATTTATTACATAATAGATAACTCCGCATTGTATAGGTCATTGCCTATTTACTTTAAAATGTATTTTATGACTTGTCCGTGGTTCAAAGGTTGTCTGGCACGACATTTTTTTTTCAGTGAAACAATATAGTTGTCTAGATATATATATCTCTTGTATAGATATATAGACTAGTTCTATTAAATTTTTGCTTGGTCTATCGGGATTAGGGTTTTACTTAATTTCCACAAACTTGATTACATTATAGATGTCTTTGTAGTGTGTTCATTTACTTGATGTTTTATCTATCTTTGATTTGACTCATCTTATTCTTGTCAATTTACTTAAAAAACAGTTGAAATTCTAACTAATTTATAACAGAAATAAAACATTTACCATGTGTTTTTGTACACTTCAAATATTATCATGTAAAAATTTAGACTTTTTTTAAAATGGGAAAGTGAATTTCTTGGAGCAAAAAATGTGTAAATATTTTTTTCACTTCCATGCTGTTACAAAAAAAGAAGAGATCAAACCATGTGCATTAATTACATTTCTGATGCTTTGTCGAATGTATCACATCTTGACTTTTTAAATCTTAAAGAAGAACGTAAATATTTGGGCTAGACGGAAAGAAAAAAGAGGGTGGGTGTGTAAATCTTAACAGTTTCGACAGCTAGTGTACCCACATTACTTTGTAATGATATAGTGGTTCAAAGTTTTAATTAAATATTGTTATAAAAGATATTGGAAACTGCCCCTTGCAGTCCGGAGTGGGTAAAGCCATTCTTTGCGAGAGGTTTGATCTTCAGCGTTTTAATGAGTGCTGCTTTTTGTTTTGTTTGCTTGTTTGTTTGGTTTTTGTTTTGTTTTTTTTTTTTTGTTTTTTTGTTTTTTTTTTTTTGTTTTTTGTTTTTTTGTTTTGTTTTGTTTTTTTTTTTGAGTGATGTACATGCATAAGGACGGCCTTGCTATGAGCATTCTGTATTATCATTAATGTTTTCACTGCTCATATTTTGACATTTATAACCGGCGCAACTAGTAGAACAAGAGAAATCTATCCCTCCGGGAACCTGCAGTGTGCTTTGATTCATATAAAATTCAATTAAAGTCACACATTGCCTCTAAAATTGTTAGTGTGTTTTCTGTTTCCTCTTTTTTATTTCTTTAATAGTGTTGATGCCTTTGCGTTGTCTTTCCAGTGATTAAAATCCAGTGATTATATGACCGACATTATTCTGAAAGTTTAGAGAGTACATTCAGAATACGTTGCTCATGTACCTGTATGTGGTACTGAACTAAGATGCTTACATGTCCGGTTCTGTAGGGAAAATGAATGTATTAAGTCTGCTTCTAATTGGTATAAAAAGGATGGTATCCAGAATAGGGGGCAGTTGGTACTCACTAGAATACCAATAATCTCCTGAATATCTTCTGCCAAACATCAAAGTAAAATATGAGTGAAATCGGGCTCTTTCATAAAACTTACTTTTCGTAGTCTTTCAGCTTTGTAATATTTTGTTTGGGCTTTAAATATATGTCATTTTCATTGTAATTTGACTTCAGAAATCCATAACAATTCAAAGGGAGAGGAAAAAAACATCTGACTTAGCTGTAGGGCAGACGTCTGCGAAGAGTATGTGTAATAGAATCTGGTAACAAGTAACGCAATACTTACCGTGATATCACAAAAATATATTCATTGAGCGAAAGATGGGATACCGACGGTCATGGAATCCCAAATCCCCATAGTAATCAGTGTGCAACGCTCAAGGGAAAGTCTGCATAAGAATGTATAAGCGTTACACAAAAGACCAATAGTCTGGGCGATGATCTAAGGGTCATATTGTCGATGTAGAAGACGTATGAGAATCTTAGATCCACATAAAATGAAGTTATAAAAACCCGACCCTCTTTAATTCACCCTTCTAAATTCCGCCAACTGACATACTTTTCGTTCAATCAGACGTCGCGTATCGTACACACCCGCAACTCGGTCATGGCATGCAGTACACATCGTTAGAAGTACCAGTCCTGTTTCGCGCGATTTATCTCAAATTTTGTTATGTTATGCGAGTCAATTTGATGGATTTACTATAATATCTTGTCATTTATTTTAAGTTATCCTCAATCATGGTAAAACGGTGTTGTTATGGTATATGTAACTCTGATTCAAACTATCCGAAAAGGATGGATGGTGCAAAATTCATTCCGTTTCCGAAAAAAAGCCTTCAAATAAGGAAAAGTGTATGCGGTGGTTGTGGCAGACCACACTATCAACTGAACATTGACGCTATTACCAAGGATGCTTGTATTTGTTCAAAGGTACGATTTGACATTAATCACCCCCTTCCAATCAACAGTAAACCATATTTTACGCCAAATTAAGGTACATCATACCCATATCCATGGTGTCAGATTCACAACATACGTACGAATTTGCTGCATCATTTAAAAATGTATAATTTGAGTCAAGTTAATTATGGACTTGACCCCCCCCCCCCACACACACACACACACACTCACACCACCATCACGCACTACTTTAACGCCCTGTGACTTGAGGATACAAAAGCCTCTCATATAATGCTACCTTGTCCCAAATTGTGCTACTATTTTCAGTTCCCATGATCATATCCATGGGCTCTTTGATCATGGCATGCATATTGTATTTATTTTTACTTCACTTCTTTTTCAGTTCAATCATAGCATGCTGTTGTTTTTAATTTGATATGATGCAAAAGTGAAGTTGCTAAAGTATGTGTTGTGAATATAGAGCCAAGCATACATTTTGTATCTCTGCAACTTTGCTTCATGTTATTCTCATCAAGCATATACTTGGGTTGTCATGTGGATAGGTATTATGAATGCTAGGTACATGTACATGTAAGTATCCAAATTACTATTCATGATTAAATTTACAAGAAACTGTAGTATAAAATAATGTCGCCATCAGAGTATTCTATTTTATGATTCTGTGGTCTTAATTCATGTTCTCAAGTCTTTATATTAATTCGTATCAGTTTCAGTTCACCTTGTATTTAAATGTCATATACGTACACTGTATAGATAATATATTGAACAATACACAAGATAGAAAAGTCAATGTACCCGTGCTCACTCCGATCATCTTTTGTAGAATAGTCACTTAACAAGTCTATAGTTCTTATCTTGGGCACATTTTCTGCCCCACTGGAGAACAAAAGAGATGTGTTGTTAATAAAAGCATGGGCAAAAATGGTCAATCAGTTATCCTGATCTTCTCTTTTGACTTTCTCAATTAATCACTTAACAATGTATAAAACAGTCTTTTAAATGCATTTTTCTTCACCAAGCACTTTATTGGAGGGGATGGACCGACATCAGAAAACCCAGATCCAATACCAGCAGATGGATCTAAACCTTGCACAGCTAGAAAATCAATAAAGAGAGTTCTTGAGTCGGGTGATGGAAAAGGAGCTAATGAAATGCAGAAGAAATAAAAAATAACTTGATTTACATGAAAACAAGTAATGAACATTATATTAACAATATTTTATTGAAATATATATATATATATATATATATATATATATATATATATATATATATATATATATATATATATATATATATATATATATATATATATATATATATATATATATATATATATATATATATATATATATATATATATATATATATATATATATATATATATATATATATATTTAATATCAATAATGTTAATGAACATTTATAAGTGATAATTGATCAATTTCAAATTCTTCTACTCAACAATGAATTAATAACTGAGTTTCGTATTGTATTGATTTTTGTTCTATTTATATACAGAATTAAACTTTCTGCATGACAATTTATTTGAACATTTTAAAATGTAATCAATTAAATTGAAATATTTGACTTAAGTATTTTCTCAGTTTAAAAATGAAATGAAATATACAATTTGACCATATTCTGTGAATTATGACATATGTACATGTAAATAGAGTTACATTGCTTTGAGACAAATGTGTATTATGTCACAACATTTAGGAAAATAAATGATAAAAATTAAATAAATTTTAATATTTCATCATTTGTTTTAAAATTTAGCATACATGAAAGAAATACCAAAAACAACGCAACAGACACTTGTCAACTCAGTGATTTGCCATCAATAGAGTCTGAATGCAGTGAAAATTCTAAAGAGATACAAGCACAAATGCACTGTAAGTACTAATTAGTCAATAATAAGGAAACATTATTGCTCAGTCTGATTCTTCACAATATGACAAACATAGGAATTGGTCCAACATTAATTTTATTTGGTCAAGGATTGGGTAGATCCTTTAATCTACACGTTTTTTCTTGTGTAGACAACAAAGTCAGAGAACTGTGTACTGGTAACCAGAAGTTGTCCTTGACACTGAGCATAAAATGGATGTGTTTTCTGAAGTGAAATTCCACTATCCTGATAAACAGAAAGCTGGATCTTGGCAATCATCCTCAAGTTCCATGTTTTGTTTTGAATGTGGACATTTGATTTCTAATATTTCAACTTGACAATTTTCACAAATGTTCCCATCCGGGCTTGCACCGAGAAAATGAAAAGCAGGATTGATTACGAAGCCACAGTCATGAACATGGTTATGAGTTTTTTTTTTAACATACTCCTCTCTAACTTTTCTCTCTGTCACTTTTCCATATTGTACAGAATCTGTATTGATCACGGTTGGATTCATGATGGATGAGATAAACCTTTGCTTTTCTGTTTGTGATTCTGTGAAAAATAGAAGCCGTCAATCTCTTCTGTCTTTCGCTGTGCCACATAAAAGAATCAGCCTGTTCCCTAGTGTTTTCTTCAATGATATAGGCCTGGTCCCATAAAAAATCTTTAGACATCTGTGCAACGTATGACTCTAACAATGTCACATGATCATGGCGTTGAGGAAGGTGGAGGTCTCCACATTCTGTATTTACCGGAACTATAGACTGTTCTAGTGGTTGCCTGAAGATAATGAAATATTAAAAATACCATACATATTATAACTTGGTAAAAGCAAGCTATATTTCTGAAATACTAATGCCCACTGCGGCAACAAAGTCCAAAAAGTTATTGTCATCATGAAGATCATTGTCAAGGTCAGAAGGTCATCGACCTTGGTGTCATTTGAAAGGGCTACATTTATTGAGTACACATGTGGAATGTAAAGTCTCTACTCACAGCTCCAAAGTTACGGCCACGGTTAAAGTTGACAGACAGACAAATAGACAGACAAATATACAAACAGAAAAAAAAAAACAATATGCCCCCAATGTATGCAATGAAACATTATTGAACATCACTTATCAATCTAATTTGATTCATTATTTCAGGGTGGATCCATTGGAAGTCCTGCTATTATCAGCTGAAAATAATTCATTAAAAAAAGAACTAAGCAAAAGTGTTCTAGAAAACCATTTATTGAAAATCAAGGAAAAGGATTTGGAAAGTGTAGATGTATTTAGAAGTGAAATGGTACAAGAGGATGATTCGCTGTTTACATATTATACTGCTTTCACTTACTCAGAGTTCATAGGAATCTATACTTTCTTAGTACCATATGAAGAGCACCTTCCTTTTACACCATCAACTAAAATAAAAGGTTTAAGATGTCAATACACACATGTAGCAAATTGTTTGATGACTATGTCAATTATATGTTTTTAAGGTTCGGAGAAATATGTATATGGCCCCATAAGGGCATGATAATAAGTAAAATATAAGGAAATTTTTAAAAAGATTTTCCATTAACATAAGCGATTGTAGACTGTACTGAAATCAAAATCCAGAAACCTTTCTCTTTAGCAGTGCAGTCACAGACGTACTCTGACTACAAATCCTCAAACACACTCAAATCACTTGTTCCATGTGGTCCTAGAGGGTCACTGCTTTTTACATCATCGTTATTCTCAGGATCTTTCTCAGACAAAGAGATCTTCAATAAAAGTGGCTAAGTGGCTTTGCAAGCTTACTCAGGTCACTTGAGCAGTGTGGGCATGTTAATTCTGGTGATGTAAATGAGTGTGGGCTGCAGTTGAATATCCCTGTATAAGTTTCACAATGAATTTGACGTCCTGCATCATGGCATTAACGACAAATGATGTGATAACATTCGATACCTACATTTATAATTTATTAAGACCGACGATGCAGTGCCCCAGGCTATCATAACATGAGGTATGATTGAATTTCCCGAGTTCAAGATTTTTCACGACTCATTAAGAGGGCAATATGCATACTTACAAAGACATATATACGCATGTCTCCAACACATATATATAGAACTATCTACTATGCAATAAATATTGCAAATTTTACTTTTAAAGTGCTGAGAGCACAGGAATGAAATCATGGGATTCGAATCTTGTTCATAAGCCAATGTAAATTTAACTTCTTCAAATCTAATGATAATGATTTGATCAGGGATGTATTTCGCATGAATAAACATCCCTACTTTGATACACAAACGCATAAAATCGCTTTTCTTCAAATGGTCAGCAGGAAATACACTGTAGAAATTTGTCCTGCGGCGGACGAGATGTTATGTTTACAGAACGTTTTTCGCCTGGTTTGCAACCAAATAAACTCTACCGATGACATCGCAATGCCTCGTTGACGAATTTAATCTCGGGACTAAGTAATCACGCTTGAATGCTTTATTTTTCACTGCATATTTTACCCAAGATTATCTACTTTCCATGCGTATTATTGGATATGTCCAAAATGTGTATGGTACTCGAACGGTTACGGTATGTTTTAATAGAAATAGTTGAACATCCGATCGCAGTAATCGCTTCTATAAAGAAACTTTTCCAGTGAAATTTTAGTGGGCTCAATACGGACAGCTTCTAAACATACAAAATTGGACAAGACCAGTTACAGAGAATTGATCGCATTTTTCCGAGTTCCAGCTAGTTCTGCTCTATAAACCAACAATGATATATAATATACTATAAATCATATAGTCATCATAAATACAACTTTAATTTGGTGTGAAATAAACGACTCTGTTCGTAATTACACGTTAGAGGCTAAAACGGGGAGGGGTTGGGTTAAAAAGGATACAACTGCAGTACTTATTCACATGATTTTAAGCCGGTGTGGCCAAGTGGATAAGGTGCTGGGCTCGTGATTGAGAGGTCCCGGGTTCGAATCCCGCCCTAGGCGCACCAGTGTTTTGTCTTTTGGATGAGACAGTTTATTTATTTTATTTTATTAATTTTTTTTATTGTTTTACGTCACTCCACGATTATTTCACGTATATGGTGACGGCATCTGCCTGATGCATTGCATCCAAATTAAGACCTTTGCAACGGACCCACCGGAAGCAGTGAGGCATCTTTTACGTGCCACGCCTACCGTGACACGGGACCTCGGTTTTTACTGTCTCATCCGAAAGACAGAACACCGGTGTACCCCGGACGGGAGTCGAACCCGCGACCTCTCGATCACGAGCCGAGCACCTTATCCACTAGGCCACACCGGCTTCGGATGAGACAGTAAAAACCGAGGTGATGGTAGGCATGGCACATAAAAGATCCCTCAATCGTTCGGGTGGGTTTGTCGAAAAAGTCTAAATTTTTATGCAAAGCATCAGGCAGATGCGTCACCATATACGTGAAATAAAATCGTATTCAATCAATCAATCCAACACAGATTAAATTTAATCGATATTCAGTAACTTAGACTAAATAATATCAGTATCATAAAAATAGGTCACAAAAGAGTACCCTCCTTCTTCTTCTTAATACTGGCTGTATAGAGAGACAAGAAGAATGCATAATGATCTAGAGGGATGAGTGAAGAAGCATTGTCATTTTGGTTCCCTTCCAAATTCAACTTTTAGGAGATTTTTCAACATTATTTTTTGACTTGGTGATTTCAATGCAGAAAAGTGTCATATTTCCTAGTTAATTGATAATGATGATTTGTTATGGACTGTTATGATCATAATTATGGTAAGGAATGTTATTTTGAAAGGATTTTGTCAATTTTTGGATTTTCAATGAATTTTCTAAGATTTCCAAATGAGAATGTATATGGAAAATTCTTCGCATTTTTTACTTTTGCTATTCCATGTACACCACATAAAAGTACTATAGGTCCTTTATCAGTTTTTACATTTCATCCAAATTCGTCGACAGTTGGTGCCACCATGGCTAAAAAGTAGGTCTTACAATGGTATATATACCACTTGGTAATTAAAATATGGAGAGTGGCGGTTCAAATCCAGCTGTAATCAAAATTATTTTTCATTTCTTTACACATCTAAAATACGTTTTCAGATGTTTTTCAACACTCAACATATCAAATTATGCCATTTTAAGTTGGATCTGGACAATATTTGAAACAATTGTTGTTCATGACCCAGACTTGAAATCAAAAGGCCACACCTAGGGAAAAAACTAACTTGTTGCCCTGAATCACATCTTGCAGAGACATAGCAAATTCTTGATATCAAAATCACTTGGATGAATGTGCAAAAAAGTGTTTTTTATTCTGGTCTGAAATAAAATTTGACAAATTTTCAACATGTGTATTTACTTAGTCACAGTAGTGCAAAAATAAATGACTTCTTCCTTCCTGGATGACTGATCATCTAGGTACTCAGGTGAGCGAAATAGGCCTCTTGTTTTTGGATCACATGAGTCAGTCAGTTCCTTTATCCAAGCACTTTTCAAATTCATACGCCTGAACCATGTATTTTATTATTCTATATGATATAACAAGTTGTATGTTAAATCTCTCTAGTCACTCCATCCCCCTTCATTTGATGAATCACTCGATATCTTGTGTCTTGAATGAGTTCAATTTCTAAAGACTTATCATGGAATTTTCACTTTTTGCATAGACTGACACTGCTTCATAACCGATAAATTATAGTCATTAAATGTTTTATGAATGGTCTTATAACTTGAAATCGGTTGCAATCCCTACCTATAAACTTTATATCCTACTGCAGCTCATATCAATATACACTGAATATCATGTCAAGCAGGTTGCAGTGACCAGTAAGGCACATGGACCTCTTGTTATAACTTGAAATTGGTAGATTGACTTCATTCCAAGTTGGGGATATCATATCCTCCTATTTAAAGGGTGTCCAATTAAGGGGTAATAATTAACATGTAGCATTTAAGATCCACATGACAGTTTCGCCTAGCATTCAAAGCATGTGGCACATAATGTCAGGCCACAAAGAAAAACCCGTATATACAAACATTTTTGTGATTAAATCTGTGTCTAATGTCTTCTTGTTTGAATCAGTTTTGTTGCTGGAAGTGTACTTATTCCATTGAACATGGTTATTTATCTCCAGTACATACAGTGTGTATGCAATGATCAATATTCAAAAACAGTAATCCATGAGAACAATGGGTATATTATAATGAAAACTTGCCGGAAAGAAAGGTGCACAAAAGTATACATTACTTCAAAGTATTTCTATGTTAAATTTTCTTGATTTGTATTATTTCTTTAGATATATTGAAACAATACCAAATCGTAATAGTCAACAAACAGATGTGTATTTGTTTACTTTAGAGTATGTATGTATGAATAATATTACGCATTCCAATTGTGTGGTCCGTTCTGGGGGATTGGAATTTTTTTAATGTAATTTAGAGAAAGTATAGTATTACCTGAATGTAGTAAGTTTTCAATTTCTTATATCTCATTCGTCATGATTTTCATTATCGTGAATACACTTAACATAATAGTATCATCTGGTATATTGTTATAACTAATTTTTGTATTATTTATGTATGTTACTTCAAAATATGAAGAAAAACAATTAAATACATAAATATAAATACTTCTGTTTACGACTCGATGTTGTCTTTGCTTTATCTTCGATCTAATGATGTCAGGGTTGCATGATTGTCTGTTCCTTTTATACCGTGAGCGAGAGCTCTGTTCAAGTATTTGGGTCAGACGTTCATGTAATATTCATTTAATATACGGGAGCTGGGTCAACCTCGCTCCCGTAAAAAAAAAATCAAAACATCTCGGTTTTTATGGTAAAAGACAATTTTAAGTACTGATTTTCACTAAAGGATAATAGCTCTTTAAACATTACATCACCTTGATAAAAAGATCATTCTTATATGTAGGTATTCATAATAATACAACAGCGGAAGTGTCATTGTAAAGACAGAAGAGTGCTTGAGAAGACACTGTTTTAGTTTCAGATTAATTTACAAACCCTTGTCAGTACATTTAAAATATATATTTAGGGTCCGACCATTTTTACTAAACGCCGAGCTTGTGACTACTTTGAGGGACTAACAGTCCACCAGCAGCAGCGTCGAACCAGTAGTTATAATAGATATAAGACTATATATAGATGTATAGATTTAGCGCACCATATGTGTACATGTATATCAAAATATTAGTAGTCACAAACGGAATAAATTTGATCATATATGTGATATTCTGATTTTGGGTTTGAATACATGGCAAAAAGTTAATATTTAGCAATATTTTATTTGAAATTTTATAAGTCTTCCAAGTAAATGTTATTTTTCAATAATAAATGTCTACTAATGTACATTTAATATATAATTTGATATTTCGTGCTAAAAGAAATTTAAGAAAACTCTATCATTTATTCAAAATCTAGGGGGTAGTTAATTGCGAAAAATATTATATAAAAATTAATTAGATAAATAAGTAAAGACTATTAATTTATCTTTGATTAATTTCATCTATCCATTTTTTTAAAATAATACATTGCTTTTATACATTATATATTTTAGTTGCGGTTGTAACAAGCATCACTCCATGAAATTAATTGCGTATCACAATTCCTATTACCAGCAACAAAATATAGGGAAAATCAGACTTTATGCACTTATCTATCATATTCATTTCTGTGAATATTATAATGTTTGAAAAAATTGTATTTCATCTTCCAGTTTCGGTGAAAATATAAGAACTTATAAGGATTTTAGGTTTTCTTAATCCTACAAGTCTATCTGAAATATACATCTCTCATACCTATGTCTGGAAGATATTTCAGTTCAATGGTACGGTGCCGAAACTGACCAATACGTTTTACACATGTTTGTGTATTCCTGCTTAATGTGTGTGTGTCCATAATACCTTTTGTCAGATACACGTTTCTTTTATTCACAAAACTTGAATAACTTTTTTTTTTAAATTACATAAGTTTGTTCTTTATGAAACCAGATGTTAGGCTTATGATTTAAAGAAGAGAGTGGAAGTGCAATAACATTAAATTTATTTGTTGGTATTATCAGTTTATTAAGAACATACGTATTCTCTTATTCTCAGTTCAACGTTACACATCCGAAGTAAAATATATGAACATTTCAATTTTTTTTCATAATAAAATGATGATAAAAGTATTATTCAATGAATATTTTTACAAGACAAAGACGTTTGTTTAACTACAAACACATAAGGCACCGTAGCCTTGAAAACAAATATTTTGATTTAATTAATGATATTAATAAAGCCTTTGATATAAAATATTTTGATTTAATGATATTACGAAAGCTTTTGATACAGAATATTTGGATATAATAATATTAATAATGCCATTGAAGCAAAATGTTTTGATGTAATAATATTAATAAAGCCTTTGATGCAGTATATTTTAATTTAATATGTTCATAAAGCCTTTGATATATAATATTTTGATATAAGAAAAAAAACTTTTTGTTTTTAGGAACATGATTTGATAAATAAATATAGAACATATATACCTTATAATTTAGAGCACCATGTGTTCTTATTTAAAATAATATCTTAATATTGGAACATTTATCTTCATTCCCATTTTCCTATTTTGAGTGGTTCTGTTGACTTCTGCCACATAACTGAGTCAGTAACTCCTCTTTTTTCTTTTGTAACCATTTGGCAATGTTAACAATTCTCATGATAGCTACAATTTTGCGTAAACGTTATATGAAATAATTGCTTTTCACTTTGAAAATCAATTTCAGATGTCTTGAGATTATATAAACTTGTATGAGCCATGAAGCTGTCTTTTAGACAATATTGATGAAACGTGTGCTAACAACTAAATAAAGAAAATTACTATTAACAATAACACATGTGAAAAAAATCGGAATGACGTGATATTTATTATTTTTAAATAATGAAATATTCAGACACACATTGAGCATAATGTTGAACTCTGCATATTGATATTTTATTTTATTTCATTTGTGTAACAACGAATTTGCGAAATTACATACTTGTACATAGAATTCCATTTTTTTCTTTTGATGAGAATACTTGATATTATTTTCGGAGACTGCTTTATTAGTCCTGGTGAAATGCTATTTATTTCAATACTTGACGGTTTTCATATAAAATTATATCCTTCAAATGTGTAGTATTTATATTAGTGTTCGTAGTATTTGTGAATATATATTTTGGTAGTCTATAAAGAGATTTCCAAACTAAAGGATTGTTATCATACCATGTTAGTTCATGAGTGACTTTCATAATTTTTTTTCCAGATTTTTATATTGAATATAATGTTCAACAATGTTGTCAAATATTCGAGATATCTGTCGTCGACTATTTTCTAGACACATAACTATCTGAAGTTTGTAGTGTTATTTCAAGGAAAATGATGCACAGAAATGCGTATGTCTTCGTGTTTAGTATGGAACACACATGTAAAATAATTTCAATAATAAATACCTAATTGGAGACTTTGATATTCCTAAAACATAATAGAGAGAGAGATGGTGAAATTATTTTATACACAGGAAATGGCTATTTCTAGATATGAGTTTAGCTTTATGATGATCTTTAATGAATGTGGCGACATGTATGATAATTACAAAATCAGAAGAATTCTGTGTATATTTCATCACTTTGAGTTATTATCTGTAAATATTGCTTCCATATGTCTATAGCAAAATTTTTCACTACTTATATTTTAAGTTTGTCAAAAATATTTCAATTGTGCCCAATATCTGTAAAACATTTTCATGATTCTCCAATTATGTAAAGTCCACTTCAAGGTTAGTGATTGATTTATTTGTTTAAAGATTTCAGTTTTTTATTTAGTAAATCTTAGAGATTTATTATGACTGTTTTAAACCCGTCTTATAAATTGCAAATCAGAGAGAACAACATAAGTTTAATAATAATAATAATAATAATAATAATAAAATTTATGAAAATAATAATAATAATAATGATAATAATAATAATAATAATAATAATAATAATAATAATAATAATAATAATAATAATAATTTTAAGAATAATATTAATAATAATGATGATGATGATAATGATGATGATTATTATTATTATTGATCATATATACATACATATATATATATATATATATATATATAGTATTATGAAAATGATAATACAGATAAGCGTCATCATTGTTGTTATCATTATAATTATCATTTTTATAAAATATTTAAATATTAATACTAACTTTATTTGAATAATGTTAAAAATTGCATAAAATGAATAAATATTATATTCTGCAAAATACATTTTTATCTTTATGTTTTGAGTGCATGAATGTTACATGTACTGTATGAAATGTTACTTTATTTTCAAAGATGAAAACAAACGTCGGTTGACATATTATGAGTTTTACATGTAAGATGTTTCTTATTTTACAAATTTATAGGGACGATACATGCAGATTTTGATTATTCCCATATGAAAAAAATCCTAATACCTTATTAAATTTAAATGATCAAGATATTTTGCATGTGTATTTTATTTGCAAACATGAATCACGTTTGATTAGTTGATTAATTGATTGGCATTCTTAAATCATCGCCATGGTTTCATATTTCCACGAAATAATAAGACAGGGTATCGTCCGTAGAACTTCCTCTGTGACGATTTAATCATTCCATTACGTATCACTTTGTGAGAAATGTATCTTTAAGTCGTCTCACACTCAGAACACACACTTTTAAGAAGATGATGATCTGGCATAGCGTATTAATTGTGAAATTAGTACCATATACGTAGGGTTGAACAATTATCAATACCCTGTAAGTGAAACTAAACTGAGATGTTCTGTTTCTTTCCTGAAAACAGCAATGGAGTGTGTTTTCTATGAGTACGGAATGTGGTTGGTTGGTTGGTTGATTGGTGTTTTACGTCGCTTTCAACAATTTTTCAGTTATATCGCGACATGGAAGCAGGAGGTTACCAACCTCTTAAACATAGTGGCGCAAACCGGGAATCGAACCCGGATCGTCGGCGCCGCAAGCCAAGCGCTTAACCACTACACAACGCCTGCCCCTATACGGAATGTGTATTCCGAGAGCTAGGCAATTGTGTGTATCCACTGGAATATTAAGAATATTTAAATTTGGGATTTTCTTGTAATCCCTTAGATTATATAAGTGTTATTCTCTAATTGACTCCCGTTTTTGAATATGCTTTTGTGTGGTATGTCTAGATACAACTTAATCTCAGACTTTCAACAACCACGGCTCAATTAAATAACAAGAACCACGGCTCAATTAAAACAATTACCACTATCTCTCCAGATTCCTTTTCATTCTTATTGTGTTTTTGTTTGTGTTTGGCAATTGACAGTCTAAATTCTGCACCTTCGTTTCTTTGTGATGGAATTTTCTTGTGACGTTCTCCATGCATTTATTATATATATAAAGGACAAAGATGCAAAAAATTGATAAATTTAATAAAACACTAGTAAAGATTCCTTGCATATCATTACATACGTTCTAGTTTACAACGCACATTTTTGAACGCACAATGTTCAGATACGCAAGTACCAGATTTAAAACCTGTCATTCTTTTTGACTTAAGTGTTATTATACCTTTTTCCTGATGTTATGTGGCTTTGACACTTTCTATACAGTGTTTGTTCACATTCATTTATATATACAGTGTTGAATTATTATTGTTTCGTCTGTGTGTAAGGACATTCGCGGCGGGTGTGGCTAGCCAAACAGGCCAAACAAACTCACTCCTCCCGGGCACCTGGTCTCACCTCTGAATTTCAGGGGTCCGTGAAAGTCCACTGTGGTACATTGTTGTTAGTGCCATAGTCTTGTGACACCAGTCACTTTCGTATTTTGTTTAAATCAAATAGCCGTTGTCATTTTTACATGTAATATGTAAGAACAAAAGTATTTAAGCTTAGCACAAGAGATTAATGATCAAACACTGTATAGAAAATGTCAGACATGTAACATTATAATGTATTTAGAGTTTGAATGTTAAATATCAGCATCGATGTTAATTTGTAATTGCAAAATCTGGATATTAATAATAGTAATAATAATAATAATAATAATAATAATAAGAATAATAATAATAAAAATAATAGTAATAATGATAATAATAATAATAATAATAAGAATGGTAATAATAATAATAATAATAATAATAATAATAATAATAATAATAATAATAATAATTGTGTTTTAGATTTCTTGGTATATTAAACTATAGACTCATAATATTGTATTGCTTTCATACGCATTGATTTCATCCGAACTAATATACCAGTCATCGTATGATATTCACAATTAGGAAAACTATGACATCATTTTTATTTCGTCCGAGTATATGAAAATTATCTTTCTGAGTGCAAATCAGTAATTTCAAAAGTATTTTGAAGATTTTCTACGTTTTGTAAATTTGTACTTAATTATGTAATAGTATTCGAAAAGTATTTTTTGTTGCAGTTTGCGCACACAATAAAAATATTTCATCGAGGCTACAGATTGAGAATATTTTCACCGTTGACAATGTGATGAAACATGTATTTGAATACAAGTCAATATATTGATAGATCAGATGTCATGTATCTTTAAGGAGAATATTATTTGAAAGCTCATATCATTATCAGTTTTAAATCTTAAAGAAAAACATGTTTAATAAAAAAAATTAGATAAATAAACCAAAAGAAAAAAATAATAACAAAAAAAAAAAAAAAATAATAATAATAATAAATAAACAAACAAAAAAAAAACCCGAAAAAACCCCAAAGAAACAAAAATGAAAACAAAAAACCCCAAACAAACAAACGAAACGAAAAAAAAAAATAAATAAATGAAAAAAAAAACCCCACCACCCCCAAAAAACGCTCACCCCTCAAACATCTATATCTTGCTTGTTCTTGTATTATATTTTGTGTGTGAAATACTTTGGTGTCTACCACTGTAGCTCAAAGTGGTTGATCAATACTACAGCATTTCATTCTTATGGGTCAAACTGCATTAGGATAGTTTGCAATTGACTTCTGTCTATTGAAGCAGTATCAATATCTTTAAGTGCATTGTTAGCGTCCAGATCTTGTTGTTTTGTCTTTACATTAATGCTTTCATAATCAATTCCCAACAAATCAGAAATACTCTGAAGATTAAGATCAATTTCTTCCTCGTCAAACACTTGATTTCCATTGCATTCGGCGATAAGAAAATTTGTATGCATATTATCATGATCCGAATATTGCACCAGATTTCTGTCAATGTTACCATCGGTTGAGATTTTTATGGTAGGCTCTTCATAACTGACTCCGTATAGACTTTGTTGAGAATTTCCCCTATGTTGACTTTGTTCTGTACTTGTGATGATATCTGTATATAGACCGGGGGTTTCACTGCAAGAATCTGAAGTTATCAAATTTTGTTTTTCACGTCCATTTTGTTTTGCTTGACTTTGTTGCCTGTTCATTGAAATATTGCTTTCAAGTTTAGAGAGGACGTTGCTGTTTGTATGTTTAGTTGAGGTGTTTGCGTATGTCGTCATTGGTCTGTTAAGTGGCACTAATTTTTTTCCTACTTGAAGTTTATTCTGATCAAAGACTTCCAGTAATGCTTTGTCAGATCGTAGCTGTTCCATGACACGGTTTGTATATTTTTTTGACTTACTATCATTTGCAAGAATATTTTTCATATTGCATGTTATCTCGCAATCCTTGTCAGCATCATTGGCATTGATACTTAATTTACATTCTTCATGTAACGCACGCCTAGTCACCCTCCTTTTATGCGAAACTGACTTTGGTTCGCGACGAATGTGACTCAGATCTCCATCTAAATGGAAATATTTAGATCTCCGTCTCCGTTTAGGATATGCCTCATCGTTAGACCATGTCACGGCTCCTAGCCCATTTGTTTTATTTGTTGGATTGTAGTCATCTTCCAAAGTCGATTGTGTTTGGGACTTTTGAGCCAAGGTTGGTGATTTAGATTGTGTATATGCACATGTACAAGGCTGATTTTTTAAACCACATTGATATGAATATCCTTCTGTTATCTTTTGAGAGAGAGGCGATTTGTTTTTGCGTGGATGAAAATCATCATGTTTTGAAGATCTCCTACCATTAGATGAATCTACATTCCATGTTTCTCGCTTTTTTCGTGTTTCACCTTCTACTGAATGTCTGTTACATTCTGATGGACGATTTGCGATCGACTTTATAATTTCCACCATTATATTTTGATTTGATTTTATGTGTTCCAGAGCTTCCACTTGTTGTTCTTCTTTACTTTTTGTTGACATTATAAGTCCAAAAAATTTTATCATGCTTTCTTGTGAATCCATAGTACTTTTGGTTGAAGTTCGATTTTCACATTTTGCGCAAATATTCATAATCTGAATAAGGTATGAAATATTTCATGGTAATTCTAAATAATATATGATTTAATTTCTACAGTTCAAATAGCTAACGATTAACATTCATTTTGACCATTTTGTTTCATTATTTTTTTATTTATTGTTTTATGTTTTGTATTATTTTCTTGTGTAATACAAATTACATTTAGTTTTATGGACGTTACATTTAGTGGTAAATCTGAATAAATAAGCATTTTACCTGTCATAACATCTGCACAGCTGCACGACCATTGAACTCCTCCTCTCTGGTTTATATAAACAATTCTCTGAAAGCCACGCCTACAATTGAATTCTGCCAATATCATCACTGCGAATACCGTATTTACATAAATGCTTACATAATTCAGTATTCATTATGAACTATTTTTAAAAGTTTTGTCTGACCTAAATGCTCTCGCTCACCATGTAAAGAAATTTGAAATCGATATACCGTCGCATTTTACATACGGCTTACTGCATGGGTGCTCAGCATGGCTGTACAAAACGTATGAAAGCGTTATGTTTTCTCTTTGGACAGTATTTAGATATTTAGTGTTTGCGTCAATGTGCGAGTTCATTTATCTCCAGTATTATATTTCTTAAATCCCTTTACTGTAGTTAAGTGATGTGTAAATTATTTCATTCTTTCTCGTATTATACAATACAGACGCAAGTCTTTAAGTATAATGTAAATGTACATGTATTATTACATTTCATAACGTGATCCTTCACAGTGTATTATAGGCAAAGTTAATCCCACCCGCTTCTTGAAACCGGTGTAACCCAGTTGGTGGGGTGACTGGCAGGCCCGGATCGACTCCCGCCATGAGTACACCGGTATCTTAAGACAGTTCCTGTACGGAACGTAAAATATCCCTTACTGCTCCTGTGTGTTGCGATGGTCTATACAATGCATCACCAGATGCCGACACCATTTACACGAAATAAACAGAGTAACGTAGAACAGCCATTAATCAATCAATCCCACTCTTTGCTTTATCCTTTTACCAAGTCTGCATATTCTATCCTGGTGGCATTCCCCAAGTTTCATTCACCTCATATTTACGTCTCAACTACACCGCCATGCATTTTATCAGTCATCTCTTTCCCATCTCATCTTGTAAATAAAGTGAACTTCGGAATAATCATATAGTATTACTACGTACGCTTTCTTGACATCAGAATGTTCGATTATACTTATTTTTACACTTGTATAATTAAAGAAACAGTAATAATGGAAAGATAAAATAAAAAACAAAACAAAACAAAACAAAACAAACAAACAAACAAACAAAAAAACCCAACTGACTGTTTTTAACAATGTTGTCAGTAAGTACAAATCCAAGATATTGTTCCGAAAACCACAATTCGAAGTCGAAGAAACACGATAATACATATGTAAATATGATATAAACAATCACGAACCTCTGTCAAAACAGAGGTGAGATCAGGTAACATGGATGAGTAAGCATCCCCTGTCGACCGGTCACACCTGTCGTGATGCCATAAGTATAAGTGAGATGTTATTATTCGCTGTCACAGAATTAGGAAACGGCACAGCCGTAGTCAAAATAGGTATATGTCATAAGTAGTAAGAATACTGCTCCATAGTAAGTAAGTAAGTAAGTAAATTATTTATTATATTGACATGTGTATATACAATGTTTTCAATTTCAATGAAATGATACACGAATTTAATACACCCAGCCCAACGGGCCTATATGTCACTTTTACAAAAACACTTGTTAATAAGTTATCTGCGGAATACTGAAAACTAAATACATGTATATTATTAAAAGGTCTTACTAATATTTGATTGTCTTAATTTGAAGGCATTGATCGCAAAACTAGATATTTTTCTAGGATGTTTTGTTAACAATTCTTGAAATAAGATGTCATCTCCGGGTAGGGTTTGTAAATTTCTTAAACCAGTTTTATCGGTATAGGTAATACAGAGAGTTTAGTTTAGTATCGAAATTTCAACAGTAAGTATATCACCTAAGCATCATGTGATCCCGGGGTAGGACACTGACAACTATACTTTATTTGCATTCGTTTTTCACAAACGCAAGCTGGTTATCCACAAAGTTTACTAGTTCTTGTATTTCTGTTAACACACACTAATCCATCAATAATTTCATAAATAATCACTAAAGTATCATATATATTTTTGTTTCCGTATTATTATTAATGAAATGTATCTGCACCTAAAATGAAATATTTAAAAAAGCCTTGTGAACCCAGACGCCAGAAGAGGGGGTTAGAAAAAAACGTAATGACCTTGTCCTTTTTTTTTGGAAAACATTATCACATAGTCATTTTGGTTGAATGTTGAAGCTGGAACCTTGTTGCCTGGCGCAAATATTTTTGTTTTGGTGTGGGAAGGGGAGGGAGGGGGGGGGGGGTGGGACAACACTTTACAACACCTCCCCCATCCCAATCCAAATCATAATTACTCTGGATATATCTCCATTAGCAAATCCAAGGAAAGGTGCATGGATGGTCGTACTACCCAAGTACATATCCCTTATGTCATCAAATCTTTTTCCTGGCAATGTAGGACGTTTTCATGGTTGTATAGACAAAATATCAAATTTAGATCGGTACCCCTCCCCCTTTTCACTCAAAATCGTTTTATTCGAACATAATTTGTACGTTTATTCAGTCTCATACTTTAGAAATAACATTAAGCAGTATGCACCTATTGTGTATGATGGCGAGTGGATCTTGTGTATAATTTTGAAGAATTCGTTTCCAGTCCATATCATTGTATAAACTGATGTGTACATGTATTTGGTTTACAGTAAAGTATATATATAATATGGATTCTAAATGTGTGGTCTGTTCTGGATTATTGGAGCAGATCAAGGATCTCAGCTCTCTTACAGACGGGCAGATCAAGGTTGATTTATGTTGATGTCGCCTCATATATTTTTGATACTAGCATGCTATTTCGTAAACATTTAGTGTGAAAATATTTATGACCTCTCGTCTTGAGAAACCTGCTGATCATTGCTCTCTATGTGGTGGATTAATGATAAATTCGTAAATGTGTGTCTTTTAAATGTGCTGCTTTTACGATGAGTGGGAAGGTGGGCGCCTGTTATCCAATTGAGTGATGTTTGTTACTTTAATCCACCGTCCTAAGTCACTATCGTAACTGCAGGACCATCGAATACTTTTGTAATGTCCTTTTCTGTTTTTATTTCAATATTTTCATGTTTAATGGGTCCTTGGTGAGCTGTGTCATACAGCCTGGTCAGATATCTTCTGTCTTCTCTTCTAACTTGGAAAAAGGACAGACCTGAGATTTCAAATTGTATATACCTCATTTACCTGTTTACATTTTTATGGGAAAGTTGGGGTTCGTTACAAGTAGAAATGAACACACAATACTATTTGTACATCATGATATATGTTGGTTACAGTGGGGTGCAGTCCTAACATAACATTGTGTTAACGTCGCGTTAACGTGAAGTTTGCTTTCCTCGTGCGCTCAGGACTGCTGAGCACACGCGTCTGCGTTAACGCAGAGTTTCTCGTGAACTTAATTTCGAGACCGCGTTAACGCGCTTGACTGCTGCGTTCACGCGCTTGACTGCCGCGTGAACGTGCTTGACAGCCACGTTCGCTTGCTTACAACTTAAAACTTACATTAACATGTACATAGAGAAGGATTTGAAGGAGATTCGAGTTATACATTTTATATTTGAACATAAGAACATATTACTGCGTGCATGTAGGTAAATATTTAGAATTAGATAAAACGTTTATGAGTTAAGGGATGAATTTTAAAGATATTGAATACAATTTCCGAACAATGAATATAATAAAATTTATTCTTATTTTATGATAATAATAATAATACGAAGAAGAAAAAGAAGAAGAAGAAGAAAATTAATAACATTAATAATAGATTTAATAAGAATGATGATAATCATGGTATTCATATTTTCTGAAAAATAGATAATTAAAAAACCCCAATAATAAATATATAGATAGGAATAAATACATAAATAATTTATTTGAAAATAAACAAATAAGAAATAAATACATAATTTAATTGATTAAAATAAATTATTAAAATAGAATTATAATGTAATTATCCTAGATTCTTTATTCTATAAACTGACGAAGTTTTTTTCATAAATACCTTAGTGCATGTCTACGCCGTAATTTCCATTATCATTTTACATATGAAACCCTTAATGCAGAGTGTCATTTTAATATTACATATAACACACGTATATATATTTGCAGTAATTTAATTAGATCCCTGTTATTTCCTCCATCCGTACCACTGCATAGAGAATTACAAATGATGGCATGTGAACGCGCGACTGGACCGAGCGCACGCGGGAATAAATCGCGTTAACGCGAATTCCCTCCCGCGTTAACGCAAGGAGCGCACGCGCGTCCGGTCGGGCAGTCCTAGCACGTGTGCTCAAGTAGTCCTCGTGACCGCTTTTCGCGTTAACGTGCATGTTATGTTAGGACTGCACCCATCTGTACATATGTTGCGTGCGGTTGTTTCTGGGTGGCTTTTTCGTGATAAAATTCTCGCAACAAAATAGTATCAAATAAACTATTGTTATAAAAAAGTTTACATTATGTTTGTAAATTATAATAAGGGCATACATTATATAACAGCAGAATATGTAGAATGGAACAAATTATATATATATATAAGTAAAGCTGTAATACGAATATTTTGACAGATGTATTCCATGTGCTTATTCTTTATAGTACGATATCTGTTGTGACCTTTCTAATAAAGGTGAGATCTATGCCTTTCTTGCACAAAATGTGTACATCTAACAACATTACAACTTACATAATTTTAATCTTTATGCAATCAGAAAATACGCATATGCTCTAGAAAAGTATAACCTAAGTGCAGTAAAGCTGAACTCTCGATGCTGCGAGGTCATTTAAAGCAAACAATGCATTTATGTGCATTGACGCACGCGGGTGCCGTCAGCATGAGCCGAGAATCACAAAATGAGTAAATAAATACAAAGAGATATAAAATTTAGAAAACAATTATCGAGAAAATATAATATTTTACATTATAAATAATTCCTAATCATAATGCATCAACATTTTAAATATTAATGCTAATTTTATTTGAATAAAGTTAAAAATTGCATGAAATGAATAAATATCTGTACTGATTAAGTTTAGATTGAAATTTATTAAAAATATGAGTCTTTTGGCGTTTTCCCAATGTAAATAGTTTTAACATCAATACTACTCACACTTTAAGTAAAATTACTTTTCTTTTGACATCCTAAAGTTTCGAATCGTTTAGACAGTTTTTGAAGTTTGTATTAATGCACAGTGTGATAAATTTATATGAACTTCCAAATACAAATATTATTATCCTGCTTGGAGTTTGGTATAAACAAAGTGATAAAAAATATACGGGATGAATTTAATCTTACCCTTCTTTTAGAGAAAAAAAAATGTTTTGATTTGATTTGAATTTTGATATGGATAATGTTTAATCTTTTCATCTTTATTCGTCAAGTGTTCAACGTCTTTCACTATCAATTTACTTATGCAGCATATGTAACATATTTATGAAAATCCTATTGAACGCAATAAATGGCAGTTTACCGCCTTTTATATTCTAAAATCAAGGCGGCTGCCTCAGTTATCAAGGAAGTACAGTATGCTATGAGAGATAGAATACTTCAGAGGATTTACATATGTAATCACAAAAAATTCAGGAAAAGATAACATGTATGATAGAAACCTAAGTGGTATGTAGCAAAGAGACAACAAATTTCAAGAATACCGACAATACAAAATAACCGATTATCATACCCGCTTCTATCGTAATTCTTCAATTAAATAAGCATTTGCATTTGTAAAAGTCTATAACAAGAAAAAGTAGACACAATATAATATTAGGATCAGTATAAAAGTGGACAGATTTTTTAAATGAATGATGTTGTTATATTCCTTTCTGGAAATTGTAAAATATACATAAATGGTATGTGTCAAAAATACTTGATATGTTATCCTTCAATATTTTCAAAACTTATCTCCATCAGACAAAGTATTTACGCAATATTTATATGCAAGTATAGTAAAAGTATACTTACATTATCTAAAATTGATTATTTTCCGTATTTGCCATTAAAATACAATTCGAAATATGTCATTTTCAAGATTGGTAAAAACATTGCGGAAAATCTATTTTACCAAAGGGCAATAAGTCTTGTAAAAGGGGTCAGTTGCAAGAACCACAATATGTCAGGACTATAAATAAACTTGCACACCGAGTTCAAATTAAATACCTCTAAACATTACAATAAAGTTTATGAATACTGAATTTAATCACAGGGTGATATATCTTTGTTATGGTGTAATTACAAAAAGTAAAGCCAGAAAATGATCAATGAAGTCCACATCTTTGAGGGTGGCTGAATTACCTCTGGGGTACTGCTTTTTATCAAGGACAAAAACCCTTGTAAACTGGAGCAAATTGATACAAAACTCGATTTGAATATGAAATTCATATTAGTATGCAATAGGTATTGCAGAGAAATTTATTTTGTATGATCTCTTTGTGGCCTTACTTTTTATTTTTATTTCCAGCAAAGGTATTATTTGATGGAGCAAAACGCAAGAGATATTCTACACAAAATGTTAGTTATAGAAAAATCAGGTATTTAGAAAGATAAATAGAAGAACTTTGCTTCCATAGTATCTGAAAATCTGATTATATGCGTTTTTTTCCTTATAATTTCGTCAAAATCTGGTTTAAAGTTTACATTTATCATTGTTTAGAGTACGTTTTGACATGCTCAAGGTAGTTATTTTCAAAATTAGAGATTCTACATACATTTTGGTTTATTTATACTTTTTTTTCAGAATTTCACTGCAGCATTGGATTCAAAGTAGTACTATAAGCTTTATAGGTACAAATAGTGCCTGTAGGAAGCAAAAACTTGGGAAAGGAGCTCTGCGACATTGTTTGATGGCATCTATCTTTATACACAGGAACTGGTATCTGCATTCTACAGATATATTGCAGAGAAATTTTTTTAAAAAACTTGGTATATACACCTATCCCTTTAATATGACTTTTATATCTACAGTATAGGCAGTGAAAGGGTAAAAGATATAAATACCATACCACATACCATAGAGTTGCAATTAACAGTAATTTGGTGGCAATTTAATGTAATTATTTCCATTTTATGATAACGATAGAATGAAACCATTGTCAATTCCATCTAGGAAAAAGCGGTAATTGTGTGTACCATTGCAACTGCAATATTATCATCAACAAAACAACAAGGAGTCTATAATTTAACTTTTACGACAAAAAAGTCAGCTTATGGTATAAATTAATATAGCGGAAGTGGAATAGAATTGAACGTTTGACAATGTAATATTTTAATATCATAAAGTCAATTTTCTTGACAGTGATTTCACGATTGAACTGTCTCCCTGGATTTCTTACTTTTTTTTCAAGGGTTTGTAATTTCTTTTCATCGAGTTCCTTATGTATTGTAGGCTGTACTTCCTTTTGTCAAAAGACATAATATGCTAGACACTTAAGTTTCATGTTTCGTTTCATCGGCGCAGTGCATTCGGTTCACTCTCCCAGTTAGTCATCACTTAAATATGACCCTTTATACATAAACACAGCTCGTTATAGGCTTATTAAGAAATGTTTATCTATGTAAAAGAACGTACAGCATATCAGGGGTGTCCAATTTTTTTTTTTTTTTTTATTTATTTATATATATATTTTTATTTGTTTTTGTTTTTTTTTTTTTTGTTTTTTTTTTTTTTGTTTTTTGCACTGTAGCACAAATCTGATGTGGTGTAGCACGTAGCGCCTAAAGAGTATCGTTGCGGGAAAGCGCCCCCCCCCCCCTCACGCAGCTGGAAATACGGGGGTCATTACCCTTACTCACTTAGAGCATTTCTTTTGTCCATAAAAAAACCCTTGCCAAAATGGTCTTTTTTCAAATAGTGAAATATATGTTACATTATGTAGCTCTTGCAGCTATTACATAGAATACAAAAAGGTAACATTTATTCACATCAGTTATTTTTTTATTGAAAATTTCTGATAATGTAGTATATGTAATTATTGTATAATTCAATTCTCAAAGAAATCAGTTAAGATAGAATGCATGTTCCACATTGTATATCAAATATATATTTAGTTTTTTTATAAGCTAATATAATATTAAATAATCAAAACTTAATATAATAATTCTTCAAATATTTAAAAATTAATTAACATTAAAATTATGATGATTTTCTTTTATAATAACATTTTGTTTTAGTAGAAAAAAATCAAAATAAATTTTATAAGAATCTTTCTTAGTAAATTTACTGATTGTGCATTTTCAAACATTTATGTACATACATATAGATTTATTTCAGAAAAAAATAAACTAAAACATTAGATTAAAAAACAAGAAAAAGGGGTTTAACTTGAAAATCGCTTGCACGATCGTCGATGCAAAAGGTTGGATACCCCTGCATATGCAACAAGTATATCAAAACACCTGATAATGCTAATTAAAGACATCGGTATTTCCAAAGTAAAGCGGCTATTTTAAATGTTAACGATGCACACTATTTTAAGGGAAACAGAAAGCAATGAACTTTTACATAACATTATGAAACATTTAGAAAAAAAAGAATAAATGAGGTATTATTGTAAAAATAAATTTAGTGCTATTCAAATGCAGAAGGGGCAAGGTGAGAATGTATGCAAAGACAAGCTACGGAGTTAGACGTGACAGATTACTGAACGCCATGTCATAATGTTACAGATGCTGAAGACATGGGGTGATATTTTGGTAGGGTTATTGAACACGCGTTATTATTTAGTTTATTTACAGGGTTTATTTGTTTGTTTGGTATTTTTTTATTTATTTATTCTTATGGTTATTTTAAAATTCTATTCTTTTATAATAATATGAACTAATACATATTGTTTCATATCTAATTCAAAAATTTAATTGATTGATTGATTTTTGTTTTACGTCACACCACGAATATTTCACGTATATGGTGACGGCATCTGCCTAATGCGGGGCATACAAATTTTGACCTTTGCAACGGACCCACCCGAAGCAGTGAGGGATCTTTAACGTGCCATGCATACCACGACACGGGGCCTCGGTTTTTGCTGTCTCATCCGAAAGACATGGCACCGGCATGACCAAAGCGGGACTCGAACCCCGGCCTTCCGATCAGGAGTCCGACGCGATACCACTAGGCCACGCCGGCTTCAAAAATTTGATAGTATAATGATTTAATGTATAGTATATTATTGTATGATATAATATAAAGGTCAGTTTATATGTAACATTTAAAGAAAATTGATATCTTTACATATTTTAGTGCCATTAATTTTAGTTTATATGTAACATTTAAAGAAAATTGAGATCTTTACATATTTTAGTGCCATTAATAAATCAATATTACAATACGTCTTTAACATAACATAAAATATTTAAACAATTTTCTTGTTATGGTTAGTGTTTGAAATAAATTAGAGAAACAAAATTAATGAAAATATTTTATTTAAAAACGAGATGAGATGTTATCAAAAAAATAACACTAGAAAGTTTATTAAAATATGTGAGAGTTTTTATCTGGGACTCCGGATTCGACTCTAGTCGCCAGAGTTCCAGGAAATAAAATTAATTTGAAATTATACAAGACACCAGGTCCCCCTTCTAAATTAACAGGGTACGCTTTCGTAAATATATGCTTTATACATATATGTATGTACATTCTTTATACTTACGTTAAATAAGTGCGCATTGATTGCACTGGACAAGCTGTGTACGATGTTGTAAACTGTAGCTATATTTATTCCAAACTGAAGGCCAACTTCCCTCAGCGATTCCTGGGTTGCCATATATGCTTAAATAACTAGTAATCGTTTAGTTGGTCTACTTGTTCTGTTCCGCCACCATAGGCGAAAAGGTCACCATTAATTTCAAATATTGATCAAATATTCCCGGTGTTACTCTAAAATGACCTCAAAATAAATCTCGCAACAGGGCTTCGTTTACGGGCAAGGAGTATACTAATTAAACTTTTCCTACGTATTTAAGGAACACAGGTACTTGAAGCTTTGTAAGTCCACAACATATATATAGATATAAATATCTATTATGCCCCTGTAGAGGTAAACACCAAAGAAAAAAGAAAAGTACACAACGATTTTGGAAGCAAAATTACCACCGATTCAGACACTCGTTTCGGCCATTGAAATCGGGAATTTTCACAATTTCAGCTCAGTTCCACATAGTTCGACATGGTAACTAATACCTTTCACAATGCATTTGTTAATCCATGCCCATTATCCCGTATTTCAAGAGCGATTTATCCGCGTCCCTTTACCGAACTTGTTGAAGACTCCATTACGAATTTTACCTTCACCTTATTTGTTCACAAATATTTTATTCCTTCGTCGTGTTCTTGTGAAAATTCTAAATATGTTTATAAACCGGCAGGTCATGTTATTACTGGTGACCTAAACTGTATTTCGGACAAGAAAATGCGCACCCTCTTTGGAAAAGGACCTAAATATAGGTTACCGTCAAGGATAAATTTCAATAAATGCCGTGACGTTATAGAAGATGCTTTAACTACATATTGTAAACGTTTGTGTAAAAAAGAACAGGTAAAGGTTCATGCTCTTAATGATTGGAAATACGAGATTTTAAAAATTGTCGATATCCGTATTAAGAACTTTACGGAAAATCCGCATTTATTTCAACAGCCTAATACATTGACGGCAAATTCTATAAAAAAAAGATAGCTGACTTTCATGCTAAATATGTCTTTGTTCCTGCTGATAAAGCAGGTAATAACATAATAGTTGTTTGAAAACTATATTATATTGAAGTACTTAAAAACGAATTAAACTCCACTCATACATATGTGGAAAGCCCTACCTCAAAAGACAGCACCTTGCACGATCACCTCATGAGCATGTCCGACTTCAAAATTAAAACTGATAAAACTGATTTACTAACCATATATTAGCTCCCAAAACTACATAAAAGTCCATATAAATCACGTTTCATATCTAATTCTAGCCACTGCTCTACTACGGTACTATCGAAGCATATTACGTCTGCTCTCACTGCTATAAAAGATCATATTATCAAATATTGTGATGTCGCATTTCATAATAGTAACATCAATTACTTTTGGTCGATTGAAAATTCTCATGAAGTTATAGACAAACTTCTTTCGCTAAATTTCAGAGCGAGTCAAATTTCTACATTTGATTTTTCTTCACTTTATACATCTCTGCCTCATGATTTGATTAAAAGCAAGTAGCTGTCTCTTATACAATGGTGTTTTCACAGAGAATCTAATACGTACATATGTACTTCCAATAACTCCGGATTCTTTTCCAACAAACAATATACTTCATAATAATATTAGACTTGCAAGGAATTATGTAAAGGGCTAGATTTTCTCATGAATAATATTTTTGTGCAATTTGATGGCAAGATATATCAACAAATAGTTGGGATTCCTATGGGTACTAACTGCACGCCTCTGATAGCAGAGTTATTTCTTTATTGTTATGAGAGGGATTTTATGGTTCCTATTCAAAAATCAAAACGTTTTGACCTCATTGACAAATTTAATAATACTTGCAGATATCTGGATGACATTTTGGTTATCGACAACCCTGAATTCGAACAATATATATCAGAAATATATCCACCAGAGCTCACATTTAATAAAGTTAATACTTGAGATAAATCTACACCTTCTTAGATCTACACATCAAAATTATCAACCACCTAATATATACTAATATTTATGATAAACGTGAGGATTTTGGATTTCCTATTGTAAATTTCCCTTACTTGGATGGCGATGTCCCTCGACTCCTATCATATGGTATCTATATATCTCAATGAGTTCGATTTGTCAGAGGCTGCACCGATGTTTTGGACTTTCATAAACGAAATTTACAAATTACTACTAAACTTTTAACTCAGGGTTACAGATATCACAAGCTAAGAAAAACATTCGGCAAATTCTTCAGATCTTATTCAGAACTTCTATCTAAATTTGGAAATATTTCTTTTCAACAGTATGTATCCAATGGTATTTCCCATCCTAATTTTTACGGTGATCTCGTATATAAACTAAGGAAAGTAAAAGGCTCCGATAACGTTATTTTATCATATAATAAAAAAGTCAAACGTCTTCTAAATAGATAATATGATATTGAGATCATCAAAAAGACTATAGGTCTCGTATTTGGCCCCTCTACAGCCTTATGCAGACTTTTACGTGAACGTTGCACGCTGACTAACAGGGCGGTGGGGACTATATGATGGGCCTTGTCCAAACCTCTTTCAGAGGAGACATGGTCCTGAACCTCGTCCCCTCTGACTGTTAGTCGGGACTCCTACAAATCTAGGGTCTTAGCTCGCTTTCAAACTGGCAGAGCACGGTTTATCATGTTGAGGTCGCATATATTTTTATACCATTATGTGTTTTACAATACCTTACGTGTTTATATTTTTATGACCTCTCAATATGCGATACCTGTTGACCCTTGTTCTTTACATGAAGGATTATTTATAAATTTTTAAATGTACTTCCTTTGATTGTTCTGCTGTTACGGTGAGTGGGAAGGTGGGCCCGTAAACCGGTTAACCACAACATTTTTTTGGCTTTTGTCAAATTAAATGACCGTCCTAATATGTTGTAGTATATTATTTATATTCATGTATTGTATAGCTCCATGGTGACTTCTGCCACATAACTGAGCCAGTAACTCCTCTTTTTTCTTTTAACGTATTGGGGCCAGTGTGTTTTCCGTCATGCCGTTGTGTTACTACCAGGGCAATATCGCATGTATGAGTCTGTACGAGGAGTCTGAGCTTGGTGCCATGTTTTCCGTCTTCATTGAATCCATCATGGAATGTTCTCTCTTTGTCGCCAGATCTACGTACTTTGATTTATGGTTGCAAACAACAACTTGGTGTCAAAGTTACTCTTTTTTTACAGATTACCGATACAGGAGACTTCACTACAGAATGAGTTGTTCTCAGCTCGGCAAATCTGCCGTGAAGCAATCATTAAAACATTCACAATCACCTTCATTCACAATGATTCTTTCATAGATTCATCCTACACACAGAAACTAACACACTAAGCAGTCGCAGAGAACCTTGCTCTTTGTATTTTAAGTGGGCTGCTTCTTATTGTTCTAATAATGGGCATGGTTTGCTTTTGTACCTTTACTTTTTTATGAATGAAATTTTCTATTAACCTTTTATCACATCGAATCATTTTACCAGATACTTGTTATTGTGCTTTAAGGCACTATCAGATGTCAAAATCAATCATTTTGCGGGCTGCCGGGGGACCTTTGTTACAATCTTCAGAGTGATTGCCTGGAGAATATTTTTCATATAAAGTACACTTAGCCTCCCTCTTTTAGTACAGAACAGTTTTATTTTGTGATGGATGTGATTCAAATTGACCTAAAAATGGTGCTAGTTACAGACAACGCAGAATGTTTTATGTGTGTTTTTATTTGTTCGCTGTTTTTCAGCTTTTTGTTATCTTTACTACACAATGTATAAAATTACAGGTTATTGCAGCTGTTAGTATTAAGTTTGGTGTATTAAAGACCGTTTTCCCAAAATGAATTGCATAAAACAATACAGTTAACGATAGTGATTTAAGTAAACTTCGAAGAAATGTCAAAAGGTTAATCACATCTCGAAATCCATTGTATAAAAGAAAAGTATCACGCACTTTGTCATATTCAGACAAACGCCGGCTCCTATTAAATTCAGGTAAGATCAGATGCCCAGGAGGAGTAAGCCTCCCTTGCTTGCATGCAACACCAGTAACAAAGGTTCTGCAACAACTATACACATTCAGGATTTTAGTACATAGATTGGCACATGTAGGAGATAATTACAATAAATTTAATTTTGCTATTCAAAGAAAAACAAAATGGTGTTGAACTTAAATTTCAGAGTTGAAAATGCACGCAAACAGATGTCTGTCTGTTTATGTATAATGTCAAATAAAGTATGGTGAAAAAAGTTCAAGATGCTTAATTAGTTATTATGATCAGATCCCAAAATTTCGTTTAACATTTTTGAAACGGGGATCTCAAACTGCGTCAGATCCCTATATCGATCATAGAACTTAACAATTTTAAACGTTACTACTAAATGAATAGTCGATTGATAAGAATCGCCTTCGAATATCATTGTCGACACCACCAACTTGTTATTCTATGACAAAATAAATATTCTCGTTTTTCAAAACCACATGTGGGTTGACTAAATAAATAAAGGATTGTGTTATCAATAAACAACAAAACACTCGAATGTTCACAAATTTTCGGCCGCGTGGCCTTTATCAAGTGGGATATATTGAAAACAGAATATCATGTTACGTCCATATTACAAGGTATGACGTCACATATATCAATAAACTAACAAGTAGAAATCCGCGAAAATGACGTTGCTGTTTACCATCGTAAATAAGATAAAACATCTGTTATACAAACTAATTATAAAAATATAAATATAATAAAAATAAAAGTAATAAATTCACTTAAATGCGTAAAAATCCGTACTTAAAAAAATTATTATTACCATAGCAGCTCCCCTTTTTGGGGGGTTAAGGCTAAGTATACTAGTGCTGAACCCTACTTCAGTAGGGCTTAGCGCTAGTATACGTAGCCATAACCCACCCACCCACCCCTTTTTATACATATGGGTTTTACCCCGGAGACTCCGGTTTCCCATATAGGTTTACATGCATGATGTCTATTATAAAAAAAAAAATTCTTATTTTATTTGATCATTTATTATTGATACTGTTTATTATATTGTTTTTTTAGATCTATATTATATGACATAAGGGGGTTCTTATGGTAATAATAATTTTTTTAAGTACGGATTTTTGCGCATTTAAGTGAATTTATTATTTTTATTCTTATTATATTTATAGCTGAATTGAAGCGGTCTACAAAGTAAACTTGATTTTAAATCCACGCCGAGCACACATGGAATCAGCTAGGAAGCAAGTTAAGTGCTAACCTCAAGAACGAGTTTATTTGCAGCCATAAAATGAACTTGAAAACTCAGGAATATATTTAACTAAAGGTGCACTACATGTAAGGTCGTTATTACTTCCAAATTTAAATGATAAACTGTTTAAAGAAATTAAACATATAATGAGGGGGTTTATATATACAGCACCGAGGAGGGTGTTTATACATACAGTACCGAGGAGGGTGTTTATAATTACCTACGTTAAGTGCTCGACATTTATCAAATGACCAATGTTTCCAAGAGGGTTGTGTAATTATCTCGTCTTTTATGCTTCCCTTCTTATATGATAATATCTATAAGCTGATATCCGATATAACAATAAATATAATATCCATGACAGCTCAAAAAAATGCTCAGGCAATATTCTTTAGTTCTGAGGATTTAATTTCTTTGGAAAAGCCATGCCGAAAGAGTAAACCTGTTTCAGTACTCCATTTAACATATCAACTGTAAGCACTTTTTTTATCATTAAAATCATTCAGGTAACATTGTGTAAAAAAGAATTGTTATAGAGTTTCAGACACGAAATCTGATTTAAGATCAAGTTTCAAACTGCACATGCTTCAATTGTAATTTACGATCCTTCATCACGGTTAAATGAAAGCCTCATAAGAAGAGGAGAAATCAAAAATATTTTAGATATGCTAGACATTGACTAATATTAAGAAAGACCCGTTGTTTATATATCAATATAAATACATTAGCATATCTTTATCTCCATCATTAGAATTGGTCAGGAGGGGCGATGACGTGAAAAATGTTTCAAATTACTTAATATTTAAGAACATTAATGGCTTCACTTATTTTATGCAAAATACACTTCAATTCTAGACGGATCCGTGTTATTTTCATCCATCTTTCGGTAATTCCATCACCTGAAAGTTACAGTCTTTACCGCATCTGTATGTGTATCATTCTACACGCATTAATACATGTATCATTTTAAATTTAAATACTCTGAAGGTTTTACTACGAATTGTTCGGGCTTTTTGATAATACATATTATATTTAGCGATCAAGTATTTGCTGAAATTCTCCTTTATTAGTATCAAGCGCAATGATGCATACGTCTCTGTGTCAAAGTCAGAACAGCTGACCAAGGCCTTTAATTTTTCATCCATATATTGATTTCTACCTATATTAGAAATTTCGATACTTAAGCACATGATATACGTCCTGACGAACTCGAAATTCAAGATTAATCACGCTCCAGTATAAGTAGAAAGCTTCCTACTACTGTTCTCTTCTGAATACTGAAAACAACATGCCATTTCACCCTGTAGCAAACATTACGACTTCAATTTTCCTATTTTTCACTTTAAATATAGATAAAGCAACATTGCTTTAATAAATTCATAAATCAACCACTATCTTCATTCCAACAGAACTTGACCGAGTTCAGTTAATTTCAATATCGTCATATTTTGATGTAACATTATTTTGTTTCAATTTATTTAAATTTATTTGAACGCAAATATTGTCGAATTGTATACGACTAATGAAAACAGATAATGTATTAGGTAATTAGCCAAAGTTTTATGTGTTTAAAGACATCCCGAAATCAAATGGATGATGATGTTAATGACGAAGAGGAAGATATTTCCATATATTACACATACATATATATACACATACACATAACAAGGCAACAACATAAAGTAATCATATCATATTAGCGACATCAATTTATGGTATTAAAATGTTATAAAATAAAGAGGAGTTATTGGATCAGTTATGTGGCAGAAGTCACCATGGAGCTATACAAAACATGAAACAAGACCCATCATATAGTCCCCACCGCCCTGTTAGTCAGCGTGCAACGTTCAAGTTAAAGTCTGCATAAGGCTGTAGAGGGGCTAAATACAAGACCTATAGTCTTTTTGACGATCTCAATGTCATATTGTCTATTTAGAAGACGTTTGACTATTTCATTACATAATATAATAACGTTATCGGAGCCTTTTACTTTCCTTAGTTTATATACAAGATCACTGTACAATTTAGAATGGGGAATTCTATTGGATACATAGTGTTGAAAAGAAATATTTCCAAATTTAGATAGAAGTTCTGAATAAGATCTAAAGAATTTGCCGAATGTTTTTCTAAGCTTGTGATATCTGTAACCCTGAGTTAAAAGTTTAGTAGTAATTTGTAAATTTCGTTACTGAAAGTCCAAATCATCGATGCAGCCTCTGACAAATCGAACTAATTGAGATATATAGATATCATATGATGGAAGTCGAGGGACATCGCCATCCAAATAAGGAAAATTTACAATAGGAAATCCAAAATCCTCAGGTTTATCATGAACATTAGTATATATTAGGTGGTTGATAATTTTGATGTTCAAATCTAAGAAAGGTGTAGATCTATCTCAAGTATTAGCTTTATTCAATTTGAGCTCTGGTGGATATCTTTCTGATATAAATTGTTCGAATTCAGGGTTGTCGAAAACCAAAATGTCATCCAGATATCTGCAAGTATGATTAAATTTTCCAATGAGGTCGACACGTTTTGATTTTTGAATAGAAACCATAAAATCCCTCTCATAACAATAAAGAAATAAATCTGCTATCAGAGGGGCGCAGTGAGTACCCATTGGAATCCCAACTATTTGTTGATATATCTTGCCATGAAATTGCACAAAAATATTATTCATGAGAAAATCTAGTGTTTTACATAATTCCTTGCAAGTCCAGTATTTATATGAAGTATATTGTTTGTTGGAAAAGAATCCGGAGATATTGGAAGTACATATGTGAGTTTTAGATTCTCCGTGAAAACGCCATTCTATAAGAGACAGCATCTTGCATTTATTTCGCTACATGTACCATTATGTCGTTAAGGAGAAAGAACACGCTAATAATAATATCAGTTCTCATTAAGATATACTTTATATTTGTATTGGAATAAAATATAAATTTATAACATTCCGTACGTTTAGATAGAGGTATAAATTATGTTCATGATCTGTTTGACAGCACAATAAATTTGTTAACATACATTTTAACAGTGATTCTGTACTCGACTCAGTGTCCACCGTACTTTTACTTTTTTATTTTGGTATCTGTACGTCTGTACATCGAAGATATGAACTACTAAAATACGTGTTACTTTGTCACTGAAGATTATCAATGCAAAAACTATTTATAGATATAGAAATATTTCCATGACGAAAAGTCTAAAATGGTTAATTTGCACATTCCAATTCTCTCCTGGTCTTTTTTAAATCAGCCGATTGCTGTATATTATACATGAAGCGCCAGTAATAAACTTATACAAAGTGCAAGGGCATAAAGTCAAATATGATAATATACTTTTATTGTTTATTAAAACTTAAAGATCATTTATGATATTTGCAGCTGTGCGCAATTGATAGTATACGTTTTATTGCATTTGTATACTAAAAACTATCACACACGTGTAGTGTTATGTAGAATTATATGAATTACCAGTTTTGAAATAATATGTTAAATGGGTAAATTTAAGATACTGATTTTCAATCATAATATTTGTTTGTGAGAATTTTGTTGAAAACAGAATCTATAAAGAGGGGAAATATATAATTTCGTTAATAAGTTTGCTTTGGTTAATCTCTGGTTGGTAGAAAGTATTGATTACAATTTGAAGGTCTTAGTGGAGTGTTACTGGCACCGTGGTTACATTGGTGTTACATTTTTGTAACGTTAAAATCTACAGTACCGTCATACCTCTATTCATTTAGATCACTATGGAGCACAATGCATAGTGTCTAGTCAGTTGTGCTTGTGATCAGATAGTCATAGGGTTGAACGACATCGTAGTCACTGGATATTTTCGCATTTCGTCCTTGAACAAATTATTTAATTAACAAAAGGTGTCAAGGACAACCGGATATAGCTAATGGTATCGTACCATAGAAACCAAGTTTTAGCTTAGATCTCCATCCTCATCGGCTCTAAGACATAAAATATACTGATATTAAGAACTGTGTGTTTAAATAAGCTGCGGACGTTGATAATGTTTAGTTAGTTTTTTTTTGTTTGATATTTTTTTTATCTTTTTCATATAATGTCTTCCAAATGAAACCAAATAAATATCGTATACGTAAGTTTCATAAAAAGACAAAGGTACAACTGACTCAAGTTTATTCACTCCGTTCAATCCTATGGATCCTAACTAGAGCGTGTCACAATTTATGTAGGCGGTTTTATTGCTTCTATAGAATTTGAATATTTTTTCCCGATAACTGACTTATGAAAGAAGGATAACTCTAATAAGCCATTATCACATTTGATTGATTGATTATTATTTTACGTCACTCCGCGATTATTTCGGATATGTGTTGACGACATCTGCGACGCAGCGCATAAAAATATATACAATTGCAACGGACCCACCCGAAACGGTGAGGGATCAAATAAATGCTACGACTACCGCGGCAAGGGAATTCTGTTTATACCTCGTCATCCGAGCGACAGGGCACCGATGCGCCCACGACGGGAGTCACGCCCAATCATCACGGTCATCAGTCGAACACCTCATCCACTTGGATGCACAGGATGATGAACATATTCGTAATGATGGTAACCTATAAATGATTGACTTAGAAATGATTTGGTATCATAGATATTAAAAATGTACCTAACCAATGACCAAGCTAATGAAAAGAATACAAAACCATATGCCTAAGCCTTCATTTTACACATCCTTTTTGATAATGATCATTTTGAATGGCGATAATGGTTGACTCTAATAATGTTTCGACTTAATACACGGTTGTTATCATTGGACAGTAGCCAACATGAACAATACTGAGGTCAACTTTTAAAAACTCAATTACAGGTATTAGTATTTTATAAAAAAAAAAAAGCTTGCGATTAAAAACCACAAAAAAAAACCCCGAACAAACAAACAAAGAGAGAAAAAAAAAAAACCAACTCAAAAACAAAAAAAAAAAAAAAAAAAAAAGGAAAAGAAAAATTCCATACCGCTTGTACAATTTCTTTATATACTTGTCAACAGCTCACATCTTTCAAAACTTACATACATTTTAACCAAACTAATGGTATATCAATGACCAATATACACATCTAGGTTAACACCCAAAATTCCAAATGTAAAATGACATATCTCGAGGTCCGTTATCAGGGAGAGTCACACATATAAATGTTGCTTAGATTTTACTACTAGTTTCTAGATGACATTTCTGAGCAATACAATTGAGGTCGGAAACATGAATAAAACAAAGAATAGTGGAGACTGAAGATTTTCTGTTAAACAATCAATGAAAAATGATAAAGTTTTTAAGGTATTATTCCCCGCCACTATAAAACAAGATACACTTTGCAAGTGCACTTTGTCACCATTGTCATTGTCATACACATTGTGACTGAGATCTTGTTTTCAAGTAAAGGGAGAACCACAATTGCAAATATCAAAATAATAAAGAAAGATGGAAGATTCGACGACTGTCCTTTAAATAGACACCGTTTGTAACACTTCACTTGAATAAAGTCCTAATTTGAAACGTTTGATTTTCCCTGACATGTACACTTGTGACATTGAGCTCGCGCGGGTGCAAATATTAAAGTGTGTCTGGTTTTTCTTACGCTTTGATTTTGGTTTTAAGGTGTCGAGCATTTACTCGACAGTCTTTTACTCATCGTGCAGACTTTATCTCTGCGCCGCCAATCTCAATTCACGTAACAAAGTAGTAACTTTTTAAAAGTACTTAAAGTAGTAGAAGTTCTTGCCAAACGGCTTGTCACCCTTGTTATTAACATTTCATTGCACAGTAATAGGTTGGAACATAGGTCAGCTTAATCTAACATTATCAATATATTGCCCTAACACACTTATTATATTCCCGTTTATTGTTATTAGATCTGCATTCGCCGTGATGACGCAAGCCGACTATGAATTACTATCGCACCTAATGGGAATTTTTCCAAAAATGACCACGTGACATATTGCCTTATCTGAAGAAATCGTAGTAAAATGCTTGTAACACACTCGATCAAGACCTGATTTGAGATATAAGCAACTATGGAAATAGATCGCGCGATTTTCGAAATATAGAAATATTATTAATATATTTAGATACAAATTTCAATTCAAAAAAGAACAAATATAATATTTCGTAGAATCCTAGACTGGCAATGCCTGTGTAGATCTTAAAATATGTAGACAGGTGACCACTACTTAATAACGAGGCTTACCTATGTTCAAGTGATGCGTTCTCGGTTATTTTCATCTCACTAGATTTCGTCTTGTTTCATTCATTTAATCTAGAATCAACAAATATTGACAGAATTAACTACATCCTCGAGCTAACATCACGAGCCTCTCATAAATTTTATCAAATACTTTGCACCAATGCTATCTACATGCAGTGTGTACAGCTTGTTATCTGCTCTTACTGCCTGTGCTATAAATAACAGTAGCTGGAGAGGGAATTGCCTCTAAAGAAAGGCGATGGTTATCTGTCGCTTCGCGCAGCGATAGCAAGCAAGAACAGGTAACTCTAGTCTTTCTTAAATAAAGATAATAAATATGTTAGATGGACGTCCTCATAATTCGAAAAGTTCCCACGACGTCATAAAATGGCAGCCGAGAATGTTTTCAAATCGCCTACAAAATTTAATGCAGATTAGAGGATGAAAGTATGGATCAAGACATCATTTTAGATTGGATGCATGAAAAATATATTAGGTACAGTTAGGTGCAGTCCTAACCTTACATAATGTGCACTTCAAGTTAACTTTATGACTGCTTTTCAAGTTTACTTGACCACAACAGAGTAAACTTGGAATCAAGTTTAGTAGTAAACTTGATACCAAGTTTAGTACTAAACTTGATTCCAAGTTTACTCCAAGTGCACTTCAAGTTTAGTTTACTTTTTATATACATGTACATTTACTTTATTTTTCTATTAAAACAATGTTTTATATAAAATATGCAATTGTACATAATTAGACAATTATTTTTATCGTGTTATACGAAACTGGATAATTGTAATAAACAAACGTGAAAAGTAAACTTGGTGTCACGTGATAGTAAACTTGAAGACGGAATTACTTTAAAGTAAACTTGATATCAAGTGCACTTGACTAAACTTAATGACTGCTTTTCGGGACGAAAAACCAAACTTCAAGTGCACTTGTCAAGTGCACTTGAATGTAAGGTTAGGACTGCACCCAACTGTAGAACTCTCAAGTGAAGTTTTAGTCCAAATCAACCGATAGAGTGCGATTAAGATTCATAATCGGCTTGCGTCATTACGGCGAATGAAGATCTAATAACAATAAACGATAGAATGATAGGTGTGTTAGGGCAATATATGGATAATTTCAGGTTAAGCAAGACCTATGTTCAAACCTATTACTGTGCAATAACAAGGATAATAAGCCGTTTGGCAAGAACTTCTACTACTTTAAGTACTTTTAAAAAGTTACTACTTTGTTACGTGAATTGAAATTGGCGGTGCAGAGGTAAAATCTGCACGATAGCTAAGAGACTGTCGAGCAAATGCGGCGAATGGCATGGCGTTGCAGCCCTAACACGTGTGCACATACAATAAACGACTGAATAATAACCAGTGTTTTAGGACGATACATAAAAGCCCTAGTGTCAGCGTTAGTAGCTAGTAGCGTAGACAAAAACTGTAACCTAGACCATATCTTGAAACAAATTAAACATAAGGTTTCCATATTTCACATGCAAATGTAACAACTCGTCATTTTCTATCTTTGTCAAAAACGGCGTACATTCTTTGTAATAAGACATTTGACATACTTTTTAAAAATGTCTACCTGGTCAACTACTATGTTAAGGAATTTCATATTTCACAAGCGTGTTCCTCAGGAATAGACATTTCTGTCCCCACTAAAATCTTTGACCTGCACGGTGAATTTGCCCCACTTCTCAATAACTTAATCCTTGCCTGTGACTGATCAACTACTAGGGTAAAGGCTTTCCTATTTCGAAAGAGTGTTCCTAATGGTTATACCTTTCTGTCTGTCAATCAATACTGCTTATAACCCTTGACTTTCTCATGACAATGGACCCCATTAAGAAACTGTTTGACATACATCTTCCTTTCTGACAAAGCCCCACCGGAGAGCTATGCTATTAACTGACAACTGTCATTCACATTTTGTTATTATGTGATATAATGCAGTCGGTGCTTAAGTTCTAATCAATAAAAACTTTAAAAGTGATGAACTGAACTGCTACATTTGACAGCTTTAAATCAAATTTAGCTTGAAACCTTTGTGGCTCTTCCGGCTCTTTTATTAAGGGGGGGGGGGGTGTTTTGTTTTTGTTTGTGGGCTTTTTTTTTGGGGGGGGGGGTTGCACAAATAAAAGTCGTAACTTTGAAAGAGTATAACTAGGTGTTTGATAATGGACGTGTATTCGATCTGAAATAAGTTTTTGAATGTAATGTGATAAAACTTGAAATACAATAATAGTTTTATATGCTGTACAGTTGAATTCGACAACATTGAAGGAGTGAAAGATACTATGTTTATGCTGCTTTCAGATAGTCATGATCAGCAAGAAGAAATGCAATCTGATTAAGACCATATCTTTATCCCGCTTCTCTATTTGTCCAGATAAAGATCTGGCGAAACCACGCAAAGGGTCATGTTCTGGTGAACTCTGATATTAAGCCAATCAGTGGATCATTGTTTCTTTTGAGTGCTGTTTTAAAAAATTAAACATTAAAATATAAAACGACGGATGTCTTAAGATTAGAGATTATTCCACAACTAACAGTCATAGAGGACAGACGGTTAGACAATTGTTTTGTACAGATGTATCAGCGAAAGAGGATCTGAAAATGTCAAGATCATGTTTGCGATTCCACAGAATAAAGCTAATACTTGAGATAAATCTACACCTTTCTTAGATTTAAACATAAAAATTATCAACCACCTAATATATACTAATATTTATGATAAACGTGAGGATTTTGGATTTCCTATTGTAAATTTCCCTTACTTTGATGGCGATGTCCCTCGACTCCCATCATATGGTATCTATATATCTCAGTTAGTTCGATTTGTCAGAGGCTGCACCGATGTTTTGGACTTTCATAAACGAAATTTACAAATTACTACTAAACTTTTAACTCAGAGTTACAGATATCACAAGCTAAGAAAAACATTCGGCAAATTCTTCAGATCTTATTCAGAACTTCTATCTAAATTTGGAAATATTTCTTTTCAACAGTATGTATCCAATGGAATTTCCCATCCTTATTTTTACGGTGATCTCGTATATAAACTAAGGAAAGTAAAAGGCTCCGATAACGTTATTTTATCATGTAATAAAATAATTAAACGTCTTATAAATAGACAATATGATATTGAGATCATCAAAAAGACTATAGGTCTTGTATTTGGCCCCTCTACAGCCTTATGCAGACTTTTACTTGAACGTTGCTCGCTGACTAACAGGGCGGTGGGGACTATATGACGGGCCTTGTCCAAACCTCTTTCAGAGGAGACATGGTCCTGAACCTCGTCCCCTCTGACTGTTAGTCGAGCAAGATTTATATAAGTTGTTAACTTGTTTTTTAATCGTTGTAAAATAAATAAAGTTTAAATTTAAACAAAAGAATGGTGTATATAAAACCACGAGTCTAAACGGTCAATCAGTAATCACGAACTTGGGTATTTGCCATGAAATCCTTATTAAGATATCTCACTCTACCAACAGTATGTTAAGACTGTTTTAGTTTACAAAGGAATACTATTACGCATTTCTTCCTCCCCAACCCCCCCCGTCTCTCTCTCTCTCTCTCTCTCTCTCTCTCTCTCTCTCTTTCTCACTTGCTCTGTGGAAGTGTTAGGAAGCCAACATTTGAGTTTTTATTTGGGAGGTGGGATGGTGTAGGATGATTTTTCTTTATGCCTATTTTCAGTGCCTTTTTTGCCCTGTATCGAGAGCCCGATTATTTGTTTTGCCATTTATCGTTGAAATTTAGCGTACGGCGAGGGCGGGGGGGGGGCGCTTAGGGGTTAGTACGAAATGTCGGCGGCCCAAAAACTGTAAATGAAAAATTAAACACGCAATTAGACACAATAAAATTCCATCTAGAACTCTATGGTCATCATGAAAATATGCATGAAATATAAAATAGTACATACATATTTTTATACAGAACATAAAATTTCAAAACTTTAAAACCACGAAAATTACCCAATTGTATTAAGTTAAGTCTTTAATTACTCAGTATTTCGAGAATCTTGAAACACTCCTGATTTGCAGTACAAAACTCATGTTAGAAACCGTATATTTAATTACAATACAGTCACATCTAATCTTATTTTTACATTATTCCATCGTCCTATTCATGCAATAATTCTAAATTCATTTATCAGCCTGCGGGCCATATTATTACAGGTGATCTTAATTGTATTTCGAATAAATATCTACGTTCACCTTTTAATAAAGGGCCAAAGTATAGATTACCTTCCAGGATAGATTTTTCCAAATACCGGGATATTGTTGAAGAAGCATTAAAGACTTATTGTAAACGGTGGTGTAAAAAATATGTAAAAATATATGCCTTGAATGACTGGAAAAGTGAAATCTTAAAACTTATCGAAATTCGAATCAATAATTCGAATACAATTAATCCCCATTTATTCAAACAGCCACATTATATACCAGTCAAGTCTATAAAAAGAAAATGACTGATTTACATAATAATTATGTCTTCGTACCTGCTGACAAAGCACCTAATAATCTTTTCATTGTTTGAAAAATACACTATATTACAGTTCTTAAAACTGATTTAAACACTACTTTTATATAAGTTGAACCCGCATTGTTTAAAGACAAGATTCTATCTGACCATTGTAAAGCTATGTGTTACTTCAATTTAAGCATTGATAAGAACGATCTTCAAAAATCACGTTTTATATCAAATTCTAGTCATTGCTCTACAACTGTGCTTTCTAAATATATTACCTCCGCTCTTACTGCAGTTAAAGACCAAATTATCAAGTATTATAATGCTGTTATTAGAATTAGTAACGTCAAATACTTTTGCTCTATCAAAATTCTATCGAAGTCATTGAAAAATTCCGTTTGAGAAATTTTAAGGCAAATAAAGTCTCTACGTTTGATTTTTCGACATTATATACCTCTCTACCTCATGGCTTAATCAAAACCAAATTGTTGTCTCTCATACGCTGGTGTTTCAACAGAGAGTCTAAATCATACCTCTCTACTTCAGTTGTATCTGGATTTTTCTCTTACAAACAGTATGATAATTATAAATACTGGACTTGTACTGATTTGTGTAATGCCATCACATTTTTGATGGATAATATTTATGCACAATTTAATTGCAAGACTTATCAACAGATTATAGGGATTCTTATCGGCACTTACTGCGCTCCCCTTATAGCAGATTTATTTTTATACTGTTATGAGAAAGACTTTATGCATTCTATTCAAATCTCTAAACGTTTCGACCTTATTGATAAGTTCAATGACACCCCTAGATATTCTGATGATATTTTAGTTATCGATAATCCTGAGTTTGAAAATTTTATTATTGACATTTATCTATCTGAACTTCAATTAAACAAAGCAAATACTTCCGACAAGAAAACACCTTTTTAGACTTAAATATTAAAAGTGTTAACAACAATGTTCATACCAACATATATGATAAACGTGACGACTTTGGATTTCCTATTGTAAATTTTCCTTATCTAGATGGTGATGTCCACAGACTCCCGTCATATGGGATTTATATAAGCAAATTGGTTCGATTCGCTTACGACTTGGATTTTCATGCCAAAAAAATCTCAGATTACTTTTAAACTCCTTACTTAGGGTTATAAATATCATAAACTTTGAAAAACTTTTAGTAAATTAAACAGATCTTATTCAGACATTTTATCTAAATTTGGAAATGTGACTTTTCAACAATACGTATCCAGCCAGCGGAATATCCCATCCCAATTTCTACGGTTATCCACTGTAAAAATTAAGAAGGGTCAAAGGCTTCGATAATTTCATATCGGCGGGTTCTAAAATTATTAAACGCCTTCGATATCGACAGTATGACGCCGAGATCATCGCTAAGACTATAGGTCCTGTATTGGGTCCCTCTATAACCGAATGCAGACTTTTATTGAGTGTTGCACTTTGACTAACAGGGCGGTAGGGACTCTATGACGGGCCTTGTCCAAAACTTTACAGAGGAGACAAGGTACTGATCCTCGTCCCCTCTGACTGTTAGTCGGGACTCCTATTGACCCGAGCTCACCTTACAGAAGGGCAGATCACGGTTTACTTATGTTGGTGTCGCCTTATATATTTTTTAGCAACATATTATTCTATAAACACTTCGTGTGTAATGAGATTTTTATGATCTCTCTTGTTGAGAAACATGTTGATCCTTGTTCTCTATATGGAGGATTATTTATAAATATTTAAATGTGTGTCCTTTGATTGTGCTGCTTTTGTGGTAAGTGGGAAGGTGGGCGCCCGAAAACCAGTTAACCACACCAAATGAATGACGTTTGTTAGTTCAATTGATCATCCTAAGTCTGTATCGTAACCGCAGCACAATCGAATATTTTTGTAGTGTCGGTTTTCCGTGCATATTCTCCTATTATCATGTTTTGTGTGGGAATCAGGACGTTTCGGCACCAAGATGTTTCGGCACCTATACACAGGTCGTTTCGGCACCAGGTATAGGATGTTTCGGCACCAGGTGTAGGATGTTTCGGCACCTATTTTCGGCACCCGTTATGATTTATATTTGTAACATTCAGATATAATTATTATATAATATAACATATTATGTTTATGCAAGTTATAAGAATGTTTAATATGATTAATAAATTGATCTGTAATACTATTAGAAACAAACTATTGTTATTATCATTAAATATTTACAACACTATTTTTGTTTTCTATTGAAATGGTAAGATCAAAGGATAATTACTTAATTAGACCATGCATATTGTTCTAGTCATCACAAGGTTTCAGTTATGGTTTCAGGTAAAAGGTATGCAAATTGTCCAAGCTGATATATGCACGATCATTGGGATAAAAGCAAGTCTTTACAAATACAATATAAACATCATTAATTATGAGTATTGTAATTAAAATGGTAAAATATATATAAAAAAGAGAATATAGCATGATAAATCATTCATCATGTCGAACTTATGTGTGTCTTGCAAGTCTTCTGTGCGTCCTCGCCAGCATGCTATTCAATGTGACGACTGTTTGAGATGGACCCATCGGTTATGCGGTACCGGTAAGTACAAATTAATATGTATAAATTGTAACAAAAGAAAAAGATAAATTAAATAAAAAAGCGCTTTGGACACCCCTTGCTCGACTTAGGTGTAGTTAATTCCGATTTGTATTCATGTTTGGCTAATGATACTCAATATCTAATGTATATGAAGTTAATGTTAAAATGTGGTCCAAAGCGATTCTTTTTTAGATAAAGGTAGAGAAAATGTGGTCCAAAGCGCTTCTTTTTTTAAATTAAGTTAGAGAAAATGTTACATGTTACAGCATACTGTTTTATACTTAATCAATATTAATTTCAGAAGTCATGGCAACATGTAATAAAAATGTTAGATAGTGTTTTACTGTTTATACTAGAAATAAAATTATTTATAGTATCAACATATGTGCACATGCATGTACATGTATACATGTATACGAAAAAAACCCCCTATTTAATTCGGGATTAAAGAGAAAAGTTGTTGATTATCACTGTATTGTTGTTGGTTTTTTTTAATCTTTATTATATATCATCTACTTAATCTGCACAAAATATCACAAGATAAAGATTTTATATAGAGACGAATTTCTTTAGTTGTCAATTACTTATCATAGAAAACATTGTGTGATGCTAAATATATAAGATATAAAAAATACTAAACATTTTGATTTAAAAGATTGTATAGTTCACATTTTTGTTCATAATTATGTATTTACGTGGAATTTGTAGATTATTATATAAATTGTTATTAATATGCTCTGGCCCGGGACATATTGAATTTAATGTTTAGGGCATGATATATCAATAAATTATCAAAAAAACAAACAAACAAACAAACAAAAAACACATTTTATCTTAGAAATAAATTAATTTCTTTCCTAAAATCATATTTATATGAAACACACATATTAATAAATTATATAAAAAATGTCATTAAATATATGTATCATATAGGGGTGTTCGCTATCCATGTACTTTTCCGTAGGATGTAGCAAAATTTTTCATCATAATTTAATGAAAGCGACGTAAAGCCCTAATCAACCAACCAACCAACATTTTTCTAAGAACCAATGAGTAAACATTATGTTTTATCCATATTTAATGACATACCTGAGACTCTGCCAAAATCATTGATGATTTTGATAGCATTTTCTACCGACTTTATATCGGCCAATGGCATAGTAGCATCGTCTGCATGTTGTATAATTTTAATTTCTCTTTTCAAATTATTTTTCGTAAACCTTCTGATATCGTTACAATTTTTTATTCTACTCGGTAAAATTTCAGCGACCAAAATAAAAATTATCGCCGATGCTGGACACCCTTGACGTATTCCCTTACTCGTTGAACATGTTTTTGATATATGTCCATTATTTTTCATTCTGAATACAGGGTTCTTATATAATATTTCTATCCATCTTATAAAATTTTCTCCAAAATTGAACGTTCTCAACACATCGTTTTGCGTTAAATTAAATCTTATAGAAAATATGAAAAAATAAACCATTATCATTTATTAATCAAAGTCCTGTATTTGCACAATTCTCTAGCTAGCATACTTTTGTTATAACAGGCATATCACTCTCCATTTATCGCCATGCATGCCGCACCAACTCGGATATCAATTTCAAATGTGAAGAATGTAATTTTGAACCCGCCAACGACTCAACCCATCAACAATTCAACTGCTAACGAACTCATCAATGATTCAACCGCCAACGAAACCATCAACGATTCAACCGCTAACGAACCCATCAACGATTCAACCGCTAATCAACCCGCCAACGACTCAACTGCCAACGAACCCATCAACGATTCAACCGCTAACCAACCCGCCAACGACTCTACCGCCAACGAACCCATCAACGACTCAATCGCCAACGACTCATTTGCCATCGACAGATCCTTTGCCGTCCCCCAACCTGTTCATGAGGTATCGGTCACAGATGACATAGACAACGTGGTCCAGGCTAATGCAGAACCATCAACTGTGGTGTATGAGGAAGTTGAACTCGGCACCAAAAGAGGCAAGAGAAAACTCGTAGATACACAGGGATTCCAATATACATTGAAGAAGGCCAAAGGCGACACGACACATTGGAGATGCTCAAAGAGGTCCAAGAGTGCGTACTGTCCAGCGACCGTCATTCAACGTGGTGCCTCCTATCAACCTGGTCTGAAGAACCACATACATCCTCCTGAGCCCGGGTCCGACATCGCAGTTAAGATCAAGGCAGAGACCAAGCGATTGGCACCTGACAGCATGTTCACAAAGTCGGCACAACAAGTGGTAGAGGATGCGATGAACGCGTATGGAGATTCGAATGCGCCTGCACCCAGTCGTCCAAAAGTGGTAAACCTTGTACGTGCTGTGAACAGGGAGAGGAAAGGACAGCGACCTGCAGACCCTCAGATCTTGACTTTGTATTGGACGAGTACTTCCTGGATACGCACACTCCGGAGTTGCACAGAGACGACGTTTTCGTGGGCAGCAGGAGACATTTACTGATGTACACAGACCACCAACTGAAACTTCTAGCGGGCGCCAAGACCTGGTATATGGATGGTACCTTCCGCGTCGTCAACTATCCATGGAAACAGCTCTTCACAATCAACGCCTTCATTCGCTCCGGTGCCAGTATGAAACAGATTCCCCTGGTGTTCTGCTTCATGTCCGGTCTCTCAGAAGACGATTACTACGAGGTATGTTATATTAATAGATATGATAAGCAAATTTTTCTTATTATAGCAGTATTCGTGTTTGATTTGTATGACCTCTCGGCTTGATTTTCATGTCAATCCATGTTCTCTATATGGAGGATTATTTACAAATTTATAAATGTGCGTCCTTTTAATTTTACTACTGTTACGGTGAGTAACACACCAAGTCCTACGTCGGTATCGTAATTGTAATACAATCAAATATTTTTGTGATGTTGCTTTATGTTTTTGACTATTGTGGTTATTATCATGCTATATGTACATGTCCAGGTTAAAGTTTTCTTCACGGGACAACCATGACACCAGACGATCTAATAAACGTGTGTTTACTTTTTTCACCCATATACTAAGTATAAATATATATATATATTGTATAAGCAAATTAAATTGTTCATTTGTTTGTAGGTGCTAAGAACCATTGACCATTTGTTGCCTAGTTCAATTGCCTTTGAGAGAGCGGTCGTTGACTTTGAAAGAGCCGTCTGGAATGCTTTGGGAGATAGATTTCCCGGGGTCCAGATCCAGGGTTGTGTCTTCCACTGGACACAGGCCGTCTTCAGAAAGATTAAGGAGATGGGTCTACAGGTAACTGTCTTATATATTCTTGCTCAAAATACATTGAATCTTGAAACCAGGAAATATGGCATCACTTTTAAGCATACATAAGAAGTTGAGAAATAGTAATTTTGTACAGCATTTGAAGTAAAATATATGAATATATATGATATGTTTTGATAAGTATGATATGATATGATATGATAAGTATTGTTTAGCTTATAAAACTTTTATTTTGTAGTTTGCGGAGTCCAATTTTTGTTTTATTCTGTCTTGTTTTGTATGTTTGACTGTCTCTCAATTTTCCAAATATGACAATCAGATTCGAACCCTCTTTCACTTGAGAAGCGTCGTCAGTAAAAGTTGAAGTTTTTCGAATCGAACCCACATATCTTGAGCGCGAGCAATATTGTCCAAATGAGGGGTTTTATTTCATATGTATACATCTAATCGAGTACTTTTTTCACAGGCTGCCTATTCCAAACGCGGTGATGTGTATGAATTTCTTCGTCAAGTCATGGCCCTCCCATTCCTGCCTCACGAGCACATCCAGGATACTTTCCTGTGGCTGGACGACCGTGCAGAGTCGGAACCGATCAAGTCCGTCATGGATTATGTTTACAACACATGGATTTCTTCGAGGACATTCAAACCAAGGAATTGGTCCATCTTCAACCGCTCGATCAGAACGAACAACGATGTTGAAGGGTGGCATAACCGCCTCAACTCACGAACAAGTACGAGAGGACCAGTGCCGTTCTATCGCTTGATTCTTGAACTTAATAAGGAGGCCACCAGCATCCCTATGACAGTCCGCCTTGTTAGTGAGAATAAACTCACCAGATATCAGCGGAAAAGGACCGTTTCCCTAGAGGGCCGTCTTTTTGCGCTGTGGGAGATATACAGACAGCGAGAAATCAGCGTTACATCTTTATTACGTAGATGCGCAGGCATTTATGGACCGTCGATTTAATTGTTTAATTGTTACTAGTGCTTTGTGTGTTTGATTTAGTGCTGCATGCCATCGATTGACATTTCATTATTTTATTTTTGTTGTTATGAAATAAATGAATACACTTACAATCATAGATTTGGTCTATTTGAAGAAAGCAATTGCATGTGAGCCACCTTGACAAAACCAGGCTTGTTGAGTTTCACGTTTTCACAATTTATAACGATAAAATCATAATGCAGTGGTTAAACGTGGATTTCAGCAATTTTTCAGTCATATCCCAACATGGAAACATGAGGTGACCAAACTTTCATAGTTATAATGGAAACCATAGGAATCGAACCCGACTCGCCTATACAAACTCTACACCAAGTACATTGAATGTTACATATCTACCGTAGTTCAAGGTCATGGTTGCAATGTCCGCATGTATAAATATGTAAAGATACATAAAATACATCAGCTCTACCCCTTATGGTTCTAGAGATATATAGCCAATGTGAAAGGTTTCGTTTTTTACATTGTAAATTATTGAAACCTAACGACTGCAGACAACTCCTGTGAAGTTTACTGTAGATGTATAATATATGTACTGGCACAAATACAACCGAACACACAACGTAATTAAGTTCAACACCTATAGTGAATTTATTATGGGTGCCGAAACGTCCGGGTGCCGAAACATCCTGGTGCCGAAACATCTTAGCAGGTGCCGAAACGTCCTGGTGCCGAAACATCCTGGTGCCGAAACGTCTATGATTCTTTTGTGTGCATGTCCTTGGTGATATTTGTCACACAGCTTTGTCAGATATCTTCAGTTTTGTCTTTTAAGTACGACCAATTTAGAATAACCAACTTTGACTTAGTTTTCACTCTAAGTAAACCAATTTTCTTTAGTTGTAAAATGTAATACGAAAGAAAGAGTCACAGACAGGAAAAAAATGTGGCCAGACCCGGGAATCTTATCCAGAACCTTCAAGACAGACGCTCTCACCATTGAGCTATTCGGGCCGATACCTGTCCGTCACAAGAGAATAAAAAAAATTGAGAACGGTAACTATGTCAATGTAAAGTGTCACCTTAGCATACATTTAGTTAATTTTTAACACAGAAAGTCACAAGCAATATATCTTGTGTTCACATTATTCTAGGCGGTGGTTTCTTTTCCTGAATATCTCAGATTTTTCTGTCTACTTCGCATTTGGGGTTGTTCTCCGAAATTGTGTATGCTCAGGTAAGGAACAAAATGTTGGCTAAGTGGAAATCGGTGTATATTGGACAACAATAGACATTTATTGCTATCAAAACTATAGTCTTTATCAACGTTTCATATGATCTTTGAAAAAAGAGCAAAAAAGAGTTTTGTATCTGTCCTTCGACTTTGAGATTGATTAACGGTTTGGTACTTCTTTGATATTGATTAGAAACATTCCACCATCGCCCGCATACGGCGTATTCATATCTTAGTTAATACGTTATTCCAGAGCATGTTCAAATGACAATGACTTTGTTCTGAGGGCTAGGCAACTTCCATATAAGCTACTCAACTAGGGTTATATATGTGCTAGACTAGCACCGTCACTGAGGAAGTGCTATGGTCGCTACGAGACTCTCCTTACTCCGTATGATATCTCGTTATCCAGACTTTTAAATGAAACGAAGTGCAATATTTGTTGATTTTATATATTGATAATTAAGAAATCTTAATTAATTTTCGTATTGTGTATACGTTTGCAAAGTTTCATTTATACAAAATATCATTGGATTAAATATCTACATATAGTAAATTACATCGCCTTTTATTGTGTAAAACATTATATCTGTAAGCAAAATTCTTAAATAACTTCCTATAATTTAATTTGTAATTTACTTCATGACATGAATGACAAAAACTTATCAAAAATTAATAATGGGGATACATAAAAAAAAAATTCGTAAATAACTTGAAATGTTTAACTTTTTAATTATTTCATAACATAAATTACATAAAAGTTATAGTTATTTCATTGTTCTCTAAAGGCAAAAAGCAATTAGCATCTCGGTTCAACTTTACAGACAGATACATCGATTATGTTTTGTCAATTAATAACCCTGTATTTGAGGGTCACCTCAACATCATATATCGGAAGGAACTCGAAAAAAAAAAAGATACTACAGAGAGCGCATCTTCTATTACATACCTCGATATACTGCTATCAATTAGTGAAGATGGTTCATTAGTTACCTCTCTTTATGGCAAACGTGACGATTTCAATTTCATTATTACCAACTTCCCTTTTCTGAGACGCATATGGCGTCTTCATTTCACAACTTATTCGCTATGCCAGGGCATGCTCTAAATACGAAAATTTCGTCCTGAGAGCGAGGTTTCTTGCCACGAAATCACCCTTACAAGGATATATTGAGGTACATTTGAAATTCTCACTGAAGAAGTTCTATGGTCGTTGTAGGGATCTATTACAAATTCAGATTCCTCTTTCAAGAATGTTAACCGATATCTTAGGACCTGACAATACAAAATAACCATCTTAACTTTTTGACTATACTTGATTTGACACAATACGTATATACATGTATATACAGATATTTGTTCACCTGCGTTTCCGAAACCGGAATTTCAGGCGGGCAGCATTTCTTGTCTTGAATGGGAAATTTGACTTCGTGTCTCTTTCGTATGTTCATGTGTGTATATTTATGTATTTACCTCCTCGATTTTAAAAGTTGTTGCAGGAATTTTGCGACGGATGTTGCATGCAACCAGGGCACGCCTACTCCTCCCGGGCACCTGGTCTCACCTCGATTGTATTGGGGTTCGCATTTGTTTCAATATGACACTAAATACGTTATTGTCCTCTTTGTTCCATGGTCTATGATATGTGGTTTACCCCTCAGTACTTCTTCGTTTTTTACTTGAAAAATTAATAATAGACAAGTGTCAATATTGCATCAATCAATCATAGCACCCCCACGTCTAGAGAGAGAGAGAGAGAGGGAGAGAGAAAAGCGAATGAATACTTGTTATTTCAACTTATTCATATTAATAACGTAATGATACTAATCGTACATACATGTTGAACATTTGTATACAAAAAAGAAATTCTTCAAAAATTTGAAATGTTAACATGTTAAAGATACATATGGTCTCCTGTAGCGTCTACTATTGTGTTTAAAGTAACATCGTAAATTTGTTTAGTAAAGTATCTTTTGACTGCCCATCTAACCCACGTTTTCCTCATCAGTTTCAATCATCTTGATCATCCTCGGAAATACTCATTTGCATAGTGTATGCATATCACGTGATACAAATTCAACTTCTCGCATGCTTTACATCTTTCTGTTCTGTTCCGAGTCTCTTAGTGCAGAAGGCCGATTTCTTTTCTTTTTCTCTTTCTCATCTTCACCATTGTTGTTTTATTCCGTATGCAAATGAATAATTTTAAGGTCACGTGCGTAAATCTTTTTTTTTGTGTCTTAATATAATTTTTCCTAGTATCAAACACAATGTCTAAAATCAGCTTAAATACACAAATTTATACACAATAAGCAATGAAAAAATGTATGGAATTAACACATGTGCATAAATACAAACTCTTTAAAAAAGAAGAAAACAAAACAAACAATAAATGAAACAAGAGAGAGAGAGAGAGAAGGAGGGGGGGGGAGGAAGAGAAGAAACAACAACAAAAGAACACTAAAAGAAACAAGAGAGAAAAAACATCAAAATAAGAGACTAAAAGAAATTTCATAGAAATCGTTTTATCTCCAACGCATTCTTTTTATCACCCTTGTCAGTTGTAGGTACCTTTGTAGCATACGTCTGGATCTATTCTTTGGTAGCTCTGGCCATAGAAAAGTGCTATTTGTAGGGGAATTTGAGTATGCCATCTATACCAATTGTCATCAAATTTTTTCCTTATTTCTTGAGAACAATCCATAAAACATAGAAATAATGCAATTCTGCATTTCTGAGTTTTAATACAATGAAAAAAATCTAAAATAATAATAATAATAATAATAATGTTAAAAGAAGGTTGGGGCCTATGTTGCTCTGCCCTAGATCCAACCCTTAACTAACATAGTAAAATAATTCGTCATCCCTACCAGGTTTCATTTATTTTTAGTTATTTTTTGGTTTCAAAAGATAAGAAGTCGAAAGAATAAAAACGTCAGGTTGAACAGACGGACCGGCAAAGAGACACCAGGAAAAATGAGAGGGTAAAAGAAAATACATGGGGGAATTCATTTCTTACAATCATCGAGGTACTTGATTTTAATAATAATTATACTTATATCGGACTATTTCTTTGCTGTGAGGTGCCATATAAGAAACTAAGAAACGTGAAGCCGATGTGGCTCATTTAAAAAGGTGGTCGTCCCGTGACCGAGAGTTCTTTGGTTGGACCTCTGTTGTTGGCACTGCGATGTCATGTCCTGCGGATGTGGCAGTAAAAAACCGAGGTTCCATCAGGGTTAGCGTTGCAGATGGAAAGATCTCTCACTACTTCGCCTAAGTCTGTTGGAATTTATAGAATATCTATGAAATGAATCAGGCAGTTGCCGTCACCATGCTCGTATACTATTCGTAGATTGACGTATAACAATAATCAGTCAATCTATCTTTAAGATATGTCATATGATATCTTATCAAGAATGCAAATTAAAAGCATCATAAGTCTAGTTTTTTGTGCTTTTTTGCTGACTTGAAATATATACTTAAAATTTTCAGTCATGAATTTTTGTAAATCACTCTTAAACCAAGAGTATCTTCCTCATACATGACTCTGTCATTATATTGATTCTTTGACTCATCTTTTATTTCTATTTTATTTTTATTTTGTTGTGTGTGTGGATTCCAATCATTCGGCCATGAGTATCACAGAAGAGAGAGAAGTTGTCCATATGGGCATCTGGTGCGTAAAATTATAACGTATATATGTTCTAATATTTATTATACCACTAAGCCGATGTCATTGCTGATGGACTGATAGTTCCCGAGGGCATCACAAGTCTAGTATTCAGTTCTTCTGCACTGACCTGAATTATATACTTAAAATATCGTAAAGTTTATCAAACTAACGAGTATTTACCTTATAAATAACTATGTCCTTAGATTGATTCTTTGGCTCATTTGTGGCTTATTAGAATTCCAATCATTGGGCACTGAAAAGACATAATTTGTCGAAAATGAGCATCTGGTGCACAAATTATAATTTATATATGTTATAACAATTATTAAAAGAAATTACTTATTTCTAATAACGAAATATGTGCATTTTCAAGTTTTGGAGAAAGGTGTTTAAACATACTCAGTACACGGGTAATTCAATCTGTTCGGTGTTTTGCTCAAGACTGAAAGGTCCAGGGATCAAGTCATGCCGATGACTCTTCGGTGCCATGCCTTTAGGTTGAGAAAGTAAAAACAGAATCTAAGTCCTTTAATATAAATGTGTAATTCAGTACATAGCAATGAGTGAAACCGAGATATGGTTGAAGGTTCGTAGCCGCCCCCCCACCCCCCGCCCCCCGCCCCCCCAACCCCCCCCCCCCCCCCCCCCCCCCCCCCCCCCCCCCCCCCCCGACACCCCCCCCCCCCCCCCCCCCCCCCCCCCCCCCCCCCCCCCCCCCCCCCCCCCCCCCCCCCCCCCCCCCCCCCCCCCCCCCCCCCCCCCCCCCCCCCCCCCCCCCCCCCCCCCCCCCCCCCCCCCCCCCCCCCCCCCCCCCCCCCCCCCCCCCCCCCCCCCCCCCCCACCCCCCCCCCCCCACCCCCCCCCCCCCCCACACACACACACACACACAAACTTACACTTCCTCTAACATAACTTATTCTTAAATGTCGACGAATTCTTTCGTTGTTCTTTTTTTTTTGACGAATTCTTTCGTTGTTTCTTTTTTTCTTGTTTTCTTTTGTATCTAATTTTCTTCTAATTCTTTTTGTTTCTCTTTTCTCTATCTCTCTAGATCGATCGATCGAAGAATGAATCATTTTCAAATTTTCTGTGTGAATGTATTTTATTATTATTCTTTATTCTTTATTATTATTATTATTTATTTATTTATTTATTTTTACTGAACCCGCATCTAATATATGCTGATGAAGATTACGAGAAAAGCACAGCAGGTATCTATCTAAATAACATTGTAGTTGTCGGAGGCTTTTTCGAAGAGCATCTAACAAGCTTATTGTCAGGGTGGCATGCAACAATCGTGTGGGAGGCGAATGTCTTAATTGGTTGCAATAACACACAGGAAATTAGCACTACTGAGCTTGTCACCATTTCCATCTCACTTATGGTAGGTATGTCAGTTAAGATAGGTTTTATCATCTGGAAACAAAAAATCTATTTTTACCAAGTGACGTCAAAATGAACTCTTGATGCCAAACACAATCCTACACTAGATGTGTTTATAAACTAAGATAATATGAAGTAATACCTTAATTGATCATTCCTATCTCAAGATACCATCTTGAAACCAAAAAAACTATTTCAGCAGCAGTGACCTACATATTTGACTCCCTAAAAAATCTCCAGCATACACCCTGTATAAACTATCTCTGCGTGAAGTTTCATCAATATTGTTCTATTCTAACAATCTGGAAAACACAAAAGTGATTTTAGTAACAGTGACATACACATTTGACATTTTGACCTCAAACATATTTCATGCAAGCACTCTTCTTAAAGTATCACTGTGTAAAGTTTCAGCAATATTGATTAATCTTATCTTATGTAACCACCTAGAAACCAAAAAAATATTTTAAGCATCTGTGACCGTGAAAGACAGACAGACAGAAATACAGACAGACAAACAGACAATCCCAAAACTGAAGCGTTTAGAAACAAATATAATAGGGATTGATATTCCCCGAGGGCATCATTAGTCTAGTTTTCAGTGCTTTTGTACTGACATGAAATATATACTTCAAATTTTCAGTCATCAAATTAAGTAAATCATCCTAACACTAAGGAGTATCTCCCTCATGCATAGCTCTGTCCTTAGATAGATTCTTTGGTTCATTTTTCGGTCATTTTAACTTCAACACTGCTCTTCATATTTTTATATTATATAATTTGAGAATTCCAATCATTCGGCTACGAGCATCACTGAAGAGACATAAGTTGTCGAAATGCGCATATGGTGCACAAAATTAAAAGGTATATATGTTCTATATTTGTAATAGAATGTATCAACTGAATTGGTCATTCCTTTTTTCAAGTTGCTATCTCACTTCTGGTAGTTACGTTAGTTTAGACACGTTTTATTGGAGAGTTTAACAGATGTCATCATCTGGAAACCAAAAATATATTTTACCAATTGACGTAAAACTGAAATTTTATGCCAAACACAAGCCCACACTAGATGTGTTTATAAACTAATATAACACAAAGTGTCACCTACGTTTATTGATCTTGCTCTTGACACCCAAAAATCTATTTTTAGAAACAGTGCCCTAAATAGTTAACCTTTTGACCCCCAAACACAATCTCCTTATAAGGTATCACAGCGTGAAGTTTTATCATTATTGGTCTATACTAACTCAAGCAATCATCTGGAAAACACAAAAAGGTTTTTTAGCAACAGTGACATACACAGTTGGTATTTTGACCTCAAACATATCCCCATGCAATCACTCTTCTTAAATTATCACTGTGTAAAGTTTCAGCAATTTTGCCATTTTACCATAAGTAATCGTCTAGAATTTCCCCCCCCCCCCTCCCCCCCAAATTTAGCATCTGTGATCATTACAGACAGACAGAAAAACACACAGACAAACAGACAATCCCAAAATTGAAGAGTTTAGAAACAAATATAATAGGATGTATCAACTGAATTGGTTATTCCTTTCTCAAGTTGCTATCCCACTTTTGGTAGGTATTTTAGTTTAGACACGTTCTTATGGGAGGGTTTAACTGAAGTTACCATATGGAAACCAAAAAAATCCATTTTACCAAGTGATGTAAAAATGAACTGTTGATGTCAAACACAAGCCCACACTAGATGTGCCTATAAACGAATATAACATAAAGTATCCCCTAAATTGTTCATTCTTATCTCAAGATATCATTTTGACATCCGTTTTTAGAAACAGCGCCCTCAATAATTAACCTTTTGACTCCCAAACACAAGTACTGCTTATAAGGTATCACAGCGTGAAGTTTCATCAATATTGGTCTATACTAACTCGAGCAATCATCTGGAAAATAAAAGGTATTTTTAGCAACAGTGTCTACATATTTTACCCTTTGAGCCCAAACACAATCTCATGCAAGCACTTTTCTTGCACTATAACTGTGTAAAGTTTCAATAATATTGGTCAAACCTAACTCAAGTTATAATCTGGAAACCAAAATCTATTTTTAGCACCAGTGACCTACACAGACAGACAATACCAAAATTGAAGTGTTCGTAAACAAACAAAATAGAAAATATCAAGTACATTTGTCATTCTTAACTCAAATTATGACCCCCATACAGTGGCCTACATTTTTTTTACCTTTTGACCCTAAACGCAATCCCATGCAAGCACGCTACATACTCTATCACTGTGTGACGTGTCATTAAGATTGCTCCATCCTACCTCAGGAAGCCATACGGAAAGACAAACGGTCAGACCGAATACGACAAATATTTATAGTTCCCTCCGGTTTCACCGGCAGTGGACGAATAATTTAAGCTAACAAATGACGGAAAATGGATATATAGGATGGTTGCATTTTTAAATCTCCAAGCCACAATATCTTTCAACACAAAGTCTTTATGTCTCGCCGTATAGATTTACATATCACATGATTAACTCTGATAAATATAAAACCGATAGGCCTCCATGCGATTTTCATATAGTGAAACAGGCAATCTAAAGAAGGATGGCTCATTTGATGAAACGGGACCAGTGGTCATATCAACGGGAATCTACATTGGTTTTAGTAGGATATATAATGGGGGGTGATTTCATTACTACACTTCCATGGAGCTTATACCTGTATGGCGGAGGTATGTGTTTTCATTTGCATTTTCATATTGCTGATATGTTAGATTCGTAACAAAGTTCGACCTATTTGTGTATGCTACTATACTGTGTTGCTTGTGTTTGAAAACATTCTGCTTATAAACAAAATAAGTGTGTGTTATTGGATGAATTATGAAATAAAAGTGAAGAGCAATGCCTCCGTCCGACACTTTACCACAGTTTAGTTTTTATTTATTCCAATCCACAATATGGTCTCGGAAATGTTTTACATCTGGAATAATGGAAGTGATTGTTACATGCGTCAGTGAGACGAATCGAGTGAAAACTAACCCACTTCATATATCTTAAAATGAAAACACGAGGATGTTTCAACACGTACGAAATTCTCAGGGGTTGGAGGGACGTTAGAGTTTGACTGTTACTACTAACAATTGTTATACTATACCCAGCAGACATGCAACGTTGAATCAACGTTAGATCAACCATACCTCAACGTTGAACAACGTTGTAAAAATTAACGTTGAAAGAAACGTTATATGAAGTTGCATGTTTCAACCAATTACGATTATTAAAATCGCTGATAGTACAAAATCGATGTATATGTTTGTATGCATATTTTTCTAAGTCCTGTTTTATAGAAGTTAATTCCCAGTTGTTTCATTATTAAAAAACTGAATGTCTTTTAATTAATTCAACAACTGTTTTGAAATGAATTATGTTCCAAATAATCTTTCATAAAGACGAAATAAAAAAAAAACATTAATCAGTTGAAAATGTAAATGTAAAAATGAGAATTGTGTAAAATAATTTTAATAATATTTTTATGAGTATGAAATGCTGATTATCGCATTAAAGTATCAGAAGATCGAGAGGTGGGTGAGGGGGACATACAAGAATCGCACGAATGCATACCCAGATTGTTTCTGTATTATCAATACAAACGATGTTTGTTTCCTGTTCCCACACCCTGAGATCAAATAACGCCATCAGACAAAGAATGGTACGTGTGACGTCAGTACGCCGTGCATTTCCCATTTTACACCAAGATCTCGGTACAGTAACTTTGCACTGACGAAGAAGACAAGTAAGTATATGTTTTCATATATTTCGTATATTGTAACACAGTATAATGTTTAAATGTTTATATGTATAAAACTAATTACCTATTAATTGCTTCTGATTTCTTACAACGCTAGTTTAGAATACTGATATAGCCCTAGAATTTGAAATTTGCTAGTTCTTTACAGTTTAAATTAAATGATATTACAGCTGCCATTTTCATGCAACAACTATGTAGATTATATCAATACTGTATGACATGCAATGTGACCATGCCTTGCTATGAAAATAATACAACTACTCATAAAAAAGTGTTTTGGTTTCGGCCATTTTCGTCCTCATTGATTATGATGTCTCAAGAAGAGTTCCAATGTTTGTGGAATCTCTGTCCCTTGCGGATTCTGAGATAGGCATGAACATAAATATCAATTCTGCACTCCCGCTAAATATCTTTTATTTTTTAACTCTATTAATTCATTTCTGCCCTATTTAACATTTCAATTTAAACCAAGTTGAGGTCAACCAGCTGGCTTCAGTGGCAGATTAAAGGGGTTCGGGGGCGTTCGCCCAAGGTAGTAATTACTTGATGAATTTACCTAAAACCTACATTTATAGAAAATTTCAAGTAAAACCCTGCACAAATCGGTATCCATGGCAAAGGGGGAACAGGATCCACCACTAGGGTTCACTTACATTGTCGTGAATAGTGATGTCAGAGATGCCGGTAAAATTTAATTAAGGTGTATGATAAAAAGATTGATCTTAAATGTTTTAACCATTTCAGATTAAATTATCATACATGCTGTTAGCTTTATAAGCATGGTTTGTACAAAGTTTATCAAAGGAATTTTAATCAATTGTGCAAAGAACGTATATTATAATATCATCACCATGTATGTTATAAATTGTCAGCATGAATATGACAGAGGGACAGAAGATGAGGTGCATGTGTAGAATGTAGATTTTGAATAGTTATATTGGAATGAGAATTCTTCAAATCTTACTTGTGCCGGGGAAAAAACTGCTTATCAACCTGACCGCATTTTCAATGAGTATTTATAGCTTACTCGAGTGAAACCCCCGTGGTAATTACATAATCACCCAGCGGTCAGTTCTCCTGCACCACTAGGTCCGTGCTACATGCATGTGATGTACGAGGCACAAGTATTACAAACACAGTTGACATTGTGAGACTACAAGTAATAACATGTCGATTTTCAGAAATGTTTAAATTTATCTTGTTTTATCAATGTCGCGGATCGAGACGGTGAACGAGGGATCAGATTTTGCTTTAATTTTGTTTGTTTGTTTTGGTTTGTTTTTCAAAGTAGGAATGCAAGACTGACTGAATTAGAGGGTGGATGCTGAATTTATTCCACTATCGTTGATGTATAGGCGTTTTTGATGGGAAAGGGGGATTTACTAAAATTGGGATATGGGAGGGGGCAGTTTGCTTATTTTATGATTGTATTGTATTAATTGTAATGTTTATTAGCTTTTAGCCTTGCGACTCACCAGCATGTTAACAAACATGATAACACCGTAAAGCATACCGAAAATTCTGCAGTCCGTACATAATTATACCTGCATAATTATTCCAGCTATATATTAATGAATTTATTTTTATTTTTTGCAATGTCCAAAATGGAAGGCACATGTATTGTGCATAAAGAAATGTTGGATATCTGAAAAAAGAGGGGGTGTCCGAACCCCCTGGATCTGCCACTTTAAACGCCAGTTGTAAGCCTACTGATTCAGCGTAATAAGCAATACATTGTTTCATCAGGTATAACGGAGATTTTAAAAAAAAGTAGAAGGGAGGGGGCCTCTGACGTAGTTACTTTATGATATCTTGAGACACTCTCAGTGTTTTGTGTATAACTTTCTGTTATTAGAGATAATGGCATATCTAAGACGTTGGAGGCGCTATTCAGCTCATGTGGATGCACTTGCCCTATATAGAACTAGAAGTGATGACGAGGTGTAATCTGCAGAAGATGAGTCTTTTCCAAAATCCAGATTTATTAAGTTGTAGAAGGTAAAATGTGAAAATTTTAAACCTTCAAAGATACCAATGATAAAATTTCATCAAATACAATACATATTATTGTGATATTATAAATTGATATTGTTTTGCTTTAAGATTTCCATTTGATAAGATGAAATTTCGCATATATGACGGATAAAAGATACGGGTGTTTTATAGATAAAAATAAAAAAGAACGTCTGGGGTAAATACGAGAAAAGACGAGGCAGGCATCAATAATTTGATGAAATTTCGCATATATGACGGATAAAAGATACGGGTGTTTTATAGATAAAAATAAAAAAGAACGTCTGGGGTAAATACGAGAAAAGACGAGGCAGGCATCAATAATAGTTTATAGATATAAAACTTTAAATGTTAAAGCATGCTGTAGATTATTATATCATACTGTATCATTTTAAACAAAATTAAATTGTATAAAGTACAATATTATGTTTATTTTGTTTTGTTGGGTTTTTCAAACTATATGTTTGGATGAAAGTAGATAAGGATCTGTGTCAGTCTGAGGGCAAATGAATGTCCAATGCCACACTGGTTCTGGCTTTTCAGCTATTATATATTTTAGAAAAATTCAACGAATAGCCACTAGCAGTAGGTTTGCTCCATTATTTAAAATTGAAAGAAACGTTCTCTTACACAGAGGGCCAATGGAGTTTTAAAATTTCATTGATCGATATGTTTTCAGCCATTCGTATGTTCTGTCCACAGGTGCCCGTAGACAAAAGAATATTCAGTTTGTTGACAAGCAAGTATTCATGCAGTTTGTCAGCTGTTTATTTCAGATTCTGGAGGAAAGACTGAATACTTGCTTATAAACAGATCTTTGCTTCCCTGTGGTTCAATTATGCAAAAGGATTAGAGCAACTAATATTCAACCATAAACAAGATTGAGACTTCATCCTTGACACAACTTTCATTTTAAACGCGGAAACACGTTGAGACTTCAACATTGAAACAACATTGATACTTCTACGTTGAACCAACGTTGAAACAACGTTGAGACTTCAACGTTGACACAACTTTCATTTTAAGCTATATTTCAACGTTGATTCAACGTTTATTCAACGCTGAAATGTCTGCTGGGTATATCTTTGGGATCCGCACATTTTCATTCTGATTTCAATTCTCAACGTTAATGCCCTATGTGTGTCATAAAGAAAGAGCATTACCTTTCTTTTTTTTTTGAAGGTCATATTTTCAGTCTACTTTGTAAATATCAATCTTAAATGGAAACTATTCCTTTTCACTAAATCTTATAACTAATATGTGTCTTTTGTTTGGTGCATTCCTTCCTCTCCTAAGTATTACATATCGATATTCGTCTCATTTGTTATGTGGTGATAAAACTCCTGGAGAGAAAAGGAGAATATGTTACGGAAGTAGCGTGTGAATAAAGGAATAGGACAAGTAGGAGTGTAGAGATCGAACCTCGCGGGATAAAAATTACATAAGATTACGTCTTTTATCTCCGACATATGTAGGGCAACACTTTGGTTGGTTTTTAAAAGTGCGTTCTCTATGCGACAAAATAGAAAAGTCGGTGAAGCATTTTTTTTTCCTTTTTATGAAACCCTCAAAGCAGAAATGCAGTGGTGGCTTCTTGTGCTATGACGGGGGAGACCCGGGGGAGACGTCAAATCCCACTACTACTACTACTACTACTACTACTACTACTACTACTACTACTACTACTACTGTCATACGCCACGAAGTCACATGGTGCTACAAATGATTATATATCAAAAATAATCGACTACAATGTAACATAACAGAATCTATTGATCATGAGTTGGTTAAAAGTTTACATCAAAGTTAGATAATAGAGTCATTCGGTCACACTGACGACTGCAGGTACACAGCTCTCTGTAGATCAATGGGTGGTGTTCCTTACGTAACGATCCATAGGTAGCGTAATACGCCGCTTCCTTACGCATATGTATTTCGCAATCGTATTGCGATAGTGCTTCATTGCCACGCAATATTGGAAAGCATTCTGCGAAGTCATCACTAAGATTGATACAATAAAATACGAAAGTAAGTGGTGTCACAGACGTATGGCACTAACAACAATGTACCACACTGAACATTCATGGACCTCTTCAGTACAACATGAGCATTTAATTACACAGTGTAACGCTCCGAAGATAAATTATAATTATCCATGTAGTCCTTATAGAGATCACACTAAGAACAGTGCCATTCATTAGCCTGATTTTATTCGGCAATGAAATACTATTACATAATTTTTCTTCTTATTCTTCTACTTCTCTCTATCTCTCTCTTTCCCTACACTGCAAAAATAACCCGTTTCCGCAACTCCGGAATCCTTGCGGAAACTGGGACATCAAGTTTCCGGAAGGTTTCCGTTGGTTTCCGCAACGGAAACCTCCGGAAACTTGCATGTGAAGTTTTCACAGGTTTCAGTTTTGCGGAAACTTAAAGTCAAAAGTTTCAGCAAGTTTTTACATGGCGGAAACTTCTCACAAAAGTTTCCACAGATTTCTGCAAGGCGAAAACTAAATGGAAACTTATATTCAAAACTTAACAACCTGACTTCTACAGACAATTTATGTCAAGATTCAGCTTTTTTTCAATCAGTTTAATAATATGTGTATTGTCTTTTTAAAAATGCTGAAAGGATACTTGGACATCAACAAGTTTCCGGAAGGTTTCTGCAACGGAAACCTGCGCAAACTTGTATGTTAAGTTTCTGCAGGTTTCAGTTTTATTGAAACTTGGCAGACACTTACAGTTAAAGCTTTTGCAAGTTCCTGCATAATCGAAACTTCTCACAAACACTTCTGCAGGTTTAACTTATATTCAAAACTTAACAACCCGAGTTCTACAGAAACTTTATGTCAATTAAGATTCAACTTTTATTTTTTAATCATTTCAATAATATGTGTATGGTTTTTTTTTTACAAATGATGAGAGAAGTGAAATGTCATAAAGTTTAATAATAAAGTTTGAAAGACTACAGATAACTGTCAATTTTTGATTAGATGCAATGACATAAAGCTGAATACCTCAATTCTTTCTAAACCTAAAAGTCTACAATATGCATTCTGATTTTGTTAGTTCAAGTTAAATGAGATATGATCATCTAGTTTTACTAGAGGTAGACTGCTTCATAAGGGTATATATCCTATGATATTTTGATAAAATCATTTCTCATAATCTGAAAATTGTTATCTCATTTTCATGTAAATGCTCTGTGTTCTGTATATTACTTAAACACTTTAAAATCACATTCAGAATGTACTCCACTGTCTAGGTAAATAAATAAATCAATTTCTCATTTTAAAGAAAATGGTTAAAATTAACTAAATATCTTGCAAATAACTGAAATGTATTGTCCCAAGCCCGGATCAGAAAGGAGGAGGGTTGGGCAATGGATTAGCGACCCATTCCCGTGAAAAAAAACCTTGCTACAGAAACGAGGAACAGAAATAGAAATAGATATGTAACTTCAACCGATGAAGTGATGGACCATCAAAGAGATGGCAATAGGACGGCTCTTGGTGAAAGCCGAGAGGATACCAGGGACCTGATATCATCATTGATCGGGATGAAACAAAATACTAAGATCTCATGCTGGAATGTTCGAACATTGTATCAAGCAGGCAAAACACACCAGCTTACGAGAGAGCTAGATACAGTTGGGTGCAGTCCTAACCTTACATTCAAGTGCACTTCAAGTTTAGTTTTTCGTCCTGAAAACCAGTCATAAAGATTACTCAAGTGCACTCGACATGAAGTTTACTTTAATGTAATTCCGTCTTCAGGTTTACTATCACTTGACACCAAGTTCACTTTTCACGTTTGTTTATTACAATTATTTTCAAACAAAAAGCACCCCAATAACATGAGCAAAACCTATGGCACCCAGAAGTTGAAAGTGACTCAGCATCTAAATGAATTCCGAATAGAACTAATCAGGAATCGTTTCTCAGCATTATGGTAGAGGATAAAGGAGATGTATAATGAAACAGCAAACCACTCCTTAGGATTTAAGAAGAAAAATACCAAAGATTGGATAAGTGCTGGGAATTTAAACATGACTAACAGCAGGAAAAGGCTCACGTTCAAGATAAGTAGCACTAAATCTCCAAGAATATCAGAAAATCTAAAGGAAGAGTATAGGAATTTAGACAATGGCATTAAAAGAGCATGTAGGAGGGATAAGTGAAATTACATCAATCAGCAAATAGACGAGGCAGAAAAAGCAGCGCAAAGAGAACAAGGAACTATTTATCGAATCACGAAAAACATCAGTGGTAAATTCAAGAATGCCAATAGCGTGATACGTGACAAAACTTGAAAACAAAAAACTCCAAAAAAAAAAACAAAAGAGATGAGAAGAGCATTTCTCTGAAGTTCTAAATAGAGATGCACCCAGGAGATTGTCGAGAACAGAGAAGGGCAGAACAAATCAATACATAAGTGTAGAGGAAATAGAAGAAGATGAAATCACTGGGGCAGTGCGAAGGCTGGGGAATAACAAGCCTCAGCGATAGACAACATCACTGCAGAAATGCTAAAAGCCGACACACCAACATCTGTCAAATGGTTAAAAACACTCTTTGATAAAATAAGGCAAGGAAACATTACACCGACAGAATGGTCTAAGGGATTACTTACCACCATACCGGAGAAAGGAGATCCTACAGTATGCTCAAACTGGAGGGGGATAACACTCTTATCAGTACCAAGCAAGATATTAGGCCCGATAATAATTAACAGAATCAAGGAAGGCATTGATAAGGAGCTAAGGAATGAACAGGCAGGTTTTAGATCAGGAAAAAGAACAACAGACCAGATATTCATCTTAAGGAACATAGTAGAACAGAGTTTTGAATGGCAAGCACCCCTATACATCAACTTCATCGATTTTGAAAAGGCCTCTGATATCTTACATAGGGAGATCCCGTAAAAGCTCATCAACATCATAAAGAAGCTATACGAGGGCAACCAAATATGCATCCTAAACAACAACTTATACACAGACTGGGTGAGAATAGTCAGTGGAGTAAAACAAAGGTGCTGTATCAGGATTTATGTTTTTGCTGGTTATGGACTGGGTGATGAAGAACAGTGTTGAAGGAAAAAAAAACACAGGAATCAGATGGATGTTTACCAACAAGCTAGAGGATTTAGACTATGCTGACGACATCGCATTATTATCAAGCTAATCCATTGACATCCAAAACAAAACATCAGCAGTAAGAGACTGGGCAGAAAAGACGGGCCTCAAAATTAATATCAACAAAAGTCAGAATTAAGACAATGACACCACAGTAAAGATAGACCAACAGGAGATAGAAGATGTAGCCGATTTGCATACTTAGGGTCTAAACTATGATGCCATATTACAAAAAGCGAGGCAAGCATTCATGGCACTTAACAAAGTGTAGAAATCCAACATATATAGTAAAAAAAAAACCAAAGTAAGAATCTTCAACAGCAATGCCATCTCTGTTTTAATTTCTGGATTGGAATTTTGGAAATTAACACACAAAAAAGACATAACGAAGCTAGAAACATTCTAGAACAGGTGCGTAAGGCGAATAATGAAGATCTTTTCGCCGAACAAAATAACTAACAACGATCTAATAGACAGAACACAAACAACATCAATAGAGAAAACAATAAAATCAAGGCGATTGGGATATATAGGATATATTTTAAGGAAAGAGAACAACGAAAACGTGAAGATCGCTTTGACCTGGGCTCCAGAGAGAAAAAGAAGACCAAGAGATACCTGGAGGAAAAAACGGAAAAAGAAAGAAATGATATGGGCTGGCCAAGTTAGAGGACTGCCGAGTTAGTTGATAGGAATATGACGAAGTAGAAAGTTCTGTGCCTCGCCTTATGCTCCATCAGGAGCGAAGAGGATAGGTAAGTAGTAGGTATTGGATAAGTAATCATAATGAATAAGGCAAATCAATACATATATTGCTAGAAGCTAGAAATACATGTACAATTATACTTGACAAGTTCTTCGTTAGATATCTTGACATTTCGTATAATTAGACTTTACATGGGATACAGTATATATATTTCAAAACTTTATCTTTGTTTCAAATTTAATTATATTTATGTATCTTAGATCTAGTACATGATGATACTAAATCAATCAAGTTAGATGAGCAACCTAATTGTATTATTGATAAAGATAACCAAGAACTTAAACTAAACATAATATTAATTACAAAGGCCATTTATGTAACTAAGTTTAGTATCATTAGCCATTAATTTATACAGACCTAATTGATAATATACCGTAGTGATGCCACTGAACTTCAAACTATGAACAAACAAATTTACTCTTACATATTTCTACAAAAATCAGAATAATGTGCTAATTATTGTTTCACTAATGTTTAATACTGTTTAATAAAAATGTATTCCGAGTTCAACTGGCATCTCAGTGTTTCCATGTTCATCTCGACTAATTTTTATTTCGATCCTAATCAAGTCACGCCAATACCTGGTAGAAAGTACTTACTGTATATTAAAAGTATAATTATATATATATATACATATATATATATATATATATATATATATATATATATATATATATATATATATATATATATATATATATATATATATATATATATATATATATATATATATATATATATATATATATATATATATATATATATATATATATATATATATATATATATACAAATAATGATAAAGATAATGTCCAACGTAAAGAAATTCAATATTCAAAAAATAAGAACATTGTCTTCAAAGCTTAACATGTTTTATTCCATTACTACACGTGTTTCGGCATTATGAGCCTCTTCAGGTAATGATGCATGATAATACAACAAGCAAGTATATATACACATATTCTTAGATAATAATGATAACAGTAGAATATCAGATAAAGTATAAAGTAAGTATTTTATATATATATATATATATATATATATATATATATATATATATATATATATATATATATATATATATATATATATATATATACCCCCAAAAATGTATATTATACATATATAGATATGTATAAGGGGTAAGGGCGATTGGAAAACTAGGCAGGGGCATTTTTGCCTACCTACTCATTGATGGGTATATCGAACATCTACTATAATAAATTATATACAAAATTCTCTGCAGAACTTGCAACTTGAAAAAAAAAGATAAAATCTTTCATTGTATTGTTATTTATTTGAATCAACTTCTACAATTCTGTAACAATTCTGCATACCACGACACGGAACATCGGGTTTTACTCTCTCATCCGAAAGACAGGACACCAGCATGACAAGAGCGGGAATTGAACCCCGGCCTTCCAATCAGGAGTCCAGCGCGATACCACTAGGCCGGCTTCAATGAAAAATAGAGTACATATATGTAAAAGTACGAAAAGTTTCACAGAAGGCCTCGATTACCTGACAAAAGGGGATGCACAATTGTATTAACCAGGCCATTTTTGTGCCAAAGCCGGAGTTGTATCTGTAAATATGTGGCAAAAAGGGGAAACGAACCCTCCCTCGGGGTCCCCTCTAATTCCACCACTGGCTTTGTTAATGACTAAAGATGGTCCATTATAGAGTAATAACCCTAATATTTAGGTGCAACATGGGGAAAACCCTCTCCTCCAAAAGACAGTCTTTCAGACCTGCTTGGGATCTTAGTGGTACTCAGAACCTCGCATTATTTCGCCCATCCTTAATAAATGCAAAATCTAAATCCGCTCCCTGAAATATCGAGCGTGTTTTGTAAAATCAATTCCTTAGTAAAACTTTTGATCAATTAAGTTTTAAACATGGATATGTGTGGAATTTGTTAAAATGTATCTGAAAAAAAAATCAATTTCATTTCCTGCATATTCAACAATTTGTAATGTGAGTAACTTCCTTCAGCTCCATCCTTGCGCCCGTCTTTCCACACCTTTCTATCCGGTCTATTGTTGTCCAATAAACTTTACCGTTACCAGTTATATCTTATATATATTGTGACATTACACAGTATATTCGTATCATATATGTTCATTTACACCATGCTGCTGAATATTGAATGATTAATATTTTATTTTAAATACATGTAAAATTCATAGCGAAGTCACGTATACAGGGGCACACGTAGTTGTTCAGTACTTCAAGTCAGTTTTAGCCGGGAATGGGGAAACGGGGGAAATCTGTGTATGGGTTTTTTCCATATGCTGTTAATGATTATTAAAGTCCTGCGTCGGCATAAGAATAGCATGTGAGATTTTGAAACCAAAACTTTCTTTCTAAGTCCTTGCCAAGGTCATATCAAGATGATCCGTCAAGGGGGAAAATAAATATCAAAGTGTGCCAGTGGCGGACCTAGAGGCATGTGTGACAAGGTTGTAGACTTCCATCAAAGCCAGTATAGCGCAAGAGTGCGGGAGTGGCCGGTCCCTCTCCGGCATAGGGATCCGGGGTTACCCCGGGGAATTATTTAGTGACACGTACAGTACGTGACAATCTGGCATTTCTTAGTTTATTATAATATCCACGATCCACCCCCTTTCCCTTAAAGATATCTTTTTGAGTTCACAAAAAGACAGAGATATAGACTATTTTCAAGTAGTCTATGTCTCTGCAAAAACATTTGAAATGATCGATGCAAAGCCACTGAACTGACACTGAGTGCCATGTATGGATTTTGATGTGTTTAGTTTCCTTGTAATGGGCTGGGTTTCTTTTATATAAAGCAAAGACTTTATGAGTCGTTGTATAAATCAAACCAAACACGGATTTGAACCATTAAATCCCGTGCCCCCCCCCCTCTTTTTCTTTCCCTTTTTCATTAATCAGAGGAAATGCAGACGAAAAATATACCGATATAATTGTATTTTATTCAGCATTGATTCCCGAGATCATTATTATAGTAATCTGAAAATTAGAATATAAATTCAGAGACATGTCTCTGATAAATTTATGGATTTTTTAAAAATATTTAAATTGACCAATCAGAATGCTCAAAACATACAGCTCTCCCACGGATCGAAATCAAAACAAACATGACAGAAGCTCTCGAGAAGGAAGTTTTTCCAATCATTTAGAAGTCCTTTACAGAAGATCTGTATTTAAAGTTAATGACGCAAGGTAGGTATATCAAAATTCATATTCTATTCATCAACTAGTTTACAGTCCATTGATTTTTGAGTGACTCCGATCTGATCAGGCTTACGCGTACATGCATACACGTACATGATGCAGTACTGTAAGTGCACTGTGGTACAGCTACAGCGTGATTTCAGTGATAAAGACATGAAATGTTGCGTGTATGTACGACACAGTTGACGTATAACTTGAAATGTTATATCTAGGATTTATCAATTAAGAAATAAAGTATAGAGGGGAAAAAAAAGGGGGGGGGGGAGGGGGCGATACATTAAGGTTAATTACTTTGTTCATCACTTCATGTGCTGAAATCGTTTCCTTCGACATGTAGATGTATATACTGTGTGCATATAAAAATGCTGATATATATAATGATGTACTGTATGGGCACCTCTAAATATAAGGGGAACCCCTTATTTTTTCCGGCAGTGACCCTAAAAAGCAACATTTGCCTTTCACTGTCAAGGGGCTTCTTCGAGTTGAATCAATGAATGGATATTATATTGATTATGATTATCATTGATTTTTTGAAAAAGAGTATCAGTATTCTTTGATCATCATGTTAAATCATACATGCATATATAACAAAATCATTGATTGATTGATTGATTTTTGTTTTACGTCACACCACAAATATCCCACGTATATGGTGACGGCATGTGCCTGATGCGGGGCATACAAATTTTGACCTTGGTAACGGACCCAACCGAAGCAGTGAGGGATCTTTAACGTGCCGTGCATACCACGACACGGGTCTCGGTTTTTACTGTCTCATCCGAATGACAGGACACCGGCATGACCAGAGCGGGACTCGAACCCCGGCCTCCCGATCAGGAGTCCAATACGATACCACTAATAAAAAAATCAACATTAAATAAAAGTATTGAATAATTCAAAAACGATGAAAGAAAATTGATTAATATTCAGATTAAGAATAAGCTCTCCGTTAACAAAATTCTTTAAAAATATATATATAATATAGTAGAAAGCTAAAGGGGTTGAGGCAGGAAGAAATATATGTGATAAAATGTCATGAATTATAATTATACACACATACATACATGAGACTCCGCCTTGACATAATTCTTAACCACACTATGACGTCACCTTTGTCATAAATTAATTTATGGCATAGCGATATATAGATATATATATATATATATATAGATATATATAATATATATATATATATATATATATATATTATATATATATATATATATATATATATATATATATATATATATATATATATATATATATATATATATAACATTTCACTTTCTCTTACACTTTGTTTATTACGGCCCAGCTTCATAAAAAAGTTCCCTATTGTAATCAATCTGTCAACTAAACTTTAACATCTCATACGTTGTCACAGGTAGAGCTGTCATATTTTGCATGTATATTCCTTATAACAAGACCTTTCTGTCAGTACCAAAATTTTTGATGATTTGGCCTTGACATTAACCTTTGACCTGCATTTGAAAAAAAAACTTTTACACTGACTGTAACTATTGAATTATTAGAAGTAGGGCTTTAGTATTTAGCATCTGTGTTCCTTGTGACAAGATCTTTCCATTGATACAAAATTAAGGTCAAGGTCATGGCGACAGGCATCCATTTTGGTCCTACTGACTGTCAGTTTTCTACTTAATTTAGTAAAAGTACATGTATTTTTCCTTGATATGCTCTAATGCAAGTACTGTTATATTTTGCAACTGGAATGTATGTAGATTTGTTGACATTTGAGGTAGATCTATTTATGACATGTGCATGCATGGAATTAAAAAATAAAATGGTAACATTGGATTATTGTTTACGGAAGCTTATTCAGAATTGTTCTGTTAAAGCACCTAACTATATGGACATGTAGTTCCATGTTAAATTTCTGATGTATGTGTAGTTTTTAATTTATATCTCTTGTTTCAGAAGCAGGATTAAGATGTCAGAATATCGGTGACAGAATATCAATGAGACATTAAAGAATGCAATTCTCAACATACATAAGTTTCAAAATCTTAGAGGAACGCATATTAATATTTGTGAAAATTCTGATAGTCTGATTACAAGGACATAACATTATTTCCATTCATTTGCTCTGGTTTTGTTTAATCTTGAGGTCTCAAAATGAAACACTCTATACCTTTTTAAAGCACATGAATTTAAACAGCTTCGTGTCAATTACTTTGTGAATGTTGGATGTGTGCATGTTTGAACATATACTGTATACTATCAAACAATTGTGAATTATTATTGCATTTCTTTTGTTTGTGTGTGTTTTTTTTTTTTTGTGTCTGAAAATGTGATGCCTTATACAGTAGATATATTAGATTTCAAGATAGACAATTAGCTGTCAGTCTTGATTGAATTGGAAGTGGTTGATTTCTATTATCACTTCTGGGGAAACAACATCTTTTGGCATCTATACTATATAGTTAGATATTTTATTTATTACAAAATGTCCGCCAGAAAACCTCCTTAGGTATCCAGGTTGTAGAAAAACTCTAATTTTCCATTTTATATGGAGGATATGTTCTGAGTTCAGCAGTTTTCATTTATCTATACTTCCTTAAATATCCCGGTTTCCGATGGCGGAAACTTGCTGGAAATGTCCCAGTTACTGCAGGTTTCTGTTGCGGAAACACCATATTTCCGCACGGAAACCTTGCGGACACTTGTAGTAACTGGGACATTTCCAGCAAGTTCCCGCCACCGGAAACTTCATGTTTCCGCATATGGGAACTAGGGTTTTTTTTGCAGTGCTAAATGCTGTTTTCCTCCTTCCAAATAACTCCACATGATACTGCGCTCATTTTGCAATTCCAATTTGCGTTATTTGTTATTTGATGATAGAAATCCCTATGCATATGTATTACAAACAATGGTTTTATTAAATAAGTACAATAGGTGTAACAAAATAAACAAAAACACCAAAAACGCTTGATATATGGTACTCTGATATATATAGTAAACACATGGAAAATGATACAACATCGACAAATTTACTAAAAATTTTAAAGTTGTATACCCTACAATTCGTTATAATTTCACAAAAAAAACCCGCATTTTTCTCGTATGGCTTAAGTTATTTTAATAACATTTTTGTTTCTTCAAACCCTAAGAGATATCAAAAAACAAATTCTTCGTGAAAAATAAGGGTATTCCATAAATACAACCATAACCTGACTCCATGCGCAGTTTAATCAAAACAAAAACGATAAAGGGAGACTCCAAACGAAAACAATTTAAGTAAACTCTAACTTTTAAAACACATGAATGCAGAATTTTTAAGTTACCCGTCAAGTTTATTTACCTCGCCCAAATTCCGAATTTAGATCAGCTGATAGGTTGGTTATAAACATTTTGTTCAAAAACATCGCCTTTAAACAGCCAAATCTCACTTACATGTAATACGACGATTTTGATCACAAGATTTGCACCCTTTTTGAAATATGTTTAGGCTTATATATGTATTCAACACAATTTAGAATAAATATACCTACAATATCCACTGTACTAGTTAACATAAGGTACATGTATACAACTTTTTAAATTTTTTTTTTTAATTTTTATTAACAATATAAACCCATTTACAGAATCGACATAATCCCGGGTCAGGAGAAGTCGATAACATGAATGATATAAGTTACGCATGATATATAAGCAAAATCATATGAGTGATCAAAAGTACATACACATTTTAATCATGCATGAAAACATTTCATATCTACAAAGAAAAAACAAAACATATAATATCAAGATCATCATCATGAATATTATATTAAAGTTTGTTTGATACCTTTACAAAAATATCAATATTCTTCAAATTTTGTGAGTTACATTTCTTTAGTACCTTATGATAGGTCAATAGTTCGTTTTTTATATGTTGTGTAATGCCTTCTTTTGTTTCATTTTTATTTTTCAATCTACAAAACATTTTGAATTTGTAGATACGAAAGGCAATGAATGAAAGTAAAAAATTCAATATCCGTGTTTTATCATTTGTTTCTTGGTAGAATCCAATAACAATGTGCTTCCAACTAATATCAAATTTTAAAGAAGAATTGGAAGATAACCAAATGTCCTTGACATTGGAGCCGTCAAAAATTAAATGTTTACAGTTTTCAGTTTCATTTGGACATGAACTGCACATACTACTAATATTTTGAAGCATTTACTTAAAAATGATTTGTTACTGAGCAGGTTGTTCAGAAGTTTATAGTTAAATTCTGACAATTTTTTATCAAAAATCAATGATATTTTATGCTTGTAAATCTTTGTCCATGATGATTTACATAAAATATGAAATTCTCTTTCATAATAAGGCTGATAGATTGGTATACGTGATTTTTTGTCACATAAAACTTTATAAAATATCTTTGAAATGCCTTTCTTTAAATCCAAAAATTTATTACCGTAAAGGAATCGTGGTTTTTGATGTGAGTTTGTAAGAAATGGTATGATTGAAAGGTCATATTTATTAACATATTCTTTGAACACTGAGTGGAGTATCTTGTATTGGCAGAGCCAGTTGCTTTTGTTTTGTAAATTTTCAAGAAACCACTGGATTGGTTTTAATCCATTGGCATCACATATGTCTTTTACATATCGAAGATCACTATAGATCCACTCTGTAAAAAATAATGATTTACCTTTATGTTTAAATAAAGTATTGTTCCATATTGGTTGCTGTAAAAATTCTGTGACAGGTAAGTGTTTCTGTATATGCTTGCATTTATTGTAGCATATAAAAATTTGTTGATAAAAAGTAGGAAACTTCCTAATTAAATTGTAAATTTTTATATCTGTTTCATTAGTTAGTAGAATATATCTAAGGTCGATATTATTCTGTTGACATAAGGCATCTATATATTATTTTAATTTTCCATTTGAATTTAATAATTTTTGAACCCAAGATGCTTTTATCGATTTGAACTTTGATTCTATATCTATCACACCGATACCGCCTTCATTGATGTTGCGTATTAAAGTATAACGTTTAATACGGTCCTTTTTGTTCCATAAGAATGTAAATATAAGTTTATTAATTACTTTTATTTCCTCGTCTTTTGGTAAAGAGAGAACAGAAATTCTATATAAAATCTTCGAGAGAGCTAATGTGTTTATCACACAGGTTTTTCCAAAAAGAGTAAGATTTCTTGTTTTCCATGCCTCAAAGAGTTTTTCCATGTTGTTAATGCATTTTATAATATTATTTTCATAACACAGTTTCTTATCATGCCCAATGTAAATTCCCAGCGTTTTAATGCATGATGAATTGATATTAATGCCATGAATTTTCTCAGTAAATCGTTGTCTTATATTTCCCGTTAAAATACATTCTGATTTTGATGTGTTTAGAGTCATCCCAGATACTGAACTGAATGTGTTTATGACACTGATAGCATTATTCATGGACTCTTCATCTTTTAAAGGAAGTGTGCAGTCATCTGCATGTTGGACAATTTTTATTTCGTTTTCTTTTACATCATTTATCATGTTTATACCTTTGATGTTATTATTTTTTCTTATTTGAATTGCAAGAATTTCAGTTACGAACAAAAAGATTAGTGCGGAAATGGGACACCCCTGACGGATGCCCCGTGACATTTTACAAGTTTTTGATATCCATCTATCATTTTTTAATCTAAAGATAGGATCTCTGTACAAAATATTTAACCACTTTAGGAAATTATTACCGAAATTAAAAGATTTGAGTGCTTTAAACATAAAATTCCATTCGACAGAATCAAAAGCCTTTTGAAAATCTAAAAACAATAATATACCATCTTCAATAGACTTGTCACAATACTCAAATATATCTGCTATGATCCTGGCATTCATTCCAATAAATCTACCTTTAATATATGCAGATTGGTCGTTCGATACTAAATTGCTTATAACTTTTTGTAAACGTCTTGCAAAGGTAAAGTCTATGATTTTATAATCGGTATTGGTTAAACTGATCGGTCGATAATTTTCTAACATGTGTTTATCTCCCTTTTTGAATAAAATGGATAATACCGACAGCCTCTGAGAAAAAGGTAATTTATCTTCATCAAAAGACTTTTGAATTGCGAGATAAAAATGCGTTTTAAGTTTTGACCAGAATTTTCTGTAAAACTCGCTTGGTAGCCCATCTAGCCCTGGACTTTTGTTATTTTTCATTGCAAAAAGTGCATCTGAAAATTCATCCATAGTCGGAAAAGAATCAAGTAATTGTTTGTCTTCATCATTTAAAAAGGTGTCAACATCGACATCAGAAAAAAATCGATCTGTATTTCTATCATCAATATTTTGAGATTCATATAACTTTTCATAAAAATCGCACATTTTGTTTAATATCTCATCGTTTTGAGTAATTAAACTCCCATCGTGTTTTCTAAGCCTTTTAATTGTGTTACAGGTCTGTGTTTGATTTTCTAATCTCAAAAATACGACGTATTTTTTCACCTTGTTCGACCCATTTAGCCCTAGATCTGACTTGAGCTCCTTTAGATTTTTCATTTAATATAGTTAACAGGCATTCCTCGAGGTAGCGTTTCCTGTTCACATCAATTTCATTCGAATCAAGCATTTCTATTTCATTAATTTCATTTTCAATTTTTTATCCTTTGTTTAAATGATTTTCCAAGCCTCTTAGAGAAGTTTAAACAAAACATTTTAATTGATGATTTTATATTTTCCCAATCACTTAAGTTTTCTAAAAAAGAATTCATAGAACAAATAAACTCACTGTTATCAAGCAAAGATGCGTTGGATTTCCCACGTATGTTGCCGGATATGTCCAGTGTAAGTTTTAAACACAAATGATCAGACATTCTAACACCATTTGAGTGAGAACCAGGAACTCTCCTAACTAATACATTATTAGGTGTAAAACAAAAATTTGATGATATGAAAATATAGTCGATTCTCGAGCTTGGAATATTTTCACCATTACACCAAGTAAATCCTTCTTTGGTACATAAAGACCTCCATATATCAGTTAAGGCAAAGCTATTAATAAAAAGCTTAAGTGTACCCAGACTCCTATCTGTACTATTATTGTCTAATTCACAATTAAAATCCCCAGCTATGACGACATTTTCTTTATTATAAGTATATTGATTACACCATGTTGAAAGTCTTTTAAAGAAATCATTTCTCTCCTTTACTTGATTTGGAGCATAAACATTTACAAAAGTGAAAATGTACTCTTCAATTTTGAGATTAACCAGGAGTCTTCTACCGTCTATTGATCGGTGTACATTCAAAATTCCAACAGGTAAATTTTCTCTAAATAGTAAGGAAACACCCTTACTGTATTGAGAATCAGAGAAACTATGTAATATTTTACCATGCCATCTTGAGTTATAGATGGACTCACTTTTTTCAATGAAGTGGGTTTCTTGCAAAAAATTATATCAGCATTTATATCCTTTAACCATGTGAACAATTTTACCCTTTTTTTATAAGTATTTAAACCTCTACAATTGATTGAGAAAAGAGAAAGATTACTCATCGTCTAAAGAAAGTACTAACTTAATCAGACAGTCAAGAGAGATAACTCTTACTTAAAGTTTATGACTTCTTCGAGCGAAGCGGGGTAGGGCCACTTGACGTCTGGATACTTGGAGTTCGGCTCCACTTTCTGTATACAACTTTAAATTTAAAAGAGATGGCGTCTCTGGTCGCCCACATATGTATTTCGCAACCGTTAGTCCATAGTGCGTCGGTTATATTAACTCTTTGTCGGGCAATAATCAAAACCGTGTCATAATGTCATCACCAAAGTTGTTACAGAAAAAAAAAGCAGTTTCCCTTTAGTTAAGCACAGATAAATATGTTAAAAGATAATCACTTATTAAAAGAATTTGATGTATTAGAAGAGGTGTCTTATCATAGAATTTCACTTCGGTGGTTTATAGTATTATATTGTATTTGTGTCTGCGAAGAGAAGGGAAGCATTTTAGTCATTTACAGTATCCGTCAACAGTTGAGATTGAAAAATGTGACAAGACCCCTTACTCTTGATGATTCCTTTTTTTTTTTTTTTTGTTATTGTTTTTTGTTGGATTTTAAATGCTGCTATAGAGATCCATACACAGCATGGTAAATATGTAGAAGTGCGAAAAACTTTCTTTTTTACGTTATACCAATAGTTATGAACACGGTTGGCGCATTATACATACTTATAATGGCTTTATTTATTTATTTTTTTTTTTCTGATTTCGTGTAAATAAATTTTTGCAGTTATGATTGTACGCATATTACATTTGGTGTTGTGAAAATAAACGAGTCGGGTAGTACACATCTGGGACACGCGAATGAACACGGTAGAGAAACACCTTTCGAACTGATGACATTCAAAACTGATAATGTTTTTGGAATAGTCCCTTTCCGAAAATCACATTTTGTATAACTGAGGATTAAAATCCATAGCTTTATATATTTTAATCTGTACTCAATATATGAAATCTATGAAAACTGGAGAATGACACACATATACAAGAATGTTTTGTCCCCTACATTCGATGCATATGTCAGCTCCTCATGTATATCAGCTTTTGGTGTACTCAAACATTTACAATTTTGACGTTTTTTCAAATGAATTGTTATCCATTTATACGACAAATCATATGGAAATAATTGTTATTAAATGTTATCACTAGGCCGAAAAATGTTGTCAGATTTGTATAGCCATCTTGGTTTTCATGAATAGTCATGACACACTACTGGGCGATATTCAATTTATCTAGACAGTACCATAACACCCCCCCCCCCCCTCATCCACATATAGTCAATAAAGTTCATTTTTTGAATATAACTCCTCAGATATTTTACACGTAGGTGAATGTGACGTAACCGATGGGTATCAGAGACGGTTTGGCATCGGTGCATTATGAGGCGGTAGAAATTGTTTGGATAATATAAAAATTGTGATCTAGAAGTATGTATGTTTATTTATTCATTTCGTTGAAATCGAAAAAATAATTTTGACATATTTTAAAATCTTTTCGGACTTTTAAATTTCCATGCATAATAGAATGGTTTTCATCAATATTTCTCATATGGTTGAATTTTAGAGGCACTGAAATTCTTATTTTCGCCAAAATATAGTATAACAATTTTTAAAAAAAATAACAAAGTTTTAGTTTATGGACTTTTTCTTGAAGTTTTTAAAGATTGCAAGAAAGGAAGAGTGGGGGTTGTTCTTTTTTCACTGCTTCAAGTTTTACTCTAGAACGACACGATGGATTTTAATGAAACTTGGTATATATTGAGCGCGTGAGGTCGTGTATCACACTTTTTTTTATCATTTTGTCTAAATCTGTTATAAAAGTTTTGTTCTCAAAAACCACCGTATGGATGATAAAACAAGTTGCATCTGCGTGATTAATAAGGATGTATGTTTCAGGTTTGTTCATTTCGTTGAAATCGGATAAATACTTTTTACATACTTTTGGACTTTTTATGAAACGTTCTAAAATTATCATAAATCTTCAACATTCCGGTGAAAATTCAATTTTTGTGGGTTTTTTCAGGTCCATACCTTTTGCTCAATATTCTGTTTACCGTGGTTATCGGAGCACCGTTGCTTTTTATGCTGCTCTCCTTGGGGCAATACTGCAGTTCAGGACCGCTAACATGTTGGAGATTTGCCCCAATATTTTCAGGTAAAGTACATTATGCCTTTACAACTAGGAATTGATCATCTTGCGCAGATGCAGATCCATGGATTCCATAAGAATTCCAAACGTAATCATTCAATTTTAGGTTCAATTAGCTGTCCTCTTATCCATAGAATCTTAATATATTAATTATTAGTTCACTAAATTATTGATTGTGCATTTACCTCAATTTGTGTAAAATATTTCTGCAATATTGTGTAGTAGGATAGAAACGTCTTCAATATTATTTAGTAGTCTGGTTATTTATCCAACCGGGTAGCCTTTACATCGTGTCAATTGCCTAATCATCACACGAAGTCTGTCCCTGGCCATCACTGATATATGTATGTTATACTTTTTATATGTTTTATTGCAGGACTTGGATTAAGCTTTTGTATATATGAATTTCTCCATATCCTGTACATCGTACTAAATTCCACATGGATGCTACTCTTACTGTCAAATATTGGGAGAATATTAGATGCAGATTGTAGCACTCACGACAGTAAGTAAATCAAGAGAAGCACCCCCACCCACTTTGAAAATCTGTTCTTTGCATTTAAAAATTGAAAAGTGCACAATACATATAGAATTTTGCATAAAAGAAAGTTTAGTCATGACATAAACGTTTTTTTTTTTCAAAATGCATTTATATAGTTATTATATTTTAACACCCATAGCAGATTATAATGCTTCTTCTTTTAGAAAATTATAAACATTTTATTTCTTTGATAGGCATACAATGTTTTTATATACTCAACTACATGATACATATTTCAACGACAAAATTATATATGTTGTAACTGATTACTCAGAGAAAGCCCAATATTACAAATTACTCACTGTGGCCTCTCACATATTTTGAGTTCGAAGTTGATCTCTTGTTATATAAGACGAATTTCTTGTTGCTTGGCTAGTGAGTATATCTTATAGAATCAGTTCCTTAAGTTTTGTGTTTCTGGAATATAATTCCGGATTCATCAATCGCGAAGCGGTTATTGAAAAACTGGCGCGGCGAACAAAAAATATATTCAGTGAACACAAAAAGTAAATGTCCATAAACATATACAATAAGACACTTTCCTTATACTTACGTCATCAAATCCTGTTAAATAGTTTTGAAATGAACTTTGTGTAATAAATCAAATTTCCGGTTGGATCTACAGATATGTTTCCGAAACACCATGTTTTACTTTTTAATTCTCCCAACCATATGTAAAGAAAATACTCAATCAATAGGATTAAAATTTATTTAAAAGCAAAATTCTGACATTTAATTAAAAAACCAATGGCAGCGATGGATAGTACTGGGATTATTTTTCGTAATGAATAAGGCAATTAAAAAAGAAATTTAAGATGTAAGTGTTCGGCAATGGACATAATAAACAATTTCTTATGATGATAAATGACTCCCTTTGTCATCCATCTTCTGGTCAAGATATAAGACACCAGCATCATTGTTGATGAAAATAGTTAATTTACTTTTTACAAGGATACATATATTACAGATGACATTTAAAGGTCATATACCATACAATATCTTACTGAAGAATAACTGATGAAGGATTTCGAAGAATTATGTCTCTTAGTCCACTCGATGATCACGTGACTGGATGTTATGAACGACGGTGTTACTAAACAGCAATGACTGATGATTGAATTACACCAATACGCGAATTAATGCACATGGAATTTTTCATATGGGATCATAGATGCATTTTTCTGTAAGCAATTACCCAACAGTGGTTGCTTGATTTGTCGATTAAAAAGTCGCTTTCTACAATTGTCTTATTATGTCACGACCTGGCAGCAATCAAATCTAGTTAAACACAATATTAAATATAATTAATTGAAAACAGATTTGAGAAATAGATGGGAAAGAATAAGAAAAAAATTATATCTTAAATTACGCAATGATACCCATGATCGAATAAAGTGGAACTAATCATGATTCTTATATCCTCTTATAGTGATGTAAAGAAAATTTGTAAATATCTTGGTGTCACGATCTTTTTGACAAACAAAACTGAGGAACGACTAAATTGAGTAAAGATTGTAAAGAAGACTCCTCTTTTTTCTTAAACCAGTTTACCACACCAATTGGGTACCGTTTGTTATTCAATTACCCATAAGTAACATAAAAAACTATACCATCACTAAAGTACTCATAAATTTTTAACATTTATAACCCATAAAAGTAGATACATTATTTGCTATTTAGTCCCATTTTACCCAAAATAATGAATCCATATTTCCAGAGACATACACTACTTTCAGCGACTAGAAAGTAACCACTACTTCCAGAAACATGCTGCACAAACTTTTGTTATGCAAGTTTCGCCTTGCATAGCGGTCATAATACTCTTTGAGTTGACGGCGCTGATAGCCCTGTCGTTAAGGCTTCTGCTTTTATATCACGACAAGTAACTAGGTCAAATCGCCCTCGCACTAAAATTTTTATATTTTTTGTTTTATTATTAATAGCCTTAGCATTTTACCTATTCAAAGCAAAATTCTTTTAAACACAACAGTTCAATTTCATTTCATCAATGGCAGAAGCAGCTTTATTTAGGGTCAATCCAGGTAAACCTGCTTCGTTTACAACTCTTATTACCAGGTGATTCTTTAAGCAATTTAAAACACCATAGACTGATTATGTAGGCAATTTTACCATAGACTAGAAGCAGTCAAGAAATTGTCCAAACTTAATTGGTGTTTATTTAACAATTAAGATCGGTAAATTAAAAAGTAAAGAATTTGCCGTCATTTGCACAGCCGGTGTGGTCCGACAATGTAGGACTTTTCACAATTAGTCCATAGGCTGGGGTGGTTTTCGTGTGCATACGAGAGGCCCGAAGTTACTCATCAGATTATTGAAGTCCAACATCTGGGGGAGAAGAAAAATGAGGATATATATTTGAGATCTTGGCAATAATTGTGAATACCTTTCTTTATGACTACCGAGTGCAATTTTTTGGGGGGTGGGGGAACTAAAAGTATTATATCTCCGAAAATATTTGACATTAACCCTTTTGTAACCTATCAATATGTATGCGAGAAAGTATACTTTTAAACGAATAAAAAAGATTTTTGATTCAATCAATGTTTACCTGACCAAAAATAGTGGAATTCGAAAAACGGTGAAAAAGAACATAATTTTACAGCTATTTTGTTGGCATTATTTGAGAGGCTGTATCGATGAACCGAGGGTCTTTTGGGGCTTTAAAGTTAAGAATACTAAATACCAAACAGATATATTTCATTAAAAGCTCCCTTGATAATAATATATTGGACAACAACAAATTTTAGATTTTAATTTTAGAAAGATACACTGAAATGCTTAAACTACAATTTGTTTATTTTCCAATATACTATCATTAAGGCAGCTTTTATTGAAATAAATCTGTTTGTTGTTTCTTAACTTTAAAGTCCAAAAAGAGTCTCATTTGAGCGATACATCTTGCCAAACAACGCCAACATACTTTAGCTGTAAAATTATATATCCCCTTTTTTCTGAATTTCGCTGTGTGGGTCAGGTATATAATGATTATATCGCAAAACTTTTTAAGTATGGTTTCTCACAGATATATTGATAGGTCACAATAGGGTTTATGTCGAATACTTTCAGAGTTATAAGACTTTAAGTTCCCCTACTCCCTGAAATTTGAATTTAAAAAATTGCGCTCAGTAGTCATAAAAAGAGGCTATTTTCTCACTTATTGCCAGGATCCCAAATGTCTACCCTCATTTTTCTCATCACCCTTATGGTGGACTTTGATAATATGAAGAGTAACTCCGGGCCTCTCGTATACACACAAAAACCTACCCAGCCTAAAGACTAAATGGCACGATGATCTCGAATTTGATCAGTTTGATTCAAAAGGTTAGAAACTTAATTGCTAAGATTATTTTGATTTTTTTTTTTCTTTTTTCTTTTTTTTTGGGGGGGGGGGGGGGTTCGTTTGTGGTAATATGCCATAAATTTCAAATGATTCTTTCAAAAGGGATTGCCCATGTTAACCCCCCCCCCCCCTCTTTATTTACTATAGTTTAGGAATAAATACTCGAACCAGTCCCTTATGTTTCGTTGAATGTACAGAAGCAGTATCTTTAAAGAAAACAGTATTTAATATAAGTAGCATGCTAGATGTGCAATATCCAATAGTAATTTTGCTATAGGCAGTAAAGAATCGGGTTATTTGGCCACAAAAAATGCACCTTAAATGGTGTTAAACTATAAATTACTGCTTTGTTTTCTCCTAGTGAAACCACATGTTGTCTTTCCCTCATTACTTACTGAAACCATTTCAAATGGTGAAAAATAAAATTTCTCTTCAGAAATAATATAAAAAGGTGCGAGATATAAGGATATCACCTTTTTAACTAAAAGAATCAATGAGCGCCTACTTATCTAAGTCTGATGCATAGAGGACGCCATTTCTGCTCCATGAAAATTAACAGTGTTGCACTTATACTGATAAAACGAAAAGAACTAGACCTGCGTTTATATCCAATGTGTGTTGTCTGTTGAACTGAGAGTTTATTGTGTTTAGTAATAATGAAAGTAATATTATGTATCAACACTTTTATTCAGATTGCAGTAAAAGTTTAGGGCTAATTTTCGAGTAAGTATATCATTATTAATACAGGAATATTATGTCTCCCTATATTATATTTAATGTTTTTAATATAGTTCACTTTCAATAGTAGAAAGTACTTCATTACACTGATGTAGTTAGACAAAAGCAACCATGAAACTGAATACACATTCAACTGATCTGTTAATAGTACAGTTATGTCATTTTAGTCTTAATCGGTTTCAAGAGGGAATAAAATAGACATTTTTGTCAATGAAATGTAAAGTATTTGTTTGACAATGAATAATGGCAAAGCCCTATCGCTGACCACCTTTTTGATTCTGTTATACAATCCATTCTTTGTCATCCTAGAAAATGAACCTAGAATTATCCTCATGCTGAAATGGCATATCTCATGGGTAACATGTTTATAAACCGCCTAATTAAATACTGCTCATTTTAACAAGAACAATGGATAACATTGTCATTAAGGTGACAGTACATAAGCAAATCTATTTTGATGGTAGGCACCATAATGAATTGGACACAGTAACAGTGACCTACCATGTCTGAGAAAAGCTGGGATACATTGCAAATATAACAGCATATCTGAATAACCAAATACATATTTCACATACAGTATCTGTAATAGTGTGTAGTCTCAAATAAAGGCCAATTTGACAGTAAAACAATTAATATATTGCAAACTTACCTAGGTGATCCATCCCTTCGCTGTGGATCGCCTCGTAAATATATATATATATATATACGGTGTGCATATTGGAACGGGAATGCTGTTCAAAACAATTACAGGAGATATGGCCCTTAGACTTAGAGTTTCGTAAAATAACTTCTCTTTGCATCTCCTCCTAAATCATTTGGTAGATTTAGATGAAACTTTGTATCAAGAAAGAAGACCCTATACAGACGTGCTGTCCAAAATCGACAAGAGTTATGTCCCGTGGACTTAAAGTTTCTTAGACTTTTTTATGCAGCATATCTTGTTCTCGCAACTCCTCTAAACCCTTTAAAAGATTCTGATGAAATATGGTACAATGAAAGAACACCGCATGCCGATGTGTATATACCCTCCAAAACCATTTACAAATAATATGATGCTCGGATTTAGATTTTCGTATGCAAAATACTTTGTCTTTGCAACTTCTTCTAAAACCCTAGGGGATTTTGTTGAAACTTAATAAAAAGAAAGATCACATTATGAAAATGTACACATTTAACCGGAATTTTCACATCTCCTCAATATTTGATACAATTATAGTCGGTATTTTTATGAAAGAAGGGGGTGTCAAGATTGGAATTAATGGATGCTCAAAGAGGATCAATTATTCTGCAAGCAATTTATGAAGAAAACCGAACTACATGTATTTAACAAGTATCAAATGTATTGTACATTTACCACAATTACATTAAATATTTAGTTCACATTTGTATTAACAACTAATATAAAAAAAATGCGGGCATATTATGTGCAGTTCAACGGTGCCGTATATTTTTCTGTGAACGCATGATGGCATAGGCGCATCTGAACCCGACACCCTCTGCCTTGCACTCGCTCATGTTCGTTTTGTTTATGTTATCCTGTCCTTCATACAAAGGATGAAATTTTCTCTCAACTATTAGGCATGTGCATATACTGGTGGACACCATATATAACTGATAATTCTAAATTCTTACTGAAGAGATTTCAGAGATTGAATATTTACAGAGTTCGCCTTGCTGCTGGAAAAGTCCACCATATTTATCCACATCTGTTTATCATAGTGAGTTTGAAAGAAACAACAACAACAACTAAACCAAACAAAAACAAAAAAATATATTTACCTTGTTTAGTTATTTAGACCAAGTGTCGCAGAATTTATTTGTATCAGATAGACTTTCAGTAAAATCAACATGGCGTCTTCATAACGACATATTTTATACAATTATAACAACATTCATACATGATTCTATATTTCAAACTTCGATATGATATGTTACATTCCAAATACTTGGTACTTTGTATAGAGTAAAAGGAAATACACGTAGAGCACAACAATTATGTCTATATCAGTCAATCTGATCTCCTTTATTAGTTTGATATCATGATATCTTTGACAAAACAGTGACGTTTTTGGAGAAACACGTGGTTATAACGACAACACAGAACTTTATGGACCTATCGACGCAGAGAAGGCAGGAGCTATGTTTGGAATTTATTTGATCGTTTTTGCATGTCTGATATTTGGAGTCAAAGTTTACGGAAAGGTAAATCATTACTCGGAATTTGGTGTTTCGTCCCTTTCATGAGATTTGGTGCTCGTTTATGTAAAAGCTAATTTAAGTTGTCTTGTTGTAGAACAGGGATTATTGAAAAAAAGAGATCACTCACGATAAGATATGCACTATAGATAAACTTATGAACCAAAATGTAATAATATTTATATGTGTATTGATTTAATGCATCATATGAGGTATTTTGACAACTTATGTGTCTTCTGTATTACTGACGGCCGAAACTGAAAATCCAAGATAAAATATTTGAAAAGCAAATTAATTAATAAATTCATTTTAGAACCAACGAACCAATCTAAATTCAGCAAGGGGGAACTACTACAAAACTTTCGACAATGTACATTTGAAGTATATATTAGGGGTTAATACAAAAGCATCGAAAAGAGTATTCATTTTTTTATCTATAAAATACATTTTGATTACTAGCTAAAACATTGATGAAAGAATAAGAGTAATGAAAATAAGGGTAATATTATACAGTCATCAAGATATACCTCCTCCACGATGTTTCATATGATTTAGCTACATTTTCACTGAAGGTCGCTTTACATGAAAACAATATAAAGCACTCACAAAAGAGAGTTTTATTCGTGAGCAAACACCTTCATAACTGTAGTAATGGCAAATTTAAGGTTATGCCTATATACCAAACAGACAGCTATTTAATCATCACGATCAAAGAACAGTCTCATTAACAAATATAAACCTTCCCTCACGTTGTGAAATGAGGGATTATATCAAATACTTTTCGTAAAATGCTTACTATATACTTTATCTGGTATTCTACAGTTATTATTATTATCTAAGAATATGTGTATATATACATGTATATTTGCTTGTTGTATTATTCTGCTTCATTGCTTTCATCTCTATTTATCACATGTTTTTGCTGTTTATGCAGTGAAATATCACTATGTTATAAATTACTTCATGACATAGGTGACGTCAGAGTTTACTCCTTGACCCGTGCAGATGATGACGCCATTGTTGTGTCAAGTCGGTGTTTGATGAAATAAAAACCTTTAAACTGAGTGCAAACATGTGCTAAAAAGAATCTGAAATGACTTTTCATTTCATACGATAGTTTTGAAACTTATATATATCTATAAATATATATATATATATATATATATATATATATATATATATATATATATATATATATATATATATATATATATATATATATATATATATATATATATATATATATATATATATTTGTTTGTTTGGTTATTGTTTTACGTCACTCCACGATTATTTCACGTATATGGTGACGGCATCTGCCTGATGCATTGCATACAAATTTAGACCTTTGCAACGGACCCACCCGAAGCAGTGAGGGATCTTTTACGTGCCACGCCTACCGTGACACGGGACCTCGGTTTTTACTGTCTCATCCGAAAGACAGAACACCGGTGTGCCCCGGGCGGGAGTCGAACCCGCGACCTCTCGATCACGAGCCGAGCACCTTATCCACTAGGACACACCGGCTTATATATATATATATATATATATATATATATATATATTATATATATATATATATATATATATATATATATATATATATATATATATATATATATCTATAAATATATTGATTATGATTTGCCTTCAAATCTTCAACCAAGTTTAGGTTATATTACACTGGTCTAATTATCTTATCTAACTTTCGTTTCTGTTATTTCTTTTTCATTTTATTTCAGCTTACTTATATAACAACAGTGTTCCCGTCTGTAGCGATTGTAGCGCTTTTTATAAGGGCAATTACCCTGAAGGGAGCCATGTCTGGAATAGAGGCTTATTTTACTACAGATTTCCGTATCATGAAGAAATACGAGGTATATTTCCTTCCTTTATGGAGTAAGAAAGTACTTCACTTTACGTAAAGGGCATTTTGAAAAGGTGCTTTCCTGCTTTTTATTAGAAATGTTTCACTTTCTGCATATCACAATGTTTTACTACTTCATTTTTTGCAGTTTCTTGAATTATCATATCTCACCATTGTAAGTTGACTATACCATTACTAAACAAATGAACTAAATTGACACCTTCCACTTCAACTTTAAACTAAACATAGTAGATAACTCGCTCAATTTCTATGGTCTATTTTGAATATGTATTTCAAGATGTAAATTAAAAGACAACAATACAAAAATTACCAGTACAGTAATTAAATTCAATCATCAAACATTAATTAAAGAAAATTGGTAGGAATAATATACAGTCAAACCTCCTTATCTCGAAGTCGGAGGGACCGTGGAAAATACTTCGAGATATCCAAATTGCAGTTTCATTTGACATTTGTGATTATTTTAGTAGATGTATGAGATATACATGTATTTATCAATAAATACGCATGAAGATGTGCATATTGTATTGTTCCTAAATAATTAATCTAAATCACATCATACCTTTTATATTTTATGAATATATAGAGAATATACTCCAAAACTGAAAACGTCATGTTTCCTTTTCAGTAACATCGTAATTTAAATCGAATACTGGATATAACTGTCTTATACTATACCTAAAACCAAGGACGGGCTAACACGTAAGACTAGATAAAAACACACGTCATAATTTGATTTAACTACTATTACTTTGCATAAAAATACATAGACATACACATGGATTGGAAATAGTAATAATTAATGAACAGTGTAAAGAAATTTCTTAAAATGCAGATATGAAAAAGCATCAATTACAGTTAATGTTAATTATCTAATTTTGTGTCGAGTTTAATAAGCTATCATCATTTATTAATATTTGGTATAAATAACAGGGTACGCACGGACGAGATCGATTATGTAATTATTGCTTCTTTGTTCACCGACACGGTCAATTGATCACACCACGCGAGCGACCTGTCATTTAGGATAAACGCCGCGGGGAATATTGTCAATAAGAAGCCAACTTCGAGATAAACCGGGTAATGAACAGTGTAAAGAAATTTCTTAAAATGCAGATATGAAAAAGCATCAATTACAGTTAATGTTAATTATCTAACTTTGTGTCGAGTTTAATAAGCTATCATCATTTATTAATATTTGGTATAAATAACAGGGTACGCACGGACGAGATCGATTATGTAATTATTGCGGCTTTGTTCACCGACACGGTCAATTGATCACACCACGCGAGCGACCTGTCATTTAGGATAAACGCCGCGGGGAATATTGTCAATAAGAAGCCAACTTCGAGATAAACCGGGTAAATAAGAACTTCGGGACTTGAAAATGTATTCGAGATAAGCATGGTATTCGACATATCAGTGTTCGACACATCAGGGGTGAATTTAATCATAATATGAAGGATTTTTTTGGGGGGACCGACGTTCGACTTCGAGATATCCCCGGTATTCGAGATATCAGTGTTCGAGATATCGAAGTTTGACTGTACATATTAATAACAAAATAAATATTAAAAGTATATATTACATGAAATTTGCAAGAAATTTAAAAAAGTACATGTATACAACAAATATAACATACCAATACTATACAAAACATTTCAGTATATTGATTGATTGCTTGATTGATTTTTGTTTAACGTCACACCACGAATATTTCACGTATGTGGTGACGGCATCTGCCTGATGCTGGGTATACAAATTTTGACCTTTGCAACGGACCCATCAGATGCAGTGAGGGATCGTTAACGTGTCATGCATACCACGACACGAGACCTGGGTTTTTACGGTCTCATCCGAAAGACAGGACACCGGCATTACCAGAGTGGGACTCAACCCCGGCCTCCCGATCAGGAGTCCAGAGCGATACCACTAGGCCACACCGGCTTCATTTTAGTACAACATGTATTATTATTTTATAGGATACTTACTCTAACAGGTATTTTTAAAAGAAAGTAGCAGTCTGTTCTGTAAATCTGAATGTCAGAAAATGAGAATTTTATCATCTTATGGATGATTACTCCTGACGTTTGCGCATTGCAAATGGTGTAAACGGAAACAAACTCTAAATCAATTCAAAATGGAAATCGAATCTCAACGTTTATTCTAAATTATCACATTATAACACTCAACATTATTGTCAATAAAATCTTATATGCATCGAGTCGTAACATGGACCTTTGGATCCTGAGATAAGAACACTATCAACATTCTTGGGAAGCGAAGTTATGGTTTTTGTTTGATTTCTTATTTATTTTATTATTATTATTTATTTTATTTTATTTTATTTTATTTATTTATTTATTTTTTTTTTTTTTGGTTACCATTATACTTTTAATATAGTAACATCAAGGACAGGATGTCATCTATAGGCGCGGGGTTCAAACACTCTTGGTTGCTTTTGCTGTTTCAAAGCTAAGTTTTGAACGTTTTCAAATGTACTAAATACTAAACGATCACATCATTGAAATAAATACTGCAAGCTCACATTGATAGAAATTAATTGAAGTCAGAAGTGGTTGAATTCCGATTTTTTCGACGACCGAGAATATTGAAAAAATCCTTGGATGACAGCTTTTTGTTTTTTGTTGTGTTTTAGTTTTGTTTTTGTTTTATTATTATTATTATTATTTGTTTTGTTTTTTATTTTTCATTTTTTTTTTAATTTTTTGATTTTAAAATCTTAAAATCCCTCTAAAAATAGAAGCAAAATCGTGTCTTCCAGTTTTGGATATAGCTTTAAAAAATCGACACTGACCCCAAATAATTTTACATCAAACCAATTACAATTTAAATACTTTAGAAAAAAACCCCATATAATTGGTTATTCTTGATACTCATTAACATATTAGTGATCATCCAAACGAACTTTATACCTTTTGCTTCCTTCAAAGCCGAAAAAGGTATTTCCTCATAAAACGGGTTTCTGTCAAAAAAAAAAAAAAAAAATGCATTTGTTCTGATGTTAAGATGGGCATACAAAGTATAAATTCAAAAGTGTACCATACCGTGTTTGGTATTTAAAACTAAGTTAATACCAACAAAAATGAAAATTAATTAAATGCATGTGACACTTTCTGTATAGAGTGAATCTAGAACATACATCTAATTCATGAAATGTTTCAATGACCCTGGTATAATTTGGATATTTTTGGCTTCAACAGCCAGTAAAACAGGAGACGCTTACTCCTCCCGAGCATCTGGTCTCGTTCCTGGAAACTCGTTTCATCTCGGACAGCTCAGTTCAATGATTGTCCATCATAGCATATTTTGTGTAGCACAATAAATACGATTATTTTTCTGCCGTATTTACGTGATATTCATAATGAAAACAACACTTATTAATCCACAAGGTATAGGCCACATGCTATGAAAACGAACTGTCATACACGGTATGAAAGACATATCCTGATTAACAAAGATAGAAGTTAAAGTTACAAATATAATAACGGGCTGAACAGACACAAAACGTTTTTCTCGCACATAGGCTTTTACAAATCTAATGCAAGGACAAAAGGTGCACTTCAGACGAAAGCATTATACGAGGTATAAAAATGAAATTTATCACAAATATGTGTATCCATATGGCATATTGCAAACTAAAATACGAAAGTAACTATAATAACAATTTATTTTGTGTAACCAGTTTATGGGCTATACATCCACGTTTTTCGTCTAAATTGTGGACAATGGACACATATCACAAAATTTTATAACTATGCTCTCTATATTGAAAATATTATTGTGTATGACATCCATGATTTAATCTCTTTCATCCCTAGACATGGATAGGAGTTTTCAGGACGTCATTAGCGATGACTCCGTTTCTTTCTATTGCATGCATTACCAATGGAAGTTACAATAAATTTAACAACGATACATTTCGGTAAGTTTTATCATTTATGCATTTTTGTCTTTTAGATTTCATACAACTTTATAAATAGTTTATTACTACAGGTGTTAAAATAATGATAAATATTAAATTGTTCACTGAGGGAACAGCAATTCAAAAAAGACACTTACTCCCCAGGGTATGGCATGCTATCTAAACTATGATTCGTTAGGTCTATGAACGTCCACCACGTCAAGTTTTGTGTGTACCACAGTCGCAAAAGACCTTTTTCATCGTAGTGAAGGTCATTTGAGTAACACAGATGATCCAAAGGTTATTGCATCCCATCCATCATTTGTCGAGAAACGTCTTTCATTCGTCGTTCATTAAGAATTAAACTTTTAAGCCCACTTAAAGCGTCTCTAGAATAGTAGGCACAAAGTAAGAATTTCATGATATCAAGACACTTTGGTCAAAATATTATTTCAAAAGCATTAAGTCTATGACAACCAATTTAATACTGTAAGTGTGCATCACCCGATACGTGGATGAGGTGAGGAATCAATGAAGAATACAGAATCAATGGATAGGACTTCACTGCATCGTTCATGAGATACTGCTAAAATCATGCGAAATTCGTAATTCGTATGTCCCTCTGACATGGAAAGCAATGTTCAATGGTAAGCAAACAAAAAACCCCGTAAATCAAAGTTAGGACTAGGTACCCCGCAAGATACCTGTTCTTTTTGACTATCCACATCAGTAATTTATGTTCAAAGAACACATACTTAATATAAGGCTGTTTGATAATGTAGATATAAATATATATATATATATATATATATATATATATATATATATATATATATATATATATATATATATATATATATATATATATTATATATATATATCACATTAGTATTGACCAATACTGTATAGAAAACAAATAACCCACCCCCCCCCCCCCTTTCCAAAAAGAAAAGTTTCAATCATATTTAGTCTTTTTTTTTTTGGACTACAATGTAAAAAACGAAGTACCGAATTGTAAACGATATCTCATAGTCCATGGAATAAAAGGACAATATCGTGTATATTGTCATATTCAGACAACCCCAATAAAATCGAGGTGTGACCAATTGCCCGGGAGGAGTAAACGTCCCCCGGTTGCATGCAACAACCGTCGCAAAAGTCCTGCATCCTTTCAAGTCGAGGAGGTAAATACATAAATAAACACGCACGAACACACGAAGAAGACAAGAACACGAAGTCAAATTTTCCCCTTCAATGCAAGAAATGCAAGAAATTCCGGTGTCGGAATCACACCTGAACAAATGTTCAATCTGGGAGTACCATACAATACGGAAGTCAGATATATTGTATCTCTATGATAATTACCATGTAAGACGATAGATAACTATGGCCATGTATTACTATGGACAACTATGGCAAATAAATGATCAGACAGTGCAACCTGCATTAATAGGTTACCATCTAAATCAAGTCACTTTTGAAATTCCCACTTTCTATGTTTTGTTTCAAAGCACCTTTCTATGTAGATCTTCTTTGAATAAGTGTCGTTTAATTTCTTCCAATTATTTATAAATTTTTAAATGTACGTCCTTTGATTGTTTTGCTGTTACGGGGAGTGGGAAGGTGGGCCCGTAAACCGGTTAACCACACCATTTGCAAGGCTTTTGTCACATTAAATGACCGTCCTAAGTCGGTATCGTAATTGCACTACAATCAAATATTTTTGTAATGTGTTGTATGTTCTAGTATATTATTGATATTCATGTATTGTATAGCTTCATGGTGACTTCTGCCACATAACTGAGCCAGTAACTCCTCTTTTTTCTTCCATAGGTTTGACAACACAACGGATTGGAAATTTCAGTAGGGTAGAGATAAATATCAGATAAAAATCACAAGATGAAATGAAAACGAACGTTTAAGTAGTATAATTTATCCAAAATATACATACACCAAATCAAAACAAATGTACACTAATAACCATTATTTTATGCTGGTTCTCACAGGGATACAGCCATGGCAACTATGTATAAAGTGGGATATATAGTATTTGCTGCATTATCAACGGTGGCCTTCAAGGGACATATTGCCTATATCTGGAATATTCCTGTATATTCGTACGCTACTGATGGCACCACTATGATGATTGCTACTTTATCAAATTTGCCATTATCTGCTTTCTGGATTGCACTATTTTTACTCACTACGTTTATCCTTTACTTAAATATATTGGTAAGTAAGGTTCAATGGTGTATATATAGGATATGAATTTTCAATGTAATTCAGCAGTATTTGTATTTGTATTTGTATCCATCTGTAACTCATAATGAATTGTTTTACAATTTTTCTATATATCAATATATTTCTCAGTCTAGATTTATTCAGGTCTTAAGTCAACGGAATTCCTCTTACTCATTATCTCCGTTAATATCTAAAAATTGAAAAAAAGAAATAGAGAAACTTGAGCAAGCATTTTATAGCCATGCAATTCATGGAATTGATAGCAGTATATTCTTGTATTTTAAATATGATATCACGTTTTATGGAGAAGTAATAGTTCCCTTTCAACCAGTAACCAGCAGAGTCATAGTAGTATAAATATGTCCAATTTAAATAAGTAGCAGTCTGCCGTTATACCATTATATCAAGAACGGTAAGGCACATATGTGAAATACAAATGTAATATAAATTATTTCAATGTTACCCTCAAAATACTGTACCGTGGTAAAATTTATAGACCGAAGAGTTCAGACTAAGCTCCATTTGTTCAAAACTTTTGTCACTGATTAGGCTTAAGTTTAATTTTGAAAGACCATATGACAAATTACTAAAGTTATAATGTTTTCATACATTTACTGATTACACTAACCGTAATTCATTATAAAGAAAATTTATGAAAGTTTAATATGAAATAATAAGGTAAGGTTTAACTACTGGTTATGTTTTGAACAACTGTCTACAGGTGTTTGAGATAGTAACATCTCCTGCATCAATAACTATACATGTCATGTATGGATGTATATCTAGATGACGACTCCCTAAATTCATATTGAACACACGGTACGGCTGTATATTTAAATTGTGTTAAAACAGGAGTATTGCAATAAAACTTACAACACAATGCACGTCAATATTTGCAAGTAATGTCTTTTTAAAACGATGACATTTGGGAAATGCTGACCTTTCTTGCACACGTGACCGTTATGACATGTTCTTCCATTTTCAGAACGGTGTTATCTTTGGACTGGTAACGGGCATCCACGATTTATTTCCAGTGCTGAGCACTTGTAAAGGATTTACATGGATATCCAGCATACTTACCAGTCTGAACAGAATGACCAGCACATTCAAATTAAAGATATTTCGAGGGAAAATTTTGTGGATTGTTATACTAGCGGTTATTTGTCTTGTTCTATTCCTGTTGGCTTTACCCATGACACGCCAGGTATGATCTATCGATACTAAACTTCGTGTTATTAAAACTGTAGACTCTGCATCTGAAATATATAGTATTCATATATTGTGACAACTATTGTAAATAAACAGGATAATTGTTATCGTTTTATCATATATATTATTTCAGTTTTGTTCCTTTTTATATTATAAGGGAATATCATCACAGAATTTCAGTAACCTGAATACGAAATTTTCGAATTTGATAATTAGCCATATTTTTCACTTCTTGTATTAATTTGTTGATTGGTTGGTTGATTGGTGTTTTACGTCGCTTTCAACAATTTGTCTGTTATATCGCGACATGGAAGCAGGAGGTAACCAACCTCTTAAACACAGTGGCGCCACCCGGGAATCGAACCCGGATCGTCGGCGCCGCAAGACAATCTTTTAACCACTACACCAAGCTTCCCCCTCTTGTATTAATTTGAAATCAGATCACAATAATACGTCTAACAAAATTCATGATATCATTTTTTCGTTGGTACAATGACAATGCCCATAATATGACAAATGACAAAAATAGCTGTATAATACCAATAATGAACATTTGACGTGAATATTTGATTTTCAACTTTTGTAGCTATTTGTATTTTATCATTATGGCTTATAAGATCACTACATTGTATTCTCCAATATTGGAATTTGAAAAACATATCAAAAGACGCTTTCATTTAAAAACTAAATGCGAATGATTTCAACACTCGCGAACGATTGTTTGATATACATTGTATTGACGAATGCGTATTTATACAGATTTACGTTCAAGTTGGCTTGGAAAATGTTAAAAACAAAATTTCAGTCAGACAATTTTGTGGAAATCAAGGTTTTGTCAGGAACTAACTTTTTATAGCAACTTTATTTTTACACACAATAGGGACAGTATCCCCAAATGTTCAGCTTCTTTGCCCAATTACTGCATCACTACGCCATTGGTCCATTGCATATTATCTGCTTATGCATAGCAGTGGTGCTCTTTTATGGTAAGTTCTGTAACATTTTACTACGTTTTAATTTCACTGCCGCAAGAACCAGCATAGGTCAATCGGTTAAATGATATGCTAGGGATCAAGTGGTCCCAGGTCGTTGGTTTTCTGTTTCGGATGAGGCAGTAAAACTGAGTCACAGTAGACGTGGCAGGTAAAAGATCCCTCAGTGCTTCTCGTTGATCCGTTACAAGTTTAATTTTTGTACATTGTTCATGCCGAAGCCGTCTCCGTTTAAGTGCATATATAATTTGATATGAAGCAATTGTCAAAGAAAAAAGAGGAGTTACAGGCTCAGTTATGTGGCAGAAGTCACCATGGAGCTATACAATACATGAATATCAATAATATACTATAACATATAACACATTACAAAATCTTTGATTGTAGTGCAATTACGATACCGACTTAGGACGGTCATTTAATTTGAAAAAAGCCTTGCAAATGATGTGGTTAACCGGTTTACGGGCCCACCTTCCCACTCCCCGTAATAGCAGAACAATGAAAGGACGTACATTTAAAAATTTATAGATAATCCTCCATGTAAAGAACAAGGGTCAACAGGTATCGCATATTGAGAGGTCATAAAAAGATAAACACGTTAGGTATAGTAAAACACATAATGATATAAAAATATATGCGACATCAACATGATAAACCGTGCTCTGCCAATCTGAAAGCGAGCTAAGACCCTAGATCTGTAGGAGTCCCGACTAACAGTCAGAGGGGACGAGGTACAGGACCATGTCTCCTCTGAAAGAGGTTTGGACAAGACCCGTCATATAGTCCCCAACGCCCTGTTAGTCAACGTTCAGGTAAAATCTGCATAAGGCTGTAAAGGGGCCAAAATACAAGACCTATAGTCTTTTTGATGATCTCAATGTCATATTGTCTATTTAGAAGACGTTTGACTATTTTATTACATGATAAAATAACGTTATCGGAGCCTTTTACTTTCCTTAATTTATATACGAGATCACCGTAAAAATTCGGATGGGAAATTCCATTGGATACATAGTGTTGAAAAGAAATATTTCCAAATTTAGATAGAAGTTCTGAATAAGATCTAAAGAATTTGCCGAATGTTTTTCTAAGCTTGTGATATCTGTAACTCCGAGTTATAAGTTTAGTAGTAATTTGTAAATTTCGTTTATGAAAATCCAAAACATCGGTGCAGCCTCTGACAAATCGAACTAATTGAGATATATAGATACCATATAATGGGAGTCGAGGGACATCGCCATCCAAGTAAGAAAAATTTACAATAGGAAATCCAAAATCCTCACGTTTATCATAAATATTAGTATATATTAAGTGGTTGATAATTTTGATGTTCAAATCTAAGAAAGGTGTAGATTTATCTCAAGTATTAGCTTTATTCAATTTGAGTTCTGGTGGATATATTTCTGATATAAATTGTTCGAATTCAGGGTTGTCGATAACCAAAATGTTCAGATATCAGCAAGTATTATTAAATTTGTCAATGAGATCGAAACATGTTGATTTTTGAATAGAAACCATAAAATCCCTCATATAACAATAAAGAAATAAATCTGCTATCAGAGGCGCGCAGTTAGTACCCATAGGAATCCCAACTATTTGTTGATATATTTTGCCATCAAATTGCACAAAAATATTATTCATGAGAAAATCTAGTGCTTAACATAATTCCTTGCAAGTCCAGTATTTATATGAAGTATATTGTTTGTTGGAAAGGAATCCGAAGTTATTGGAAATACATATGTAAGTTTTAGATTCTCTGTGAAAAAACCATTGTATAAGAGACAGCAACTTGCTTTTAATCAAATCGCGAGGGAGAGATGTATTAAGTGTAGAAAAATCAAATGTAGAAATTTGAGTCACTTTGAAATTTAGTGAAAGAAGTTTGTCTATAACTTCATGAGAATTTTTAATTGACCAAAAGTAATTGATGTTACTATTATAAAATGCGACATCACAATATTTGATAATATGATCTTTTATATCAGTTAGAGCAGACGTAATATGTTTCGATAGTACCGTAGTAGAGCAGTGGCTAGAATTAGATATGAAACGTGATTTATGTGGACTTTCATGTAGGTTTGGGAGCCAATACATGGCTGGTAGATCAGATTTATCAGTTTTAATTTTGAAGTCGGACAAGGTCATGAGGGGATCGTGCAAGGTGCTGTCTTTTAAGGAGGGCTTTCCACATATGTATGAGTGGAGATTAATTCGTTATTAATTACTTCAATATAATATAGTTTTCAAACAACTATTATGTTATTACCTACTTTATCAGCAGGAACAAAGATATATTTAGCATGTAAGTCAGCTATCCTCTTTTTAATAGAATTTACCAACAATTTATTAGGCTGTTGAAATAAATGCGGACTTTCCGTAAAGTTCTTAATACGGATATCGAGCATGAACCTTTACCTGTTCTTTTTTTTACACCAATGTTTACAATATGTAGTTAAAGCATCCTCTATAACGTCACGGCATTTATTGAAATCTATATCCTGTACGGTAACCTATATTTAGGTCCTTTTCCAAAAAGGGTACGCAATTTCTTGTCCGAAATACAGTTTAGGTCACCAGTAATAATATGACCTGCCGGTTTATAAAGATATTTAGAATTTTCACAAGAACACGACGAAGAAATAGAGTCTGAAATATCAGGGTTAGCTGTAACTCTATTATAATTACAAATAAGATTTCTTATAGGCTTTTTGTACTGGTAACAAATTAGTGGAGGTTCTAAATTCTCAAAATATTGGGGGATTTTAGATGTGACTCTATGGTCACGGAAAATATTAGAAATGTTAAGTAGATCGAAGCTTTTATTAAGGGTTCGCTATAGTTAAAAACATAAGAAAGATTAAAGTCATAATAATTAAATATACCATGTTATACATCAAAATGTTTGTTATAGCATATAGATTCCTTTTATAAATGTTTTGAATGTCAGAAATAGGCTTTAGTTTCAATATATAGAAAAATTATATGTGTTAACTTGAAAAAATATACTGTTTATATACTAAGTCAAATACTTGAAATTTACAAAAATTTAGGTCAATTAATCCTTTACAAAGAGTAAGATAGGTTAAAATTTCATTAAAATGAAGTAAAACATTCATTAACAAGATCCAAACTCATCATCAAAATAAATTTTTATGGCCATTTTGATATGGAACTACTTTCACTATGTAAAAAGTATAGAGGAACAAAATGGTCATAAATGAATAAAGTTATAAGTGAAAGAATGATTAAAACTAAACTTCCTTGACGTTAATACGAAAATCCTTTATAGATGTACATATATTTCTATTTTCTAATTTAAGAAAGAACCAAAGGGCAAAAGGGCTACATTGTTCACCTGGGAGTCTCTGGATGTATAAAATACCAAATTACTTGTTGCAACAAATTTAGAAATAAGATCAGGTTGTAAATGACAAACTTGTCTTTTTTTGTAAAATATAAAAAGTGAAAATGTGAATTAGGTTTACAATAATTAAGATGTTAATTGCCAAAGGACAAAAAGTGATAGAGAAATAATCAGCATAGGTAATCCAACTCTAGTTCAATTTATGTATAGCTTATAGAACAATGAAATCAATATTTTTTTATGATATTAAAAGTACATACCACACTTATCATTAAAGTGTTTAATAAATGAAGGTCTTATGTCTTTAGTCTTCACAACTTCAAAAATAGCAATCTTCAATTCCTGTATTTGTTAAAAATAAATTCAATTAAAATCGAGGGTTCAAGCTAACTACTCGTCTTGCCCGCCAAGCAAAGTATAATGAATTTGTTGGACAGACAGACACTGGACAAAGTGATCCCTAGGTGCTGGTTTTCATTGCAGGCGACACAACTGTGAGACGCAAAAATGAAAGATTCGTAAATTGCACTAAATATATTCACAATATAACAAAATGTGATTAAATTAAATTATAACATTATACTGACACTCAAAACCCTCAACAATGATTGCTTAAAGTGTCAAAAATGTGATATTATCATTATTTACTTGTAATAAACCTAATCTGATAGTAAAAAGTCCTTTTCTGAATCTATATATATTTATCTAAAAGAGTGTTTGTCATTTAAGGATTATAATGAAAGAGAAAACTAAATATAACTTAATTACCTGTACAAATATTTACAATTGGCGAATGGAAAATTTACACATCACAAAATTTAACACCACCACTCTGATAATCTTGGACTATATGATCTATCTCATAGGCCTCATCTTCTCCCTCATAGAGTACCTCATAGACAGCATTCACGTCACCATCAACTCCAGATAATAAGGAAATAACTGTTCCAGCATACCACTGTTTCTTGTCTGATTTTTCATCGAGAACCCATTCGTGCTGTATATATTTTCCAAGAAACTTAGGCTGAATTCTTTTTCTCCTCCTAAAAATATAGTAAAGTATGTAAAAACAAATACAAACAAATTAAGAAATTTTATCAAATAATATTTTGTCATGATTTTTGTCTTATAATAAGTTGAGTATTTAATTATTGTTAATTAGAATTTATAAGTATATGTATATATAGTCTTTAAAATGTGAACATTCAAACTCTTCAAAAGCTTTAACCATTGCTTTAAATTCAATCTGTAATCATGTGTATATATTAAAGACTATCCTAACAATAAATCACAACAGTACTCACAATTTGTGGTCTGAAGAAGTACCGGTATGCAAAACACAATTACTTGAAACACAGTTTAGAGTGTTTTAAGATAAAATATCTAAATACATATGGTAACAAGGAGGAGTAAACATCTTAGCAAAATATAATTACATTGATGACATACAATTTAATGAGAAAAATAAATTAAGATAATGATGATAATAAATTTTAAATCACTTGTTTGAAAATGATCTGTCAATATGTGATTGGTTATCAGATGAATCTGTATCCGAGGAGCTATGCAATGATGAATCTTGCTCTTTGCGGCGTCGTTGACTTTTAGATTTCATGCACACCTTCTTTCTCTGTGACCTTTTCTTGACAGGATCATAATACTATAAATGCAAATAATGCAAAGTTAACAAGCAAATGTCTTTTTTTTTTTTTTAAATATAAACAATGATAAATAGCATAATATTTATTTACATGTATATGAATTTGAAAATATATATTTACCACTCAAAAAAAGAAGAAAAATAAACTCGAATTTTAATGTGTCGGTGCGACACAGATGTCCCCACTGGCAGCTAACGTAGTGAAACATAATTGCTACATATAACTAATATTTGAAAATTCAAACAAGGTTCAGCCATATGGAATGTACATTTTCTAATTTCAAAGTCCCATTACTCCTGAAAACAATTTCTGAGCAAAGTTGTCTTCTTTCATGTACATCTACATATGCTGCCCTACCTACATGTGAAGTTTGGAGAAATTCTGATGAACGGTTTGTGAGGGGTTGCGATGACAAGGTTTCTGAATGACAGAATTGACGAAATGTCAAGGTGCAACACTATATACCCCGGCCATATATGACAGGGGCATAAAAATTGACATAAAAATAGAATACAAAATGAGTTTACATGTATTATCTAATAATTGTTAATTGCTAACTTACCCATATACTTACGATGAGCAAATATGTGCGTCAGAGACTTTTTGTACTGATACTTTTATCAATAAACATGTCAGAGAATATAACATTAAATGAAACTTACCTTTTTGTATGTTGTATTCCAAAGATCTTATAATAACTAAATTTGGTGAAAGTGAAAAATAGTAAAACTTAATTACCCAGATTCCAGGTTCTCGGATTCCTGGACATTTTCCTTCTCGTGGAGCGGCAAGTTCGGGTAAGAGTGCTTTATGATAGAAGGCATGAACTTTGAACTATAGCATAGTTTTCTCCCTAATGGTATGGGTTTACAATTCTTACTATAAAGTCAATCCAGCTTTTATTGCAAATTTGTAATAGACCTTGACATTGATAATAATAATTATGGGGGGTATTTTAACGATAATTTTCCATTGACATTTTCTAGGCAAAATGATGAGTTTGAAAATGCTTCCCATAGATTGATAGCTTTAGAATGAAGGAGATTTTTTATTGCTATAATTCCAGATCCTTGGATTGAAGAATTAACAATCCCATCAGGACTTCCGGCTAAAACTTTGCTGTTGGGATGAATAACAAGGCCACTTCGACTAACATGAATGTTCTCCTTTTCTTCTGCTTTCTTTATTTTATATTCTTCAATGGTGGTTTCCTCTTGAAGTAAACCATTCCTTGTATATCTATTGCCACGGAAAGATGAATATAAAAGATTTTTTTTACTAATTTTTTAACTGGAAGGGATGGATTTCTTTTCATTATAGTACCAAAGTTTGAAGCTGTGATACCAGATTGTGATTGTTCAGTTGTTGTTGATGTGATTTTTGATACATTGACTGTCCTGAATATTAATGTCAGTATCAAGGAATTTTTGTTTTAATGAGTCTCAACTTCTGTTGAGGGCAAATCTGTTGTTACATCTGTGGCTTCTGGTCCATAGGCTTTTCTTGCTTTTTGGTGGTACTTTTTTCCAAGATGACATCTTCTTTTTCCATCTCTGTTTTTGAGTCTCTGGTTTTTTGTGATACTTAGTAGCATTAATAAGTTGTTGTTCTTGTCTTGCATATTGCCTTTTGAAGAAAAACCCAGTATCAGTTGCAGTTGAAGATTTCCATACGCCACAGGACCACTGTGGCCCTAAATTCAACCGAAGTACCCACCGTAGCATCTGGCATGCCAGGATCCTCTGTTGCACAAATTGTACACCTTGCTTCCATCAAATTTTGTACGAATCCTCATCCATGATTCGGCAAGATTAGTTGTATTGTTGCCAAGTAATCTATCCGACTTTTCCGCAATTCGTAAAAGGAGGGCGGTCACATCTTTGATTATATGTTTTTCAACATCTGAATAGTCAAACATGCTTCCTTTCCGAGCTTCCTCTTGGCTCCTTATGGATGATCCGTCTAACCAATAGTCTCTTTGTTGATCAATAATTTCTGCATCTGATGCTGAATTGTTATTGTAGTCTATGCCTTTGGTACCATTACTTGCTAAAATATCTGTAGTTTGATTTGCTCTACAAAAATCTGAGCATTTAGTATGCAAACCAAAAACATGATGCACAGAATTAATAATGTCATGTGATAGCTTTTTGGTGGCACTTTTTTGTCAGATACACCCTCCTCATATTCTTTCGATCTCATTCTGATAGCACATCGTAAAGCACTTACCAGTCTGATTCCTGTTGATTTAGATAGATTATGTTTAACATTATAAAGGGGATTTTCAGAGACTAATTTTTCTAGATTAGAGCGATAACACTTGCACAAATGATTGGCACACTCTTGCCTCGAAACATAACGTCCCCATATAGGTACCTTTTCTCGAATACGAGCAAAAACTGAAGAATCTCCGTCACCAATAAATCTTGTGTATCTTAGACCATGTTTACTCTCAGTCTCTCGGAATCCTTCAACTATAATGTCACTTTCCAAACTTTGGCTGTCCTGGTCCCAGTTCTTAAAGCAAACATGATCTTTTACCTTACCATCACTCACAGATTGCTTATTACATATGTAGCAATATTTATTTCGAACTCCAATATGAAGCAATTTTTTCGTTTTAGCACCGATGATAATGGCAACACCACCTGCAGCGTTGTAAGAATGTGTGTGCGTTTTGACCACCCCCATCATTTATTACCGTTATGGCTGGAACCTCTTGATGGTAATCATCACGCTCAATAGCTTATTGTCTCTCCTCTTGTCCTGCAAGCAGCATGTCTTTTTCAATAACAGAAAGCAACCACTTACCATTTTCTGACTCAATGGCACCAAAAGACGCTTGGGTAAGCCCTGAAGAATTCATTGTTGAGAGTATCTCATTTAAATGGGCTGGACCATTTCCAGTGACCATGCTGCCCCAGACTGCTCTTACATTGATTTCAAAGCGCTTGGAACCTGGAATCCTAGGACTACTTTCTACATGAAACTTTTTACAGCAACCTTGGCACTGTGCTGTCATAACACTTGCCAAACCATATGTCTTTACTTCAGTCTCTAGGTTTACAGGTGATTTACCCTCATTGGAAATTCTGATAGCATCTGGCCATAAAGAAACATGCATGGTTATTTCTGATATATGCTTCTGCAAACAATCCAAGTTCACCATTAGGGCACAAATTTTTTACCTTACGAATAACACATTTTAGATCTGATTCTGAATTGCGTATAATATATAACGGTGAATCACTGTAGCTGTCGCCTGGATGAGTGAAGTTTTTTTTCCTTGATTTTACGTATCTTTAAACTGAATTTCAGACTATTTGATGCTATTGGGGGGGGGGGGTGGTTCTTATTTTGGCAATTTCATAAATCGGTCTTCAGGTATGTTTTTCCTTTCTCTTTTTCCTATGTCTCCCCAAACTTCTTCCAAAACTCTACTACATTTCTGTTTCTTACCCATTTTCAAATTAATTTCTATATGTAATTTGTATTTGTACTAATGAGATGCTGGTATGTCTAGTTTTGCTTTCCGTACATTTAGTTTAAAAAAATTATAAAATTATTGAAAGACATTCTATCTTACCACTCAAATAATGCCGATCACACAAGATCAATGATTAATTTCTGTTGTTTTGGTTCTTGTGCCTAATAACCCAACACAACCTATAGAAAAAAAAATTAAAATTAGTCAAATATGAAAAGACTGTATAAATTTTTTTTAGCATGATAATTATATCTATTATGAATTTTTATTTATGTTAAAGATCTAAAAATTAAAATTAATCAAATTGTTTCCAAAACTGTAAAATAGTTTCATTTTGAAGACGCGGAAGGGTATCCATTCTACTTTCATTTTGAAAACGATCACGGGTACTGAAAGAAAATAGACTTTTTAAAATGAATATCAGATGGTTCAATATAGATTCTTTTAAATATAGATACCAAGATCATATTATTTTTAAATGTGACATTTGGTAAGTCGATCGATGGGTTAACATTGAAGATTTTGAGAAACTTAATTGAAGAAACAAATTATCAATATGGCGGCCTCCATGGATTTTAGAAGGTTCATAACAATGAATGTTCTACGTGAAACAGAATTACATTTGTCATGTAAAATGACTGCTAATCCTTCATTAATTCGATATGAATAAGTGGTAAAACTTTCAAAAGGGAATTATGTTATCATGAGAGCGGTAGATTTTTTTTAAAAAAACTGGTGTTAATTTTTTAGTCAAATTTTATAGAAAAAATTGATGATATTTATCATGAACAAAGTATTCTGAATGTTGACTTACCTCTTTCCCAGCAATTATATTCCATCTATATATACAATAAGTGGCACTCTCAAGAAACTCTACATTAAAATGTTATAACAAGTTAATTAGGGGTACCCTTTTTTCTCACAATGTTTCATAAAGCGATCCCTTAATAAATTTAATTTTGAGAAATTGCTGCTTGGGTGGAAGAGACGGAAAACGAGGAAAGAGTTTATTATATGAAAATAAAATAAAATAAAATAATTTGAGTTTATATCAAGGATAGTGCATTCAAAACATCATTACAGCCATTATTTTTGCGATAAATAGAAGATCGTCTAATGACCTATTTAAACGATTAGGTTTTCAGATGTTACGATTACGGCGACGACCATGTGACCTATGTTTTCTAATAGTATTATGTCTTAATGTAAAAATATTGATCTTATTCTGATGAGAAGAAATATTACCTTGTCGATATATTTGGTCGTTGAGACCGAGAGGGTATGGGGTTTGTAGTTGTTTAATCCAGTACAGCTCGGCTTTCAAACAAACAAACATTCGTCGACACTCAGACATCAAGACTTGTGTCATTCTTAGTCTTGCTACTGGAATAAACTAATGTTTTATCTACTAAGTATCATTATGTATTATATTCTCAAAATGCAATGCTATTTAACCAAGAAGCCGGTAAAGAATTTGAACACAGGCAATGTGCCACGGTGGAAGTTCATGAGTCACTGAAAACAAAGGTGTTATTAGGTGCCTTCTTATGACCTCTCAACTTGAGAAACTTGTAGTACTTGTTCTCTATATGGAGGAGTTTTACAGATTTTTAAATGTGTGGCCTCTGATTATACTGTATTACTGGTGAATTGGAAGAGGGGGGAGGGGCTAAAGCAGGTTAACAACAGCAAATGATCGACAACTGTCATATAAATTGACAATCTTAAGTCGATATACCATCTGCACTTTAATCGAAATATTTTTGTAGTGTTCTTGTGTTATTTTTTTTCCAGAATATTACATTATTAGCAGTACAACTCCATGGTGACTTCTGTCATACGGTTGGACTATATAATATTATCTTTTCCATTTGGACTAAGATAATACAGGAAATAGTGTAATTTCGAATAAATTTCTGTTTTTAATTATTGTCATTTTAGTATTTTCTGTGCCTTATCTAATTTATATGGCATATTAGACTATAATGAGATTGATTCAGATAAGCAGTTAATATATCTCTTGTTATATATTATTGGATTTTATGCATGTTAAGATAAATTGGATTGTCACTTGGCTGGTTATACTTCATGACGGCCTCTTAAATCAGATCACTCTCACATATTTCACAACTCCTTTTCACTTCTGGGGAAAACCAGGTGAACTAGGCCAGATAATTTAAGCTACTGCCTCATTTAACGGTATTGCAGACGATGATTTTCAGTCTGTGAATACCATGACATATAAGGAGAAGCCAAATACCGGCATGCTTTTACTGACCATTACCCCTTAATGACCTGGTAAGGATTTATCCTACATTGTACCTATGCTTTACAGATATAGACACTGCGCAATGCACCGTACTATACGACCATTTGATTACACATGCTAAATGCATTTTAGAAGATTTTAACCGATTTCTTTACACCTCAATATATACTATATATATTCATGGTTTTCTATTATAATTAAAGACAGATATATACAAATGTATACTTGTATATTTTATGAACAATACAATGTGTAAACAATAAAGTCTCTTTCAGAAACGGTTACGGTCTGGTATACCACATGATACAGATTTATTTGGCTTTGGCGTAATCATATTATGGTGTCATATGTTTACAAATTATTAATAAGCGTTTACTGGAAAAAAACATTGTCTGCAACATTCGAAATCGCACTTCAAATTTTCAGTCATCAAATAAAGTAAATCACTCTAAAACTAAGGAGTATCTCCCTCGTGCATAGCTCTGTCCTTCGATAGATTCTTTGGTCCACTTTTTGGTCAGTTTGGCTATAACACTGCTCTTCATATTTTTATATATTTTGAGAATTCCAATCATTCGGTCAGGAGCATCACTGAAGAGACATAACTTGTCGAAATGCGCATATGGTGCACTAAATTAAAAGGTATATATGTTCTATATTTATTGATATAAGCAGCATACTTTAAAGTTAACTTAATTACTGAAATATTTCAGGTGCTTTGAAATTTTGTAACGACATTGATGTGATGGTGAACGGTCGCATATTATGTTGTATACCTTGGAAAATTGTGAAAGTCATCTGCATAGGATTGTGGAGCTTGTTTCCATTGCTAATGATAGTAAGAACATGAAATATGTTTTGGTATCTTTTTCCCATCGTCATAACCAGATTAAAAATATATTAATATCTCACAATGTGATGAGATCACAAAAACGCGTAATGAATTTTCACACTGCCATATCTCAAATAATTGACCTTTTCCTTTGTCTTTTATTAGAGTTAGATATTCAAACAATCTCATTCATTTCTTACCATCATTGGCCTTTTATATCTCTTCTTATCGGTAATTGTAAACATCCATCACCCATAGCCACCAATCTTGCCCTCTTATCAAAACCTTAACAAGTTTCATTTACCAACCATTAAGTCAAGGACAACGGCGTATGACCAAAACTTAAATAACCGATCCAGTATTGTTGATTGAATTCTGTAACATTTCTGTTGTTTATACCTAATCTTAAAGTAAATACGAAAATAACTGATGTCATATGACTGTGGCACTAAGAACAATGTACCACAGTGGATATTCACGGACCTCTTAATTGAGACCAAGTGCCCAGGAGGAGTCAGCGTCTCCTTTCTGGTTATCTACATTCGCCGTGAATGTCCTTAAATACAGACGAAACAACCATGTATTAAGCACTGTATATATACATGAATGCAAACAAACACTGTGTAGAAAGTGTCACTGCCGTATAACATTAGGAAAAAAGGCATAATTGCACTTAAATCGAACCCTCCACGGGGAACGTTTTTACAAGCTCCACACCGCAAAGGTAATAAGTGTGACGTTAATGTAAAATAGGAAAGTAACTGATGTCACTTGACTGTGGCACTAACAACAATGTACCACAGTGGACCCCTGAAATTCAGCGGTGAGACCAAGTGCCCGGGAGGAATAGGCGTCTCCTATCTAGCTAGCCACAACCGCCATGAATGCCCTTAAACAAGTCTGATTTACCAACAATCGAGTCAAAGACTACGACGTATGACATAATCTTAAATAACCGATCAAATATTGTTGAATTATTTCTGTAACATTTCTATTCTTTATGCCTAGTCTTAAAGTACTCACCCGGAATTATTTATTTAGTTATGTATCATATTGTTGTTTCAGTTACAAATGGTTGGTTGTGGCATTAAACTTGGCATATATTTGGAATTTTACCCATCTACAATAGAATGGCAGTATCCTCTCGGAAAATTTCTGTTATGCTTCATCATGTTGCCAATACTTATTGTTGCTATAGTGGTAGTTCTATTCTCACTTATGAGAGAAGGGAGCTTCTCTGAGGTATGTATGTTACGGTCACAAATCTAAAAAACCTATGTGTGTTTGTTGATACATTACAATTCATCATTTGATTATCATAGCTGGTATACTACGTTATAATGAATATTGTGAAGGACGTTGTTTGAGGATCATTTAGGTTCCATGACACATTATTTTATTTTAAATTTTCATCTTAAGCTGTTAAAATTACCATACAATTTAGTACAAACAATAAATTGTCAATAGTAAATACTTGAGACTCACAATGATTTTATGTGCGTGGGTAACAATACCATATACAATGTAAAACTTATTTCAAGGAATGTATTTCTATGTAAAGATCCAAACCGTAAGTCCTAAAATCATGTAACCAATGGACATACAAAATCAGTAAAAATGAAAACCGAATAGAAAACAACGTAAAATATCTACTTTAAGAGCGTATGTGAACCCCCTTAATGGGGTGAGATCAGGTGCCCGTGGAGAGTGACCATCTCCTGCTTGCTAGCAACAGCCGTCACATTTACCCGGTAGAAATCGTGTATTTATATATGGAGAAGTCAAAGTAGGTAACCGTTTAGTATAGGTGTCAAATCTGTGTAAAATGATCGGAATCGGTTTCAGTCCATAATATACTGTCAATTGTCAACATTTTCCATATCGTTTAGATTTTTGCTTCCTGCTTACTTTTTCTGGGGCAAATAGTACCTCAATTTTGTATATTTTTGATCAGGTACATTCCTTCAGATTACATTAAATGATATAATTCAGCTATATGACAATACTATCCATGGACACAATAGGAAGATCAAAATACATTTTGAAAATACTTTATCTTGAAGCAGTTGCAATACCCTCTTCAGAATGTATTAAAACACATTCACACACACACACGCACGCACACATAAACACACACACACACACACACACACACACACACACACACACACACACACACACACACACACACAAATTGAAATGTTAAGCTAAGGCACATTATTTAGTGCGATGTAACGCTACGGCATCGTTCAAAACACTGCATCACATTTCTTGATTTCCTTGTATGTACTCTACATATGTTTTCGTATATATTTCTCATTAACAGTGCATATAAAAGACTTTACGAAAATTATCAAATATCTTATACACAGACTCTGGCATAGTCGATATTCTGCTTATGACAAACCGTAACTTTCATTAAAATTAAACATAAGTTCTGATAATTGAAAAATTTATATATAATGTCAGAAATATAAGAATTAGAAAATATTTTTAATCGCCCGGTTTTTCACACAACGATTAAAATAATAGGTTTAATATTTCGATATTTTAATGCCCAATGTTCAACATAGAATCTATTGTCACACTGTTTTTATTTTTACGTTATAAAATGATCACTTCTGAAACAGAGATTTTAAATAGTAAAGTTGGTAATTATGTACATATAAGTATTTGTGATAAAATTTGAACTTGCAATCACTAATTAATTACTGATTAAAAATTCGTAAAGTAATATTGTATTCAGAGAATTTACAACTGTTACATTAATGTCGTCACAAATAAAGTTTGTCGAAGTTTTGTCGAACCTTGATTGACTGCATAATTATGCTTTTTTAATGTGTAATTCAGTCGATGATCTTACCATCGTAGAACTTCATCAAATTCCCGGGTAAGAGAAATTTGGTTCACTTGCACAAACTATGTGATTAATGCACAATTTAAGCAGAGCAATACGAAGTTTCAGACTTTGCGGTAAATTCTAATCAAATTATTGCTGAAATTATTTTAAAATGGTGAAGTTAATTAACCCCACATATTGTCTTTATACATTTAAGTATGTTCTATGATCGATGCAAAGATATTGTTGGATAGTATGAAATTTGCCTTTCCAGAATGTTGTAAGATAAACTGAAAAATGATCATACACAGTGACTTCCCTTACCGATTTGACAAAGTACTTCCGAACACCAGAGGTTTTTAAGGAACATATGTGACGAATGTAGCAAGTTAATAGGTGACCCTCATATTTGGGATTCGTAACTGTTCATGCTGAAAACATAACGATCGAATTTGCAGTGTTTTAGCTAGACTTTGAGTACCGACATTCGATTGGTACTCTTTCAAATTTATAATGTGGAAAATGTGCTAGATGATGACAATAATAATAATTCATAACTGTGGCGTTAACCGGGAAAGTGAGATATGAATCAGTTTACTTTAGTATCATTGGCGGGTTTTTTTTTCAGATTTCATTATCTTCCCCATCAAGTCACATGACTCACAATACATTTTGGTAACGTTGATACTGTGTAAATACATTTTCATTGTTTCTTATATCAAATGACTTTCTTAATACTCTATTAGACTTGAACACATTCTAATGTTATTGATATACAGCCTACCTAAGACCAAAACATGTATGCAGTTTATTGGATATCTATTTGAGGGATGTGCATCCACCAAGGTGCTTCTTCGAATTACTTATCTAGCTTTTTCTTATCTTTAGATATAATTCGCTAAACATAAAGCATTAATCATCAAAAAATTGATTACTTTTACTTGGCTTATATTTATCATTACAATATTACAGAAAATCAGATCATGTTTCTCTCCGACAAAAGAATGGGGGCCACGTGAAATTGAGAACAGACAACTGGTCATGAATCGCTACGCCCAGCATGGATTAATCTTAGATCCATGGTCTCAAGATCAAGACAATGCCAGCCACCTGGAGCTACGCCATTAAATCCACGAACATCCATCAATAACGTCCAAGTACAGATGGCGGAAAACATTAGGGACACACTGTAGTCGTAGTGTAGTGACTTATAGCTAAGGAAACATTATATACACAGTAGTAATTTATATACATGATCCATGATTGATACTGTGATTTAGTCACATCAGCTCCTTTTTCTTTTCTACTATATTTTGCATTTGTAGAGAGTAATTATTACCGGATGAATGCACGGTGAATTCTAGCAATTCACGACAGTGTCACTTGGTAAAATACGTTTTCATTGGATGCAAGCTCATGCCATCCCACTCAGGTTCAACGTCTTTTTTCGTACAATATTGGACTGGGTTAATCTAAAATATTTTCTCTAGGGAACAAACTTACCGATGTTTGGCTCGATTCATTATCTTATGATAAGAAAAATATCTCTTCTTGAGATTTTTGTTAATGAAAACCAGGTGTAATACATTTGTATAGATTTATATGACCATATGTGAGAATTTGTTGTCAATTAAGTACTGAATTGTATTAAATGGTTTATAAAGAGATGGGATTTCCATGGCTAAAATATATATGAGCATTCAATTAAAGATTTTAATTTGAGAAAAAGTAGTTAATAAAATCAATCTGTTAGGAGTACACAAAAATTACTAGACTCATGATGACAGGAATTTTATAACGCGCAAATCTCTAGAAATTACAGGGAAATGCTTGAGAAACAAAGCAAACTATGAAATATGTAGGCTAAAATATCGAACATGTTTAACATGACTTTCAGCGATTTTGCAATTATATAGCGACATAGAATTTGGAGGTAGCTTATCTTTTCTATCGCTAAGACGAACACACGAAATGTTTCTATGTAATATCGTGTATTTTATATTCATTCTATGCATAATTTTGTTATTAATTTAATAATTGATAATCCGGGTATATAGTACTGTTTGATTGTGCGAGCTAATAGAACTTAGAAGATGATCGCTAGAGGCGGCCTTGGCGCACTGATGTTCTGTCTTTTGGATGAGAGAGTAAATACCGGGGTACCGCGTGACGGTAGGTGTGGCACGTAAAATATACTTAATTGAGTATGTTGAAGAAAAGCCATTCACATGTAATGCATTAAGACGATTCATTTACAATAAAGATATCCTAACATGATTAAAAGGTATATATGTTCTAAATTTATGACTGGAGATTTTCTCCCTATATGTTCATACAGCTCTACAGGTGATAATACTGCAAGACATTATCGCTCAAAAACGCCACACCTACTTTATACACCCACAGTTCTTAATTCTCTTCCAGTTCATTTTCTTCAAAATGAATCATTGAATGTTTTGCACTTCATTCACTGTGATACACTGGCTCTCAGATCGCGGTTCAATCTTCTAGTTATATTAAATGTGTCTTAACGTATGTGGTGAAAATATAATTCAGCGTAAAATGTTCGGATCATAGGAAAATACAAATGTGAAGTTCAACATTTTTTTTCCCGCGAAAATGGCGCGATGTTAAATACGTCATGGACTTTCCGTCGTAAAGTACTTTAGTAGGAGCATTACGTTTAATTTATTAGATTCCTGCCTATTTTATGTCATACGTGGTTATTTACAAATATAATCAATATGTTAACCATTCATCAAATATTTTATTCTTCAAAAAACTCTTGATATGACCAATCATCAAAACTGATTTGTGAATGACAACATATATTTAATGCCGAGCTACTTTAAAGTTTGATTAACAGATGCCCTTAACGTTGTTCCTGGGATGAAAAGAAACCAAATTACAATCAAACTCCTCAATTATTGTGAGTTTTGTAACTTTACAACTTAAAAAAGTGACATTCTCGGGAAAATGTATCCAGTATCCATCCCCCATTTTTTTTTATTAAACATCACAGTGTTTATGTATGTTGAAAAGAGGAAATATGTCAAATTTGAAATAGAAAATTGGGAAAGTGTGGTGGTAGGGTGATACTGTATATATAAATGAATGTGAACAAACACTGCATAGAAAGTGTCAAAGCTGCATAACATCAGGAAAAAGGTATAATAACACTTAAGTCAAACCCTCCGCGGGGAACTTTTTAACGAGCTCCACACTGCAAAGGGGATAAGTGTGACATTCATGCAAAATACGAAAGTAACTGGTGTCACATGACTATGGCACTAACAACAATGTACCAAAGTAGAAATCTGTGTGAAAGTAGAATCTGTGTGAAATTCAAAAGAAATGGGACAGATTCTTCAACTCATGCATCATACTGCAAATTTATGTACCAACTGGCCACAGAATTAACTGGTACCTTAGAACGTTAACAGCTGCAGTAAGCCTCCTGTTATTCATTTTATTGAGGACTTAGTCAAATTAAAGCGGCCAGAAAGACCACGGCAACATTCCGACGTTGCCAAAAAAAAAAAAAAAAAAAAAAAAAAAAAACCACAGCCCAACCAATACCTGTTTTCAGCAGGAACAGCAGGACGACCGTGTTGCAGTTCAGGTGTTAATAGACTTGTTGCCATGATCATGTGTAAAAGAATCTCAAAACAGCACCTGGATAACCTAAAATGACTTTGAAATTCATCTATACTATAATTTGGAACAAAAGATTCAACATAATTCGACACAGAAATGCGTGTCTCTTTTTGACACAGACATAGAAATAAGTCATCTTCATCAGAATTTAATGGCTCAACATAATCGTCTAAAATTATCCAAAAACGTAAATTTTGTTGCGAATGACGCCATCTTTAAACAAACGAAAGATCAACTTCCGGATCAGACTCGTTCCATTTCTAGAACGGGATCGGTCCGGATCGATTCTACAAATGGAACGCACCCTAGGAAAACTATAATTAAGAAAAAAAAAATGATTTTAGAAATTGTCCTATCTTTTCTTAAAACATGAAAATGCATGGCATTTGAACCGGATGGTATGCTATTTAAAGGGCGTAACACCACGATGTGATTCTTTTCTTTTCTACATATGCATTTCTTTGCATTAAACACGCATTTTTTCATCAGTTGGGAAAATACCTCTCGTCCTAGAGTGGACTTCACGAAGTTCGTAACAAGACAGTCTGACTAATTTTTCCATCAGGACTTTCTGGCTACGCGACAGATCCACTGGGTCGGGACGAGACCTCCTTAAAATATTCAACTTCCTCAAATTTTAATGGAAAATAGATGTATGAATACGTACCAAAAAATTGTTGACTAAATATTTGACAATTGTTTCATAAAACATTTGGAAATATTACCATGAAGAGGTACTAAAAATAATCATAATTTGTGAAAATGTCGGTGTTCGTTATTTATTTAATATATTTATATTTTATAGATCGTGTCCGTCTCATCATTAATCTTGGGATAAATAGGATAAATGTCAAATACTGTATAAGAACTTATAGATCTACACACCTGTATTAAAGCAATACACAATTACGTAATATTACAGAAAACCCGCCAAAATAGAACATAACATCATTGTGACGTTACTATGGCCCAATGCATTAGATGAAACGGAATAAACTACAACAGTCAACATCCCAAGATAAATGCTGTGGTGCAACTTTTTCCTCAACTCATGTAATTTCACATGAAGACTGTTCTACATCTATTTGAAATGCGTCTTGCTGGGCCTAACTTTTAGATTTAAAACAACAGAATTTCAATTTAATTAGACAAAAATTACATCACTCAGAAATTTCATCCCAGTGTTTACGCCTCTTATAAGTTGGGCACATTTATAAATATTGTTTACAATAAAATTTTATTACAAAATTTGGCAAATATACCCACGCACTTTTTAAAAGTTTGTTGCTGTTATGCTGTTTGTTACCTATTTTGATTACGGCTGTGCCGTTTCCTTATTCTGTGACAGCGAATAATACTTTTTCGCTCATACTTATGGCATCACGACGGGTGTGGCCGGTCGGCAGGGGATGCTTACTCCTCTATGGCTCTTGATTCCACTTCTGTTTTGACAGAGGTTCGTGATTGCTAATATTTTATTTACATATGTATTGTGTTTCTCCGACTTCGAGTTGTGGATATCAGATCAATATCTTTGATTTGTACTTGCAATACTACATATGCTATATATAGCAATAACGTGAGTGCAAACAGCTAGGGATAAAATGTAAATGTGTAAAAATAAACAGTTTGTTAAAGAATTTGTATTTTTACAGGTTTTGTAGAAATAATCTTTACTCAATTTATTGTGCGGTTTTCAGTAGACTATAATTTCAATGACGTCGGGGAGTGCCTTAACGTTACTTCGTAAGGGTACATCTTATCCATATGAAACTTAGTTCATAAAGCTTATTCTTTAAACAAAAATGATAATATCTGCTAGTTCTGAAATCGCATATCGAATAAAATAATCATTCTTATCTCATGCATAAGTAACGCATGTAATAAAGACATTTGCGCAACTTGCGCATCACCTGGAAAGTCGTGTGACTTTTTTGATTTCGTGATCGATCAATAAATTGGACAGCTCGACATCACCTACAACGAATTTTACATACAGATGTTAAATAAATGATAATTAATCCAGCGAACAATGTATCTCTTCAAACTTAATGCACAATTTCAAAACTGACCCTGAGTCTTAAAACTGACAATTTTTTAAAAATTTGTGCACAACTAGTGTCAATTACTCACAAGAAAAAATAAAGCTGGCACTTGGGACAATAGAGATTGGCATTGTCGGAGCTGAAAAATAATTAATAAAACTTTTTTTAGCAACAACATTGAGCCCGTGCACGACGTTTTACAAACCTTACATTACCTACGGATTCGGGTATAACAGTATTTAAACTGTGATACGCATATGATCAAATTCAAAAAATGATAACGCTGTTTGAAAAGTCAAGGGCATCATCAAAATTATTTGTATCGTATTTTATTGCACATGTATGAAATACCTTTTTTTAATTAATCATATTGAATTTTTGTCTTTCTCACAGATAGATATTTTTTCAAGTATTCACAATGGTAATACATATATGAAGGTAAATGAACATAAATACTAGATAATCTCTAACCTTTTAACGCACAAATTTTCATTTCATTTTATTTCCTTGATTGTAAAATACAGTATTAAATTGTTGTTGTTTCGTCTGTGTGTAAGGACATTCGCGGCGGGTGTGGCTAGCCAAACAGGGGACGCTCACTCCTCCCGGGCACCTGATCTCACCTTTGAATTTCAGGGGTCCGTGAATGTCCACGTTGGTACATTGTTGTTAGTGCCATAGGCATGTGACACCAGTTACTTTCGTATTTTGCATGAATGTCACACTTATTCCCTTTGCAGTGTGGAGCTCGTTAACAAGTTCCCCGCGGAGGGTTTGGCTTAAGTGTTATTATACCTTTTTCCTGATGTTATGCGGCTTTGACACTTTCTATACAGTGTTTGTTCACATTCATTTATATATACAGAATTGAATTATTGTTGTTTCGTCTGTGTGTAAGGACATTCGCGGCGGGTGTGGCTAGCCAAACAGGGGACGCTCACTCTTCCCGGGCACCTGGTCTCACCTTTGAATTTCAGGGGTCCGTGAATGTCCACGTTGTTACATTGTTGTTAGTGCCTTAGTCATCTGACACCAGTTACTTTCGTATTTTGTTTGTTGTTGTTCCAAGTCATCTTCTACTCTACATTCAAAACTGCTGACCTAATTTGGCACATATGTATACCCATTCGAAAGTTTACTGCTGAGCATAGCTTAACACTGCTCCTTAATTTTCTTTTGGCTAATGGAGTTTTATTTACTACCAATCATACTTGATGTCTGGTGTTGCCATAATTCAGCAATGTAGGTATTTGATCTTATTGGATCAAATGTTGATGTTAGTGCCTTTAAAAAAGCATGGATGACATTTAAATGTTTTGTTCTTTACTATTGTGTCAATCAATAATGAGGATCCATCTATGGTTAATAGAGGAATTCTATTGAATTCGGTACTTGGTGATCTCTGCACCATCTGGTGATTCCGGCACCTTGATATAGTAATTTCAGCACCTTGATATGGGGATTTCGGTACTCGGATATTAACTTTTTTTTATGAATTTGTTAATCTCTCTCAAAAATAAAGTTTGAACTTAGATTTAATATATGCATTCAGATACATAATATATTATATTCTTATGTATTTTGTTTGTAACATGCGATCTCATTGGCTAACAGATTTAAAAACTGCAAGGGTATTCACGATACCCATGCAGGTTTTGATATGACGTCACGATACCCTGCAGTTTCTGATTTCTGACTGAATAGCGACTTGGTTCAGAAAACCATAACTCTGTGCCTTTAGTTGTAATTATTTTTGTCAAATGCATTACAATGGGGTTACCATGCCTGAGTTTTACAAAAACTGACAGGCTAACACCTCGCAGTGAAACTCAATTTCTGACCACAGGGCATGTCAGTTATGTTAAATAATCGTTGACGTCACATGTTGACACATATAAAAAAAGAGAAGGGAGGACACCGATTTTTCGCAGATCTGGGGTTTTTTGTTTTTTTGCAATAAAAGCTTTCGTCAGTTACCTTGCACTTTATTATGCATCTGCATGCACTCGCATTTTCTCTCAACAAGTCTTTCACGACAGAAATCGGTCAATTTTATCCTTCAGCCGTCTGCAGCTGTAAACTTTCGAAGGGACTTCCGGTAAACGCGGAGCGAATTTCAAGGTAAGCTCTGATTGGTCGATATTAGATATACATATATGATTTGGATAAGCTTTGAAGAAGTGGGAAATTTAAATTGATCAAACAGGCACCACTGTAGATCTATAAGCCCTCCCTAACATATCTTTTCCATATCAAGCTGACAAGATACAACAAGTTTAATTTATTTCAAAATAATGAATAAAATATTATTTAAACATTTTCTGGCATTTATGTATTATTTGAGCATTACTTGCCATGAAATCAACATTTTTTACCCTTTCATTAAATTTGATCAATTTAAATTTCCCACTTCTTCGATTATGACGTATATTTTATATCGACCAATCAGGGCTTACCTTGAAATTCGCTCCGTGTTTACCGGTAGTCCCTTTGAAAGTTTACAGCTGCAGACGGCTGATGGATAAAATTGATTTCTGTCGTGAAAGCTTGTAATAAAGTACAAGGTAACTGACGAAAGCTTTTTATTGCATAAAAAAATACGGAAAATTAGGGAAACCCCAGATCGGCGAAAAATCGGTGTCCTCCCTTCTCTTTTTTTATATGTCAACATGTGACGTCAACGATTATTTAGCATAACTGACGTGCCCTGTGTTTCTGACAGGGTATTCTCCTATACCCTGTCAGTTTTTGTAAAACACTCGCATAGTAACCCCTAATTGAATAATTTGAAACGTAACCTGAAAATCATGTGAACATAACAAGATAAGATACACTTCTATTACAAATATTCCCATCATCTAAAATTTTAAATGACTTGCATAATGAAGAAAATAAAAGTTTAAAACAAGTAAATGGATATATATGATAATAAAGTGCCGAAATCACCAAGTATCATATTCACCATTTATGTATGTGCCGAAATCACCAAGTACCAAATTCATCTGTACCATAATAGAGTTGATGTTATGCTTAATGTATTTTAATGTGGACATACATTTAAGGCTGTGGCTTAAGGATATTCCAAGGATGCTATAGTTATTTATCTGTAGTTTTATATTCTATTGTCTTTCAATTCTTGTTGAAGTCAAGCACAATATTATGCCACATTATGTCACTTTATGACAAAGAACAGAAAAATACCTTTCATACTGAATCAGCATTGACTTTTGTGAAACATGGGTTCTATAGAGCTGCTTCAATCTAATTGTAATAATAGAGATGTCTAATGAATTACATCACAATAAAAATGTAGGGAATAAATGAAGTGTATTTAAAGAAAGTACAATTATCTTCATGTTATAATGAATAACAATGAATAACCATTATACATAGACTGCACAATCACAAGTAGCAATTAATAAGAATTTTTAACAGACTATGACATTCAAAAATCTCAGGTACATATAGTGACCCCACAATGAAAAACAAGAAGCCCAAATGGGCCTATATTGCTCACCTGAGTACCTAGATGATAAGTCATGCAGGAGGGAAAAAGTCATTTATTTTTGCATTACTGATTACTGTGAGTAGGTCAACACTTGTAGGGGGCCATGAGTACTTTATTCCTATCAAGTTTCATAGAAATCTGTCCAGCAGTTCTTAAGAAGAAGTTGAAAATGTGAAAAGTTTACGACGAATGTAGGACGGACGTACGACACGCTATGACTATAAAGTGAGCTAAAACATACAGATGGACTAAGGGTGCCCTCAATTAATGTAATATGCTAATAACAAAATTTTACCATTAATATCCTATGTGATCTTGGAACTAATAAGGTCATGACACATCCTTTGGTCCTGGGCAACAAACCAGTGAAATATTGTAGCAATTCATGAGTACAGTAAACAGTTGTGGCTGAAAGAGGAATAAACCCCCCCCCCCCCACCCCCTTTTATTTGTGTATATGTCGGGTGTATTGAAAAATTGAAAAATTATATATGGAAGCAAATATATATACATGGATACAGGTAAGCTCAGTGGCAGAATTTCTAACAGCAAATAATCAGTGATTTTTTTAATTTGTTAGCAGATGAATTTATGTATAAAATAATGTTTTCAAATCTTAACATCATATTGATTTCAAAGTAACTTGTAAAATGATAAGAATATTTCAATTTGATTGAAGAGCGGAGGAAAGTATCTGCATAGCTGGTTGCTACTAGCAACCGACCGAACCCATTTATGATGCTATAATATGCTTTCAATGGTCAATCAAATTTCTTGTTTCATAAAAAACCCAATTATTAACAAATATATGTGACCTCTCTATATTTCTTCATTAATACAATTCAGCAGTGTGTAAATCCGAAAAAAATCTTTCAACATTTCAAGTGATAAATTATCCTCAACTTTATATCCAGTTTTAATTAATTATGAAACAAGAAATAACAAGAAACCGTCAAGGACGGTATGACCGGATTGCAAATGCTAAACGCAAAATGTTGACGACCGACGGACGGATGGACAGACAGACGCACATATTTTGCCAATTTATAGATCCGAATTGCTTTGCATTAATATTAACAATACATTATGTATGCAAGTGGTCACCTTAAAGGCAAAAAAACAGTGTGTGTTCACTGAAACGTAAAGTCAAGGTCAAGGTCACTAAATTTTTGTATTGGTTGGATAGAACATTCAAGTATCTACAAACCTACCACCTTTGACATAAGTACCCTTTAGGGTATGAAAGAAACCAAGCTAAACGCAAATGCTCCATGCAAAATGTTGACGCCGGTCGGACGGACAGACAGACAGACGGATTTCGCCAATTCATTGACCGGAAATGCTTTGCAATCCGGTCAAAAAAGTAGAGCGGTCTGCATAGCAGAACTTATACATCTCGCCCTAACTTATAGTCAAATGTGGAAGTCGACATCACAGGGTGACTGACAGAAAGGTCTGGCCATGAGGAATACACATGTTATATGAAAGCACCATCTGTTCTGATTCCAAAGTTACGGCTAAGGTTAAAGTTTTCAAAAAGTAAATAAAACATGGAGTTCAAGGTCAGGCCATATCTCTTCTGATTCAGAAGTTAAAGGTTAAGTTTTCTAGACAGGCAGATGGACAGACAGAAAGACTGACAGACAAGATGATTCCTATATAGAAGACTGGTATACTTTTTAATTCTTATCATACAAAATCTGTAAGTGTTATTAGAAAGTTCACAAATTTCTCTATATAACAGTGAAACTGCAATATCATCAGACCAACTGACAAGTCTGGTTGTATTAAGGCGCCAGTTCAGGTATATAATCTTAAATTCCTGGACCCATGCATTGTCCTGTGTTTTCCTGAAGCGATTTCGGTTTAAAACTTACTTCTAATGTCATCATGATGTACATATACATTTTGTTTTTAGTGTTGTAAAAATTACTTCGGTCTGGTGTGTTGCCTAGTTTACCAGACCGAATGTCCTGAAAATATTTTTTACAATTTCAATTTCACTGATATAATATCCACTTCTACATACACCAGTTGATGACATAATATTAATCTATTAACTGATTGTAATGGTTCTCGTGGTAGGATTCTGACAAATCTAGCGGATTGAAAACACACTACACTTTGTGGCGGTTCTATATTTTTATTCACTGTGCGCATGACCAAACATATTTCTATAGCGGACATTTCAACATAAAACAATTCGTATTATATCATAACGCTGATGTCATTTGCCATTAATTTGTGACTTTGTGACAAAGTCACAAATTAATGGCAAATGACATCAGTGTTATGATATAATACGAATTGTATAGAGCATTTTAGCGAAATCAGAACAATAAGATTCATAAATTCACGTGACAAGTGCTATACAGCCTGAACAACCTACATTTCTTCTTCTTCCTATTCCAATACGAGTTGTACACATGTAATCCTGTAGTTGTAAGTAACAACATTCCATGTGATTTGTCTTATGTACAAAATCTCAAATGTTGAGCATTATACTTAATCTCCATTAATTATTATGGGAGATAATAACATAGAATATAGATGTAAGAGGCAATTAATGTATGGAATATGACTTAATATGAACAACACCTGGCTGACGGCAATGTACTGTATATTGAATCAAAATATAGATCTAACCTTATTCATTTATTTTCCTGATATCCCCATCAGACAGAAACAGGGAGAAAGTTTTCCCCGAATTCCCTGCGATGTGGATCTTTTTCAGAGTCACTCCACTCTGCTCTGTCATCCTGATACAGTTTCTGTTAAAATTCAACAGTTAACCTTAGAGTATCGTCGTGTATCCTAAATTCGTGGAGATTCCAATTTCGTGGATTATCGTTCTTGTCGTTTTCTGGTGTGACGTCATATTCTGGGTGAGATTTTGGACCAAATATAAACAGACGATCAAATTTAAAACAACATTTTTCAATTGCCTCTCAACATGCGATTCAAACAGGTACATATACCCATAGTGATAAAAACATAATGAAAAAGCATACGTTCCCGTTAATCCCAAATACTGGCAATATTTACATTTCTAAAAATAGCCATCATCGTGCAGGGAAGGCAGCCATTTGTTTATGTGCACTTAGCTACATACGTCAGCTGTTGATCACATGACCACATTTCACAGAAAAGGCCAAGGCTATTGCACGATTTGTTTTTCAATTGAAGTGAAATATTAGCTGTTGTGTTGCAATTATGCAGTGAAATTCTGAATTCCTCAAATATTTTCAGTTAATATATTGTAACAATAACATGCACTAAGGGAGTGATAAAATTAAAAAAAGATATTAGACTATATCAAGGACGTATATATCTAAATAGATATATACGTCCCTGGCTATATTGAACATGTACCTGTGTAAATGAGAACAATATAATCAAATTAAAATTAACAAATACATTTAAATAAAACAAAAATAAATTATATAAAATAAATAAACAAAGAAAAAGTGTATGTAGAAAGCCCCATCACTTATTTTGAATTGAAAATTTACAAATCATCCGTGCTTTACCTCATTTGTAGGTGAAACCTTTGAGACATTCAAAGCTATACACACACGGCTCTAACGGATGCATACAATGCCGTCAAAATTGACAGTATGTCTGTTTGTGCTGCAAGCAAAAGATTTTATATCCCAGAACAAACTCTGCGGGACCGTGTAAAGGGAAGAGTTGACATTGATTGCAGAGCATCTGGCAGGGTTCCTACTCTCTCACTTGAAGAGGAGGCAAAATTAGTGGATCATTTGAAAACTGTAGCTGCACTGGGATATGGGTACACTCGTACCGAGGTAGTTGATGTGGCAACTGATTATGCTGTTTAGTTGGGACATAGAACCAAGGACAATCCCTTTACTCTGAATTGGTTTAACAAGTTCATCAGAAGATGGCCTGAGCTTAGAGTGTTGAAGCCCCGAGAACTAGAGGTTACACGAGCAAAAAGCACCTCTCATGATGTTGTTACCAATTACTTCAATGAACTTAACCAAATCCTTAGCAAGTATGAACTTAAGGACAAACCTCATCTTTTATACAACGTAGATGAGAAGGGTATAATGCAAAACCACACTCCTCCACAGGTTGTTGCCTCTTCAGATCATCATCCCCAGGCTGTTACTGCTGGTAAATCAAATACAACTACCATTATAGGCTGTGGCACTGCAAGTGGATCTGCGATACCTCCATATTTTGTATTTGCCGGGAAATGATTGACACCTAGTTTGTTGGAAGGAGCAACTCACGGAACTAATGTTTCGATGTCTGAAACAGGTTGGTCGAACACAGAAATATTCCGAATGTATCTGCAGCAGCATTTCTATAAATACATTCCAAACAGAGACCCTACCCAGCATCTTCTCCTACTATTAGATGGTCATAGGTCACACATAGCAGTTGATCTCGTGGATTGGGCGAACGCCCACAATATCATCCTCTTTGTACTGCCAGCACACACATCTCATATCTTACAACCAACGGATGTGTCTTGCTATGGTCCTCTGCAGAAAATATTTAACAACAGTTGCCATAAGCACATGAGGGAGACAAGATCTAGCATTACCAGGTATGACGCGTGTGGTCTAGCTTGCAATGCATACTCCAAAGCACTGTCGACTGAGAACTGGAATTTATCCATATGACAGTACAGTCATTAGCAATTCTGATTTAATGCCTGCCACCGTATTTGAAAAAATTATCAAACTGAAACTGAAAATGGGGTCAACGAGAGGGAAGATGTCAACTGTGTTCTGACAATGAGAGTGAAGAAAATCAAAGAAGTGAAGAGTTCTGCAGCAAAAGAGTGGAAGGAGAGAAGATCAGTAGGGAAAATAGTGTCAGGTAAAAGCTATCATATAGGCAGAAACTGAAGAAAAACTTATTGAATACAAAAGTGGAAGTGACAAAAAAGAAAGTCAGACAGTACAGAGGCAAGCACTGAGACAACATCAAAGGGGGTTAAAAGATCTGAAGGAGATTCACAGGTGGCAGGACCATCGCATGCTCAGACCTCCAGTGATGCTAATAACCAGAGAACCCAGTCTGATTCAGATGACGACGAATCCATTGCTGACTCTGAAAAGTGCTGTGTGTGCTGCTTATATACACCAAAAGAAATCAGTGAAAGCAACGTTATAATTTTCATCAAATGTGATGCGTGTAACCATTGGGTCCATCTAAAACACTGCACACCAATTCGTGTGTTAAGGCGTGGACAAGAGTTCCACTGCCCCCATTGCCAATGATAATTACACTGATTTCAAATGATTTAATAATAACTGTATTGATAAATTTCATTTATTTATGTATTTGCATGAATTTATTTATCTATTCATTTCATTTTATTAATTATTACATTCCCATATAATAACATTCATAAAATTAATTGTTGATTTTATCATTTTAACATAACTTTTATTGCTTTGGCCTAAGTGGATGACGTTTTGTTTACACCGGAAGAGCATCCACGAAATTTGAATCTACCTCCTTACAATGTTTGACAATAATGCCCCCCTGCTTATTGTCAATTATAAAAGTTCGCTGACGGTACTGTGTTTCTAATTTTTGATATTTTGTTGAAAAAAGCACAATTTTCAATGCAATACAGTCACTTCGTATACATTTCGTGTATCGTCGATTTTTTACCCTTTTTGGCGTTACGTCCACGGAAATAGGATACGCGAGGATACTGGACCCCGTTTCATCAAAGGGCCTAAGCCTGGTCGTAAGCTTAGTCGAGCGTAACTTTCGGACTAAGTCAAATTTTGGGACTAACTTGCGTTTTATCAAAGGGCGCATGTTAGTCATAGGCCTAAATTTTAGCCTAAAATTTACGACTGCTATGAGGCAGCCTTAACTTTTAGACTAGGACATAATATGGTTGCCATAAAGGCATATTAAATCGTACGTGAATTTCAAAGAAGGCAAATAAGACGCAAACATTTCCCTCGGAATCGTAAAAAGTGTGTCCTACCTGAATTCAAATGTGCCAAAGGCATCGAATAATTTCGATAATTTTTGTAGAAGTAAATTTTATACACATGTACACAGCGATTTTGAACCGTTCGATATTATAACATATGTAAACTTGTGTAAAATATGGAGTATACGTCATGCACACGTCATGAATCAGTCACAAGTCTAAGGCTCGAAACTTGAGACAAATATGACGTCATAATTTTTTCTCCATTATTTATATATATACGTTGTGGGTAGTCAGGAAAAAAATTAAAATATGAGGAGTGGAAATGAGTTTTAAGGTAGATTTACCTTAAATTTTCATTAATTTTGATAAAATCATATTTTCCCGATTTTCTTCATCAAATAACAAAATTAGATTATTAAAACATTTGGCATATCTATCAGTAACATTGTAAAAAATCCTCGATATTTATTGAAAATACTACGGCATATATTTTTGAAATGAGTATAAAATATGTAAAATATGCATTTATGTGTTGTATACAAATGAAGAATTAAACCATTTCTCTCATACATTTGTTATAACCCTAGAGCCTTATTATTTCCAGTGAGAAGCAATGTGTCAAAAAAAAAAAAAAAAAAAAAAAAAAAAAATATGTAAACTTAAAACCTGTGATTAATAAAGTCCAAAGTTTTATAACAATTCTTTTGAAATATTTATAAAATTGCTCATGAAACAATCAAAAGACGTACATTTAAAAATTTATAAATAATCCTCCATGTAAAGAACAAGGGTCAACAGGTATCGCATATTGAGAGGTCATAAAAATATATTAACACGTAAGGTATTGTAAAACACATAATGGTATAAAAATATATGCGACATCAACATGATAAACCGTGCTCTGCCAGTCTGAAAGCGAGCTAAGACCCTAGATTTGTAGGAGTCCCGACCAGCAGTCAGAGGGGACGAGGTTCAGGACCATGTCTCCTCTGAAAGAGGTTTGGAAGTTGTCCATATGGGTCTCTGGTTCACAAAATTATAACGTATATATATATATGTTCTAACATGTATCATTACCACTAGGCCGATGTCACTGCTGGTGGACTGATAGTACCTAGGGGATAATAAATCTAGTTTTCGGTGCTTTTGTACTGACGTGAAATTATACTCAAAATTTTAGGCATGAAATTTTGTAATTTTTTTTTACACTAACGAGTATCTTCCTCATACATAACTCTGTCCTTATATTGATTCTTTAACTCATTTGTGGTTTATGAGAATTTCACTCATTCGGACATGAGCATCACTCAAGAGACATAAGTTGGCTAAATTCGCATCTGATGCATGAAATTATGATTTAGATCTGAAACATTACCCCATGTAAGCACTCTTCATATGCTATCACTTTATAAATTTTCAGCAATATTGGTCAATCGTACCTTAAGTAATCATCTGGAAACCAAATAGCTTTTTAGCATCAGTGACCCGGACAGACAGACAGACAGACAGACAGACAATCCCAAGGGTTCAGAAAAAATATAATAGGAGGTATCAATTAAATTGGTCATTCCTGATTCAAGTTATCATCTGGAAACCCAAAAATATATTTTTAGCAACAGTGACCCAGACAGACAGAATACAGACAGACAATTCAAGAACTGAAGTGATCATAAACAAACAAAATAGGAAGTATCAAATAAATTGGTCATTTTTAACTCAAATGATCATCTGGGAAACCTCAAAACAATTGTAGCAACAATGACCTACATGTTTGACTTTTTGACCCCAAACACAATCCCTGGCAACCACTCTAAATACTTTATCACTGTGTAAAATGTCATCAAGATTGCTTCATTCTAACTCCAGTTATTATATGAAAACTATCCGGACAGACAGACGGACAGATCAGATGCGACAGACATTTATAGTTCCCTTCGGATTCACCGGAAAATGGATTTATAGGATGGTTGCATTTTTAAATCTTCAGGCCGTAATAGCTTTAAACACAATGATAGTCTTTATGCCTCGCCATATACATATCGTACGGTTTATCCGCATTCAGCGGTGAATGAACGCCATGGCTGACTGTGTTTATTGCAAGGTGAGGGAGAAAACTCTGATATAAATAAAACGCATATGCGTTGTTATGATCATGCAGTAATTGAGTTTCCGGATTCATTTTGTACGTTTTGGGCTCTAACTTTGTTATCTGCCCTTTTTGCATCCTGTGTAAATTTTGAAGGCATTGATTTAAAAAGATTTGTAATTAATCGCAATTCATCTTTGTTTTAATTGATGTAAATGAATTAGTAATAACATGGTGGACAATTTAAAACTTTGATTGATGTAATGATATATGTTTTGACGAACCAATTTGTCACTATGTGAAGAAATTTGTATTTTGAATTGATCTACATATAATTTTTGTACCACTGGTCATTTTATATAGATAGAACCCTTACTTGTTGGATATATGCAGATTTTATTAATTTGCAGCTCGATTCGACCCCAACCTATTCGAACCCCAACCTAGCAGTCAGGATGTGATTTAATTTCATTTATCATTTTATCCATACATTATTTCATTCTTAGTCGATTTGACCTTGATTACTTGTGCACATTTTGACTACCAACTGTATGTACATCTATTGTGCCTTTCCATACTTTTGCATGATAGTTGTTTGTTTTAATGTTATTTCACATGTATGTATACCTGCCGTGTGTTGACGTGCGTTTTGCCGTATATTAGTAGTATACTATGTTGCATCTTTTTGTACCTTATAGCTATGACCAACAATTTCAATCTCAATATACCGTTTTGATGGCTTCTTGGAATTTTGATTTTGAATCAGAATTTTTTTTGCCATTGTTTGATAACCAGTCTGATTCTGAGTCTGTCACTAGTGATTCAAGTTTAAGTGCACAGGTTTTAGCCCCTCAATTTATAGAGAGGAATTTCTTTCGCTGTGATGATGAAATTTCATTAGACACCGTTGACAATTCCACTTCTCCCATAACGCTGTTCCCACCCAGATTTCAGTCTACCCTAATTCCCACTGGTCAGTCTATCCCAATTCCGGCTAGTCACACGTCCAAGGTTCAGTCGTCCCCATCTATAATGGAGAAATTGGGACAATGTAGAAAGTTTACGGGGTACTCGCATGACAATGCCGACAAGTTCCTACGAGAGTTTGAATCTTACACAACTTTGCATAACATTAATGACCAGTCCCCGCGTAAAGTGGCTGCTTTCCACTTACATTTACAGGGTCCTGCCCTACAATGATATAATATCCTTGATGCGACAGTACAGTCATCATGGGCAAATCTAGTCACCAAATTTAAAGAACCATATGTTTCTTAGACTGGCAGAGCCCTACCATTATGTATGAAAGTGAAGTATTTCAGTCTTTGTCGTTGGCACCTACCCAGTCCATTGAGGACTATTTCAGTATATTGTCTGAAAAAGGACAGCTCCTTAACAAGCTTGAACATGAGCTTGTTGTGAAGTTTGTGAATGGTTTGCCGGTGAAACTTGCATTTTTTGTTCGTGCAGGTCAACCAAAGGATCTCCAAACTCCCCTTGCTTCTGCAAAGATGGGTGAAGGGTTTGGCTATCGTACACATACTTCAGTTCCTCTGTATCACATGTGAAACATGATTTGGTACCTTCCGTGTCACATGTGAGTGGTGGGAATTCCACAGGTGACATCGCTCAGCTTCGGGAACAAGTACAAACCCTCACAAATCTCGTGCAGTCCACGCTTGTGAAACCCTCACATTCTGTTCAAAACAGCTATAAAGCAAAACGATGTTTTGCATGCCACGGTTTAGGTCACAGTAAGAATGTAACTGGAACGGAACAGGGGATACTACTCCTACTACAATGTGTCAAATCTGCTTCCAGAATGGTCATTCTGCTTTGTCGTGTCGTCAGTTTGTAGCTAGCCCCCCACCCAGTATGCACGCCTATGGGTCTACTAGTACTGTGAATATGGGAAACGCCACACCTCCCGGGAATATGGGGCACCATTCACGAGGAGGGATGCATCATTAGGTGTCCCTGTTGTTACTATGGATGTTGATACATCTACAGGGGATGAGTATTTATCTGATATTTGTGACATGGAACAGAGTCAGCATACATTTATGTGTTCACCTGTAACTTTTTATAATAGATCAGTATCCGCACTGGTTGATACGGGTAGCTCTATTAATATTATGTCAAGGTCACTGTATGATTCATTGCCATATACATGCAAGTCCACTGTACACAGTCTGTCAAATTCTGAAGTTCTAGTAGCCAGTGTTGAAACTGTTGTTATTGACGGTACTGCAAGGGTCAGAGTGAAAATTAACAATTGTGTACATAGTGTACTTTTCCATATTTTTACCAAATGTACCCGTCCTGTTATTCTGGGTACATATTATCTTAATGAACATAAAATTGTGTTGGATTTTAGCAAGGGTACTATTTCATCCAAACATATGAAAGTGAAAAATGTCAAATCTTTTGAAATGCCACCTGAGTGTGAAATTATAGTATGGGGCAAAGTACCTAGCTCTGTGTTACATGGTACACAAGGTGTAAGTACAAACAATGCATATTTACTGAAGCAGGGTGTTCTTGTTGCCAAATCTTTGTGTACGGTATCATCAAATAGACTTGTACCTGTGAAATTACTAAATCCTTCCAAAGATACTATATTTGTTGCTAAGGGAACATACTTAGCAGCCTTTGAACTGCTGAATGACATGCATGTTTCCTTTTTCCCAATGTCTGGTGACCCAGCTGTACATAATGTTCAGGTTGACAAGAAACAAGATTTTTTTAAACAAATCAATTTGTCTTCCCATCTTAGTGATTTACAGAGGTCTGCATTTCATAATGTGTATATAGAAAATGCTGATTTGTTTGTCACGGATGAAAATCCGTCCTTAGGTTTTACTGACTTGGTGCAACACCGCATTACTCTGAAACCAGATGCACAACCGAAACATCAACGTCCATATAGATTAGCACCCGATAAAAAGGACATATTACGTCATCATCTTGATGAACTTTTAGCACAAGGTATTATTGCGCCTGTGAAGGAAACCGAAGAGTTGCCTATTACGAGTCATATAGTCTTGGTCAGTAAGAGATGCAAAACACCAAATACTTCAGGAACTCTGTCAAAGGATGAAAGTTTGTCGCAATTCCGGTTTTGTTGTGACTTCCCGTATGTTGTGACTTCCGGTATTTAAACTCACAGACCGAGGAATCCCGGTATGCCATACCGAATCTACAAGAACTTACGGAATCGTTTTCCGAGTTTACCCCGAACTACTATTCATCTGTCGACTTTAGTTCCGGTTTCTTTCAGATGGGTATCGCGCCGGAGTCAACCCGCTATATTGCGTTCAACACGTGTTTGGGAACGTTCAAATTTCCTTAGATTGCCGATGGGTCTCAATACGGCTCCGAAATCGTTCCAATTATTGATGAACAAGGTTGTGAGGGGATTGACGTTTAAATCGTGTTTATGCTATCTCGATGATGTTCTGATAGCATCGGAGAAATTTACCGATCATATTCCTGACGTGAAGGAGGTTTTCCGCCGGTTTCGGGATGCAAGCCTTAAGCTAAACCCCAAAAAGTGATTCTTTGGACAGGAATCCTGTATTTATTTGGGCCACCTAATATCTCGTGAAGGCATAAGTCCCCCTCCGGATCGCGTCAAAGCAATCGAGGATTTACCGACACCGACCGATGTTCAGGATGTGCGCAGAGCACTAGGACTGTTTAATTTGTTTCGTAAATATATCGCCAATTACAGTGTTATAGCATCACCATTGCAAGAACTATTGCGCAAAGGAGTGAAATTTGAATGGACAGATGAACATTCACGTGCGTTTTAACATTTGAAGCGTTTGTTGGTGTCGTCACCAGTTCTTGCATTTCCGGATTTTCGGATGCAGTTTCGCATCGCGGTTGATACCAGTTCGAGAAGAATTGGCTACATGCTGTACCAGAAGGTGAACGGTGATGTACGCGTCATTCGTTTCGGCTTAAAATCGCTTAGCAAATGGCAGAGTTCCTATGGATCCACAAAATTAGAGCTACTTGGCATGGTTGTTGCCATTTTAGATTGTGCCGATTACGTGCGTGGCAGCCGGTTTGTTGTCGAGTGCGATCACCAAACTCTCCGACCATTATTTCAAAATCAACTTAAGGGCGCTATATACGAACGTTGGCTGGCCATACTACAGCAGTTCAACGTCCATATTGAATATAAGCCAGCCGAAGAGATGCAGGTGCCTGATACATTGTCCCGTATGCTCCCGAACGAAGCATCCGATTTTTCAAATCCGTCCGAGGATGATCCATACTTTCCGTATGTAACGGAGCGGGTTGGTGAAATTCGTTTTCCAGAAGGCCGCATATTGCGCGATTTGATAAATGCGCCTGCGCAAAGTGTACTGCAGACTCATAACGTAATGTATTTACCGTCGGTACCTGTGCACAATACCATCTTGGACATTGGTTACGACGCGGACACGGACGAGCCGTCAGATATCGGGAATAGGAAGAAACACATGAAAACCAAACGTGTAACGCGAGCACATATGCCACAGACTGTTGATAGTGTACATTTACTGAAACATGCGAATATTGACACTTCCAAAAGTGATATGTCGCTGCGTGCTGCAGAAAGAGTAGAGTCGACTGTCACAGAATTTGACGCGAACGCGCCGAATTATTATTCGATAGAAACCGACGTTGATACTTTGTGTGAATTAACTCCAGCCACTTATTCTACAGTGAACCCTCATTCTACCGAGGAACGTCATGCATCTGTCCACGACGAGACCATAGCCACTGATATTCCAAATGTTAGTACGGTGTTAGATACCGAAGTTAACTCGCATATCGCCACACAGTCAAGCGATGATGCTGTGTCGGAGCCGGACACGGGGGATTTTAGTTTAGAGAACATTCGCAAGTTACAGGAACGAGACTGTTATTAGAGGCCACTTATTGCATACTTGGAGAATCACGAGTTGCCAGATAGACAGAATGAAGCGCGCAAGGTGGTGTTATTTTCTGCAGACTATTTCATATATTAAGGACTTCTGTACCACTCTCGAAAACCGAAATCAGCACGTACCAAGAACATGAGTAGCGCACAGTTGGCGCTCCCACAAGTTTTAGTTAAATCGATTTTGCGTGTATATCATGACTCGTCCATGGCTGGACATTGTGGAACACATACCATGCTGGATCTTGTCAAGGACAAACTTTTTCCGAAAATGGCACTTTTGATCTCGGAGTATGTTCAGTCTTGCCATGAATGTCAGTCGTGGAAAGTCACTACAGCTCATACTAAATCTAAGATTATTTCTTATCCATTGCCAAAAAGACCATTCGAAGTATGGCAAATGGATTTATATGGCCCATTACCAGTGTCTTTAAACGGCAAGGCATATATATTTACGGCCGTAGACATATTCAGTAAACTGATGTTTGCGCAACCGATAGGTAACAAAGATACCATTACCGTAGCTCACGCTATGTATACGTTATTTTGTACTTATGGTACTTGTCACACTGTACTCAGCGACCAGAGAACGAAATTCATGTCGTCGTGTACAAGGGAAGTGTGTCGGTTGTTTGAAATCTACCAAGAGTTTATGCCCAGTTTTCAACATCACTGCCTTGGTGCCGTTGAACGCACGCATCGGACTCTCGCTGAGCGACTTACGTAGTACGCATCCCAGGGAAAGTCATGGGAGGATATGTTGCCGGCCATTGTTTTCTCCATGAAATGTACACCACATGCGTCTTTGTGTTACGCGCCGTTTGAAATTGTATTTGGCACGCGACCACGCGTTAGCGCGCAATATTACGCTTACCAAATGGGATCGTACATTGGCTGATGCGCATCAGTATCTGGAGGACTTTTGTAAACGTCTAGACGTAGTGCGCAGTGAGGTTGCAGTACATGCTGCCCGTGCAGCTGAGAAGATGTTTTGCGATTAACCGTGAGCGATTACGTTTACTTGCGTAAGGAAGGAGTAGGGAAAGGACGGAAACTGAAGCCGACCTATGTTGGACCGTACGTTGTTCATAACATACAGAGTGACCATCTTGTGGTCCTGCGAGAATCACAATCCAGAAAGTGTTTTTCCAAACCAGTTCATATTAATAGGTTGAAAATGGCCTATTTTCGAGTTCCGAGTAATGCGGGTTACCTATTGGACAGAGTTGTTACGAGCCAAAAGGAGAACGCTATACCCGCTGCGAGGCAGGATTCCGAACGTGACATTTCACCAGTTTCGAATAGTCACACTACGACCGATGATCCGGAACCGGAAGTCACATCATCTGCGACGGTAGATCCTCTTGCTACCGAACCTGAGTTGCGTAGATCAATAGAGTACTCCAGAAACCCGCCAAATTCAGAGATGGGATTTTCGTTACATTGGAAGGTTCCGAATCTGAGCAAGTCGTACCCAGGAAAATTAAACGCATTCTGGCCGAGAGAACTGTAGGCAACAATATTCAGTACCTTTTGCATAATATTGGAGAACCTGCTCAGAACGCGTGTTGGGTTCCAAGATCGCAATAGTCTACTTTCTCCATCAACCGGATCACCGGTATCAGTTTCGTACATTTAACCAGAACGAGGCTTAACCTACTTCCGTTTCTACCGACGCATTTTAAAGTATGTCCGAGCGAGTGAATTTAAATGCCCAAAATATTGACGATATCAGGAAGCTAAAGGTTGCCCAGTTAAAAGAAATCTTACGAGCCGAAGGAGTATCTCTACGTGGTAATAAAGATATTCTTGTGGCTAGATGTGTGGCGTTAAAATCACGACTTCAGCCAGTACAACCCCAGGTCCAGGATTTTGACAGAAATACTAAAGTCAGTATTGTCTTTCGTGAAAATGAACAAGTGACGTATGATGTATTACTAACAACTGCAAAAGGTAGAGTTTGGAGCTCTGATTTAAGGGACATGGTAGAATGCAACTTCCATCAACTTTAAGATTACCTGGTATTAAAAACTCAAAAATATGACGATGCATCAATGAAAGGTTCATGCTACAAAAAGATGAAATCTTATAAGTTCTTTATGGAAGGACACGTTTCAAATATAGAAGTGGCAAAAGGGAACTCTTACGTGTGGATCAGGGCAAACGTCATGGCTTCTATGAAAAAAAAAACAAGATACAGAGTCATGGTGATTTTCAGTGGAACAGGAGATGTGAAATTTGCAGCATGTGACTATCCTGCTGGGTAAGATTATTTTCAAAATGGACGTATCAAGTAATGTTTGAAAGGGTGTTCTGAAGCCTAAAGTGGGCTAACAGTAAGCATGTCAGACTCATGATCGGAAGGTCTTGAGTTCAAACCCCACTGTCCTTCACAATGGGAGGATGTACCTTGACAAGCAGGTAAATTAAAGTCATATTCAGACAGCAAGTGTTTCCATGTCAAGGTAGACTCGGCATCCCTAGCTGCCCATTGTGTAATTAAATGCCAAGCAGCAGGACCAATTATTGTCTGGATGACTATATTCTGTCATATATTTTGTTGAATTAATGTTCACAGTGAGGATAAATCACACCAGTTTAAGAGGGTTTCGAGATAAAATGACAATTTTTTTTTGGGGGGGGGGGCATTTTTCACAACCAAAAGGGGGCGAGGGATTTCCAAACACATGCCTAGATCACTTAATGTATAGTACTACTTTACAACAGTTAAGATTTTAGTTCAATACTTTCCTACATCAGCATTAAAATCATATAATAGTAATTTAATACACTCCCAATCTATTTGGTTAAGGTTTCATTATTTGTATTTCAGTCTCGGCATTGAGGGATTAGGAAAATGCAACCATGTTGGATGATTATTGTTTGCAGTCAACAGCTTTTATATGAACGGTTTGCATTCGCATCCTACATCCGTCTCCTGCACATCACAACTGAATGGCTGGATTGTACCCAGGAATCTCACAGTTCCACCTAAACCTTTGAGAGATATCAGAATACAAAAAATACAATTTGGTAGTGGTCAGTCAAAAAACAATCAGTCGAGTTTGCATGACCCAAGGGCACCACACCATCGGTGTTTAGATACACATGACTTAAATATCCTGCATCAGGAATTAACTGAATGTGCACCATCAGCTGGTTTTTTTCTTTTTCATGATTCATCTACATCATTACAGGATGTAGAGTTTGTTGACACTATAGATGGTGCAATGGTCATGGAAAATGTTGCTATTGAAACAACGCCGTATGTGATGGTAGAAAACTTGTATTGTACAACTGTAGAAGATACAGAGGTTGCACCAGAATTGCTGTCAGATCTGCCAATTATCGAAAAGAACTGCAAAATTTCGGACAATGTTGCAACTGATAGTGAATTCATTGAAAACTTTGTTGATGACATCATTGATAGTGAATCAGTTTCCAATGAATGTGTTCAATTTATTGAACAGAATACAAAACTTCAAGCTGATAGTAAACTGTGGCTATACTTGCATGGGTACAAAATGACTGCATCTTACTTTGGGAAAATTGTTAAATGTTCAAGGAAACCTAATGGTCTTATAAAATCCATGTTATATTCAAATCCAAAAAAAGTATCTTTCATACGGAAAAGATCATGAGCAAGATGCAATTGATCAGTATGTTCAAAAGAACAAAACTGTGAAAGTTGAGAAATGTGGATTAGTACTATCAAAGAGCCGTCCAGGTTTGGGGGCCAGCTTAGATGGCATTTCTAATGATGATAAGGGTGTAAAAGCTGGAAAGGCAAGTGTCCTTTCTCACAACAGGTTAAATCAGTGGATGAGGCCTGTAAAGACGAATCTTTTTATCTTTTTAAAGATGAGACTGGTATGATCAAACTTAAGAGAGATTACAACTATTTTATCCAAGTCTAAGGACAGCTATTTGTTAGAAAAGTTAAGTATGTTGACTCTGTGGTTTGATTTGGTCATTATCAGGACATCTTTGTAGAGAGAATATATTTTGATGAATCAAAGTGGTTTGATCAGTACCTGCCTGCTTTAGATCTATTCTAAAAGTGGGTGTTTGTCCCAGAGTTATTAACAAGGGGAGTGAAACGGGGCCTGGAAATTCAGCCAGACAGGAAAAATATAGTTTCAAGTTTTAAATTAGCAAACTGACATGTCAGGAAGGGCAATGCAGACAAAGAAATTGACAGACAGACAGAGTGATTACTATTTTCTATCGAGTCAACAGGGCAATAAATGAAAAGATACAATATTGTAATGATATGATTTATTGACACATACAACTTATAATGTATCATACAAACTTGTATTTTAAATATGAAATAAATCTGCAGATTACACAGTTTAATTACTTTCATTTTGAATTCAAGTTCCTGTTTGTTAGTACAAATTATGCCCCTGAGATATCTGAAGCTTCATGTATTAAAGTACCAATAAGCAGAGGACTAATGTTACAATGTACTGTAAATCATCTTTTATTCATGGCGTTTTATTTTGATGATTTTTACACTTGGTACCGATTTTGCATTTTAAATTCATGAGTAATCTGTTCCTGTTCGTGAATATATACCTAAAATGCGTATTGTTTTTTTATTTCGTGGAAACATAGTCCATACCAATATAACGAAAATAAAACCCTCACGAATAAAAGATGGTTTACTTTACCTTATAAACTTTTCACCGAATAACTGAAAATAGTCAAACTGATGATTTGAATCTATATATGAATAATTTCAACATGTCTCAAAAACAGTTGGACATGGATTATCTCCCTTCATGTATATTTGATGTGGTCTACTTTTTTGTTCTAAGCCTAAAGAGTTTAGAGGAGTTGGCTGAACAAGGAAGCTAGATGAATGCGAAGTACAGTAACTGTCATAACAAGTTTGACAGTAGTGGTGTCCCTCCAAAAACTCAAAATTTGTGCACTGTTTATGGCAAGAATTTATGGACAAATGGATAGACAGAATGATTTCTGGATATACAATGTATATTTGTAAACTCTTAGTCTTGTCTGAGCACATGCAAAGCTACCAATACAAAGTATGAAAGCCTTTAGCTGTCTTTAGTTTTTGGTGGTACTAAAGGTGGTTAAAAATTGGTTAATTATGCAATGACAGAAGACACTTGACTGCTTATATGTTTTAAACTAAGAAGTAATACACCATCCAAGATATGATAATTTTTAATTCTACCTATAGCCCTCTCAACATGAATTCTGACTGATGCAATATGCATAGTTTCTTCAACTTCCTTTGCTGACAACTGTGGTTTAGATCCTTTAAAAGGAGGAATGTTAAGAGTAACACCATTCGGCAATATGTCGGTCAATTCAAAACCTCGGTCTGCCATCAAATTGTCCCCATCTTCTAATAAACCTAAGACACCACTTTGCTTGGTAATGTCTTTATCAGAGACTCTTCCGCCCCATAACTCGGACACAAATGTACAAACTCCATTTAGACTTACACCAATCAAGGCTTTGTAAGTATTGTGATGCTTGTAGTTTGACCAAGTTTCGGACTGAGCTAACATAGATGACGGAATCTCAAAATAAACCTCTGTGCAATGCAGTATTATTCTCGTTGTAGGGTATGGGGCAAAAGAGTCTGGTAAATTTTCACGAATAAGCTTTTGAGAAGGAAAGGGGGATATAAGTGGCAGTTCACAATGAAGAAAATTAATCTATGTTGAAAATACTTTTGAAAAATAAGACTGAGAAATGTTAAACATTTCTGCTAGATCGCGTACAAACAGACCCACTTTAATTCGAAGTAACACCATAAAAAAATTCATCCCTGAGAGACAATTTTCTTTTTTGTCCAGGTTTTTCACCCTGAATTTGGTACAGATTTACATTTGTGGCTTCATTTTTCCCTCTCCAATATTGCAGTTTCTCTGCTTTCTTCTCAATATATTTGAACATAGCATTAAATGTCTGGTATTTGATAAAGCCTGTGTAAAATGAGATAGTCTTGTCATCATCTTTGATCTTGTCAATACCAATCTGATTCACCTGAAATTCATTTAGTTGATCTTGAAGATTAATGATTAATTCTGATGACTTTTTAAGCTGAACTTCTAAATGTTTGATTTGGTTTTGGAAAGTTCTCATTACATCCTCATTTCTGCAACTGTACTCATGGTCCTCCACATATTCTGATGTACCGAGGTTTATCTGTGTTTCTTGATTGACCATGAGTAGATCACTCTGTACACCTACTTCACATACCTGAAAATAAAATATATCTTTGTAATACATTTACTTATATGACATTGTCAATATTTTGATGTACAATTCCACACCAAAGCAAAGCATCACAGTATGATCAACAAAAAGTATACCTTAATCCCTATATTTAAAAATTTTACAAATTAGCGTATCCTGAGACTGAAATGACTGTTTTCTATTGTTTCTAAAGTAGTGTCGACATCATAATGTAGTTCATCAAGAAATATATATATAATACACTGGGAATGTAAATATTACAAAATCGTTAACAGAAACACCACACTTCATATACATATTCCTCATGATGCAACCTATTGATTGTTAGGGTCAAGGGTAAAAGTCACAAATGACTAAGTGGTATGGTCATAGGGCAAATGTTATGGTCACAGAGGGCATTTATACTTATGTGGCTATGCTTTGCATGTCTCTGTTTAACATTTTCTCGATACATTTGTACACTATACTTTTTCATCAGTATCAATTTGCGGATTAATAAGTGAATCTCACCCTTTCTGTTCTTGTGGTATATAATGTCAGATATAATGGGTTTTTGCATGACATCACACTTATCACACAAATCCGTTTACAAAGACCACTGTCATTGCTTATCATAAGCATAAAAATGGTGAAGTTCCTTTGTTATATGTTTATTTTTAAGTGATCAGAAATGAAAAATGGAAATAAAATAAATGACGTACGCAATCCTCATCCTCTGTTACGGCGATAGCAGCACTGGTATTCAAGGTAACATGTATGGGTTGGAATGGTATCCTCTTCATTGGGAGCTTACGAATGAGTGCATCAGTTCTCCATCTGAACATTGACGGTTTCACATCTTGTCTAAGTGTCCAACGCTTTGCACCAAGAGAAATGTTGATGTCATTCTTATTGAAATGGTCAGAGCATACTACTGTTTGGGGTGTCATTTTGAAATTGTTAGATTAAATTGCACCATACATCTTTAAGTTTCTTATTTTTCAAAACATCCTTTGGAATATGGAAAAAATGTACATCTGACTTTGTTCCATCTGACCGATACTCTTTGTTTAAGCATCTTGCAGCACAACACTGTTTCCCCAATGATACCTTTTTTTATACACACTCATGTTCCGTCAGTTTCTAGAACCAATACTTAATTCTAACAGCCTGAAAAAGGAATTACATAAAAATAAACCAAACATTTTAGAATTACTAAGGTAAAAATTAGAACTATATATATAATACTGTAGCATATGAACTCAACAAAGTGGGCACAAATATTTTCTCCATTGTAGAAAGTACAAACTACAATTTTACATGATGATGTCACCCGTAGTCCTTATAGTAACTTTACAATATTAGCACATTTCACACAACCTTCCATGTTGATGTAGGACATGTATTAGTTTTTGATTGATTGATTTTTGTTCAACGTCACACCACGAATATTTCACGTATATGGTGACGGCACCTGTCCGATCCGGGGCATACAAATTTTGACCTCTGCAACGGACCCACCCGAAGCAGTGAGGGATCTTTAACGTGCCACGCATACCAGGACACGGGGCCTCGGATTTTCCTGTCTCATCCAAAAGACAGAACACCGGCATGACCAGAGCAGGACTTGAACCCCGGCCTCCCGATCAGGAGTCCAGCGCGATACCACTAGGCCACGCCGGCTTGTACATGTATTAGAGTAATACAGTTGTAACATATGGGTTTGATATGTCGGCCAGATAGCTCGCGGCTCAGTGGCAAAGCATATGAGCAGTAATTGGAAGGTTGTGGGTTCAAATCCTTGTCGCCAGTTATGGATAAAACAAAAAATTTAGCTGAATAATTATATGCATGTTGTGTTATTTGTTTACAAGTTTCAGTCCTACAGATTGCAAACCCCAACCTGACACAAGCATACATGTATCACAGGTGTGTCCTTGTACTATTGGCTAATATACACATTTTTGCTAGCTGAGGGAGGGGGGGGGGGGGTTCAGACTACTTTAAGCCCACGGAAGATTTTGAGCCCACTGTAAGCCCACCGTCTTCCTAGGGGATATTATGTATATTTATTGAAATAACGTATTTACTCGAATATAATACGCACTTTTTTTCGCCAATTTGACCCCTCATTTTCTCACTGCGTATTATACATAGAGTTAGAAATCTGGAACTTTTTTCCACGCTTTTAAGCTTCATTTAGAGGAGTGCGCGTGTCCGTTAAAGTATCTAAGGCCGTCGATCAAACCCACGAGGCGTGAGATATATCTATTGTCTGTATACTGTCTGCTTCCTGTAGTAAATGCCCAAGGCGATAAAAGGAGTAAAGTCTACAATGTGGCAGAATACTTGCGCCGTGTTATTTAGCATTGGTTTCTGATTAGCCGATTGTACGGGTGATATAATGATTTGTCCTTAATTGGTTAATCGATAGTTACGCAACAGGTGAAACTACTTTACCGTAACGGCACGAACATCGACAGTTTGGATAACATTCATTCATTAGTGTTTTTATATATATTTTGTCTTCACAAACATTTGCGATCTCCGCGTAAAGTTCACATAGTATCAGGGACGTATATATCTATGTCCCTGATAGTACAGTAGACACGCAAGTTCATTCTAACGAGAGGGGAAAAAATGAAGCGATCGTTTGGGCCGAGGGCACTAGTTTATTGATTGTAAATGAAATGAAAGAGAAACAAGAGGCCCAAGTGGGCCTATATCGCTCACCTGAGCACAAAGTGCATATTTAGAAGCAAGCAAGAAATTCTGTACAGGGGTTCTGGAGAGGAAGATGAAAATATGTCAATCAAACAGAGCCAACGGCGGCCATCTTGGATTACGGATCAGCATGAAAAACCTATACTTGGTAGAACACCTTGAGTACTTACTTTCTATGCAGTTTGGTGAAATTTTGTGCAGTGGTTCTGGAGAAGAAATTGAAAATGTTTCAACCTATCAGAGTCAATGGCGGCCCTCTTGGATTACGGATCGGCATAAAAAACACCAAACTTGGTTGAGGACCTTGAGTACTTACTTTCTATGCAGTTTGATGAATTTCTGTGCAGTGGTTCTGGAGAAGAAGTCGAAAATGTGGCAACCAATCAGAGTCAATGGCGGCCAGCTTGGATCACGGATCGGCATAAAAACATAAATGTAGTAGAGGATGTTGAGTACTTACTTTCTATGAAGTTTGATAAAATTCTATGCAGCTGTTCTGGAGAAGAAGTCGAAAATGTGTTAACCAATCAGAGTCAATGGCGGTTATCTTGGATCACGGATCGGCATAAAAACACAAACTTGGTTGAGGACCTTGAGTACTTACTTCCTATGAGGTTTGATGAAATTCTGTGCAGCCGATCTGGAGAAGAAGTTGAAAATGTTTCAACCGATCAGAGCCAATGGCGGCAATCTTGGATCACGGACTGGCATAAAAAACACAAACTTGGTAGAGGACCTTGAGTACTTACTTTCTTTGAAGTTTGGTGAAATTCTGTGTAGCGGTTCTGGAGAAGAAGTCAAAAATGTGTCAACCAATCAGAGCCAATGGCGACCATCTTGTATCCCGGATCGGCATAAAAAAACACAAACTTGGTAGAAGACCTTGAGTACCAACTTCCTATGAAGTTTGGTGAAATTCTGCGCAGCGGTTCTGGAGGAGAAGTCGAAAATGTGTCAACCAATCAGAGCCAATGGCGGCCATCTTGGATCACGGATCGGCATAAAAACACAAACTTGGTAGAGGACTTTGAGTACTTACTTCCTATGAAGTTTGGTGAAATTCTGTGCAGCAGTTCTGGAGGAGAAGTCGAAAATGTGTCAACCAATCAGAGCCAATGGCGGCCATCTTGGATTACGGATCGGCCAAAAAAAACACAAACTTGGTAGAGGACTTTAAGTACTTACTTCCTATAAAGTTTGGTGAAATTCTGTGCAGCAGTTCTGGAGGAGAAGTCGAAAATGTGTCAACCAATCAGAGCCAATGGCGGCAATCTTGGATCACGGATCGGCATAAAAAACACAAACTTGGTAGAGGACCTTGAGTACTTACTTCCTATGAAGTTTGGTGAAATTCTGTGCAGCAGTTCTGGAGAAGAAGTCGAAAATGTGTCAACCAATCAGAGCCAATGGCGGCCATCTTGGATTACGGATCGGCCAAAAAAAAAACACAAACTTGGTAGAGGACCTTAAGTACTTACTTCCTATAAAGTTTGGTGAAATTCTGTGCAGCAGTTCTGGAGGAGAAGTCGAAAATGTGTCAACCAATCAGAGCCAATGGCGGCAATCTTGGATCAAGGATCGGCATAAAAAACACAAACTTGGTAGAGGACCTTGAGTACTTACTTCCTATGAAGTTTGGTGAAATTCTGTGCAGCAGTTCTAGAGAAGAAGTCGAAAATGTGCCAACCAATCAGAGCCAATGGCGGCCATCTTGGATCATGGATCGGCATAAAAAACACAAACTTTGTAGAGGACCTTGAGTACTTACTTCCTATGGAGTTTGGTGAAATTCTGTGCAGCGGTTCTGGAGAAGAAGTCGAAAATGTAGAAAAATTAACGACGGACGACGGACGCTGCACTATGACAATAGCTCACTTGAGCTACGCTCAGGTGAGCTAAAAAGCGTTGATATCACACGATGAATAAAGGCTGGTCGTTCTGTACCGCTTTTGATAATAATACACATTACGCGATTACACTGTAAAAGGTTAACGGCAAAGCAAATTAAGCTCGCAGTCTTGCTGTTTCAACACGAAATTGACATCTTGTTTTGGATTTTTCTCCTGCGTATTATACACGGAGTTAGACGTTTTTTCATGATTTTCGAGGTCATTTTGGGGTGTGTGCATTATACTCGTGTGCGTATTATATTCGAGTAAATACGGTATATTGTTACTTTGACTTAAAATATGTGTCTAAACAAATTTCTAAACAGATTCAATACATAATAAATATGAAGTCCTTTTATGTCACTGGGTTTCTTTTTGTTCTGATCGCCATTTTTAAGGAACGATAACTCTGATTACATTAGATCTACTTACTATCATCAGAGATATGTCTCTGTTATTATATTAGCTACTATTACTTTTTATGAAGTATATTTCATAATTTGTCCACTTAATCTATTAATAAATATGATATAATATTTGTACCAAATAACATAAATTCAGTACAAGTTTTCTCTAAATATAATGTATCTAATTTGATATGACTTATATCTATTTGATATATTTTATACATACAGTGTGTTTTCAAACATTTTATTATGTATGTTTGTCCTTATTCTATAATTTAAGTGCATACTTGATAGATTGATTAATATAACATTAAGAGTTTTTCACTTTTTCTTAGATCTCGTAATAATTGTATATTGCATTATGATGTTGCTTGTAACATTCAAAATAATAGGCGGTAAACTAATACGGTCTAAAACTAGGACATGATGAAAAACAAGTGTTTACGACAGACTGAATTCGTTTACTATCAGAAAGCAGAAGAGACATGGTCAATTTCAGAATTCAAGAGATAAAAAGAAAGTTCCTAAATATTTTTATTCTGGAGACCGTAAAGGTCAAATATTGCACGCTCGTCTTCGATTGGGTTGCAGCTGTCTGAATGCCGATCTTTATAAAAGTCATCTACGTGATAATGACAACTGTGTCTGTAGTCTCCCGGAAACGGTAAATAATTTCTTTTTGGAATGTACTAACTACAGTGAATTACGTAATAGATCTATCAATACATTATCAGTTCAAATAAACATAAATATCTCAATATCAGGTTGACCTCTGTACATGTATGATGATGATGTAAATGGAGAGATATTTGCTCAAAAGCAAAATTTCATTATCAATAGTAATAAATTCTCTTAATTAAATCTTTCAGACATGATCACAAGACACGTGTCAACTTCCCACTTTTTTGATCATCCGTTTAATATCAGGGGTTTATTCTCACTTTAATAAAATCTTGAAAATAGAATTGACTGAATTTCTCATCTTATTAGCATCCACTTTCTTCAGCCTGTACCCTCTTCTTATATATTTTTTTCGGCATAATACGTCTACCGATTTCCAACGCGAGCTTTTTATTATCAGATACGTAATATCTCTGTATCGAGAATAAATGCAGACGACTGACAGTATATTCAAAAGCTAAATTCATTTTGACCTCGAACTGGACGTAAATTCGGATATATCTAGAAACGATCCATCAAATGATTACGTACACTAATATCTTTGTATCGAGAACAAATGCAGGTGATTGACAATACATTCAAAATGCGTTTCTGAATTCATTGTTAATTCCGAACTGGACGTAAATTCGCATATATGACCAATGAAGTCAAAGCGCATGCGTGAAAAGCGAATGGTGGAACATTTGGTGGCAGGAACTTTTAGTGAATTTTTGTGTAAAACATCATTCAATAGAGGATTTAAGTGTATCGGAATCATTAAACTTAAAAAGGGGTATGTACTTTTCATAAATGAAGCCCAATAGTAAAGCTAAAACTCCAAAATCAACTAAGAGGAAAGGAAGCGATCCTAGTCCCACCATTAGTCAACAAAGCAAAAAGGTGCCAATCATGAATAATGAGTATACTAATACAAACTTCCAGCAATTCTCACCGTCATATACAGGCAATGCCTACAATGGGCAATTTTATCAACAACCCCCAGGGCAGCCCTCATGTATTCCACAACCTCAGTTCCCCCCACCCAACCCTCCACAGTCTTTAGTGAACCAGAACAATATGACAAGCGGTATCTTTGACAGAAATATGAGCGAAATTCTAACAAGATTAGACTCTCTGGATTCAAGATTGAAATTATTAGACAACATAAATGAGAAGTTGGGTTCTATAGAGAGAAAAGTGAATAGTTTGGACAGTTCTGTAAAAGATCTCGAGGGCAGAATGAGGGAAGTCGAGCATAGTCGTGAATTTGACAGCAAGACCGTGACAGAAATTCAGGAAAAACAGAGAGAGATCGACAATTTAAATACTACGGTCAATACACTAGTCGACAAGTGTGAAAAGTCTTCAACCGAAATACTTGATCTACAGTCCCGATCCATGCGTGACAATCTTGTATTTTACAACATCGAGGAAACGCCACAGGAGGATTGCGAGGAGAAATTACTTAAATTCTTAGAGGAGGATGTCAAAATTGTGAATGTGAAAAATAAAGTCAAAATTGAGCGTGCACAGAGAGTCGGTGGTCGAAGACGAACTGGACCCCGTCCAATAATTGCGAAATTCCATTCATACAAGGAGAGAGAACTTGTTCGATCGTGCGCGAAAAATCTAGCAGGTACACAATACGGAATAGGTCAACAGTTCCCGAAAATCATTCAAGATAGGAGAAAAGTTCTCATGGACGTGTCAAAGCGTGAAAAAGCTTTAAGAAAGAAATGTATATTATCAGTTGACAAGCTGTATGTAAACGATCGGCTGTACACGGGACCGGAAGTTACTTGGAATTACCCTGCCTAGGAGAACGCCGAGGGGCAACAACTCAAACTATGTCTTCTAAACATTCAAGGTATTAAGAACAAATTAAAAGATGCTAATTTTTGTGAGTTTATCAACTCCTTCGATATCTGTATTTTCACCGAAACGTGGTTATCAAAAGGTGATTGTAAAAACAATATAAACGATAATTTCCTTGCATATCATTGTTGTGGCAGAAAATTCAATAGACGAGCTAAACGTCACGATGGTGGCGTATCATTGTTATACAAAAAGAACATTGAAAAAGGTATTGAAGTTATAAAGAATACCAAAGAAGGTATACTATGGTTAAAGCTTTGTAAAGTATTTTTTGGTTTTGAAAAAGATGTTTATCTTTGCTGCACTTATATTCCACCAGAAAGTTCAAAGTTTTATGATCACAGCGAAAACTTTGATTTTTTCGCAAATATTGAAAATGACATTTCACGTTATAATGAAATTGGAATGGTAGTTATATGCGGATATCTTAATTGTAGAACCGCTGATAAAGATGACTTTGTTGAAAATATTCATCTCGACAAATATCTTGATGTTTTTCCGGAGGACATGTTTGATGATTATGTTGATATGCCGAGACGACGTTCTAAGGATAAAGTTGTAAACAATTTTGGCACTAAACTTTTACAGCTTTGTAAAGCTACTGGTCTTAGTATTGTGAACGGCAGGTGTGGAACTGATGCAAATATTGGTAACTTTACTTATAAATCGTACACTGGTAGAAGTGTTGTTGATTACGTACTTACGAATTTTTCTGATGTATTTTTTCTGAATAATTTTGAAGTTTTAGAAATCTCTGAATTTTCTGACCATCTACCAATATCGTTCAGTTTTAAATGCAATTATGAAATATATAATGACTTCATAACCACAAATGACAAAATTGTATGGAATCGAGACAAAGTACAAAACATTAGAAACGAGTTGATAAATACAATACCAACATTTAACGATATTACACATTCTTTATCTATTGGTCAAATAACAATTGACAATGCAGTCACTGATTTTCAAATATTTTATATGATGTAGCATTCAATGAATGTGGAGTCAAAGGTAAAAAGTATGAAAAACAACCCAAAGTCATTAAATCACCATGGTTCAATGCAGAATGTGAAACTGCCAAGCATCGATTTAATCGATCTAAACATCTTTATCGATTTGACAAATCTGATACATCTCTCAATCGAGTTCTTTCAGCAAAAGTTGAATATAATAGGATTAAACGAAAAGCTAGATGCAGACATAAGCTCTCAACACAACAAGAGCTACAATCTTCGGCAAACTCTAATCCTAAAATGTTTTGGCGTAAAATCAAACAAGCTCGAAAAATCCAACACAACACCAACGGAAAAGTAGACATCGATGACTTTGTAAAACATTTCAAAGATATTTACAATACAGATAATACACATGTACAAATTGACCCTGTTGAGACCAATGATTTACCTATTGAGGAGCTTGACTGTAATATCAGTGTGGATGAGATACTGAAAGCAATTAATTCTCTCAAAAGGGGGAAAGCGGCAGGTATAGATAATATTCCTTCCGAACTGTTTAATGATTGTTGTGATATTTTAGCACCTCATTTATCTATACTGTTTAACTATATGTTTGACAATCATTTGTATCCAGAACTTTGGACGAAAGGTATTATAATACCAATTCCTAAAAAGGGTGACATGTCTGACGCTAACAATTACCGAGGTATTACATTAATCAATTGCTTTGCCAAAGTATTCAGTATTGTATTAAGTGAAAGATTGGAATCGTTTGCCGAATACAATAACATCTTTTCTGATTTCCAATATGGTTTCCGTAAAAAACGGCGAACAATAGACTGTATCCATTTATTGAATTTTATTATTCAAGAGCAATTTACCAGAAAAGAAAAATTATACTGCGCCTTCGTTGATTTTAAAAAAGCATTTGATTATGTAGATAGAACAGCATTGATGGAGAAATTGTTGAGTGCAGGATTCAGTACTAAATGTGTTACTATGTTACGAGTCATATATGACAATGTCAAATCATGTATATGATCATATAATAATGTTTCTGAATTCTTTGATGTTCCATCCGGTGTAAAACAAGGGGAACCCCTTTCATCATTTTTATTTCTTATGTTTATCAATGATATTGAGACTAGTCTATCTTCCGGCAATCCGGAATCACATATCACTATTGACAACGTTTCTATTTTCATGCTACTTTTCGCAGATGACACTGTACTTTTTTCAAAATCCAGTGATGGTTTACAATCGCTTTTATGCAAATTATGTAATTATTGTAAAACTTGGGGTATAATTGTAAATACAAACAAAACTAGAGTATGTATTTTTGAAAAACAAAAATCTAAAAGAGACATGATTTTTACTTATGATAACTCCATATTAGATATTGTTGAAGAAATCACGTATCTTGGTGTTACTTTATCTAGAAATGGCAATATGAAATCTGCAATAAAATCGGTATGTGACCAGGCAAATAAAGCATTATTTTCTCTCAAAAGATTATTTGAACACATGGAGTTTTCCATATCATCAAAATTATCATTATTTAACAAATTGATTGCTCCTATAATGATGTATGGTTCGGAAATATGGGGGTTATTTGATACAAAACCACTTGATAATCTTTTGTTGTCATTTTGTAGAATTTTACTTGGTCTGCGTCCTGGTACTCCAAATGTTGCCATATTTGGGGAACTTGGACAATTTCCTTTTAAAATATTATGTAAAATACGTGCACTGAAATATTGGTTCGATATCGTTTCTAACAAAAATAATGTGTTATATAAAGCATTTTTAAACGAGAAAATGAAAGTCGAGTCAAATGTTTTAAAACAATCTTGGGCCAGCAAAATTAAGCATTGCTTAAATGAGCTCGGCTTCTCGTATATATGGATGTCAGATAATTCTGAAAACATTAATTTTAATTTTGTAAAACAAACTGCTGTTGATATGTATATCCAATCATGGAGAAGTGAAATCAATGATATGTCTCGTCTGTCTTTTTACTCAAGCATTAAATTTGATTTTGAATTTGAACCATATTTAGACTTTATCAATAACACTGTATATAGAACAAATTTGACCAGATTTCGTTGCTCATCGCATAATCTAAATGTTGAAATTGGCAGACATCGAAATATCCCACGAGAGGAAAGATTATATACACTGTGTAATGGTTCACATGTAGAAAATGAATATCATTTTGTATTAACATGCCCTTTATATTATGATTTACGCGTGAAATATTTACCGAAATTTATTTTATCATGGCCAACTTTGTTTAAACTTAAATCATTATTTTGTAGTAAGAAAAAGAAACATTGTATGTTTATTGCAAGATACTTAACTGATGCTCTTATAATGCGATCTCTTTATATAAATAATTGAATATTTATTCATTAATATTGTACATATCTTGTTACGATGAGATCTCTTTGTATAAATAATTGAATACAACATGCATTTATTCATTAATATTTTACATATTGTTACGGTGCGATCTCTTTATATAAATATTTGAATATTTATTCATTAATATTGTACATATATTGTTGCACCTCTATCACTCACTTTTCATGCATTGTAAATATGTTGATATTGCCAGAAGCATTCTTTGCTTAAGGCTAATAAAGTATATATATACCATTAATGAAACGTTTATGCAGAATTCACCCGCGGGGCATGGATCACTTCTTTAACAACACCTGGTAATTGACTGTTAATTATTTAATGCCGATGACGTATGGGGCGTTTATTTAGCAATCAGTTTTAATAGAACGGGTGACATAATCAGAGCTGTTAATGAAATGTATCTATACACACACGTTAAATTACAAACCAAAAAGAAATTCTTTTTATTCATGCATTAAAGATCAAGATAATTCGAGTTGATAATGTTTTATGTTCTTGGCCGATGCCGGTTGTTGATTAATTACTATCATCTTTATCCAACGTCACAGCGTGCGCCAGGGATTGACTTGGTTTCACATGTCTTCATGTCTATAATCAGGGACGTATATATTTTTAATATATAGATATATATATATATACATTCCTAGTATTTCGAAATTTAGTTTAGTACTGACATATAATATATGTGTTATATATATTTCTCTAGCACAATGTACGTGTCGCATTTCTCAGAATTCAAGATCGGACGGGGCGAGTCTGCCATTGAAAGAATTTGTTAATTAATCGATGTCAATTGCTAACTGTAGTTTACTCTTATAATTTATAAGGTTATTAAGGATTTTACTTAGACAGAGTAGCTGAAAAATTAACATCAGTTATTTCAGTCAAAGACGTAGATTACTTCAGTTTTTGAAAGTAGTCTTCGTCTCTGTTTCAACTGATTAAAATCAATCAAAAACTGAATAGAGTGTCTTATATATTATACAACGGTATCCCTGTGGAAGGTTTAACTTGTTTTGGGCTTTTATTTTTCATACATTAATTTTTGGTAAATACTAAATATTTCATTCCATATCTATTATAGCTTGAAATGATTTAATTAAACACGCGCCATCCACTGTTATTGAAACTTACACTGAAAAAGAGAAAAATAATAAATTCAAAATAACACATACCTTACTTCCGTGTTAATTTCTATTTTTTTATTATTTTATTATCAGATTTTTCTTTGTAAGTGAAATCAAGGACGTGTATATTGTTTAGATATATATGTCCCTAATGAAATAAACTGCAGTATTTTTTCTCGGACATCACCTCAGTTTTGCCGTATCAGTCTAGAGTTATCGTTCCTTAAAATGGCGATCCAAACATACATAGATGTTAGACAATATAAATTGACTTTTCATAGTTATTATGAGTTGAATTTAAAAAAAAATTGTATAGACACATATTTTAAGTCAACCTATCGATATATATCAACAAATATACATAATATCTCCTAGGAAGACAGTGGGCTTACAGTGGACTTACGGTGGGCTTAAAATCTTCCGTGGGCTTAAAGTAATCTGACCGGAGGGGGGGGGGGGGGAGGTTATATATAGAATTGAACGTAATGGGACAGCTATGACTATATTCCACCTCCACCGCATCATACATCCGGCAATGTAAAATTTGCAGAGAAATGTGAGAGTCGCTGCATTAAAACCCTTTTATAATATTCTCATTGACATTGACCTATGCTTTTGGCTTTACAGACAAAAAAGAACTTACTCGCGCTCGACAGAAGACCACCTCCACAGATTGTTTAGGAAATCAATTAGTGACTTGTAATTTTGACAGCCTTGAGTTTTGGTTATATTACCATCAGTTTATGTACCTCATGCGCAGATACAGAGGGGGAATTGGGGGGGGGGGGGGTTCTGGACCCCCCACCTGGAATCCGAAAATTTTACAAAAAAAGGTAATATTTGGGCATTTTGGTTGGACTAAGAGAATTTCTGGATCCGCGCATGTATATTTGCTCATTTTGTTGGTTAAGAGTTTGCAGTTCCGGTTACTATTAGTTCATACGCTTTACGCGTTATTCCACGTGGTTTACACTTCCTTCAGTGTGCTTTTTATCATGGCAGCACGTTCTGTGTTGTAGAATATATGTATGCGGTGAATATAAATTATTTATGGATATGTTCATTGTCCAATCGTAACAACTCGTCCATTTCCGTACGCAAATAAGATCTATTTTTGTAAAAAATGGCGATGGTGTTCCGATTGGTTCATTGTTATGATAGAAATAGTCTGATATTGATATCGGCATTACAAAATGGTTTATACATGTATGTATCATCGGTCACTGTTGCAAAAACATCATATTATATTGATTTATATGCAGATTTTTATTCAGTTTGGAATTGTTCCTGCACATGCAACCCTTTATAATGTGACTACTAGTATATTGTTCCTATGTTGATTCTAGTCATCCTTGCTTGTGGGTATGTGATTTGTGATTCAGAAGTTTTGTGTACACCACATTTACTGTGTCTGATTTTTTGCATAGTACACTATAGTTCACATAAATGCATGCGCGGATCCAGAAATTTTTGTCAGAGGGGGTCCAACCAAAAAAGGAAAATTTTTCTCTTAGACGAGGGGAAGGGGGGGGGGGTTCCAACCACAAAAAAAATACCCTAATATTACCTTTTTTTGGTAAAATTTTAGGATTCCAGGGGGAGGGGGGGGGGGTTATCCGCGCATGTAAATAGTCATAATTTTATAACTTTGTGATGATTATTCATATGATGGATGCTGTGTATGTATGCATGTAGTTATTTTTGGACAGTGCACACTCAAAATTGGAAATATGTATTGCATGGTTGTGATATTTTGAAAATGATCACATAGTTAGAATTTCAGATGATCTCTAATTTGACTATACATATATGTACTAATGTTGTGACACTTATAAAATGGCTCATACTTAATGATTGTTTGCATATCAATTAAATTGTATGTATTGTTTGAAACTCAATTACCAGTTTTCCAAAAAACAAAATTGGGATTTTTCTTCTGCGGGGGGTGTTATGATCATGCAGTAATTGAGTTTCCGGATTCATTTTGTACGTTTCGGGCTCTAACTTTGTTATCTGCCCTTTTTGCATCCTGTGTAAATTTTGAAGGCATTGATTTAAATAGATATGTAATTAGTCGCAATTCATCTTTGTTTTAATTGATGCAGATGAATTAGAAATAACAGCGTCCATGCCATTATAATATATCCCCATTCATAAAATTATAAAAAAAACCGTGCGGAACTTCTTACCCATCCACCACTGTTACCCCCCCCCCCCCCCAGTCTCACCTCACAATGGAAAGAATAGATCAAAAGAACATATGTTGTTTGAAGAACAAACAGCTTTTTTCTTCTCTCCATCATTTCTGTCTCTCTTAATATATATATATATATATATATATATATATATATATATATATATAATTTTTGAAGTGAGGTGGGAAGGAGAAGAAATGAGGGAATGGGTGGGATGCAAGGAATTTGAAGGCAGTGACCTTGGGCGAATGCCACCCGGGTAGAATATAGAAGACGGGTTTAAAGGATAAGGCAAGAGGCGGGAATGTTTAGCCACACAAGATCCCTGCGCCTCCTATCTGTGTTGGATCATGTTGTGAAATGTAATAACATATGCATGTTTACAATATATCGTGTAGACTTGCACCTGTATTGTATAAGATCAGTCAAAAATGAAATAATAGACACACAACTAAATTGTTGTAAAGGAATTAAATGTATAAATGTAAATAAATGAATACGTCTAGTGCTGTAAATGTTATATCTCTATGTAAAGTGCATAGTGAGGAAACAAAGTTTTCATACGTTTTCTACAGCCATGCTGACCGTCTGTTAAATGTTACAGTTAATCGATTTGATTTTACTTTTATATGGTAAGCGAGAGCATTTGGGTCAGACGTCCTCCCGTAAAAAAGAAACTTTTCAATGGTAATGTGCCAGCTTTTTTCGCCATACACACGGTTAATCCGCTATCAAAGGTGAATGAACGCCATGACTGACTGTGTTTTATTGCAAGGTGAAGGAGAAAACACTGATATAAATGAAACGGATATACGTCCATGCCATTATAATATACTGAATCAGGCAATTTAAGGAAGGATGGCTTATTTGATGAAACGGGACCAGTGGTCCTATCAATGGGAATCTACATTGGCTTTAGTAGGATATATAATGGGGAGTGATTTCATTACTACACTTCCAACGGGCTTATACCTGTATGGCGGAGGTATGTGTATTCATTTGTATTCGACCACTTCTTAAAACGAATATAAACAAACAGTAGGCTAATATGTTATATATATATAGATCAAGTTCGTAACGAAGTTCGACCTATTTGTTTATGCTGCTATACAGTGATCCTTATATTTGAAAACATTCTGCTTGTGTGTCTATTATTAACAAAATGAGATAATAGAAAGTGTGTGTTATTGGATGAATTATGAAGTAAAAAGGAAGAGCAATGCCTCGATCCGACACTTTACAACAGATTAGTTGTTATTTATTTTATTCCACAATATGGTTTCGGAAAAGTTTGTTACATCTGGAATAATGGAAGTGATTGTTACATGCGTCAATGAGACGAATCGCGTTAACACTAACCCACTTAATCTGTTTTAAAATGAAAACACATGTCTTAAATCGAACAGATGTTTCAATACATGCGTATTTCTCAGGGGTTGAAGGGAAATAAGAGTTTGACTCATTGACAACTACTTCTTTGGGATGAACGCATTTCACTAATGCTCTATGTGTGTCATAAAGAAAGAATATTAACTTTCTATTTTTCAGTCTACTTTGTAGTTATCGATGTTAAAAGGAAACTGTTCCTTTACACTATATCTTATAACTAATACTTATCTTTATTTTAGTGTATTCCTTCCCCTACGTACTCCATATCGATATTCCTCTTATTCGTTATAGGGTATAAAATTCCTTTGAAGAGAAAAGGAGAATATTGTACGGAAGCGGCGTCTAAATAAAGGCTTATGACAAAGTAGGAGTGTAGAGATGGAATAATGATGTTTTTGTGAATATATCATAAAAACTAAACAATGGTTGGCATTCGATCTCTATAAAATAAAGCACAGCAGTTTGAACAATATGAAGATGAATATTCAACATGCACTATTAGGTATTTACGGCGGGCTTTTGGGGAACCGTACATAAAATCGATAAAATATACATGTATTTCGCAATCGTATTGCGATAGTGCTTAACTGTCACTAAGGTTTATACAATAAAGTACGAAAGTAACTGGTGTCACATGACTATGGCACACACAACAATGTACCACAGTGGACATTCACGGACCCGTGAAATATGATTCGCTGCTGTTCAATACAACGTGGGCATTTAATCATACAGCGTAACGCTCGGATGATTAATTATAACTATCTATGTAATCTTTACGGTATTGCGCTCATTTTTCAATTCCATATTTGCTTTATTTGTTATTTGGTGATAGATATCCCTATGTGGAGATTTGTAGAGGGTGGTACTGAAGCTGAGGTAAGGTCTAAATGAAGGCACAAGATAAAGTGGAAGTGAAGAGAGAGGACAGGCGTGTGTTGATGTGAATATATCATATAGTACAAACAATGGTTAGCTTTCAGGATATTTACAGTAAACACATGGAAAATGGCACAAAATCGACAAATTTACTAAATCTGTTAAAGTTGTATACCCTACAATTCGTTATAATTTCAAAAATTAGGGCATGTAAATCCAAACTCTATTTTTCCTCGTATGGTTGAAGTTATAAAATTTGCGTTACTGACATTTTTTGTTGCTTCAAACTCTCGGAGATATCAAAAATATAATAAAATTCTTCGCAAATAACGCGGGTAATCCATAAATACAACCATAACCCGACTTTGCGCATGTGCAGTTTAATTAAAACAAATACAATGAAGGGAGACTCCAAAAGAAAAGAATGTCACTAAGTAGTAACTTTACCACACTTGAATGAAGATTTTTAAAGTTTCTCGTCAAGTTTATTTACCTCGCCCTCCATGATGCGGCTTCCAAATTAGATAAGTTGGTTGTACAACATCGCGGTTTAGACAGCCAAATCTCACTTAATACGACGTATTTGATAATTTGATAAAAAAAATTGCGAAGGCCTTTTTAGGCTTTATATATATAATCAAAACAATTTAGAATAAATTTACCTACACTATGCACTATGCACTATTTCGATATTGCGTCGCTTATATCACCTATTTGTTGGGCAATAATCAGAGACGTGTCATAATTGCATCACTAAGGTTGTTCTAGAATGTTTACCTTTAAATATGCACAGATAAATATGATAAATGATACTCACATATAAAATGCATTTGGTGTATTACAGGAGGTACAGATGATCATTAAGAACCAAATGTCAACATCTTATCATAGAATTTCACATTCGCACTTTACAATATTATATTGTATTTGTGTTTGCAAAAGTAAACATTTTAGTCATTTACAGTATCGGCCAAGTTTAGATCGAAAAATGTGACAAGACCCCTCACTCTTGATGATTCCTCTTTTTATTTATTTATTTTCTTTTACCAATTATTGTTTTTGTTGGATTTTAAAAGCGGCTGTAGAGATACACAGTATGGTAAAGATGTAGATGTGCGAAAACCTTTTTTTTACGTTATACCAATAGTTATGAAGATGGTTGGCACATTATACATACTTTTTTATGACTATATCTTTTTTTCCGATTTCGTGTAAATACATTTATACAGCTATGATTGTACGCATATTCCATTTGGTGTTGTGACAACAAAAGAGTCGGGTAGTACACACTTGGGACACGCGAATGAACACGGTAGAGAAAAGGCATTTCTATATTTTGAACTGAAGGCATTCAAAACTGATTATGTTTTTTTTTTTTTTCGAAAATCAGTTTCTTATGACCAAGGATTAAAATTCATAGCTTTTTATATTCTATTCTGTACACACTGTATAAAATCTATGAAAATTGGAGAATGACACACATATAAAAGAATATTGTGTCCCCCAACATACGATGTATATATCAGTTCCTCCTGTATATCAGCTTTTGGTGTACTCAAACATTTAAAATTTAGACTTTTTTTTCAAATGAAATGTTATCTATTTACAGGACAAATCATCTGGAAATAATTGTTATTGAATGTTATCACTAGGCCGAAAAATGTTGTGAGATTTATATACCCCTCTGGATCTTCTACATTGTCATGACACACTAACGAGCGACATTCAGTTTATCTAGATAGTACTATAACCCCCATATACAGAATAAATTCATTTTCTAACATCTTTTCGTACTATTACATTTTCATATATAATAGCATGGTGTTCATCAGTATTTCCTCTATGGTTGACTTATAGATGAACTGATGATTTTCGCCAAAATATAGTACAACAATATTTTTGAAAAAAAACTAAACTAAACAAAACATTTAACGAGGTTTTAGTTTTTGGATTTTTTCATGAATTTTTTAAGATTGCAAGAAAAGTAGAGTGGGCTGGGAGGTTATTATTTTTAACAGGTTTAAGTTTTATTCTTGAACGGCTCTGTGGATTTTAATGAAACTTGGTATATATGGAGTGCGATAGGTCGTGTATCAAACTTTTTTTTTTCATTTCGTCTAAATCTGTTATATGGTGTCGCCACTATGTCTCTTCAAAAAGTTTAGTTCTCAAAAACCACCGCATGGATAATAAAACTAGTTCCATCTGCTTAATTAATAATGATGTATGTTTCAGGTGGGTTCATTTCGCTGAAATCGGATAAATAAGTTTTGACATTCTTTCGGACTTCATCATTTGTTTTGCAAAATAGCATAGTTTTCAACACCATTTTCCTATGGTCTAATTTTCGATGCACTCAAATGTTAATTGTAGGTAGAATATAGTAAAGGAAAGTTTTAAAGGAGTTTTAACAAAAAATTAATTTTTGGACTTATCATGAATTTGTTAAGATTCGAGAAAACATAGAGTGAGAGGGATACTTTCTAACTATTTCAAATTTTACTCTGGATCGACTGAATGGATTTTGAATAGGAATACAGTACAATAGGTCCTCAACAAGCGCATTTTTTATCTGTCAACAGATAGCGCTATCATAGCTAGAAATATGTCTTTATGGGTACCTACCTGGCAAACTTCTTTTTCATATCCTTTACATGAGACAAACTGAATGACTGAGGTTGATGTAGAACGATGTATTAAGAAGGGTGGCTGTTTTGGATTCCAGCCCGAATGATAATATTATGAACGTTTTGGACTTTCTTTTCGACTATGTCATTTTAATACAAAATCATTTCATAATCATTTTCCCTGTCTTTGATATCTGATACACTTAATTGCTGAATTTTAGCCAGAAATGATAAAAGGAATTACTCCCTGAAGGGTCAATATGGCAAATTGGTGACCCGTGACCCGACACTGGTGGTAGTCTGACCTGACTGAGGCCTACATTGGGAGTAATTTATTATGTAATAAAATACATTTATAAGATAACAGATAAGTCATAAATCTTCAACGTATTCCTATGAAAATTCAGTTTCAGTGGGCTTTTTTTCAGGTCCATACCTTTTGCTCAATATTCTGTTTACCGTGATTATCGGAGCACCGTTACTTTTTATGCTGCTTTCCTTGGGGCAATACTGCAGTTCAGGACCGCTAACATGTTGGAGATTCGCCCCAATAGTTTCAGGTAAAGTACATTATACCTTTACAATTACGAATTGATCATCTTGTGCAGATGCAGATCCATGGATTTCATCAGAATTCCAAATCGTAAGCATTTAATTATAGGTTCAATTAGATGACCTCTTGTCCATAGACTCTTAATATATTCATTACTAGTTGACTGGTTTAGTCATTGTGGATCAATCTTACTTTACTTAATATTTTTCTGCGGTTTTGTGTAGCAGAATACTGACGTCTTTAATATTTTTAGCAGTCAGGTTATTTATCAAACCGGGTAGACTTCACATCGTGTCAATTGCATAATCATCACACGGAGTCTGTCCCTGGCCATCACTGATATCTGTATGTTATTACTATTTATATATATATATATATTTTTTGCAGGACTTGGATTAAGTTTTTGTATATATGAATTTCTCCAGATCCTGTACTTCGTACTACTTCCTACATGGCTATTGCTTTTACTGTCAAATATTGGGAGAATTTTAGATGCAGACTGCAGCACTTTCGACAGTGAGTACCATTTTTGAAAATCTGTTGATTCTGTTCTTTGCATTTGAAAATTGAAAAGTACACATTGCATATAAAATTTTGCACAATTGAAAGTCTAGTCATGACATAAACGCATTTTACAAAATGCAGTTATGTAGTTATTATATCTGAACAACCATAGCAGATTTAATACTTCTTCTTTTAGAAAATTATAGGCATCTTATTTCTTTGATAGACATGGAAATATTCTTATACTCAACTATATGATACATAGTTCAACAACAAAATTAAATATGTTATAAATGATAAAGCTCAATATTACAAATTATTCACTGTAGCCTCTCACATATTTTAAATACGGAGTTGATCTCTTGTTATATAAGACGAATTCCTTGTTGCCTTGACTGGTTTCGTCAATCCCCAAGCGGTTCTCGACAAAGTGGCGCGAGACGAACCAGAATTATATTCCATGAACACAAAAAGTGAGTGTCCATGAACATAAACAATATGACACTCAGTCCTTCTACTTACATTATCAAATCTTTTTAAGATATTTTTGAAATGAACTTAATTTGATAAATCAAATTTCCTGCTCGATCTACAGATGTATTTTCGAAATAGTATGTTGTAGTTTTCAATTTTTCCAACCATATGTAAAGAATATAGTGCATTGATAAGTAAAGGATTAACATTTATTTAAAGGCTGCAAATTCTGACATGTAATAAAAAAAAACACCAGTAGAAGCGATAAAAAGTACTGGGATTATTTTTGATAATGAATAAGCAAATTGAAAAAGAAATTTAAGATATAAGTATGCGACAATGGACAAAATAAAAAATTTCTTGTGATAATGGACGATTCCCTTTGTTATCCATCGTCTGGTTGAGATAATATTTATCAGCATCATTGTTGGTGAAACTAGTGAATTTACCAGATACCTGAAGTATCAAGATTACATATATTATATATAAAGGTCATATATCATACAATATCATACTGAAGAATAACTGATGAAGGATTTCGAAGAATTTTATCTTAGTCCACTCGATAATCACGTGACTGGATGTTATAAGCGACGGTGTAACTAAACAGCATATCGCAAGTTGTGATCATAAATGACTGATGATGAATGGATTTTATATATAGAAAGAGAATAATACCACTGAACTCGTAGATGGAATAACACTAATACGCGAATTAATTCACATGAAATTTCCGATATTGGATCAAACTCGCATGCATGTGATTGGTTGATTTGTTGAAGTTTTAAGTCGCTTTCTACAACTTTCCTATAATGTGGCGACCGGGTAGCAGGAGGGAACCAACCTCTTTAACAAGATGGCTCAATCCAGGGAGCAAATCTAGTCAAACACAATTTTAGAATTAATTAATCAAAAATAAATTTGAAAAATAGATGGGAATGAACAAGATAAAATTTATATCTGTAAATTACGCAATGATAATAGTTCGAATAAAGTGGAACTGACAATGCTTCTTGATTTCAAATCTAAGCATCGTCAAATTTGTAAATATCTTGGTATCACGATCTTTTTAATAAACAATAATTGAGGGACGACTAAATTGAGTAAAGAATGGAAAGAAGACATTTGAATTCGTTGTATGAGAAATGTAACTATGGACATGCAGAGAATTCAAAGATAAGCATGCAAAACATATCATTGTAATGCACTTGTGGTATCGATAGTCCCCTCACCACAAAAGAAGTACAACCAAAGATCACACATATACAAAACTGTCACATTATCACATATATACAATAGAGATCAACGTGTTATTCAAGTTGCGAAGTCATGAAAAGACACAGGCAAATATTATCGATATTTCAAAAATATTAAATCCCATCTGCATATTTAAGTGTAAATTTATTCCAATAAATCACTTACAACTCTTTTATGATGGCAAATAATTTGATGGATGGATGAATTTACATAGTCTTTACATCCAATAGATTTTGATGAGTTTGATCATGTGAGATGTTCTCTTCGAAATTATTCTCAAAATATAATTTTCATAAAAAGTGTTTCAGTTAGTTATTCGTAAATTAAATTGTCGATGACTAACCATGGAACAGGAATCTATATCGAAGTTTAATCTTATCTAATATAATAATGTTTTCTGTGCTTTCTGTAATATGTTCTGCATGAAAAATGCTTTTGTATCAGATGTCTATTTTCTTTTTTAACCCCTTCTAATTGTTTATTTTCATAACCTCTCAACTTGTGATACTCGTTGATCCTTTTTTTTTCTATATGGAGGATTATTTGTAATTTTTTACATGTGTGTCCTTTGATTGTACTGCATTTGCGATGAGTGGGAAGGTGGATCCTTAAACCAGTTTACCACACCAATTTGGTACCGCTTGTTACTCAATCGTCGGCATTGTTTATTGCGTGGATCTCCTACTTGTATTCCCATCATTGTCCATAAGTAATGTAAAAACTATATCATCACAAAATTACTCATAAAGTGTAAAATTTTAAACATATTTATAACCTATGAAAGTAGATATATTTATTTGCAATATAGTCCCATTTTACCCAAAACAATGAATCCATATTTCCCATCGCTAGAAGGATAGTTACATCCAAACTATTTGATTTTAATATAAGTTTAAAATAGGACTAAGAGGAATAAAACTAAAAGAATTAATGAGCACCAACCCATCTAAGTCTGATGCATAGAAAACATTGTTGCACTTATACTGATAAAACGAAAAGAACTAGAACTGCGTCTAGTTCCATTCTGCATTGACTGTCGAACTAAAAGTTTAATTTGATTAATAATAATAAAAGTAATATTATGTATCAACACTTCTTTTTTCAGATTGCAGTAAAATTTTGATGCCAATTTTCAAGTAAGTATATCATCATTAATACAGGTATATTACATCTCCCTCTGAAATGTTTCATGTAATAAATATACATGTAGTTCACTTTCAATAGTAGAAAGTACTTTATTACACTGATGTAGTTAGACAAAAGCAACCATGAAACTGAATACGCATTCAACTGAATTTGTTAATAGTCGAACTACAGTAATGTCATTTTTGTCTTAATTTGTTTCAAGAGTGAATAAAGAAGACAATTTTGGACATTGAAATTTTAAGTATTTCTTCGACAATGAATAATGCTAAAGCCCTATCGCGTACCACCATTTTTATCCTGTTATACAATTTATTCCTAGTCAACCTGGAAAATAAACCAAGAAATATCTTCATGCGAAAATGGCATCTCATAGGTAGCATGTGTATAGTCAGCCTCATCAAATACTGCACATTTAAACAAGAAAAATGGATAACATTGTCATTAAAGTGACAGTACATATGCAAGCCTTGTTTGATAGTAAGCTTATCTAAATAGTAAACTAGTCATCATAATGAATTGGGCACAGTAACAGTGACTTACAATGTCTGAGAGAAGCTGGGATACATTGAAAATATAGCAGCATATCGGAATAACCAAATAGATATTTCACATAGAGTAACTGTAATAGTGTGCAGTCTCAAATAAAGATCACGACAATAAAATAATAAATAAATGAATAAAATAAATGTATATATAACCTGCAGTTGGGGTAATTTAATCAATTTTAGTCCTTTCCACTTTGATAGTTCACCTGGCAGTGGAAGCGATTTTTATTATCTCTTCAGACGAACATTAAGCCATTTTTATTCGCCGCATAAAGTACTATGCTATACCGCTGTCGTCCGTCTGTCCTACATATCTTTTTAAAACCATTGCAAGATAATATTGAAACACTGAAAGTATACCATATGAATTTGCAGATTGGAAGGTGAATGCTGTTCAAAAACAATTACAGGAGGTATGGCCCTTAGGCTTAGATTTTACTTAAAATAACTTGTCTTTGCAACTCCTTATAAATCATTTGAGGGATTTAGATGAAACTTTATATAAAAAAGAGGATCCTATGAAATTGTGCATATTTGCTGTCCAAAAATTACTAGAGTTAAGTCCCGTAGACTTAAAGGTTCTTAGAATGTTTTATGCAAAAAAATCTTGTGCTCTAAACTGTTTGGAGGATTTTGATGAAATATGGTACAATGAAAGAACACCGTATGAAGATGTGCATATTGGAAGGGGAATTTTGTCAAAAACCATTTACATGTGATATGATCCTCGGATTTAGATTTTTCTATGCAAAATACTTTGTCTTTGCAACTCCTTCTAAACGCATAAGGGATTTTGTTGAAACTTGATACAAAGAAAGATCACATTATGAAGATGTACGGAACCGGAACAGGATTTTTCACATCTCCTCAATATGTACAACAAATATAGTCGGTGTATTCATGAAATAAGGGGGTGTCAACATAGGAAATGATGAATGCTCAAAGATCTATTTATCTGAAGCAGTTTATGAAGAAAACTTAACTATTTTAGTGATCACAAATGACTACGTTCAAATTCATCAAAATGTGTGGTTTGCAATTTTCATATCAATAATTTATGGAGATATATTGTTAACAATAAACAAAAATCATATCATTAGAATATTCAATTCATTTTTTTTTTCTCGCTTCTTAAATTTCATTTGGAGTAGAAATAAAGAAATTACGGCAATTTGAAAATAGCTAAAATTATTAAAATATTTAACAATAGCGCGGCGATACAGCGAGATGTTTATTTTGCCTTACAATTGACGGCGCGCTTAGAATAAATGAGCATAAAAGCGATATGTTCACTGGCGTTGACCGGGGTCACGAATAAATTTAAATCTAGTAAAGTGAGGCTTCAGGTTGGTACGTCCATTACCTGTAAACAGCTGATCGCCGAGCGAAAACAGTGGGCAGCAAGGGCACACATAAGTTCTTCAAATCTACAATTTTCAGTTTTTAATATATTTCTCCCGGTGCAAAATATGCGATAAGTATGTTTCCCTCGATTCATTTGATAACATTTAAACAAAAAATGTACCTTGAAATGGCCATTCAAAAATAAAAAGATAGCGTCACCCTCTCTGCTAAAGCAAACGGTAGGTATTGTTTTAAAGAGTCATTGACTTCATCGATATACATTGTAAACAATCGTGCATTATAAAGTTCTCAAATAAGAGGACTCATAACCAAAACAATGTCTACAGAAATAATTATGATTATCCTATTTGTTAAAAATTACCCCGTAACTTTTATTTACAAGTTTTATTTATCAAAATTTTCATTTCATTATTCATAATACATAAATTTTAAGCACGTGTTAGATAACACACGGTTCTTTAAAGAGTCTGATGGTCAAACATTTGTTAAAAGAAACAACTGAAAAGTGAAGTTAACTAACAATTAATAACAACGAATCTCAAAGAGTACCTTTTAATAATCTAAACCAAATATCAATTATACAGCTATACTTTATAATTAAAGAAATAAGTAAATCTACAAATAACAACAATAAGTTTTATCTGTAGAGATATGATATAAATAGAGCCAATAGAAAGCGAGATCCCCAAGTCAAAGTTTCTTACGTGATGGTCGAGTGCCGCAGTTTGGGTCCAAGTCGGGATCTGACCGGCCTAACGACCGCTGGATCTTTTATACGAAATCCCCTCTCTATTTACGAGCGGTACTTAATTTAAGATGACATTTATTATTACCACAATAGTACAAATCTATTAGTTATCATACTTTGAAATGACATTTAATATTACTACAATAGTGCAAATCTATTAAATCATAAGTTATCTTGTCCCTCTGGGTGGCGATGACTTCGGTGAAAAGTTCCATATATAGTTTTTGGATTTTTATAAGTTTTTCATGTCCCTCCAGGTAGAGATGACTCCGGTGAAAAGTTCAATGAATAAATTAAGAATGCAACGTCATAGATCCGGTGTTTAGATAACAGTCTGTCCTTTTACCGGGTCACATCCACCTTACGAGGCGGATCCTGGTAGCGGTATAAGATGACTATCTTACACACGGCGTGACCGCGCGCGTGGGTTAACACTAACCATGAACGATTTTTACATTCCAATTGATAATTATTGGTATTTACATAAATTTCACATTTGGCGATGTCATATAGTTTCAAATGTATATATTTCTATACCTATTATTATAATTGCGTATCTCATTTATCAACACTGTACGATTTTATACGAGTTTCCTCTGACTCGGCGACCTCCACGAATTATTATGTACAGAAATAAATATTTCAATGTAATAAATACCAAGAATTATATATTGAGCGATAAATTAAAACATCATTTGGTTTACATTGACTCCTGTTTCCAACTTCAGACTTACATTTTAGTTGCAGATAGATCTAGAGTTGCGATAGGAAGGTGTGTGAGGGAAGAGGGAGGGAGAGTGGTTGTTAAGCTATTTACATTTAAGGAAGAAACTTTTTTAAGCAAAGGAGATAAAACTAAGAGCCTATTCTAATTTAAATGATTTGGTTTTAATCCTCTCTAGTTTATTTTGGTATTTATATCAGTGGTGAATCCAGAATTTCCGAAAAGGGGGCGGAGGCACATGTGAAAGTCAAATATTAGCCAAAATACTCCGCCATTTTAGGTGCCAAATCTGAAGATTAACTCATACTTGTGGCAAAAAAGGGGGGCCCCTGTAAATCCGCCACTGTATATATAACAAGGAGGAAAAAAAATTATGTTAAGGTACTACGAAACGCCAATCGTCGAATTTAAGATTCACGAAAAATTAAAAGTTTTAAAAACGTAATGTTTTATTTCATTTAGATATCTTCGTAATGAAGACTTTATAAAAATTAATTCTAATTTAATACTCCCGCAATATACCTGTAATTGGCACTCGCAAACATGTGTTTTTCAGTACAGCTCGCATGAAAACACTAGCGAAAGCGATGACTCCTCGCCGTGTGCAATTAGATGGTCAGTCCAAAGACGAATTCTGTAATATCTTTAAAAGTTGACTTCCTAATCAAGTTGCACATTTTCAATATATCGAGGGTATTTCAGGATAACGTCGTGTATGACGATCAGCTGTCACCTGTGCGGCTCAATTATTACATAATATTACCTCAATCGGCTGTTTGACCCAGCAAATATCACCCTTCATTTTGCATCTTTTGTCATCTTTCAAGACATCAATTAGCGATCTTAATAAATTGGGCCTTCATACTAATAAAGGACAAGGACTAATTATCAGGTTTCCTGTTTATAAGACATTCTGAAGGATTATCATGAAGGAGACATAAAAAACATGGGTTTTTTTGTATACTGAATATAATACATATAGTAGATTAATAGAAAAAATTAAGCTATACTGTAATAAATTAAAAGGTATTTGATATTTTACTTTTTTCACATTTGTTTTAAAGAGATATCCGCCCCTGATTCGGTAAAAACGTTTTTTGCTTTTATAGAGCTTATTTTTGTCATACAATTAAATTTCCTCAAACATCTATAAAAGTAACCATTTTTGATAAGTTTTCACATAAATATGAATCCTTGTATATGTTTTTAGAAAATTACCTTGGACATTTGGACTTAGTCATTTTCATCAAAGTTAAAAAAAACATTCAAGTTTAAGAGTATATATTTGAGATAATAAGACTTATAATCAATGTGTTTATCCTTTTTTAATAATACCTCTAGTACACAGAGTAGATTGAGGTAAAAAATTACAAATGTAATGTATAACTTATTAAATTATACACTCATGGAATTGCAAGGTCGTTCATTTTGATTTGCTGAAAAAAGTATAAAAATGCGATATTGCCCATTTTCAAATCCACATATCTTTTAAAGAACTTGAGATACTCCGATGATTTTCAGAGTTTGTTAACTATAAAGTGTACTTTGTACTTTATTTGTTCTTCGACATATTGTGATACACATAAATCATATATAGCTATCTAAAATGTGTATCTCAAGTGTTTTTAAAGAAAGAGTTAGGGCCTCACTAACTATTTAACAAGTATCAAAGGTAATCTACATTTACCACAATTAGATTAAATATTTTGTTCATGTTTATATTGACAACTAAGACAATAAAATGCGGGCGTATTATGTGCCGTTCAACGGTGCCATATATTTTTCTTTGAACACATAATGGCATATGTGCATCGAAACTTTTAACCTGGCACTCTCATCCTTCCACCCGCTCACGTTAATTTTGTATATGTTATCCTGGGCTTCATACAAAGGATGAAAGCGTTTTCATAACATTTTCTTTTAACTCTTAGGCATGTGCATACATTGGTGGGCACAATATACAACTAATAAATTTAAACTGTTACCGAAGAGATTTCAGAGATTGAATGAACATGTACAGAGTTCGCCTCTCTGTTGGAAACGTCCACCATATTTATCCACATCTGTTTAATATAGTGAGTTTGAAATAAACAACAACAACTAAACCAAGCAAAAACAAAAATATATTTACCTTGTCTCGTTATTGAGAGAATATATTTGTATCGGATATACTTTATACGCCCTTAAGTTCTTTCTCTGACAAATAGGCCTTTTTCCTTTAACTGCGGAGCTGAAACATTGGACGGCAAAATCATAAACGTTCCCTCCAAATCGATCAGAATGACGTCAAAATACATTATGACGTAATAAAATTGGAGGGAACGTTAATCAATTTGCCGTCCAATGTTACAGCTCCGCAGTTAAAGGAAAAAGGTATATTAGTAAAATCACCTTGGCTTCTTCTTTACGACATACTATATACAATTATACCAACGTCCATACATGATTTTATATTTCAAACAGTTATGTCTGATCCTCTGTATCAGTTTGATATCATGATATCTTTGACCAAACAGTGACATTTTTGGAGAAAGACAAATTGATGAGTTCGACACAGAACGTTATGGACCTATCGACGCAGACAAGGCAGGAGCTATGTTTGGAATTTATTTGATCGTCTTTGCATGTCTGATATTGGGAGTCAAAGTTTACGGAAAGGTAAATTTTACTCAGAATGCTGTGTTTCGTCCATTTCATGAGATTTGGTGCTCGTTATATAAAAGCTCTTCTAAGCTGTCTTGTAGAACAGGAATTATTGAAGTAAGATTTCACTCTTTGAAATTTTTCAAACATTGGTCGTATACCCAGCATAACTAGGGATTTTGCAACCTATTCTATTGAGGGCAACAAGTAATGCACTCTAGCTAAACGTATAAATCAAAATATAGAATTATTTATGATTATTTATGTGTGTATTGATTTAATGCACCATATGAGGCATTTCGACAACGTATGTCTCTTTTGTATTACTTAAGGCCGAGACTATGAAAATCCAAAGTAAAATATTTGAAAAGCAGACTACTAACCAAATTCATTTAAGAACAAAAGACCCCATCTTAGTTTTACAAAAGTAAACACATTTAGCACTGTACATTATACAAGTATATATTTGGGTAAGGGCGAAACGTTTACACGTGTAAACGGTGACGGTTCGTATTTTGGGCAGTAAACGTTTTCAAAAATTCTAAACGTGTAAACGAAATATTACCCTTCAGCAAACGGATGACTCTAAGCCAGGACATGTCATATTTCCTTGGGTGTTACAACGAGGGCAATTGTGAAATGAGAGCTTTTTTCTGCTCATTTTATGACCGATATTCGGCTGTGTTCCGAATCGCAAATCGTATCTTTTTTACCAACTTTGGGCTGGGCGAAAAATTCCCAATCATGAGCACATAAAACAAAGTAAATTTGTCATAAAATAAAGGTATTTGCAAGCATGAAAACTCTCCATCCATAACTTTCAAGCGCACAATTAATAGAGACGCTCATAAGCAATCTCTTGGGTCGGTTTTGAGAAGCGCACAAAAGACTACGAACATGTAATTGACGAAGCGGAAACCATGTACGAAATTGTAAAAAAGGTACCATGATGACTACGTAAATCGGCTCGGATACCTATCAGTTAGCATTAGCAAATCATCTTCACAGACTGCTTTTCATCTGGACTGTTGTTAACTGTGTGTTAGGCAACACACAACTAACAAAAGTTTGAATAAATAGAAAAGTAAATTTGGAACGATTTTCCGAAGCTAGATTACCGATATAGGTTTTCTTGTTTATTTTTCAGAAGGGAGATTGAAACTAGAGGTAGAGTCCTTCATATCTCACAACTCCAAATATTATGTTTAAAAAGTCAAATACCCTGACAGCAAAACTCGCACCATAAATTTTATGTTTAAATAGGCAGCATTGTCATCCCTGCCAAGTGTTTCAACCAAAAATATAATGAAAATGCTACCGAAAATGCCCCAAAGTCGAAACAACACTTACTGACATTGACCCATGTTGTAAATAAATTCGAAAACATGAAAATCAGAGAAATGGCTCTGTAGAAGCACAAAAACCCGAGAAGTTTAAATTACTAATATCTCTTCCTTTTGTATTCTAATTACAGTACATATATTTCCGTATCGTATAATATTTTATATCAAATAAAATCCCATTTTGGAGCAAAAAGGCTGCGAAATTTCTAATTCCATCGCCATGGGCCATGTTTCCAAAATACTGAAAAAAAGCCCTGGAAATCATCACTCTGTCAAATGTCGACTTGTTCGTGAAACCCAACTGTAATTAATCCTTTAAAATGGTGAAGTATTAATAACAATAATTATCCATAACTAGCCGCGATGGGTACCAAGCTACAATGTCAGTCAGCAACTTCTCTGCTCTGTATCGTCTGAGCGTGGTTTTTTTTTTCACTGCCGATGACACAGTTACAAAGCTTAGGTAAATTGATTATTCATGACAAACGTGTAAAACAACCTGAAATATTAGACAAACTTCAAACTGAAGCAGAGACTACCTGTGTTGTTCAAATCAAATTGGAGTCGTCCTCTCAAAATATTAAAACTCCGGATCTGCCCCCCCCCCCCGGCCACTTTGCCTCATCTTCCCGAATAACTTTGTACAAGTGACAGTAACTGACTGTTAACTCACGTATTTAACATCTTTATTCATTCAATTAAATGAGTCCAAGTTCACCCTTGCCGAATATCTTATTTTCTCGTTTATCCAAACCAAAATTTCGTGTTATTTTACACATTATGGAAGTCTGACTTTAGCATACCGGCAGTTTAAATAGCCTCAGACTACACAATCGCAGAAATTCTAAAGTATAAATCATTTTCTTCTCCGGGATAGCCGACATTTCAAAGGACTGGCTCGAACCAAGCAGTTTTATTGTGTTCATGTTCTCAATGAAAGACATTCCTATTTTGTTCTATTTTGAGCTTTTCTATCCGATCTGTCGTTCACTGAGGCTATATATAATACAATCAAACAAGCACTTAATACAGTTAGCTCTTTTAACGTTGTTTCTGCACTTTTTCACTGAAACGTTTAAACGGTTGCGTTCATTGCCTTCCGTGTAAACGTTTACAAAATTGAGTAAACGTTTCACCTTATTTCAATCAATGGCTCATACAACAGAACAGAAAAAGAAATATTCCCTTTTCTATCTACACCATACATCCATTTCGAGTACAAAATTCCTGAAAGAATAACAAATTTAATTCTCCTGTTGTACAAAATTTTCTAGAGACATATATAGCATACATCAAACACATTAGTAGTTACATAAAGACAAACGATAGTGTAGTACATTTACATTAACGGATTGAACGATTTAAGGTTTTACTGAATATAACGTACCTGTTATATATATATATATATATATATATATATATATATATATATATATATATATATATATATATATATATATATATATATATATATATATATATATATATATATATATATATATTGATTCCTTGGTTCAATAAAAAGACGTTTGACTATTTTTTACTTGGTAAAATAACGTTATCGCAGCCTTTTACATTCCTTAGTTTATATACGAGATCACCGTAAAAGGTATATATTTTCTATATTTATTATAACCACTAGGCCGATGTCATTCTTGGTGGACTGATAGTTCCCGAGGGCATCATAAGTCTAGTTTTCAGTGTTTTTGTACTGACTTGTAATATATACTTAATATTTTCCGTCATGAAATTATGTGAATCACTCTAAAACTAAGGGGTATCTCCCTCACGCATAGCTCTGTCCTTAGATTGATTCTTTGGTTCACTTTTCGGTCATTTTGGTGTCAATACTGCTATTCAAATATTTATAAATGAGAATTCCAACCATTCGGCCACGAGCATCACTGAAGAGACATAAGTTGTCGAAATGCGCATATGGTGCACAATATTAAAAGGTATATATTTTCTTTATTTATTACATAATGTTGATCAGGATTTGCATTCAAATCTTCAATCAGTTTGAAGATATATTATACGACTGGTCCAGTTATCATAGTCTTCTCTTTCTTATAATGTCGAATTTTCTTTCTGTTATTTCTTTTTTCATTTTTATTTCAGCTTACTTATATAACAACAGTATTCCCATTTGTAGCTATTGTAGCGTTATTTATAAGGGCAGTAACCTTGGAGGGTGCCATGTCTGGAATACAATCTTATTTTACTACAGATTTCAGTATAATGAAGGAATACAAGGTATATTTTAGAAGTTAGATAGTGCTGCATTTAATGTATATGACATTTTGATAAGGCGAATTTTATGCTCTTTATAAGAACTGTTTCACTGCATATCACAATTTACTAGTTCATAAGTTTCTTGAATAAATATATTTCACTATGGTCAATTGACTTCACAAATATGAAAAAAAAATGAACTAACTTGACACCTTTCACTTTAACGTTAAACTAAATATAGCACACAACTCACTCCATTTATATGATCTAATTTGAAAAAAATACGAAAATAACTGGTGTCACATGACCATGGCACTAACAACAATGTACCACAGTGAACATTCACGGACCCCTGAAATTCAGAGGTGACACCAAGTGCCCGGGAGGAGTGAGCGTCTCCTATTTGGCTAGCCACATCCGCCGTGAACGCCCTGACATACAGACGAAACAATATAATTCTGCACTTTATATATACATGAATGTGAACAAACACTGTGTGAAAGTGTCACAGCCACATAACATCAGGAAAAGGGGTATAATAACACTTAAGTCAAACCCTCCGCGGGGAACTTTTTTACGAGCTTCACACTGCAAAGGGAATAAGTGTGACGTTCATGTAAATACGAAAATAACTAGTGTCACATGACCATGGCACTAACAACAAATTACCACAGTGAACATTCACGGAAGTACCATTGGAGTAGTTTAATTCAAGGAGCAAAGATTAAATGAAGAAAATTGATAGGAATATTATACATATCCAAAGCTAAAGATATCTTAAATGTATATATTACATGGAAATGTAAGCAATGGAATGTACATGTATATAACAAGTATAACATACCAATGCTATACCAAATATTTCAGTACAACATGTATTATCATTTTATAGGATACTTTTCAACTGACTCTAACATATTTTTAAACAAAGTAGCAGTTTGTAAATCTGTTGGTCAGAAAATCATAATTTTATCTTCTTAAGCATGACCACTCATGACGTTTACGCATTGAAAACGGGAAAGCGGAAACAAACTCTACATGACATTTCATGAACAATATTATCTGTGACGTCATAACAACAACTATTGCGACATGACGTAAACACAGGGGTGCGTTCCATTACCCACATCACTACAGATCGTATACGATTAAATAGTAGAACACATATGCTCTAACATATTCAAACGTCAAATTCGTATATCTGTTGTAAAATCAATTCAAAATGTGAATATGTGGTCGTACACTACGGAGAATGCGGATAGTCCAATTTTCCGCGTATTGCTGTTGACTATTTTGAAGCGGACGATTGCGTTCACATCACCGCACACCACTTCACTACCGTGAGTGTCAATCGCGGTGATTTATCGCAACATTGCAGATGATTGCATCTATACATCGTATAACTATTTAATGTACATTTAAGCATCATAAAATCTTGTCTAATAATCGAGGTGTATTTGTTTTACGCCTTTTTTTCCAAATAAAAGGCATCATTAATTATCTAAGTGCGAAAGTCATTCTCACTTGCTTAAAAATGATAGATTAAGTATGAGAAAAACAGAGATGAGAATAAATATATCTAGATTAAGTGATGAACATTCATAATAAAATCTGCGTAAACATCTTTATCCAAATAAGCGTTTAAAATTACCAAACAGTTAAACGTGCGGCATATTAAATAAGGAATTCCTACTCTAGTCGAAAGCTTAAACTAAAGTATGGAAGCTTAACAAATATTTGAATCAGTCTTTCCTTTGATTTGAAGACCATTTAACAAATTATCCAAGCCCACTTAACATTTTCTTGCGAGTTCACTAATGCAAGAAGCAATCTGATTAATTAAACGCATTTCTCTATTAATATCTACATATACCATGCATACGCAGAATAGATAGAATCCTTTTCATCATATTGTCGTCACAAAGCACTCTAACCCTTGTCGAACAAAATCGTCAAACGTTATCTTTTTTTTTTTGTTTGTTTGCTTCTTGTTATTTTATAATACTCGACTGTATCATTTTTGATTTTTATGCAAGATGGCATATAGCTAATAAGAAATATCACCTTTAGCTTTAACCCAAACCTCTTCCCTTTCCTGACTGAAAATCGTAATGGTTTTTTTAAATCTCTGCCTGTAGATGATTCAAGACTGTTATAGAACTGATCACCTTAAGTAATGTACATGAGACTGAGAAGGCAAGAGATCATGTTGGCAGTTTTTTTGTTTTTTTTTTTTTTTTGGCAATGCAGCTGATCGAGTCAGATATATTTGAAATTCAGATATGATTGAGCTGTATGACAAAATCTATCACAGGTAAAGTCAAATAACACAAAATGCATTGATTATCTTGGCAGCTAATGTGCTCCCCCCACCCCCGCCCTTAGCGGTCTCCAGACCCCTCGCCTGGCTTCAGCCCTCTAAAACCAAAAGGTGGTATGGGATGCTCCTATGAAGGAGGAATTTTCACACAAGACCGTGAATACTTTTAGTGTTAACTTTGACTGGTAAATATCCTGTAGAAAGGAAAGTACAGAAAGTTCACCTCGTTTGTATCATAGAATAAATTTTTATGATGTTAGAAGGTCAAGGTAATCTTTTTCTTACACGGTGATGTCCATTACATGATATGAGGGAACCTATGCCTCTGAATAACTTCGTCAGTAACTTAATGATGACGAACTTATTCAGAGTTATAGATTACTATCATTCAAGGAATTCAAAAGGTCCCGACAAAAAAGATCTTTCTACAATGTCGATTTGAAAACACAATATACATAGTATCATAGCAGCAACCATATTTACGATTAAAATTGACTTACGACAGTGCTGAAAGTGACACTTAGCAGTAACTCATAAACTTAAATGTGGATTGAGGCAATCGTAAACTTACAATTAAAATCGTAAGTTTTTCATAGGACTTTTTGTAAATATGCACTTAATCCTAAGATCGGTCGTAGGAGTAATTTTACATTTGTGAATACGACCACTGAACGTTAGTTCTAAATTATCACATTATAGCACTGGTTTTCATTAAGGTTTTTTTTTCATAAGCACCGAGTCGTGCATTTCCAACATCCCTGGGAAGCGAAGTTATGGTTTTTGTTTGCTTTGCTTTAGTTACTTTTATTAGGACGGGACGGGTTGGACAAAATTCATACTGTTGATATAGTAACAGCAAGTACAGGGTGTCATTTATAGGGACAAATATTTTTTGTTGCTTTTGGCTGTTTGAAAGGTAAGTTTTGAAACGTTTTCATATGAACTAAATACTAAACGATCACATCAATTAAAAAATATATGAGTGATCATCCGTAAGAACTTTGTATCTTTCACTTCTTCATATCCGAAAAAAAGAAATACCTCATAATACGTGTTTCTGTCTCAAAACAAATGGATTTGTTCTCATGTGAAGATGGTGGGAAAAACACGTAATGCAGCTCAAAACTCATGCAAGAGAAGGGCATACTTAAATTCGAAAGAATGCCATTCGGTGTTTGATGTTTAGAATTTAGTTAAAACCAGCAAAAAGGAAAATTAATTAAAACATGTGGCATTTTCTGTGTAGAGTGAATCTACAACATTCCTCTAACGCATACAATGTTTAGTGACGTTTGTATAATTTTTACATTAATGGCTGCTACAGTCAGTATAGATGTAGTTTTGGTTATCAATATCGCGTAAATACGGCAGAAAAAATATCATATGTTATTGTATTACACAAAATATTCTATGGTGGACATTCATGGAGCCGGAATGTTCGAGATAAAACGAGTTTCACGAAGCGAGACCAGATGCTGGGGATATGTAAGCATCTCCTGTTTTACTACCACAAGGTATAAGCCACTTGCTATGAAGACGAAATATCATACATATATAATATAAGCATATACATGTTTGAGAGACATTTCCTGATTAACAAAGATAAAAGTCAAAGTTACAAAAATAAAAAGGGTTGAACGGAGACAAAAGATTTTTATCACACACAGGCATTTACAAATCTAATGCAAGATTAATAAATGGTGTCCACTTCCATTTCAGGATTATATGATTTATAAAAAGTGAAAAAAAGTCACAAACAGATGTGTATCCATATGTCATATTATAAACTTTAAAAATAGCAATTAGCTTGACAAGTAAAATACGAAAGTAATTATAATAACAATTATTTTGTTTAACCAGTTTATGGGTTATACATCCACGTTGTTTGTTTAGTTTAAGATATGGAAAATAGATGCATATCACGAAATTTTATCGCTATGCTCTCTATATTGAAAATAATATTGTGTATGACATTCATGATTTAATCTGTTTAATCCCTAGACATGGACAGGAGCTTTCAGGAGGACATTATCGATGACTCCGTTTCTTTCTATTGCTTGTATTTCCTATGGAAGTTACAATAAATTTAGCAACGACACATTCCGGTAAGTTTTATCATTTATGCATTCATGTCTTTTAGATTTCACACAACGGTATAAACAGGTTATTATGTAATACATGTGTTAAAATAATGAATAAATAAATAAATAATGAATTTGAGGTCAAGTAAATACAAGTTATTCTCCGAAATACTTTGTTCAACCTGTGTATATGGGAATCATTGAAGGAACTGCAATTCAAAAGAAAGTGCGTACTTCTCATGGTATCATATGTCGTCTAACATATCATCGTAAGATCTATGAACGTCCACTACGATACGGTTTTGTGTGTACCACAGTCACAAATCAACTGTTTCATCGTAGTGACGGTCATTTGACTCACACAGAAGATCCAAAGGATACTGAATCCCATCCTTCGTTAGTCGACAAACGTCTTTCATTCGTCATTCATTAAAGAGAAGACAGAAGACAAAGCTGCATGACACAAATTACCAATAACATGCACAAAAAATGAATAATTGAACTTTCTAGAATGATAGGAACAAATGTAGGAATTTCATGATATCAAGACACTTTGATCAAAATATGATTTTCACAGACTTACCATAGTAATTCTGTGAGAACCATTCCAACCTTGTAGGTATGTATCATCTGATACGTGGATGAGGTGGGGAATCAATGAAGAATACAAAATCAATGGATACGACTTCAATACATCGTCAAAATATACTGCAAAATACATAAACAAAGGATTTTATGTCCCTCTAATACACAAAGCAATGTTCAGGTGTGGGCAATTAATAATTCCTGTAAAATCAAAGTCAGGATGAAGCACCCAGGAAGATATTCGTTTTTAACTTTTAACTATCCACATCAATAATTTATGTTCAAAACGTACATACGTAATATAATGTTTTACATGAATATATTATATCAGTATTGACCAAAACTGTATAGATAATGGTGTGCAAATCATGATAAAAAAAGCTCCAAAACGCTATTTTTGCGTGCAAGTCATTCTCAAGGTCAAAAGGTCACCTTGGTGTAGTTTGAAAGGGTTTCATTGGTTGAATACGCATGTGAAACATGAAGTCTCTATTTCTCACCGTTCAAAAGTTATGGCCAAGCTTAAAGTTGACACCATGTCATCACGATTGACAACTATGGAAAATAAAAGTTGCAAGACACAGTGCAACCTGCATTAATGGTCACCTGTATACAGGGTTACCATCTAATACAGGTCACTTATGAAATTCCCATTTTCTATGTTTGTTTACAAACACATTTCTATATAGGTCGCATCACTGAAGAGACATAAGTTGTCGAAATGCGCATCTGGTGCACAAAATTAAAATGTATATATTTTCTATATCTTTTATAAAAGTGTCGTTTAATTCCTTCGATAGGCTTGACTACACAACGGATTGGAAATTTCAATAGGGTAGATAAACATATGTGATAAAAATCAGAAGATGAAATGAAAATATAAATATTCAAAATATAAATACGCCAAAAACAAAACATATGTACACAATTATTTTCTGTTGGCTTTCACAGGGATACAGGCATAGCAACTGTGTGTAAAGTGGGATATATAGTTTTTGCTGCATTTTCATTGGCGGGCTTCAAGGGACATATTGCCTATATCTGGAATATTCCTGCAAATTCTTACATGATGAGAGCTACTGGAATGTTTGAAGTCACCTACATGATGATTGCTACTTCATTAAATTTGCCAATATCGGCTTTCTGGATTGCATTATTTTTACTGAGTTCGTTTATCCTTCATTTAAATATCTTGGTAAGTAAGGTTCAATGGTGTATATATTTTGTTTGTAAGGGTAATATTTCGAAGTTTTATGTGCTAATTCACTGTGGGTCTCAACACCGTTTTCTGATGGGCATTTATGGGCCCCTGGAAATCACAGGCAGGACAATATTTGCCGTCTTCAGGGCATGCATTTTTAATTTAATTCAGCAATATTACTCTGTAAATCATAATGTATTATTTCACATCTCTCTATACACCAAATATTCTCTCAACGTGGATTTATTCAGGTCCTTCTTTTATTATTCTTTTAGGTGTTTTAACAAGATTGTTTTATTTGAGTCAACACTCAACCAAATTCCTCTCAGCCATTATCCACGTTAATATTGAAAAAAAATGAAAATAATATAGACATGAGCAAGGTTTACAGCCATGCAATTCATGGAATTGATAACTACATTCTTGTATTGTAAATATGATACCAGGTTTCATATAAAGTAATAATAACCCTAATCCGCTTTTAGTCAGTAATCAGCAGAGTTATAGTATTTCCAATTGAAATATATAATAGTCTGGCGTTATACCATTGTATCAAGAACGGTACGGCATATATGTGAAATACAAACGTAATATAAATTATTTCAATCACAAGTCCGTACCGTGGTGAAATTTTTAGACCTAAGAAATTATACTAGGGTCCATTTGTTCAAAACTTTTGTCACTTATTATGCTTACTTGAACTTTAATTCTGAGACACCCTATGACAAATTACTGAAGTTTTTATAATTTCATACATTAACTGATTACCCTAACCATATATCACTATAAAGAATGTAGTTTAAGCGTGAAATAATAAGGTAAGGTAACTACTAGTCATAGTTTGAACAACTGTCTATAGGTGTTTGAGTGGGGAACATCTCCTGTATCAATAGCTATACATGTCATATATGGACTTATATCTAGATGACGACTAAGCAAATTAATATTGAAAATACGGTATGACTGTATGTTAGAATTGTAAAGAAAATGAATCTTGACACTAGAGCAGGAGTATTGACATTTGCGAAATGCTGATTTCTTTTTACACACGTGACTGTTATGACATGTTTTTCCATTTTCAGAACAGTGTTATTTTAGGACTGGTTACGGCAATCAATGATTTATTTCCAGTGCTGAGTACTTGTAAAGGATTTACTTGGATATCCAGCATACTTACCAGTCTGAACAGAAAGACAAGCACGTTCAAATTAAAGATATTTCGAGGAAAAATTGTATGGATGGTTGTTCTAGCGATCATTTGCATTCTTCTTTTCCTCTTGGCTTTACCCATGACACGTCAGGTATGCTCTATCAAAGTTTGGATTTTGTAATATACTAAACTTCGTGTTATTAAAACTCCAGGCTCTGTATCTGAAATATATATTATTCATATATTGTGATAACTAATGTAAATATACAGCATAATCGTTCTATCAGTTCAGTTTTGTTCCTTTTATATCATAAGAATTTCAGTAATCTCAATACGAAAATTTTCGAAATTGAAAATAAGCCATAGTTTTCACTTCTTGTATTAATTTTCGATAAGATCACAATAAAAAAGTATAACGAATATTATGATATCAGGGGGGGGGGGGGTGGGTTTCCGTTCGATTTGGGTCCGTTATTCGGACCCATTCCCAACGCCAAATAATATCTTTTTTCCCAAGAAGTGACCCCAAATTACCAAACCAAAACTCTAAAAAAATGATTAAATCAACGTACAAAAACGGTAATAACAGCAAAGAAATATACCAACGCTATCGTCGTGATAACGAGGAAACATAACACGCACACTGGATTCGAGTCCAGTACACGTTGCGGTGCTATAATTACGTCATTTTTATAACCAGTTCTGGTTTTATGTTTTAGCATCACGCTTTCGCTTTGCGATTCTTGAAGTCGGCGTGACATCACACTAAAATCTAATGAGTTTATTATGAAGATAATCCCCGAAACATTCTGAAGATGACCTTGGGGATAAACTCGGTGTTCATCATAGACCGTAATGCAAATTTGTTGAATTATATTTTGAGCACAAGAGCTAAATGACTCTGAAAGCTTTTGAAATTCAATGAGGAATCTCATGAGGAATGAAATTACTTGTGTTATTGATAAATTCAAAGCTATGAGATCCAGAGAAATCAAATTGTGAAAACTAACCTTAATAAAATTAGTAAAATCTTGATGTACTGTTTAATTTATGGTGTTTTTTTTATACTTTTCCCCAAAATGTAACAAAATCGCGCTATTTTTCCCAATTGCAAGGGACCTGGCCCCATTCCTAAAGTACTGAAAAAAGAATCCTGGATATCAATTTCACTTTTTGTGGGTACAGTGACAATTCCATTCATATAACAAAATAGCGGTATAATATCAATAATGAACATTTGACGTGAATGTGTGATTATCGACCTTTCTAGATACTTGTTATTCTGATTTATAAGATCACCACAATACAGTGTCTTATATTGGAATTCGAAAAACATATCAAGATACATTTTTATTTGAAAACTAAGCGAATAATTTCAACACTCGCAAAACGATTGTTTGATATACATTGTATTGACAAGACGTATATATAAAAATCTACGTTCAAGTTGGCTTGGAAAATGTTAAAAACAAATTTTCTGTCAGGCAATTTGTGGAAATCAAGGTTTTGTCAGGAACTAACTTTTTATATCCACTTTATTTTTACACACAATAGGGACAGGTTCCTCAGATGTTAACCTTCTTTGACTATGTATTGTATCACTACGCCATTGATCCATTGCACATTATCTGCTTATGCATAGCAGTGATGCTCTTTTATGGTAAGTTCTGTAATATTTTACTACGTTTAATGTCGCTACCGTAAGCGCTAGCATAGCTCAATTGGTTAGATGATTTACTGGTGATCAAGTGGTCTCAGGTCGTCGGTATTCTGTTTCGGATGAGGCAGTAAAAAAAACCCTAGTCACGGTAGACGTGGCACGTGAAAGATCCCTCGGTGCATCTCGTGGTTACTTTACAAGTGTAAGTTTTGTACATTGCTCATGTCTATGTAGTCACCCTTTAAGTGGATATATAATTTGACATAAAATAATTTTCAAACAAACAAACATTTGCCGACACTCCGATCAAAACTTGTGTCATTCTTAGCCTTGTTACTAGAATAAACTTATGTTTTATCTACTAAGTTGTAATGCATATGTCTCTCTTGACTAATAGTTTCTCAAGTACAAATAAAGTCCAAATAAAATTCAGAATTTATTTGTTTGAATGCCTGAATATTATCATAAATTAATGAAAATATTTATTTTATAAAGTTCCAAAATACAAAATGCAATAATTCCAGTTGTACAAAGTTGTCCTAATTAAAGATGATCCAAAAAGCTAACTCCCTAAAATGCTCTCATTCATTTTATATAAGTTGCAAGTACAACATCATTTACATGTACGAACTCCGTCTTCATTACAAAAGTACGGCCATTCAAAACATAAGTTACAAATTATGTGTGGTCAACATACTGAATTTAAATGATATTAATTCTTAATCAAGTAAAATGACCAGCATAAAAACACCAAAAGGTGTGTTCAACATACTGAAATTAAATGATCTCAATTCTTAATCAAGTAAATGACAAGCATAAGAACACCAAAAGGAAAGAAAGTCTTTGAATTCAGAGAATTCGGAACAATACCCCACCTATGCTTACTTTGGAAACCTGATAAATGACAGATTGAAATATATACCATATGTGAACAGAAATAACGAATTTCATTTGGTAACATTCAAGAAATGCATTTCACCTGATATTATACCCCAGTAAATGTGAAAGTATTCCAAATCACTAAGAAATAGAAAATTTAAATCTTAACTATTATTAAAAGATATAAATATAGCAACAATTGCTTCATCTGAATTTTGTAAACCCATATTATTATACATATATACAACAAAGTATCATTATGTATGTAATATATTCTCAAATTACAAATGCAATGCTGTTTGACCACGAAGCCCTCATGGAATGAAACACTGGCAATGTGCCTCGGTGAAAGTTCATGGATCACTGAAAAAAGGTGTTATCAGGTGCCTTTTATGACCTCTCAGCCTGAGAAACAGATTTTTAAATGTGTGGCCTTTGATTATACTGTATTAATGGTGAATGGGAAGGTGGGCTCATAAACAGGTTAACAACCACTATTGATCGACCACATTCACATCAATTGACAGTTTTAAGTCGGTATAGCAACTGCAATTTAATCGAAAGTTTTTGTGATTTTCTTACATTATTTGTTTTTTTTTTTTCATTATTATTATTACATTATTAACAGTGCATTTCCATGGTGATTTCTGTCATACGTTTGAATCAGATAATTTTATCTTTTCCATGAGGAAAATACAGGAAATAATGTAATTTTGAAAAGAGCAGATTCCAATAAATCTTTTATATATTTGTTTTAGTTATTATCATTTTAGCATTTCCTGTGCCTTATCTAAGTTGTATGGCATGTTAGACTGTTGTACGATTGAATGCGTTAAGCAGTTTGTTATCTGTTGATGTACGTTATCTGATTTTATGCAAGGCAAGATAAAATGGACCGTCACTTGGCTGATTATACCTCATAACGGTCTATTGAAATATAAATCAGATAACTCTCACATATTTCACAACTCCTTAAGCTTTTCACTTCTGGGAACTTATGCTTTACAGATATAGACACTTCAAAATGAACCATACGACCATTTGATTACATGTACTAAATGCATTACAGAAGATTTTAACCGATTTCGTTACAATTCAATATATACTATACATATTCATGTTTTACTTGTCTGCCTAAAATATTTCTATTGTCATTATGGACAGTTGAATAAAAGTATATATATATTCTATAGTGTAAACAACAATAAAATCTCTTTCGGAAATGTTTACGGTCTGGTATACCACATAATTCAGATTTGTATGGCATTGGCCTAAACATATTATGGTCTCATATGTTTACAAATTATTGATACCGTTTTACTATAACAAAAGTGGTCTGCATTTTAATCACACTTGATATAAGTAGCTTGTTTTAATGTTAACTCAATAATTGAAATATTTCAGGTGCTTTGAAATTTTGTAATGACATTGATGTGATGGTGAACAGTCGTATACTATGTTGCATACCTTGGAAAGTCGTGAAAGTCGTCTGCATAGGACTGTGGTGCTTGTTTCCATTGTTAATGATAGTAAGAACATTTAATATGTTTTTCATCTTTTTTTCCTATTGTCATAATCAGTTTAAAAATATATTAATGAATTTTCACACCGCCATATCTCAAATAAATGACTTTTCTCTTTATCTTTTATTAGAGTTAGGAAGCCGGTGTGGCCTAGTGGTATCGCGTAGGACTCCTAATCGAGAGGCTGGGGTTCGAGTCCCGCTCTGGTCATGCCGGTGTCATGTCTTTCAGATGAGACTATAAACAGAGGCCCCGTGTCGTAGTATGCATGGCACGTTAAAGATCCCTCACTGCTTCGGGTGGGTCCGTTGCAAAGGTCAAAATTTGTATGCCCCGCATCAGGCAGATGCCGTCACTATATACGTGAAATATTCGTGGTGTGACGTAAAACATAAATCAATCTATTAATCAATTTATTAGACCATTGGCCATTTATGTCTTCTTGTCGGTAATTGTAAACATCCATCACCAAAAGCCACCAACCTTGTCCCTTTAACAAAACTGATTTACTAATAATCGAGTCAAAGACTATGGCGTATGACATAAGCTTAAATAACTGATCAATTATTGATGGTTTAACTCTGTAACATTTCTGTTGTTTATACCTAATCGTACAGTACTGATCCAGAATTATTGATTTAATTCTGTAACATTTTTGTTGTTTCAGTTACAAATGGTTGGTTGTGGCATTGAACATGGCACACATTTAGAATTTTACCCATCTACAATAGAATGGCAGTATCCTCTCGGAAAATTTCTGTTATGCTTCATCATGTTGCCAATACCTATTGTTGCTATAGTGGTATTTCTATTCTCACTTTTGAGAGAAGGAAGCTTCTCTGAGGTATGTATGTTTAAGTCACAAATTTAACAAACATATGTCTGTTTGTTGATACATTACAATTTATGTTATGATAGCTGATAAACTACGTTATAACAAATATTGTGAAGCAAGGTATTTTTGAGGAATAATTTTGGTTTCAATCCACTTTCTTTAATTTTGAATTTTTATCTTTGCTGTTAAAATTCCCATACAAATGAGTCAATAGTAAATACTCAGAATTGGTTTATGTGCGTGGGTAACAGTACCATATAGTATATGAAAATTTATTTCAAGAAAAGTTTTTCTATACTGTCAATTATTAACATTTTCCATATGTTTTAGATTATTATTTTTTTTTCTCTGCTTACTTTTTTCTGGGGGTAGAGGGGAATAGTAAGATAGGAAATGTCGTCATAAAATGATCACTTCTGAAACAGAGTTTTTAAGTTGTAAAGTTGTGCATTTTTTAAGTAGTTGTGATAAAATTGCAATCTCCTAAAAATGACTGATCAACAATTCGTAAAATAGTATAATATTCAGAGAATTTTCAATTGTTACATTAATGCCGTCATAAATAAATTTTTGTCGAACAATGATTGACTGCATAATTATGCTGTTTAAATGTGTAATTCAGTCGATGATCCTTGCATCTTAGAACCGGATTCAAGGCGCATGCAAAACAAATTTGGATCACTTTGATTAATGTAAAAGTTAAGCAGAACAATACAAAGTTTCAGACTTTCAGACGGTAAATTCTGATCAAATTAATGCTGAAATTAATTTTAAATGTTGAAGTCAATTAACCCCAAATATTGTGTGTATACATTTAGGGCTTTCCTATGATGGATACAAAGATATTGTTAAATAGTATGAAATTTCCTTTAGAGTGTTATAAGATAAACTGAAAAAAGATCATACACAACGACTTCATTTACCGATCTGACAGATTACTGCCGAAAACGAGAAATTTTTAAAGAAATGTAGCAAGTTAATAGGTGACGCTCACTCTTTCCGGACACATGGTCTCCTCCCATTTGGGATTCGTAAATGTTCTTGCTTAAAACATTATGATCGAATTTGCAGTACATTAACTGACTTGAGTACCGGAATTCGATTGGTACACTTTCAAATTCATAAAGAGGAAAATGTGCTAGAAAATGACAACAATGATAATAATTCATAACTGTGAAGTTAAGCGTGAAAGTGAGATATCAGGCAATTTACTTTGATATAATTGGTGGTTTTGTTCAGATTTCACTATCTTCCTCACCAAGTCACATGTCTAACAATATATTTTGGTAACACGGGTACTGTGTAAATAAATTTCCATTGTTTCTTATATCAAATAAATTTTATGATACTCTATTTGTCTCGTATATATACTACGTCATAACGTTATCGATATACGGCCTGCCTATGAACTAAACATGTATGCAGTTTATGGCGTCTTCATTTATCTATTAAACATAAATAAATCTGTCTCCACTAATTCTTCGCATTACTTATCTAGCTTTTTCCTATTTCAAATTGTAATTCACTTAACATAAATCATTACTCATCAAAGAATTGATTACTTTTACTTGGCTTATATTTACTATTACATTATAACAGAAAATTCGTTCATGTTTCTCTCCGACAAAAGAATGGGGGCCACTTGAAGTTGAAAACCGACAACTCGTCATGAATCGCTACGCCAGGTATGGACTAATCTTAGATCCATGGTTGCAAGATCAAGACAATGCCAATAACGCCCAGCCACTTGGAGCTACGCCATTAAATCCACCAACATCCACAAATGACGTGCAAGTACAGATGGCAGAAAGCATGAGCGAGAAGCTGTAGACGTAGTGTAGTGATTTATAGCTATGGCAAACATGTTACATAGTAATGAGTTATATCTATGACAACGACAGTATGTATTAATACTGTCCTATAGTCAAGTCAGCTCCCTTAACTCCTCGCCTACTTTTTGCTTATGTAGTGGTTATTAATACCCTGATGACCGAAGTAGAATTCGCACGATTCACGACAGTGTCACTCGGAGAAATGGGTTTTTTTTATGTGAGCTCATGCTGTCCTACTCATATGCAACGTCTTTTTCCTACATAGTGTTGGACTGGGTTCATCCAAAACATTCTCTTGAGAGTTCTTACCAGCTAACATGTTGGCTGTATTGATCCTTGTTTATACATAAGTCCAGTGCACTACATCAAGACAGTATCACAAAGTCACAGTAAGGATTCTCTTAATATGATAGGGCTAATATTCCTATGGAACATTGATCTTAGCTGTTGATCAAAAGATTTCTTTGCGATATTGACTATATATGAAAAATACCTATCGGCAAATTTAATTGTGAATGTTTAAATCAGATGTACATGTAGATCCATTATAATCCAAGACATTTACAGCATGACACTTCCCAGAGGTGTTTAGTTGGTGAATGTTCTGTAATAAATATAGAACATATATACCTTTTAATTTTGTGCACCGTATGCGCATTACGACAAGTTATGTCTTTTCAGTGATGCTCGTGGCCGAATGATTGGAATTCTCAAAATATATAAAAATATGAAACTCCGATTAAGAGTTGGTCATGTCAATGTTAGGCTGCAAAAGAGATTTTTATATTCCCACAAAGAAAGTGCCTGGAAACAGGATAGTCAGCACCCGAGGATATCAGCAGCTTAGTATTTGGTGTTTCTGTACCGACCCGGAATATATACTTCAAAATTTAATGTGACAAAAGGAATTTTTGCAAGCTGGGAACTGCTTTAGAAACAGAGATAAATTTGAAATATGTAGGACCAAAAAAAATCATAAGAAATAGAATAATCACAAGATTTAAATGAAGTTAAAATCACTGAGCAGGATAAAGACGTTTTACCTTGGCAATATATATATATATATATATATATATATATATATATATATATATATATATATATATATATATATATATATATATATATATATATATATATATATATATATATATATATATATATATTCCTGTATCACTTTTAATCATTTAATCGCTTAAAAGTATACTTATAATTGTATTTGTTAATTGTTGTACGACTTGTTAACTGGTATGAGGCATATCACATATTTACTCGAATGCTTTTTTATATTTATATTAAATGATCATATATATTTATATACTGCTTGTGGTTTGTGATAAGTATTGTTAAATTACAACTACAGAGAAACACAATGTATTTTGTGAAACACTGATATCCCGTGGCACCTGCAAATTGCCTAGGTTATTCTTGTATTTGTTTTTTTTTTGTGTGTGTGTGTGGGGGGGGGGGGGGGGGGGGGGGGGGGGGGGGAGGGGAGGGGTGGAAAAGTCAAATTTAAAATTCTGGGTGAAACCTTGTCACGAGGAATAAATGTTTTTAAATGTCAAAGCAATATCTCTTACTTCACAAGGTTTGCCCAATGTTCATTTTGGCCGCAGACAGACCAAAACACACTAAATATCAACGCAATATCTCTTACTTCACAAGGTTTGCCCAATGTTCATTTTGGATGCAGACAGACCAAAATATACTTAATGGCAAGCGGACCAATACTGTATGAACGAAATCTTAGACTCTGGTTTCATAAACATTGAAATGTGTGGAAACAATCGAGACAGGCTTCTCAACCTAGAGTCGACTTCACGAGGTTCGTAACACGAAAATCTGGCAACACATGAGTTGGTTATTCAAACGTTTAGGGCACGCGACAGTATGACACCGGACAAAATGTCCCCTGAATATTCAACTTCCAAGATTTAAAATGGAAAATGGAATGTAAGAATACATACCTGAAGACTGATTGACTACTGTTATTTCATAAAGCATTTTCATAATCTGAAATTGGTTGCACGTGGCTATGTTCCGAAGTGAGGATATCACATCCTCGACACCAGCGGACGTCCATGTAGGTGCATATGTTATATATGTAGTAAATTCAAACCGTGCGGCAGCTTCGCCTAGCTAGCTTACAAAGCATGCCGCATATAACGTCACGCCACGGAGACAACCCTAAAAAAGGTTGTTCCAATGACGTACATATATTACGGCATGCTTAGCAGACACCGGAAATGAAGTTATGATTTGAAATTGGTTGCACTACATATTTAACATATGCACCTACATGGACGTCCGCTGGTGTCGAGGATGTGATATCCCCACCTCGGAACAGAGCCACGTGCAACCAATTTCAAATCATAATTTCATTTCCGGTGTCTGCTAAGTATGCCGTAATATATGTACGTCATTGCAACAACCTTTTTTAGGGTTGTCTCCCTGGCGTGACGTTAAATGCGACATGCTTTGTAGGCTAGGCGAAGCCGCCGCACGGTTTGAATTTACTACATATTTTCATAATTGATAAAGAATGCATGCAAAATACTATTCTTACTTGTGTAGCTTTCTGTGTTGAGATAACAACGGTCCCACAATGTCAGTTAATCTTAGGAAAGTCGGTTACGATTTCAGTCTGTAGAATCACTTCTAGAGCTAGGTGTTATATATACACACAAACAAAAAAAAACCCCAATATTTGAACGTTACTTTTCTTAACAAGAGGCCCAAGTGGGCCTATATCTCTCACCTGAGTACCTAGATGATCAGTCTTGCAGGAAGGAATAATTCATTTATTTTTGCATTACTGTAACTAAGTCAACACAATTGTGAAAATATGTCAAATTTTATTTCAGACCAGAATAAAACACAACACTTTTTTGCACATCCATTCGGGTGATTTTGGTATTAAGCATATGCTTTTCTCTGTAAGATGTGATTCAATGCAACAAGTTAGTCATTTTCTTTAGGTGGGGCCTTTTGTTGACTATTTAAAGTCTTGGTTATGAACAACAATTGTTTCAAATATTGTCCAGGTCTAACTTAAAATTGCCCAATTTCATAAGTTTAGTGTTGAGAAACATCTAAAACCTTATTTAGATGTGTAAAGAAATGAAAAAAAAATTATTTTTACCACAGCTGGATTTGAACCCCTACTCTCCATATTTCAATTACAAAGTGGTATATGTACCATTGTGAGACCTACTTTTTACACATGGTGGCATTATCTGTTAACCAGTTTGGATGAAATTTACCAAATTGATAAAGGACCTATAGTACTTCATGTATTCCATGTTTCATTAAAATCTTTCTTGTGGTATAACAGCATCAGTTAAAATGTGAAGAATTGTTCCTATACACCCTCATTTGGAAGTCTTAAAAAATTCATAAAAATCCAAAAATTGAGATATAGACAAAATTCTTTCAAAGTAACATTCCTTACCATAGTTATCATCACAATAGTCCATAAGAAATCATCATATTATCAATTAACTAGGAAATATGACACTTTTCTGCATTGAAATCAGCAAGTCCAATAAAAATGTCGAAAAAAAAAGTCAAAAATTTGATTTTGGAAGGGAACCAAAATGACAATATGTCTTCACTCATCCCTCTAGATGATTTCTATGCATTCTGTTTGTCTCTGTATAAAGCCCGTGTAAAAAAGAACATTGTCAAAGGAGGGTACTCTTTTGTGACCTACTTTTGACTATGGTGGTGTCACCTGTACAGAGGTCTGGACGAAAATTACAGAATTTGAAGAGGATCACAAGTCACTTATTTCTACCAAGATTTATTAAAATCCTTGGAACAGTTTTGCAGAAAAAATTGAAAATGTGAAAAATGGCCAACCCCTCCCCCCCTTTTTTTTGAAGTCTTAAAAAATTAATAAAAATCCAAAAATTGAGATATTGACAAAATTCTTGTACAATAATATTCCTTACCACAATTATGATCAAAATAGTCATTAAAAAATCATCAATATCAATTAACTGAAAAGCATGACACTTTTCTGCATTGAAATGACCAAGTCCAGAAACACGTCAACAAAGCGTAAATTTCTATTTGACGGATCTCAATCCCGAACACAATTTTTGATAACCTATCTTTATAGATTGTTGAAATGCAACTAGTTTCCCCATTTATGTACTGGTTCTGGAGGAGAAGATGTTTGAAGATGGGTAACGTTTTGGACACTTTTGGCCCAACCCTGGATCCACCCGTGAAGGAATCTGGATACCGAACACAATTTTGTAGGGGACCTTGAGTACATCATTTGTACAAAGTTTGATCCAAATCTGCAATGTAGTTCCAGAGAAGAAGACGAAATGTGAAAAACTTAACGACGAACGGACGATGACGACGGAAGGCGCACTATGACTTTAGCTGACTTGAACCTTTGGCTCAGGTGAGCTAATGAAAAAGGTCAACGAGTCATAAAATGAATGACTATTCTCTCTACCATAAAACGACAGAAATTAGGAGATTTTATGTATAATAGTTCAAGTTTGTCTGAATATCTTTAATAAGGATCACTAAGCACCGTTGGCAGAATGTCTAGAAATCACAAAATGTTCACTACTTAATGCCTTTGTTTAAATATCAGACTTGAAAGAAAAAATGCCTTCTTACATTGACTGATGTGTATATACATGTATTAGGAAATGTTCCCAAATTTTTTTAAATATATACTATATTTATTTTCTGACCTGATCATCCTCATCATTTCACTCGCAGTTAGTGAGACTGTGTAATTATGCCATTTGACACAAGACAGATGTTCTAGGATTGAATCCCATGAGTCTTGTGGTCTTCATGTCCTTCAGTCAAGATCCAGAGGTTATGCATGAAATCTTCTGCATAACAAGCCAGATTCTTAATCTCTACACTTGCTCTGTTCAGGGTTCATACAGTTTGTGAGAAATGAAATGTAAGCACTTTTCAAGCACTTTTCTAGCAATTTCCAAGCACTTTCTGTGCATTAATCAGTGTGGAATACGGTCAATGTACAATACAGACATTGTATAGTTTCTATTTTTTCACTAATGTGCAGTGTTACATCACACTGTGTTTATTAAGCGATACAAACCGATTCCATTTGTAACATTACGCAGCATTATTTTACAGGAGTTTGACGTTTTAAATAAATTCAAGCACTGTTAAAAAAAATCAAGCACATTTTATTAGAAATTCAAGCACTTTTCAAGGACTTTTTTTCATATTTTCTGTAAATTCAATCACTTTTCAAGGACTAGGTGAAAATTCAAGCACTTTTCATAGTCTGTGTGAACCCTGTCTGTTGTCGAAGGAAAGGAGGATTTATCTCTGTTTCTAATAAACATCCTTCTGATACTTATGGTTTAAATCTATACTAAACACAGTTTGAGTAATTATACTTTAAGTTTACTACGGTAACTTCAAAGCTTAAAATGCTATTAGAATGATCACAATTTTTCTATATTATGTGCCTATCTACATAAAAGAGTCGTTCACAAAATATTTTGCTCATGCGTGACACTGATCTCAAGATATATACAATAAGCACTAAAAAGTTCGATAGCTTTTTTCAGTAGTAAATCGCCATAATATGTGACGTCAGAAGTTGTACAGGTGCTACTTTTCCCTGATTTTTCATTATTACGTTACACTTTGAATTGTGACGTCATACTAAATGATGTTGAAAGTTGTACAAAGGTTATGTAACAAGTTAAACCGGAAGACTTTTATTTTGTTCGTGATACTATTCAAATCGGGATTTTAAAACATTTCCCAGAGAAATACTGAAGCAGGAAAAGTTGTAATTTCTATCAATGAAGGAATAATTCAATTAGTATTACATAAAACGCAAAATTCTCCAGCGTTCTAATAGCACTTTAAGCCCTCTACAGGTACATTGGTGTATATGTAAAATTGCTGATATCTTTTCCTATAACTACACACTGGCCAACACTATAAACTTATTATAAAGGTGAAATAGGTCACTGAAATAGGTCATTAACAGAGAAAAATAACGGAGGATATGTCATCTTTATTAGCTATTAACTGATTTTACAATTTAAATACATCAGTACACGTAAAATGTTTTCACTCAGACAAAAATACAAAATAACTGAACATTTTATTTCTGTGTTGAACATTGAAGGGTAAACTGTATCTTTGTTAAAAATAATCTAAGCATGTGCAACATATTGGTACTATCTGAACTTCAGAAATGAGTAAACAATGCCTAGCATCCTTAGAAATTGTGGTATACAAGTTATATGTGATTTATAGAACAAATTTGTGATTCTGTACTGACAAAGATAACAACGTGTATTTGAAATATATATTGTTAAAATATCTATGGCATTCCATCCTTCTTTTCTCTCCCACTCACTCTGCCTCCCCTTTCAAATCAAAATGACAATACAAATTTCTTAAGTATATGTACCAAATCATTTGCAGTTTGGATTAGAATTATGTGATAAAATGGAATCTGCTTTCTGAAATCTTTATATTCCTGTAACTGTTTTCAATATTTACAAAAGTCAGATGTGTCTATATTGATTTTGTTACTAATATTTGCCACACTGTAATATTACTTGATGAAATCAAATCATAATTCCTAAAACCTTGTATTAAACTTATATACATTCAATATTCATGTAGTTCATCATGTATCACATTTTCATCTTTTTGTCCTCAGGTTCACCAGTTTTTCTTTTATTCAGAATATTTTGTATTTTCTGCCACTGACGATCAAGCTCTGCCTTTTCGTCTTTTGGACCAGCTCGACGAGTCTTTCTGCCATCAGCCATCTTAACGCCATACTGGAAAGCAGCTCTGAGAAAGAAGCATTGTAATTTTGTAGATAAAAATATTATTGTTTGGTTGGTTGATTGGTGTTTTATGTTGCTTTCAACAATTTTTCAGTTATATCACGACATGGAAGCAGGAGGTAGCGAATCTCTTAAACATAGTGGCACAATCCGGGAATCGAGCCCGGATCGTTGCTGCCGCAAGCCAAGCGTTTTACTACTACACCAAGCCTGCCCCTAATAATTATATTATATAAATAAAACATGATAATGTAATCCTTAATGAAAAGATACATGTATGTGATAAATTTGAGCTTTTGAAACTTTCAACCTCTTCAACAAAATGTAACAAAATCATACCTGTGAAAAAAAAAAATGGTCGAAATAAAACTTCATTATTTGTGCTAAAAAAACAGTATTAAAATTGAAGAGCATTTTAGAGTTTACCAAAATAAAATACCAACGACAACTGAGAAAAATGTGTTTGTGAAACACATGCCCCTCAATGCAATAATTCACCTGCATAAATCAGATTCATAAAAGAGGTAAGGACAGACAAACATAAACTACAGAATTATTGTTTAATTCCTACTTTGGCAAGGCCTCCTTGTTAGCCATGTAGTCACTGTATTCTTCCTGTGTGTCGAAATCCCATCGTCCAACTGGGCCTTTCTTGTTGCCTTGGTCCATTTTACTGTAGTCAGCTTCCTCATCAGAGTCACCAAAAGCATCTGCTGCCTCCTCCATACTACAATACAGGACATGCACATAACTCATATGTGTGAACCTTTTACAATAATAGATCTGGAGAGTTTCATTTTTCATCTGAGAATTTGAGCTTTCGTTTGGGCTATTTATGGTAACTGATGTACCATTACTTTGAATAAAATTTAGGAAAAAGACAATGTTCGAATTGATTTATTATCATTAAGTATACTTTTAGAATTTTTCGATGTTATTTTAGAAGTTTGCTCTTAACATATGTATTAAGATAAATATTCATACCAGTAATATGCATCTCACTGGTTATGAGTGTAAGCCTTTTTAGAATTTAATGCAAATGTCTCTAGTGTTCTTGTAAGAAAAAAGAGTCCTCAGTATCATACATGCTGACTACTGTCCTAATATTACAACCTGATGTTTAGTTGATACATTAAGATAGTCCACCATGAACCCTTATGAAAATTGGTCTCTCAAAGTAGGTGATCTTAAAATGAAGGTTTGACCTTTTTTTCAGTTTGGTTCTGTTTAAGCACTTTTCCATTACACCTCATCCATTTCCCAATTAATACATATACACCATGTATTGGAAAGCGTCATTACCAGTGAAAAAGTTTATATTCCTATTAGAGTGATCTTTTATTGATAAGTAAGCCCTCACTGCTTCGGGCGGGTCCGTTGCAAAGGTATAAATTCCTATGCAATGCATCAGGCAGGTGTAAAAAATATAAATTCTATACAAGCAATCAAACTGTCAAGATAAATTAATGCAGTCTCTAGGATGCATAGGAGGAAAGTAGGTTCAGTGAAATGGAGTCTGATGTTTATTTTTTTTATTTTTAATAGACATATCTGACATCTACTAAGCATCACCAAAAAGTGGCATTTGTCAAAAAAAAAAAACAAAAACAAAAAACAAACCACTTAATTAAAAAGAAACTAAGAAGATCAATGTCTCGAGCAAATTCAGTTTTGCCCGCCAAAAGGATGTTCACAGGTATAGTAAATCTACGTTGCAGTCATAGAACATATTTATTACTTCTCCAGAATACAAATATTTTATATATTGTGCTAAAATCACTGAAAATATTATTTCTCTACAATGCTTAAAAACAAATACTCTGCAATACTCTGACCTTACAGAATGCATTATTCACAAATAATTGTGTTTATTTTTTTTTATTTTTTTTTTTTATATATATCTTATTTTCTATTTTCACTTTTCTTTTTTTTTTTTTACCAGGGCTGTCCACATAAGCAATTATTTGAAATTTTAAACTTTTCTTTGTCAAAGTTACACAGAGTTGTTAGATGCATACTTTTCATGTATTATAATTAAATTGGCATCCATCATCTGTTGTGACCTTCCCAATTTCTATTTACAAGTTTTGTGTTTTATGTAGTATTGAGAGTAGTGAAGATCAATACCTTAATCTCCAAGGGTCCATCTATCACACTTCCACTTAATTTGAGTTTGAATTAAGGATATATATTCATATACACGTAAAGAAAGTGGAATTAGGATTCTGAAATCTGTTTGAGCTAACAGATAATTTGTGTTACCGATATTTCATTAAATCCGAGTCTACCATTATTATTTTTTTTTTCAACAATTTCAGGGATTGATTATTGTTTTACATCACAAAGTTATTATTTCAAGTCTATTTTGATGGCATCTCCCTAATGCTTAGCACGGCAATTTATACCTTTGAAATAGACTCACCCTAGCAGTGAAGGATCTTTTACTGCCACACCTAGTGACAAGAGACATTGGCTTTCACTATATCATCTTCTCATTTATAAGACAGGACTTCAGTATGCCCACAGTGGAAGTCAAACCCAGGGCTTCTTCATTTGTTAATAAACACTGACTGCATTTCTATGTGCTTTTAACACTGATTATCTGACATGTGTACCTATCCATTACAAAACTACTGATTCATGTTATCAGTAAACTCATTCTTTATTTGCAAAAAAAAATCCTATGAATAAAGCAATGAATAAATATCACTGATATTGAACACAACTTTCTGCAACAACAGTTATACATGTGTACATATATGATACTTACCCAGGATAACATTCAGCATAACTGTCTATCTCCATTTTTGCTTTCATCTTCTTTAACCTTTCTTTTTCTTTGTCCACTGCAACTTTCCTGTCAAATTTTAAAGATAGGCAAAATGCATCATCTGGAGAAGCCAATGCTGAACATTCAAAAAACGGATGCATCAGATTAAGGACACAAAAGAAACCATTTAAGACGGTATGACCAGATTGCAAGGCAATCTATCTAAACATTGAATTACACAGGTAAAGTGCAACATATGTTTAACATATAGGTACATATCACGAATGGTATGCAAGAAATAAAGGTAAAAGCTATAAACAGTAAGCAAGAAATCAAACTAAAAGCAAAATCATTCTGTGTTCATTGAAGCATGACATCAAGGTCAAGGTCACCAAATTCTGCATCAGTCAAGAAAACCTGTCAGTGTCTACAATCCTACCAAGTTTGACTTATGTATTATTAATCACTCTGTGTTCACTGAAACATAATATCAAGGTCAAGGTCACCACATTTCGCAGGGAGGAGAAACTAATCACATATGAAGTTTGAAGTAGGTATCATTAATGTTATTCAAGATATCAAGCTAAATGCAAATTGTTGATGCCAGACAGACTTCGTCACTTTATAGACCAGACTTCTGGCCAACAAGTGCTGAAATGGTATACCGCCCTCATGTAACAATGTATTGTGATATAGCAGTAGTGATACGATGCCATACTTCTTAAAAGTTTTGAAAAATTTCAACTGAGCTATCTCCAGATAATTTTAACCATAGCCACTAGTCATTACATTGTCTCATTTAGACATCATTGGGACATGTATATTTATATTGTTTAAGTCAGCATACATCTATCGCTGTTTATTATAAGATCAAGATACATATATTAAGTGCACTGCATTCCAAAATAGAAACAGAAATAAAAGACATCACATTGTTTACAACTTCTTAATTTCAATTCCTCATCAATTTGAGTGTGTGGTTACTGGTAAATCACTTCACTAGGTACTTACTTGTTCATGCATTATACAATATTTTATCTGACATCCAATGTATTCATATAGAAAAAAATTAAAATGAGATAGTTGATTTCAATAATTAATATGAAATTCAATATTTCATTTACATTTTTTTGTATTTTGAATTTCCTCTGATAAACTTAACATGTTCTAAATAATGTTAATTACAACTGATTGACTGACTATTGTTTTACATAACTTCACTATTATTTCATGTATATGGTGATGGCTATGCAATATGCCATCACTAAAGAACTGTGAAAGAAATAAAAAATGTTTGCTTTTTTTTTTAAATATGTACTTAAAAGAGGTGAAAAGAACTAAAATGTAGTAATTATAAAACAAAATTCTAGTAAGCCACTCTTAAAGCCGAACTAAACCACAATTCAGACAAATGTATCAAACACCGAAGGAAATACTGAAATGAATTGAAATCGTGTTGAAACCTTTCAGCACTAATATCAACTACAAAAAATTTTATTTCTTTCTTGCATATATATAAACTCCATATATTCCCATATATTGTTATAGTATTAGTAGTTTCAATACAAAAGTAAAATCCTTCTTTAAGCCATTAAGGCCTATAAGATCTCATGTTCAGCTCATACTTGAATTCTATGGTGAGAAATAGATGAGGACACATTCCTTATGCATAAAATACCAACCAATCTCCACTTATTTTCCCACTGACTACGATACATACACAGAGACGGTGTGGATAAATTGTCTTGTGCAAAGACGCAGTGCAAAAGATCCACTGACCACAGAGAGATCCAAAGTGTTGACCTTGTGATCACAAGTACAATTAACGGTAGCTAACCATTATGCCATGTAGTAAATCTAGATTTTAACATCACAAGTCTATCCCTGAAAACACAAGCTCATCCATCAAATATGCATACATGTTTACATGGATCCAATAACAATGCAACCCATGGCCTTCTGATTATGGCCCAAACATGATAACCCTGGGCTTAAAAATATGTAAATGAAAGTCTATACATACTTCTCCTCTTCATAGGTTCCATATCCAGCAAAGTTCTGAAAAATGAAAATTCTGATTTGAAATTTCAGTTTTACATATTATTTTTAGTAAAGTGGAAATTCATATAATTTCTCTTAAATAGCACCATCTGTGTGTCTGACAGAGTACTTACTTTGAATCTTTCATTGATTGATTTGACCAGTTCTTTAGCAGAGCCTGTACCTGCTGGTTTGCTATCATCCTGAAGGATAAAATATAGACATGTACTCAAATTATGTGCATATTGCATTTACTAAACAACATTTTGCTAGTGTTTTGTCTATGCAGAATTAATTCTACTTTTTTTTCAGTTGAGACATCAAGGGGAGATAAGGCATACTCTTGGTCATCCATGTAAAATCAACACTGCAAAATAATGATAAGAAAGGTACATAGTATTGTATTTACTTCCTACAGAGGAATTCATTGTCATTATTTCATATATTTTTTTTATTGGTTTGCACCACTCCAAGCTTTCTTCACTTATATGAAGGTGGCACCTGCCTGATGCATGGCTTCAAAGTTTTATCCTATGCAATGGGCCAACCCTTAGGCCAAAGAAAATTTAGATTTTGTTTTACAAGCAGAGCCACATCCCTAAACTCTGTGCCAGATACAAAATTTTAATGTATGGTTTTCCGGATTTCCATTTTTTCTTGCATTTTCAGATATTATTTTCCTCTAACACATGCAACTGACATCGATGTTCAATCGTGTTAAAGGGGACCAAAAATGAATATGATCTCCTTGCAGATCATGTCTGGGGCAACAACAAACCTCCCTTGGACAATAATCGGGAATTATAGTGAGGGGTGTGATCTAATTTCAACATTATCTAAGCATTGATAATGGCCAACTTGATTCTGGGAATTGGTTACACCCCATATATACTTATTTCTAATTACAAAATGTACATTATAAAATTGAAGATTGATGAAATTAATAAGAAAAAAAACCCCTCCCTGTCTCATCATTATTAAATTTTGATAAAAGGTACCTTAGAACTAAAGATTACTATTGTTTGGCCTTAACAGTGAAGAAAAACTTTCACATGCCAATATATGCTGTGATACAGGGCTTGGTTTAACCTGTCTCATCCCAAGAACAGATAGGAAGGCAGAAGATGATAAATCACCTTTTAAAATCAGTCGACAACCAGGACTGAAACCGGGTTATCAGATAAGAAATCTGGTCTGATCATTGGACCGACCTGTACCTTTAAGTAACATAACATCTCATCTTTATGTAGTTAAATAGCAACACATTGTCAGCCCTTGCATCAGACCATCAGAAAGTGACCATCTATCTTTGACAAGTCCATAATGATACACCACATTTATATAGCAACATGTACCTCTTCAACTGGTTTCTCAAAGTAAGATTTGCGTTTCCTATCTTCTCTCCGATCTCTGTCCCTGTGTGTTTCTCTGTCTCTTCCTCGATCATGATCTCTGTCACGGCGATCCCTGTGCTCCTTTTTGTCCCGGTCTCTGTCCCTTTTGAATAAAAATTTACAAAAGGTAAGAAAATATGACCTATAAAGAGAATTCTGAACAGTTGTCTTTAAAATAGTGAATTGCTTTAATCTAACACACTGGTAACTGTTAAGCAAGTTTTCATATATTTGTTATGCTTTCAGAAATTTTTCTGTAAATGAATGTATCATATTTAACTTGAAAGTTAAATTTCTCTTCAAACCATGAAAGCTTATAAAGCTAGATGTTACATCTAATTTCCATGACACTAAGAGGATGAGAGATGAAGAACAGGTTAATATTCCCTGAAATCAGTACATTTTTACAGCTAGCCAATATGTACACTAGAAAATGCAGGAAATAATGCCTTGTCAAAGGTTCACATATCAACATACGACTTTCAAATACAGTGATGCTCTGCTTATCCGGACACGTTTGTTCCCGGCCGATTTGTCCGGATAACGGATTTTCCAGATTACCAGACCATAGTACAGGTACATTATATGTCAAAGATTCTTATTTCTTGATGAAAGAAGGGTGTATTCAGTACACAATAAAACACTAGTGATAATCCTTATATGCGTTTAATTTGTATATGAAGAAATATATATGTATTACGTATTTAATATATATACATCTTTAGTAAATTGTAAATTAATTTTTGCAAACTTCTGAAAACTGCATGATTTTTCAACTCTTTGTCCTCCATTCGAATGTTGACAGCCGATTTTATATATACCTCGCGCTTGACTAATTAATTTCACTTCTATCGCGATCGGAGTGTTTATCTAACGTCCTACTGTGTCATACAAATTAGAATTGAAATGAAAATATGTCCGAATAAATTTATACAATGTTCATATTTTAAATATAAAAAACTCTCTATAACTATAAAACAGAAGAATAACTAAAAGTTAAAACTTCTCTACAAAATAATGTAATGAGCACTGATCAATGATCAATCTCCAACAGAAGAATGATGTTACCTTAAGTTTGGTTACAATTCAAAGCCCCAATATTTGATTAACAATGTAAGCTGCGAAGCCAGCAATTTACTTTTATTTACTATCATTCAAGTAACAGTAATCTTCATTTCCGGTGTGAGCATATACTGACTCATTAAAAAGCAATGATCATCATTGACCACTAATATGACGTTTGACTACACCACAAGCGGTCAATTATTAATTGGATAGGTAATTAACATACCATAGGTAGGTGACCAGGTAAACGCGTCGTTTAACTGTTTAGTAAACAATCAATCAGTGCAGAGAGGAGATAAGCAGTGTAGCTTTGTGTATTACATGTAATTAAACTGCAGTTATATGCTACAGCTTTGTCCAGAGAGCAAAAATTTTGTTCGGATATCGCAGCAAATTTTATGTACTTTTGGAATTCCGTACCCATATTTCCTTGTCTGGAACCGGAACCAAATTTCCGGATTATCGGATCAAAATATCATTTGGGAAATCTGGTCCCGCACTTTCTTGTCCGAAAAGTGGATTTTCCAGATCAACGGAGCCCGGATTAATGGAGCATCATTGTACTCACCTTAGAGGCTTAAAAGTAATTTACTTTTAACTTGAGTAGTGTATAAATAAAATATCACAAGCAAATTTGGTATATTGTTTAAGAACATGGTGTGCAATGTTGACAATCAGAGTTCCTGATTCCCTGATTGCATAAGTTTGGTTTAGAGATTCATAAAGTCCTTCTTCCATTTCATCATATGATTGAAAAATGATTGAAATCAACATTAAACCCTCATCAACCAACCAAGCAAATCATGTACATAGGAGACTATCAACGTCAAATAGTTTATGACTTGTTTGGTTTACTTGCGCCTCACCTGTAATCTCGGTCTCTGTCTCCACGATCTCGATCTCGACCTCTGTGTTCATCTCGGTCTCTCTCCTTTTTATCTCTTTTGTCTTTTGACTTGGAATATGAGGGTACATATTCATGTAGATCTGTGTAAATACTGAAATTAAAGGAATTCTTTATATTAATAACATAATCTCCAAGAGCAGGTCTTCATGTTGGTTTATCACATTTAATGCCAGACCAGAAACATGTTACCAATATTGTGGTTACCAGTGGAGAAGGAAACAGGTCTGTATGCCAGATCAGAAATAATTTACCTATATGGTGATTACACATGGTGAATGAAACCAGATTCCACAGTGAAAAGCAACTATCTCTGGCAGGACTTTTTTACTTGCCCATACTGGAATGAAAACTAAGATTCGTCACAAGAGAAAAGATTACTGGGACAGGGACCTAGCCCATTTGAACCCCAAGGCCAAAGTACGATTAGTTAATTGTTTTACACTACATTACTATATTACCTTCTATACATGATGATGGCAAATGCCTGATGCCTGCACAGGGTCTTGACATAACATCCTAGCCCTAATATAGAGTGTTAGAGGGAGTTATATGGGTCAGAAGGTTGTGTCAAGACCCTGTGGGTGTATGGATTTATCATTTTATTCTTCACAACACACTGATCTAAAGCCGTGTGGGATATTGTACACATGATGCTAATATGCTTAATGACAGGGGGTCTTGGTTTCTAAGCTCACCCGAGAAGATGATACGGAGAAAGAATATGATCAACAGCCTTAAAAAGAACTCTAAACCAACAGCTCAGAAGGGACACGGGTCACTGATTAGAAATTCAGTGTGATACTACTAGTCTACCCTGTTATCAAAAGACTGATGTATTCATATGTATATTATATCATATGATAAACATAACTATCATTACACTCCACTGACAAGCATCCTTGATAAGGTAACTCTTTTCTAAATATTATGTATTATACACCTGTAAATTACAAATATTATCTAGTATACACCTATAAATTTTAAGTATTATCTAGATTTCATCTATAAATTACAAATATTAATCAAGTATATGTCTGTAAATTACAAATATTATCTATTATATACCTATAAATTACAAGTATTATCTAGTGTCAATTACAAATGGAAATTAAACCTGTAGATGTCCTTGGATATATCAACAAATAGACATATTGGTACAAAAACATTACATGTACAGGAAGCTAGCATGGGCATACTTTAAACAAAAAACATGTACATTTACATGTAACTAACATAAACACTACTTACTCTGCATCTGCTCCAGGCAATTTCTCCCTTATCTTGTCTTCTTCCTTCACCTTTCCTGAAAATGACAATTTGCATCTCATTTTTACATCTAAAAATATGAATGATTGACATTAATGAATTTCTAATGGATTCTTCATAAAACACTTTGAAATGAGAATAGGAAAAGAATAACCTGTGGTTTTGAAATTAAGATACTACAAATAGCAGGTCATAGATTGTTGTGCAAAAATCACAATGGCAGTCAAAATTTATCATCAAGATGTTTAATGATGACACTGAAATAGGTTCTGCTATTGATTGTGAACACCAATGGCAAAGCCAGTTGATTTTTCTAAGGGAAAATGAAGGCAACCGATTTCAATTTTCAAAAAATATACATAGAACTTTGTTCCACAATTGGTTTCTAATGATCGTATAAGGAAAATGAAACTATCTTATATTAGAATAGCTTATAAGAGCTACATGGATATGTTTGTTGTTTATGAAACTTTAACCTACATACATCTGCCATAAATGCAGTAAGCAAACAAGCATTTGCTGTAGAACAAGAAACAAATTGCTGACATTCTCATATATCAAACTACAAGTGCCTTCTTCAACTAAATAAGGTTATACTCTCTATGGGATAAACACATGGTCTGCCAGTTAATGAATTAATGAAGAGATGACAGTGTTCAAGACAGGTGGTTGTTTGATTGATAGTATTTTGGTTTCTAATTTCATAAAGGATTTCTTAAACAGCAACACTGAATGTTTATGGCAATATACAATACACATCTTTTACTCACATTTAAAAGCAAGGAAACAAAGTTGCTTATATTGATTGTTGGTCTCTATGTTTAATTTGTTCATGATTTAATGCTATTCCAAGACTGAAACACTTGTATCGGGAAAGTATCTCCCTTGTGCACAGGCTCATAAGTTTTACCCATGTAACAGACTTATCTAAAAAGGTGGAACATTTTTTGTGCCAGCTTTACTATGACACAAGTCTCTAATCAATATTTTCTCAACTAGCTGTCAAATACGGAGACATAAAATGATAAACCACAATAGCAAAATCATTTCTTGACAATCAGAGTAGAAAGATGGTGATCAAATTAAAAATCCAGTACAGTACTACTTGACCACTGTGCACCTCTTTTTTGATAACAGCAAAGCATCATGTAATCATAACTTTTTACCTTTCTCTTTTTTCTTAAGTTTCTTATTCTCTCTTCTGCCTTGCCTCAGATATGATAAAATCTGTGTCAACTTGTTAATAACAATATCATTCGTGGTCAAGGTAGTATTAGCCTACAAAAACAAAAAGGTTAACAGTACTGAAGCTTGTTATTGCATAGGAAAACGCCAGGGGTCAGTTGTTCAGAAATTTAATCACTGGTTAAGCTAACCAATGGTTAAATTTCTTCTGACTATATCTTTGAAATGAGAAGACTTTAAAGCATAGTCTGTGTACTGATTTGTAGCACATGAAACAAGCTTTGTAAAATGATTTAGATTTCTATACAAAAATCTTGAAAATTAAACTAACTGTATCTCGAACTTTAACCACTGGTTAGCTTAACCAGTGGTTAAAGTTTTGAACAATTGGCCCCAGGATAACTTCACCCATTAATGAAAGCCAATGTTAAGAGCAAGAAACAAGAATACCGGAAGAAAACAACCAACTTGCAACATGTACAGTGTTTCTCCAACTTACAGTGCTTTGTTCTTTTAAATCACATCAAGATCATTTCACTCACATGGTGATGGCATCTGCCAGAAAAATTACAAAGGAACATCAGCCTTTACAACTGATAGATCTTTTGCAGTAGTGGAGATGTCTACAAGATGCAAACAATTATCTGACACAGAGTTTCTGAGTTTTTCCAATCAGTCACCACTCAGGTTCAAACCTATGACAAGCCAGCTACTGACTGGTCTATGCTTGCACCTACTTTTACTGACCATGAACATGCAAAGTATAAATCAAATTGTTTCTTTTAACACAAGTACCTCAAGAGTAGGACAATCGGCCTTGCTTCTAATGGTTGTCGTTGGTACGTCACTATCAGCAAATTCATCTTCAATGTCCACCACATAAGCCATACGACGTGGAAGGAACAACTCATTCCTTTCAGGCTGTTTCTGTTTAAACAAAATGCGGTAAACATTCCTCCCTGTAAAGTAAGATACAACGTATGTCATTTTATGTACCACAATGTCATTATACAATTTTCACAAAAAGTTTGCCTGTACAATTCATGAGCAACAGTGGTCCAGTAGCTTGAAGCACTGAACTAAAAATCAATGTACACATTCACCTCTTTTAAGTCTTTGATCAAATCTTGGATGGCGTCAATGGGAACAAGTATACCTGTGGAAGGTTGGTGGTTTTCAATCAGTACCTTGATGCCCTCCACTACCAAACTCTGATACTATCATATGACTGCGATGTTCAACAACAAACAAACAAATCATTCAATGACTGTCATTCATAATGATATGTCATTTAAAATTCAACAATGTATGATATGGAGTTTCGTTTAATTACTTACCCATTTTAGTTTTGAACTGTATCTGTTCTTCAGGATCTACTTCTTTTTCTTCCCTGAAGAAACATTTATAAAAGCATTTAGTTTGTACATATACTTAAATCTACTAAATTATTATAATTTATTATAAAACTGTATATTATAAATGCCTCCAGGGACATTAATTTTTTTATTAAAGGGCACATCTATTATAATAAAAATCCCTGATAATTTGGATACAGATTTGAGATAATGAAAGTGAAACAAAAAGTTCTGAAATCCTAGTTCAGCTGACAATTTTTGACATTATTATTAATCAATGTGAAAATATTATGTTGGGCATTTCCATGCATAGTGAGTTAATTTCTTTTTGTCTCAAAAAAAGGGGGGTGGGGAATGTCTATTACAGAATGTGGGATACATGTGAAAGTGAAACAAAATGTTTTGAAATTCTAGTTCTGCTGATACTGTACGTGTACTTATTTTAGCGGGATTCATATTTTAGTGGAATTAGCGCTGTTCAAAGTGCGCTAATTCATGACAACGCTAATATAAAATACATGAGATCAATAGAATTAAATGGGCACTTCCGTTTCAACTCTATAGTTATGTCTATCAAATAAATATCAAGAACAAATTCATCATTTATTTTGATAAAGTATAAAGAGGACACTAGTAACGATCGATTAAAGATGTTTGCATTACAGGACACTGTCGATATGATTATCACAAAACCAACGCAAGAATTAAAAAAAAAAACGTTTGAAGTTTAGGAATTAATCCCCTGCTAAGCATATCACTTCTACAATACCGTCTATTACGTAATTATAGGCAAAGAGCGGTCAGCGATACAAGTAATTTATCTTATATCAACTTGTGAAAACAATGGCTTCGTCCGTAAAACGTAAGAATGGCATTTTGTTTTCTATATGTCTTTCTTTTAAAAAAATTATTATTTATCATTATAACTAGGTGTTTTGCTTTCAATGATATGGTAGGTTATTGGATAAACATGAATGAAATGAGGTTGTATTTGATTCACTGCATATACTGTGAGTAAGGTAATTGACCGGACGCTTGTCATCCAAGCCAATCAACGGTTTAACAACTCCAGGTACATGTACTCGTTAATTATGTCCAATGGCAAACGTGCCATACCAGCCGATTCGATAATCGCATGTGTTGCATATATTTCAATTCCTCATAAGTAAGATACTTAAACATTTATAAAAGCACTATTTTTACCCAAAAACAGTTTTGAATGCGCCGATTTAATGGATAAATTGCGCTAATCGAATATGACAAATACGCTAATTCATGACTACTCTAAAATAATGCCGACCCCTTCTTTTGAGCATTTTGCGCTAAAATTTGATTGCGCTAATATATGTACACGTACAGTAATTTGTTACATTACTATTAAACATTTTGAAAATTTTATGTTGGACATTTTCATGCATAGTGAGTTGGGGGGGGGGGGGGGGGTCTATTACAGAATACAGAATGTATGGTATATATTTTAAAGCAAAAACTTCCCAAAGTTATAATAATTGTAGTGATGAAATACTGATACATTTAAGTTCAGAAATTAGAAACAAGAGTTGTTAGAGGACAACATAGTTCGCCAGTGGGCACTGTCACAGGGAAAGCATGTATTTTCAATGTTTTCTTAATTCAAGGAAAAAAGGTGAAAAGTTTTGGTATGAATTTATGGGAACGGATTGAATGTCTTGCGATAATGAACAAACATGTGAAAAATGAAAGCCCTTTTCCTAATATCTAACAAGTTATGGGCAAGGATAAAGTGTCTGAGAAGTGGGTCAAACTTCAAAGTCAAGGTCATGGGGTAAAAAATTTTGATACAGATAAAAAGGTTTGGTCATAACAAACACTTATGTCATTGATTGACTCACAGTGACACGGGACCTCGGTTTTTACTGTCTCATCCGAACGAGAGAACACCAGTGTACCCAGGTGGGAGTCGAACCCGGGACCTCTCAATCACGAGCCAAGCAGCTTATCCATTAGGCCACACCGGCTTACACATATGTGAAATATGAAAGCTCTTCCCCAAGTAGCTGAAGAGTTAAGGACAAGATGAAAATTTCTGGAAAGAAGGTCAAATGTCAAGGTCATAGGGTAAAAATAGGGCACCGCTAACAGGTGCATGATATGCCCTCATCATGTTTGAATGTGGTCTACAAGCCACATCCTTTCAAATGACACCGTAAAAAGTTTTGTTCCTCCTTTAGTTAAGGAGAAAAATGGACAAGCTTTTCCGACCCCACCAATTTTCCCCCACCCCAGAGGCCTGATCTCAACTCTGAAACCCACATGCACAACTACAAGCCACATACTTTCATATGACACCATCAAAACTTTTGTTCCCCCTTTGGTTAAGGAGGAGAAGCCCGGACAAGCTTTTCCGACCCCATCCATTTTCCCCCACCCCAGAGGCCTGATCTCAACTTTGAAACCCACATGCACAACTACAAGCTACATCCTTTCATATGACACCATCAAAACTTTTATTCCCCCTTTGGTTAAGGAGGAGAAGCCCGGACAAGCTTTTCTGACCCCACCCATTTTCCCCCACCCAAGGGGTCTGACCCCAACTTTGAAACCCACATGCACAACTACAAGCCACATCCTACCATATAACAACATCAAAACTTTTGTTCCCCATTTAATTAAGGAGGAGAAGCCCGGACAAGCTTTTCCGACCCCATCCATTTTCCCCCACCCAGGGGCCTGACCCCAACTTTGAAACCTACATGCACAACTACAAGCCACATCCTTTCATTTGACACCATCAAAACTTTTGTTCCTCTTTTAGTTAAGGAGAAGAATGGACAAGCTTTTCTGACCCCACCAATTTTCCCCTGCCCCAGAGGCATGACCCCAACTTTGAAACCCACATGCACAACTACAAGCCACACCCTTTCATATGACATCATCAAAACTTTTGTTCCCCCTTTAGTTAAGGAGGAGAAACCCGGACAAGGATGGATGGACGGACGGACATACTGACCGCTGACAGCAGTATAGGATAATATAAAAAAGATGGTACTAATGGCAAGGTCTCGTCACAAGGAATGTACATGTGAAATATTAAAGCCCTACGTTTAATACTTTTGCAAGTACGGCCAAGGTTAGAGTTTCTGTCAACGCTACCAACACCTACACAAGGAATATGACATTAATTCTCCAGACATTCGTTCCAGTGAGCTAAAAATGCTTATTCTAATCTCATAAGTACTCATAAAATTTTCAAGGAATGTGATTTATCGTTTAGGAGTAAGCAAATGTCTACTTGCTTTTTATCAACAACTTCTTCCATAGTCTCTTCTTCTTCTCTCTCTTTGAAACTGATTTCTGCACGAACCTGAAAATGATACGAAAAAGATAAAAACATATGGACATATACTCTAGTTCATTCCACTTGAATGGAATTGTCAATTTGTACCATTATGTCACACTCAGGAAAGATTATCATTTTTGTAGTAAAGCTACCAGTGATAAATTGGAATTTCAACTGAATCCCAAATACTACTGATACTGATAATAGGTAAATTTGTCATGGGGGTAGATTACCCTATGGTATTCCACTGGTTCACTGACCTGAAGACTCTAGAGCCATTTGGGCTGGTATTTTTGATTTTGATGATAATGTATCATCATCTACCTCCCTTTCTGTCCTTTGAATGAGACAGCATAAACTGAGGCCTTGTGTCATTTTAACACACAGAAATTCCTAACCTGCTTTTAGTAAGTCCCTTGCTTAAAGTTATGTTGATTCTTGTGTTTAATAGTGAAGGTATCTACCTGATGCACTACACAGAAATCAAGATCTAAGTAACAGACCAACTCAAAAGCAATGAGTATTCTTTCACATGCCATGTCTACAATGGCTCAAAGCCTTGGTATTTGTTGTCTTATCCGAAAGACAGGACACCCCAGAGCCACAAATCTTTACTTGAACATGGGAGCTTACTAATTGAGCTATGCTGGCTCAATGAAATTATAAAGCCATGCACCAACCTAATACTGTCAACATATATGTTAGGGGTGTCACGGGTACTCAAAATTACCCCGAATTGGGGAACATTTTGTTCGGATCGGGTTCGAGTCCGTTTTCTGGAATTTCGGTTCGGTTCAATTTTGTATTTTAGAACGTGTTTATTAAAAATGGCGTCCATTTTCTTCTAGTTGAACATATCCTGAAAATTACTTAAAACTAGACTTTATTTCCTCAGTGTCTGATTAGGAGAATAAAAAAAAAATGTTAAAGATACTTGAAATTGTACATTTTATTCTAATGGTTGGTTGGTTGATTGGTGTTTTACGTCGCTTTCAACAATATTTCAGTTATAGCGCGACATGGAAGCAGGAGGTTACCAACCTCTTAAACATAGTGGCGCAACCCGGGAATCGAACCCGGATCGTCGGCGCCGCAGGCCAAGCGCTTAACCACTACACCAAGCCTGCCCCCTTTTATTCTAATCATTAATGTAATACCCGAACCGAAATCGAACATAAAATTAGGACCTGACCTGACCCGAAAAATTATAGAACCGTGTCAGCCCTAATATATGTAAAATAATTCTGAAGTGCAGTAAAACAAATAAACATGCAAATAATTGAAAATCTGTCAAAAGTATTTTGTATGAAATCTTCACATACAGTTCTCCCATATCTCTCATATCGCCATAATTTCTTCATAATTTCTTAAAGAATGGATTTCCCCTTTTATAATAATCCCATTATAACACCAAACTTGCATCCTACCATCCACCACTGGATGGGAGTGTACATGTATGGATTTAGACAACGATATAAGCCTTAACGTGAGAGAATCTGTCGACGCATATCAAGGTTCAAGGTTCAGTGTACATCCAGGTGTTTTATTCTGGATATTGTGTTTTTAGTTTAAATCCAGAGGGATGTATCAACCTGAGTAAACGGAGTAAATTCATCTCATTCAACATTCCAAAGTCTTCTTACTACACAGAACATTTGTTTGCCTTTTTGTTTTTGTATTAAACCAAGCCACACAGTGATGACATCTGTCTGTACAGAATTAATGCAAAAGACTCACCCAAAGCAGTGAGGAGTCTCTTACTGGCCAAAAATACCAAGAAATAGGTTTTGTTGTCTCATATAAAAGACAATTCACCTGTCAAGTTTGAACCCCGAGCTTCTCAGCCCAGATTCAAGAATACCACAAAATGAACTATGCCAGTTCACAACGAACATGAAAGATTGATTTACGCATAGCTAGTAAATGGTATTGTACCAAGCAGTATTTAAAGATGGTAAATTAAATAACATTCCAACACCAAGTTAGACATACTAGGGGCAAAATCAAGTAAAAAATGAAAGTCTTTAATACTGATTTGAAGAAAATTGAAACAGATATCAAATAAGCTCACCTTTTCCAGCAAAGCAAAATCCAGTCCCTTCACCAAATGAGTGTGCTCCATGTCTCCTCCTAGATATTTGGATTCCTGAATTACTTGCTTACGTCTCTCTGCCAAGTTTTCTCCCCTTAAAACATATACCACAATCAATAGCGTTGAATGTTAACATCGAATATAAAAAAAAATGCTAACACTTCATTCTGGTAATGAGGAAAGAACATAACAATATTCTGATCAATGTTTACCTGACCTTCTTGTGAATGTTTATGACTATACTTTAGGTATACATGTACATTGTATGTACATGAATGGGTTCTTCTTGTATGATTTTCAGGTAAATGTACATGAGGGGTTCCTAACATTACTGTCTTGCTAGTACACAAATTTTTATACAAATTGATCATTTTTCTTACTGTAATGCAAATACATGAACCTGAATCAGTTTCTGTTTCACCAATACCTGACTTGATTATTCTCAAATTAATTTATATGAAAGGGACCTTGATTAAAAGTCTTTAAAGTAGTATTATGAGTACATATAGAGGTCCTTGTTTTACTCTACTGTAAGTATATATACATTATGGTTTCTAAAACTTCACTATACTCCACGTGCAGGTGGAGTCTTTGTTTGAATTCATTCACAAGGTCATTGAGAGATAATACACAAGCAATTAACATGTATGCTAACAGAGTGCATAAAACTGTACCAAATTACCATGATCAATGAAAGTGTCAAAAGAGACTGAATTACATATTATATAACAATAACAACATGATCAAAAACCTACCCAGTGCTACGTGTGTGTTTATTTGTTATTTCAATCACATCAAGAAAATTTCACTTAAATAGGAATGTTAACTGCCTCATACATCAAACAGAACTTCTGACCCTGTGATAAACTCTCTTGAAACAGTGAAAAACTTTCACCTACTAAAAGTTGACCCTTACATATGATCTTGATATTCGTGTTTTAGTACTGCAGACCCAGAAAATGATTTACTTTTTAACTTTCACCTTCATATGTGGTACTAACAGTGATTTATCTATCAACTTCGTATCTAACACTACTGACACTGTAGACACAGACAATGACTGTCATCAACTTACGCCTTCATATCTGGTGCTACTGCTCTATAGTCAGCTGTTGTACTGATTATTTCAGTCTGCTCGTAATCCCGATTAACGCCATCCCTTCTTTCTCTTGCCTGAATAAACAAAAAGACAACCACAATTCTCCATGAAACCACACTAACATATTGCATTGATTATGTCAACGAGATCTCAAAATGATTATCCTGAACATTGTCAGTTGTAACATGTTAGTTGAATAGTATGGTAGTGAAACTTTAAACTGTATGTGTACAGTACTTATTTTAGCAGGATTTATTATTCATGGATTTACAGTTGAACACCACTTCATGACTATGCCAATACAGAAGGCATTCAAAGTCAAAAATCAAAACAACTCTATCTGCTTCCATATTTTTGTGCCTTTTTGATACACAGAGTTACCTCCCATTCAGGACAGTTTCTGACATAAAACAATTATGACTGCATTAAATTCTATGGAAATAGATTTAAAACTCAGGGAAATGATAGTCCACAAATGACGTTATGAGGTCATAATTGTTTTGTGTCAGATACCATCCCAAATGGAATTAACTCTGTTTAATAAAAAGAGTCAACAAGTTAAAAATAAATTAAAATCTCATATTGACATAAACCTTGATTTACATTGTCTCATTTTAGCACTAACTCGGTCAACAATGTTTCAGTCTGCAAACTAAAACACCTATTACCGTCAACATTCATTTAGAAGCAACACATTTGTAAGAAAACCTACCCGATCTCTGTACTTGGCTTCAAGCTCTTTCTGTCTCTCCTCCTCCAATTTCTTAAGTTTGGCATAGTAACTACAATAATGAAACAAATCAAAGTATTCATATTCATATGACTTGCTGATTACATTTAGATTATGAAAATAATAATGCTTTTAAAAGGAAATGAAAATTCAGGTTAGTTTCGGATAGAACTGATACACCTGTGAAGAAAATATTTAAAGGTAGATTTCACCGAGATGTATTTTAGGATGCTAAAATACGGAAATTTAAGGTCACAGTGAGGATTGCATAAATTCTTCATTGTAAATTTTACTGATTTTATGAATATAATCAGAAACTATTGGGGATGGTAAGGCCAGACTGCAAGGCTGCATAACTCAAGCATAAAATATAAAACATAATGGCAAGAAGAAATAACACAAACACTCTTTGCCCCCAATTTTCTGCCTCCCGGCCTTTATCAAACAATAGTTTGTGAGAAGTTTGTTTATATTAGACATGTAAAGATGGATGTTACATAGATCTACTGTACTATTCTAACTATTGCTTGATAAAGGCCAGGAGGCCGAAAATTTGCGACAAAGAGTGTTTGTGCTATTTCTTTTAGTATATTTTACTTCCCTTTGGAGGACTACTTATTATATCTTACAATGGCAAGGTTTTATGTGTAATCAAATGTGGATAATAATGTCTTCCTGTATACAAATTATGAAGCCTACATTACTTCTTAATATTGCCATTTTGCTTTTATCTGAAACTTAACCAAAATGTTAACAGAAGAAGAGACAGACATAGACAACACCAGCTGGGGTTGTTCTGCAACCTGAGGAAATGCAAACAATAAGAATCAATTTATTCTTACATTTTTTTCTTCTTTCTGCGTGTTCCAGGATCATCATCTTCCTCATCCTGTTTAATTGGTATGCTACAAATTCATCAATTAAGACATTTTATTCAGAAATATTCACTGAAATTTTAATAACAAAAATTTCGGAACTTTAAGACATCAGCAAGTGGTGTGTTCACAGTAATGTTGATTGTTAATTGTCACACGCAGTATGTAACATTTACGAGACAGCGTAAACCCTTTCATGCTTTTTTCCCTCACTATATTGTACATGTACTTTCAAAGTTTCCGAACATTAAAATCACACACCTACTTTTTGCAATTCAAATTTAAAACTGAATACACATATAATTTTTCTCTGAATATTGATATTATACTTGTTTACTTTGTTGGTGTTTAATGTATCACTTAAATGTATACAGAATGGTCATGCACCTCTAAAAAACTCTCAATGTATCAGCATATACATTTCTTGATCTAAACAGACTTCACTTCTGATTATGATAATCAGATCATAATATATGTACATGTAAAACATATACATTGTTCATTATTTACTGCCACATCAGGTTTCTTTCAACTACATGTATGTGTTTGCCAGTTTATTAAGAAGAAATCAAACTGCATGTAGAAAATAACAATCATATAACGATACAATGCCACGTCTTATTAGCCCCAACAAGACATAATTTCCATCCTTGCCAATGTATAAAGCTTTTCATCCAGTGCCCTAATTTTGCAGATGAGTCTGCTAGACTGCTATATATATATAATATATTTATTTATTTATATATAAATCTACACAAAAAAGACAATTACTCTTTAACTACTTTCGCTGCTACTTTGGGAACTGCCGCGGATGCCGACGATGATGAAGGCACCCTTGGCGTCATCAGCATCTTCCGGAAATCTTCATTGGTCAAGGCATGCCTAGAAAATAAATGTTATACTATGATTGCATGACTTGTACATACATGAACATAATTCATATAACATTTTCAGTTTCTTGTTTAACTTCAGATATAGCCTTATCAATATTTTCAAAACATTTTCTATAGTCATTAGCACAGACTAAGTTATCAGACTTGGTGGTTTTGTATAGAAAGCTAAACTGAGTATGTGTTACATCCTGGAATATATTACTCAGTGATTAAACTCAAATTTTAACCTTCACTACCTAATCAGACTGAATGCAAAGTGTACTAGCCAGAGAGCAATTTCAAAAGACCATTCACTACCTAATCAGACTGAATGCAAAGTGTACTAGCCAGAGAGCAATTTCAAAAGACCAAACCTAACAACGTTAACTCATATCATTCATAATTAAATGTGCAACATATTATGTAGGTTTTGTTTTTCTTCTAGAGCATACTGAGATCCAGAAAATATGAGTTCCTATAAAACATTTTATTTTTCACAACATACATGGACAAGTTCCTAAAGCTTATTGCTCATGTCAATTATGACATACAGTGAGGTGCAGTCCTAACATAACATTATGTTAACGTCGCGTTAACGTGAAGTTTGCTTTCCTCGTGCGCTCAGGACTGCTGAGCACACGCGTTTGCGTTAACGCAGATTTCCACGTGAACTTAATTTCGAGACCGCGTGAACGCGCTTGACCGCCGCGTTAAGGCGCTTGACTGCCACGTGAACGTGTTTGACAGCCACGTTCGCTTGCGTACAACTTAAAACTTGTATTAACATGTTCATATAGAAGGTTTTGAAGGAGAATCGATAAATGCATTGTATATTCAAATATAAAAGTAAAAAGTATCAAGTAGAATATTTGGAATTAAGTAAAACCTTTCCAAGTTAAGGAATGAATTTTAAAAATATTGAACGCAATTTCCGAACATTGACTTGAATGAAATTTATTCTTCTTTTAGGATATTACTACTACAACAACAACTACTACTACTACTACTACTAACAATAATAATAATAATAATAATGAAATAAAAATTAATAAATATAATAATAATGATGATAATTATTATTTTCATATATTATAGAAAATAGCTTAATTAGAAATAATAATAATGAATACCTAAAGAAGAAATACATGTAAATACATAAATAAATTAGTTATAAATGAATAACCAAATAAGAAATAAAAACATAAATAAACTAGTTAAAAATAAGTAAATAAATAAAATTAGAATCTAATAATGCTAGTATAAACTGAAGAATTTTTTTTCATAAATACCTTATTGCATGTCTACGCGATAATTTCTGTTGTTGTATTACATATAAAATCCTTAATGTAGGGTTTGATTTTAACATTACATTTAATACACGTTTTTATGGCGACATTCGCGGTAATTTAATTAGATCCATTTAATTTTCTCCATTCGTATTGCATAGAGAATCACAAATATACATGTAGACATGTGAACGTGCGACTGGACCGAGCGCACGCGGGAATAAATCGCGTTAACGCGAATTCCCTCCCGCGTTAACGCGAGGAGCGCACGCGCGTCCGGTCGAGCAGTCCTATCACGTGTGCTAAAGCAGTCCTCGTGACCGCTTTTTGCGTTAACGTGCCTGTTATGTTAGGATTGCACCCATCTGTATACATGTCAAAGTGGGGCTAGCTAAGAATGCATGATCTAATCTATTGCAAAAGTTACTTGTTTCATACTAACCGATAACCACAAATCTTAAACATAGTGTACTCAAAGATTACCACACTCGCACGCTCACCTCGATACAGTATTTGTCGAACAAAAATAAAAAAGAATAGTAGGAAGTTCTATGGAACATTGTATTTATAATCTTGAACAGAGCCACTCAAGCTTAAAATCAAGGTCAAATGTATCATCAGATAAATGCCCTTAAGTCAGCATCCCAAGATGGACCTAAGTTGCTACCTTGATTTCTGTAGCACTGAATTACCTCAAACTGCTTAACCGAGTCACTCAAGTGTAAAATATAGGTCAGATGCATCATACATGTACATATATAATGTAGGATGTATGCGCTTTAGTCAATATCCAAGGTGAACTTCAGGTGCATGTTTGGTGACTGTAGCACATACACTTTCTCGAATACTAAATTACCCCAAAATAACCAAGTCACTGAAGAGGAAAATGTAAGTCAGATACATCATCTTCATCATATTATACTTAAGTCAGCATCCCAAGATGAACCTAAGGGTCAAGTTTGGTAACTGTAGCACATATACTTTCTCCAATACTGAGTTGCTTCAAACTCCTTAACCAGATGCAGTCTGGAATGCAGGCACCAGGGGTATAACATAAGCTCTTCTCAACTTCATCGAGGTGAGCGAAAAAATTATTCTATCATAATCTTGTGCAAACAAAAGACATTTTTTTAAAGAAATTCTTACGCATCTTCATCTTCATCGTCTATATGAAAATCTGTTGGAGGTAAAGGGTTGGAAAACACCTCTGTTTCTCCTCCTGCAAAATATCATAAAGAAAATATCTTCTCTTAGTTCTCTACTAAAGAATCCTATTTCAATTTCATCTAATGGAAAATAATGATTCAATAGTAATAATTAACAATCATTCTTACACTTAAGAAAAGAAAAAGATTATAATCTGAACAATTAGAGGATGTACATGTATGTAAAACATATGACCTGCTGAAGGCTTATTTTATATCACAGTTCTCCCTCCTTACAGTACAGTCCGGGTGGAACTTAATTTGCCAACTGGTCACAGTGGGCATTTTTAGAGTGGGCATTAAAAATGTCCACTGGACACAGAGGAGATTCTTGTAAAAGTCAGTAAGAATTAACATACAGGTAAGTGGACAGCTTGATAGCTCAGGTAAATGTCCACTTCTAATGCCCACTGAAATTTCAGGTGGACTGCCCACTGTGGACAGTGGGCATTCAAAGTTCCACCTGGACTGTACTGTATACAGTCACCTTTTGTTTTTCTTAATTTTGGTGGTATAACAGGTTTGGGATATATCGAGATTTCAATGAAATCACTATCAGATGTAGTTCAGTACTAGACAATGCATACAGAAAGCAAATGCGGTTTCACTTGTCTGAGAAGTCCAGATGCATACATTTTGAATGTTTTGTATAATAAACTATGATATCTCTCTATTCATCAAGAGTTAAAATAGTCCAGTTAAGAGGTGTTGCTATCTCAAATTTATCATTCCTATCGTATGAGTAAATGATACCCTTTTTACAACTCACTGTAACAAACATGTGACTCTTAAATCTAATTACCTGGACTTTGGACAATGTTTATCCAACAAATGTAATTACACTACCTGTACTGAACTTTGCTTACCTGGTTATTCACCTGGTCTGGCGATATGGTCGAGGGATTTAATATGCATAAATGACCTTTTGTACTGGAGAATCGGTGGCGACTGGTATGTGGGTTTAGCATTATAACAGGAAAATTATAGAGGAGGAAATTTGTTTTTCGAGAAATTGTGACGATATGCAAGTTTGACGGTATATGGTAGGGGGGGGGGGGGGGGGGAGATTAACTATATGCAACAACAAAGCTTACCAAATTATAAACATTTCGATTATAAGTTTCATGGGTCATACCATCAATAAAATTATACCAGTAGTGATCTTGATCTTTGACGTATTAATCCCTAAAATTCATAGGCATCCATCACTTATACATATGTAATCTTATAATACATCCAAACTCGGCTTAAGGATTAAATTCAGTCTCTGGTAACGAGATACAGCGAAACTTATACGTAAATAGCGACAAGCGGCTGGATAATTCTGTCAAGTTTAATTTCTGTGCATAAAACATGAATTCATTTGATTTTCATTTTTTTAATTCCATTTCGTACATTGAATAGTACTGCTTGTATAGAAAGACCACCTCTACAGCTATGGAAATGTGATCACAGTCGTGACCGAGTATTTGATCGGCCAGGAAGACACCAATTTTCGAATACATAAGACATCAGATATTACCAAGCGATACATGTTTCAAAGAATATGATAGGTTTATGTTAGCCAATACACACTCTCGATACATTTTTTACACACCCAAGCGGTAATGGTTTCAAAGAGGTACACAGAATCACAAGAATTACCCTTATTCACTGGAATTACCATATAAATGACCAGAATTACAATGTACCATCAGATATGCCATTTAGTGAGTTGATGATGATACAATGTACCTAGAAAATGTAAATTTGTACTACCTTAAATCTTTATCTGTGGAAAAAATATACATAAACTTCTCTTCTTTTGTTTTTTATGTTGATTTTCGGGATTGAGATCAGATTTGTGTATATGAACATATCAATCTCATATAAGTTTTAATCCAAAGAATTTTGTCATGTTTGTTGCACATGCAAGTTTGATGTTACATTGTATCTTCAGTGATAAAATATTGTGTATCGTGGCAGGAAAATTCTTGTACATTTTTGAATGTCTACGATAAATACAGAGGAGTTTTTGGTAATTACAAGGACTATCATTTCTCTAAAAATGTAAACTTAAGTTACATGTAGTATAAAGTTATATTTTCTCAGTACATTGGGTCATTATCAACTCACACAATGACAATGGTAATTCCTGAATCCTGTCCCTCAAATGGTAATTCCGGTCCCTCAGATGGTAATTCCAATCATTTATATGATAATTTCAGTGAATAGGAGTAATTCTGGTGATTCTACATGTATGTACCAGTTTCAAGGAATCTCAGACTTATTGGATTACATTATTCCTTTCATTCAATCAGCAACTTCGGTACACTTTTGACTTTGGAAGTCGAAGACATGGGCTAAACACTCAAGACATTTTTCGTTGGTTACTTGGACCGGCTTCATTTATGTGGATTTCAGTCGGTCCTCGTAAAATTCATACCTGAGGGTGATGACCATCTGGACCAGCACTTTTGACAAGTTTTTGTTAAATATTGTATCACTATATACATGTACATGGAAACGAACATTAACGTAGTAAAAGGAAAGGAAAATAAATGCACGATACTTATGTACTAATTTACATGACATGCCACCACTGCTGAATATTGAAGTCGAATTAAATTAGGCTCAAAGTCAAAACTGATCAAAATCAGTCAGAGGAAATTCGCGTAAACTGTCACATTTGACTTCATTCTGCAAATGCATACATTTGAAACATTCAAAATCTCGCATTTTCTAAAATATCAACAGCAAATATACTCACTTTCTGGCATTTTGTCTGTTTCAGATTGCTGTTGTTTTCACAGGAAGCGCAAAGAATACAACGTCTTGAATAACACACAAAGCCTACAACGTAAAGCAAGGAAAGTCGGTCGAAATATTTTGATAATGTTGTAAAAAAAAATAAATATAAGAACATATATAAGTTATAATTTTGTGCACCAGATGCGCATTTCGACAACTTATGTCTCTTCTGTGATGCTCATCACCGAATGATTGGAATTCTATATTATATAAATATTTGAAAAGCAAAGTTTTTCAGTCTCCTTATACTGCAACACCCCATGTTCGGGTATTACTGGTGTGTGCAGCGTGCGCGTCTGTGTTTTGGAGTTGAAAGACAGTGGTGGATTTAGAGGGGGAGTCACTCCCCTTTTGGTCACATATTTACTTGTAAAAATCCAGATTTCGCACCAAAAATGGGCGAGAAGTTTGGCTAATACCTAATTTCTATTGAAACGGTCGGCTCGGTATGAACCGACCGTTTCAATAGAAATTAGCTAATACCCATCCCCCCTTTCGGAAATCCTGGATCCGCCACTGAAATACTGGATCTAGCGGTGCTGGTTAAAAAAATAATAAAGAATACAGTATACAGTGTTAAAGGAATTAAAAAAAAAACATTATAATGGTATTAGGGCCAGGGGTAAGATATGCAGGGAATGGAAGCCATTGAGGCTTGAACAGACTGCCAGCATTACGGTGTGATGCTTTTCAAATATTTATTTATATATATTTCTACATGTACTTAGGTCTGCATTTTTCTGATATCAAGGCACAAAAGAAAATTAAAAGTTTTGCAGTATAGTCATTTCCGTATACATTTCATGCAGTGGTGACACGTACGTTTCTCTTTTTATTTTGCAGTAGATGAAATACTATTGGTTGAAGGTGGTTTTTTTTTTTTTTTTGTTCATCGAATTAAATATCATCATCATTATCGTCGTCATTATTATTATTTGTTAAATTCTTCCTATTACTTTCATCTATTATTTTTTTTTTTTATTATTGTTTTACATGTATCTACTCTGTCCATTTAGGTTTCACTCTTTGGTGAATGTTTCAAATTTTTTATTATTTAATTCTTTCGTTGTTTTATTGATTGATTGATTGATTTATCATTGTTATCATTTTATATCTCTTTTGCCTATTTATGTTTGGCGTACATGTATTTCACCCTTTAGTACATACCTTCAGTTTGTCTAGGTTGATTTATAATTCTTTGGATTGTTAAAAAACTTATTTTGCAGGTCGTCAATAACAGTTCTTATACGAGTTTAAAGTTTTCGGTGTACACGTAAATATTATAACAGTAGATTAAAACAGATGAAGTACGGTTAATTTCATCTTGACAGTGTCAATGCTTTGTCATTCCGTCCGTCATTCAGATTGATTTCCATGTTTCACTTATAACAAATTAGGTATAAAGTAGACAGCTTAGCTATTTAATAACGACTTTAGTTTTTGTCTAGGGTCTCTGTGAGGACGGAATCAGAAGGCCTTGATGTTATGAAGTTGGTTTGTTTTATCTTAACATAAGATATGTCAGTCTAAAATTATGACAAAATGCATGTACTTCTAAGATAAAAACTCATTTCCTTTCCCAAGTTTTCGGTATTTTCCCCGACTTTATACCACAATCGGGCAGAGATCCAAACTTTCTGACCAAATTCATAGTTTTATATATCCCATCATGCAAACGGAATTTTGCATTTGTATGAATCATCACAATTGCACGATATTTCAACTAAAAGAAAGATTTATCATAGTCTGTTTGTTTGACAAAGCTGTTATCTTTGGAATCCCCGCTGATGATGGTCTTTCATTACAAATTTTCATGACGGTTTGGATTAAAGAAAAAACCCCAAAATCTCTGCAAAAGAACTTAGAGTCAGACAAATAAGAATTTCCTTATTATCTTCAAATAACATCATATTGTTGTAAGAAATTCTAAAATCTTATTCTAGTGTCCATTGAAAAGAGTAGAAGAGAAATAGAACGAACAATTATTAAAACACGAATTAATGAAATATGCATGTGGGGATGATAATCTGTAACCTAAATATTTATATTTTAAATGCTAATAGTATTATTAGAAATGCAATGCATGTTGACTGGTGCACATGCGTTTCACAAGGTGGAAAGAGTTGGTTCACGGACTTGGATCGGAGGCATGCATCACCTGCTCTGGTGCCCGTTCTGTTTGCCCACTCGGGTACGGGTATAATATCGTAGAATTTACGGTTATCAGCGTCCATTGTTGAGCGATCGGCTAGTAGCAGACGAGTACTGTTTTTGTTTTGTATTTGACTACATGCATTTCTAAATAGCACTGAACTGTAGACTAGTTGATAAACCTAGTTATATTTTACTTTTCTATTCTGATGTGAAGTACTTTTGTACTTTGAATTTGTTATATATAACGAAACAAGGTTATGTAATCGATTAACAACACGGGAATCACTGTTCCATAAATAAAACGGGGTTTCGCATTCCAGATGAAAGTAGTTCCGGCAGTTGTGGCATATCCGCACTCAAAATTATTTTGATGCAGAAATAAACTAAGTTTTCTAACCAATCAGATTCGGCGCAACACAATCAACACAAAGAAAATTAAATGATAAAGATAGCATCGATATGTCGCACACTGCAGATAGAAAGAGACAGTCTTTTAAAATATCATTTTACCTCGCTCAAAATCATAAATGATATATAGTCTATATAAACCGTATGGCGGTTTCATATATGTCTCAAGGCACATGCCACACATTTGATGAATAATAGATGGATCATATCAGATATTGCAAATCGCTTTTCAGAATATCTTGACGAAAGACATCCTTTTTATGACATTTGTAAAGTAAGCTTTGAGGTAGGCCTACCAGTGTTTCTTTAAAGAATATATATGAATAGAGTTTATGGAATCCTTCAACAGAACAGTTTTTAAACCAGTATTAGATTACTTCAAATCTATAGTAGATGATCTTGTACGATTACTAGTAATATAAAAACCTTTTTTAGAACTCTTATTCACAATGAATTTTTATTATCAAATATATTATAAATATATTATGCAGATGAGGATAACTTTATTTCTACTCTCATTTAAGCTCAAGAGGCTTAATTTTTTAATCATTTTTTAAGAAACCAATCACATAATCGATTTTTTATTGAGTCGTTGAGAGAAAATACATTTAAATGAAATAACGTTTTATACAGGGTGTATTCTGTGCTGAAGAAAAGAAATCAAAAAGACATCTAGCTCAACTACACTTGGTAACATATTTCCTGGCAAATTTTCAAAGACATTGGTTTTTACCAAATTTTTAAGACAAGCCAACAATATTTCTGATAGTCAACTTCTGTTTTCTTGAACAACTTAATTGTTGGCACGTACTAACTGAAATACATTTTGTTAAATGCTAGATGAATATAATCACTCTCAATGAATGGGTAATGAGAACCGTGCAGAAGAATTGTAAACACAGCGATTAGCATACTTTCTGTAGGCAATGAATAACATGATTTACAGCGAGACTAAGTATAGCTCATGCACACGAATACTACACAACTGTTAGTTGATTTGGTGTTACCAATGCCCCGATTTGCTATGTTGACTTCACTCCAAAATCCATGCTGATAAACGAAGCACTGAACTCTCCATGGATATGATAATAAAATTAATACTGACAAACATCCAAATTAATCAGCATCAAATAGAGTGAATTATATATGCGATGGAATAGTCATAAATGCACACTTAATGCCCAACTGTGTATAGAAGGTGTAAAGAGGCAACCATTTGTAATCTTTCGAGTTTTGTTTGTTTGGATTCAAAAGAATTATTTATTTATTTCTGTTTGGTGTTCTTGTTTTGTTTTGTATGTCTAATAAAAGTAAGATCGTTCCGAGTTTAGCCCGAGTAATATTAATGCCACTGGCATATCTCAGAATTTACGTAAAACATCTCAAAACGTTCATTTGTTTGTAATCTTAATATTCAATAGGCACTTTTTATCAACAATTTTCCTCTTCCACCCGATGGTCTATCAGACTTCAATATTATCGTAGACATGATAAAAACCCCTCAGTCAATACAACACAAACTTAATGTCATTCTGATACTAACAATAAATAAATAATTAAGAATATTAAATACTAGGAAATAACTATAGTTTAAAAAAACAATTATATACGATCTATTTTTATTGTACTATTATAGGATTGTGAGTGAAATGCCACATCTCTATGAGAATGTTATTTTGAATGTTATGTGGCTATTGGCCTGTAAGTCAACGTTCATTTTGTGCCTACAGTGTAAATCTATTTCGATGTCATATAAGGAGTAACACATTCATGGCGGATGCAGTTATCCAAACAGGAGACTATTACATTACTACACTTAACGATACGAATCAACAACTACACTGCGCTAAATGTTATACATGTGACCCAATTCTTTTTACGTGGACAGAAAAATGATATCATTTGCGATTGTCATTCTATAACAATGATAAATTTATATTTTGCAATTTTATAATATTCAAATCTTTTAAAATAAAGACTGAGAATTGAGATATGTTAATCCTGGTTTTACTGTCACACCTTTCCCAATAACCAATTACTTTGTCCAATGTAAATCAATTTTCGTAAGAATTCATAAACCAAAATTAATTCAGAGCACGAGATAAGACTTCTAACAAATTTTCCCTCATTGTTGATACTAAAAGCCAGAAATGGAATAAAGATTTTTAAAACCTTCTGAAAAATATAAATTACTCGTACTAATCATTTCCCGTTCACTTTATTGAGATATTGTCTGGTAACTTATAGTGTACTGTACATTGCAGTGGCGGATCCAGGATTTCCGAAAAAAAGGGAGGGGGGGGGGGGGTTACATATATTAAAACCTTTTGAAAAATATAAATTACTAGTATTAATCATTTCCTATTCTCTTTATTGAGACATTGTCTGGTACTGTACATTGCAGTGGCGGATCCAGGATTTCCGAAAAAAAGGGAGGGGGGGGGGGGGTTACATATGTATTAGCCAAACTTCTCAGCCATTTTTGGTGCAAAATCTGTAGTTTTACCAATAAATGTGGCCAAAAGGGGGGCCCCTCTAAATCCGCCACTGCATTGTACGTCTGTTCTCTAAATGTTCCTGTACGTGTACATTAACACGATAACTCTATACTGTTATTAATCAAAGACCAAATAAATAATTTACTTCACACCTGCTACGAATTGAATCCAGATTACATTGAAAGACCTTACCCGATCAGGTATTTAATTCTTAAACATTTGAATGCATCGCCTGTCACTTTCAACATTAAAGTCAAAAGATCTCAGGTGTACGAGCTCGTACGAAATTAATGCAATGTATATGCGATATAATATGACACAGCAACGTGCAACACTAATGAGAAGATCAACAATACTTCTACGAGATAAACTAACTCGATGTATGCTTTTTCTCACGAATAAATTTGAAGTTCCGTTCAGCATCCTCCGGAGTACACACAAGATCTATTTTACCCTTCCCTCTAGGCAACATTCCAGAGTATAAGATTGGTATGATGGCGCGTTTACTTGTCATACCTTCCATAGTTGTAAAATTTAACTGAGCAGGTCTTGTATTTCAGATAAAATTAAAAAATAAAAATTACTAAAAGTGAAAAAAAACCCCCAAAACCCCCAAAACTACTTAATATGAATTAACAAAATGGTATTTACAATATAGCAGTAATTTTTGTATAACAGATTCGATACAGAATGTGCTCAAGTTCACTCCAAATTATACTCCCTTATACCAAGTTAAGTACGTGTAGTAATATGGAACCTGAAGAAATTTTCTTTGACAAAAATAAACGAATCAGTAGTAATAATAGTAAATTTTAATAAATGTATACAACACATTATAAAATGTCATACAGATTAATTACTTATACTTTTTAACACATCAAAATATAAAGATCCGTACAATACTGCATCATACACACAAAGCTCTTGAATAATACCATACAAAACGTCTTCGGAATGCTTTTATATATCATGGTCTCTGAAAATCCTTTTCACTACAATACAGTAAAATACTCGAGTTTGTTATGAAATAGATTGAAATACTTCAGTTTTTAAATTTATATTGGTTGACACTATGTTTTTGTTTTCTTGGACAAAGTCAAAATCAACTCGATCCAATTTTAACGGAGTTTTGATAGTGTTAAAAGTAAAAAAAATATTCACCAAACTAAGGCCAATGCCTAAGATGAAATAGAATGCCATCCTATGTTAGCTCCGTTGACACTTAAAAAGTTTCCTCAGAACAAAACAAAAACAGTGTCCATGTTTTCTTTGCACGTTTTCTTAATCCATGAAACTTTGATAGTTCCAACCAGACCCAAACTTAAAAAGCAGGCATCTCGTGACGAGGACCGCAACCTCTATCGTTATATTTTCTAAATTTTCTCAATTTGTTTCAAATGACCATAGAGTCCAAAATTTCCTCATGTAATATATTTATAAACTCTTATACAGCCTACAGCATTGCCTACCCACATGTTCCCCGAGCGGTCCAGAGCTAGAGCGCTCGGACTTTCTAGTCCGTCGTTTTCTGACACGAGGTACTGCATGAATGACCCACTTTTATCTAGAAGATGCACACAGTCGTTGTTCCAGTCCGCAACTAATATATGCCCATACCTGTCGCAAACTGTACCCAGAGGGTAGAATGTATGTTCTCCATCCGGGTCATTGCCGGAATAGATCTTTTCCGGATTACCGGTTTGGTCCATAATCATGACTTGGCGACGGCTATTGCGAGAGAGGTAGGAAAAGCAGAATTTTCCATCGTGTGATATGGAGACGCGATGGGGGTCATGAGGGGATATCACCACCTCTGATATGAATTTACCATCTGCTGAATACTTGGCTATGATATGCGACCTTTCATCATACTCTGATTCTTTTGATGAAACGGAAGACGGGTTCCGTTTTAGTCCGCAAATAAATATCTCACCAGAGTCGGAAACTGTCATTCCCCTTGGAATGAAATTCAACTGAGCAAAAGTCGACAACTTTAAATGTTCATCTAGTCGTTTTATTGTTTTTTCTTTGTATCCAGATATTAAGATATCCCCCTTTTCCATAAGAACCATGTGATCTACGGGCATGTCTAGAGATACCGACATTTTTCGCTGTCCTTCCGAGGTGTAAAGTGCAATGGTTTTATTCCCCCATCCACTACAGATCCAGGCCTTAGAGTTTGAAATCGGGGCTATTGCATGTACATTACCCTGTTCTGAACACTGGAATTTAGAGAACAATTTTGGGGATATAATAGCATACGGTTTCAAAGGTCCCGTAAATTTGCAGAACGGAAGAGACACCGTATAATGATCAATACTTCCGTAGATATCCGCCAAATTGTCCATCTCCGTTCCCGATTTAAACTGAAGGAGAGTATGTTCAAACTGAGTCAAACAATGTAAGGTTGCGAGAAAACTTTCATGAAGAGAATCGTCAGGATCCATACTGATTTTGTCAGATGTGTTCAGTTCTCGCTTTGCCTCGAGCCAAACTATCCATTTTTTTAGTTCATTTTCGTGACCCGCCAAACGATTGATTTCGTCGTTGATAATTGTTTTGACCTCATCCTGCATGCGGTATCGCAATTCGTCTACTGCTTTGTGAATTTCCTCTGACCTCCGGCCTATTTCTGCAAGTGTGTTGGACTCTACGTCTCGAAGCTTTAGTCTCTGAGATACCGTCTCCTCTAAGGAGACCTTCAAGGACGGGATAAATCGCACGAAGTCCATAGTAAGTCTGTGAAAATAGAAAAAGAAGATGGATTACAATCAGTTACGGTAGTATGCAATGTATAATTGCTTAAACCTGGGTAGGCATCACCCTTATAACATCGGTAGTGATTCAGCCAATTATTTGGGGAAGGGAACAAACTCTGCCGAATATATAATACAAACTGACTAGAAAAGTAGAGCTTTGGTGTAAGGTCTGAGGTTACTGCCGAAGCACACACTAAACTCGCCTAAATTCGCCCTTGGAAAATATTTTTGTTTATAACGACACATTCAGAAATTGTTTACATGTATTGATCCATTGTTTACATGTATATATTACACAGCATCTGCGATACAGATAGCTAACATTCTTTGAGGTCCTAATGTAGTATGTAATGTAGTATTCTTGAAGAAGACTACAGACATGACCTCGGAACAGCAAGATTTCGAGCCAAAACTGCCCAAGGAATTTATTATTCTGAAAATGATAGGATTATGACTCAAAACGACAAGCTGCGTCTGTGAAACACTAATACCCTGGCGGCAACAAAGTCCAAAAAGTTATTTTTCGCGTGAAGGTCATTGTCAAGGCCAAAACGTCATCCAACTAAGTGTTATTTGAAAGAGTTTTTTTGTTGAGTGCGCATGTCAAGTATGAAGTCTCTGTCCCTCGCGACACAAAAGTTTTATGGCCAAGACAGACAGGACAAAAACCCTGATTTGTAGATCCGAAAACAGAGGCAACGTAGCACACTTCGTTAGGTGTATACTTCTTGGCCGAGAGGTCTCGGGTTTGGCAGTCTCTCGTACAGAAGGCGCTACACTACCGTCCGATATTCCACTTTATTATCGACACTAAGCTGTTTTGACAAGATTTTTACAAAACTGGTAAAATCCCATTTATAATGGCATAAGTCACTTACATGATGTGCCAAACGTAAAAGGTTAATTGATGTTTAAAATCTATTATACTATAAAATGGGATCGTTCCCCAGTTTTCCAAGAATCTTGTAAAACAGTTTGGCCGATAACAGAAGGGAAAAACGGAGAGTAGCGTAGCGCTCCCTGTATGCGATATTGTGTCGTTTGGACGAGACCGTAAAAACAACGTCAAGTGTCAAGGTAGACAAAATATATTTAAGATCCCTCACTGATGTATACATGTAAAAATTTATGCCCACTGCATCAGCAAAATGCCGCAACAATCTCATTGTAACATAAAACGAAATTAATTAAAATATATATATATATATATATATATATATATATATATATATATATATATATATATATATATATATATATATATATATATATATATATATATTTTAATAGATATATATATATATATATATATATATATGAAGTTGAAAGTAAAATAAGAGTTTTATGTCGCATTCAACTGTTTAAAGTTGTATTGGATAGTATGAATTAACTAATCTCCTAAAATAGAGGCGCAGTCTGGAATCGAACCCGATTCACCTTCACTGTACAAACTTAGCTTTTATCCATTTCAACAAGACAAGACATTCCACAATATGCATGCCGATATATCTCTGTGTACAGTGTCATACTGTCTGTCTTATGATATAATTACAACGTGTATTGTCCAAGTTATATATCCTACCACACTGTGTACTGTGTCAGACTGTCCGTGTTACGATAAAATGTCCTAGTTATATACCCTACCTCACTGTGCACTGTCTAATGGTCTGTGTTATGATACATTGTCCGAGTAATATATCCTACCTCACTGTGCACTGTGTCAGACTGTCCGTGTTATAATACAGTGTCCGAGTTATATATCTGACCTCAATGAGCACTGTGCCAGACTGCCCGTGTTATGATACAGTGTCCGAGTAATATATCCTACCTCACTGTGCACTGTGTCAGACTGTCCGTGTTATGATACAGTGTCCGAGTAATATATCCTACCTCACTGTACACTGTGTCAGACTGTCCGTGTTATGATACAGTGTCCGAGTAATATATCCTACCTCACTGCGCACTGTGTCAGACTGTCCGTGTTACAATACAGTGTCCGAGTAATATATCCTACCTCACTGCGCACTGTGTCAGACTGTCCGTGTTATGATACAGTGTCCGAGTAATATATCCTACCTCACTGTGCACTGTGTCAGACTGTCCTTGTTACGATACAGTGTCCGAGTAATATATCCTACCTCACAGTGCACTGTGTCAGACTGTCCGTGTTATGATACAGTGTCCGAGTAATATATCCTACCTCACTGCGCACTGTGTCAGACTGTCCGTGTTATGATACAGTGTCCGAGTAATATATCCTACCTCACTGCGCACTGTGTCAGACTGTCCGTGTTACGATACAGTGTCCGAGTAATATATCCTACCTCACTGCACACTGTGTCAGACTGTCCGTGTTATGATACAGTGTCCGAGTAATATATCCTACCTCACTGTGCACTGTGTCAGACTGTCCGTGTTATGATACAGTGTCCGAGTAATATATCCTACCTCACTGCGCACTCTGTCAGACTGTCCGTGTTACGAGACAGTGTCAGAGTAATATATCCTACCTCACTGCGGACTGTGTCAGACTGTCCTTGTTACGATACAGTGTCAGAGTAATATATCCTACCTCACTGCGCACTGTGTCAGACTGTCCTTGTTATGATACAGTGTCCAAGTAATATATCCTACCTCACTGCGCACTGTGTCAGACTGTCCGTGTTATGATACAGTGTCCGAGTAATATATCCTACCTCACTGCGCACTGTGTCAGACTGTCCGTGTTATGATACAGTGTCAGAGTAATATATCCTACCTCACTGTGCACTGTGTCAGACTGTCCGTGTTATGATACAGTGTCCGAGTAATATATCCTACCTCACTGCGCACTGTCTTAGACTGTCTGTGTTTTGATACCGTGTCCAAGTAATATATCCTACCTCAGTGTGTACTGTGTCAGACTGTCCGTGTTATGATACAGTGTCCGAGTAATATATCCTACCTCACTGTGCACTGTGTCAGACTGTCCGTGTTATGATACAGTGTCCGAGTAATATATCCTACCTCACTGTGCACTGTGTCAGACTGTCCGTGTTATGATACAGTGTCCGAGTAATATATCCTACCTCACTGTGCACTGTGTCTGACTGTCCGTGTTATGATACAGTGTCCGAGTAATACATATATACCCTACCTCACTGTATCCTGTCTTAGACTGTCTGTGTTTTGATACAGTGTCAGAGTAATATATCCTACCTCAGTGTGTACTGTGTCAGACTGTCCGTGTTATGATACAGTGTCCGAGTAATATATCCTACCTCACTGCGCACTGTGTCAGACTGTCCGTGTTATGATACAGTGTCCGAGTAATACATATATACCCTACCTCACTGTATCCTGTCTTAGACTGTCTGTGTTTTGATACAGTGTCAGAGTAATATATCTTACCTCAGTGTGTACTGTGTCAGACTGTCCGTGTTATGATACAGTGTCCGAGTAATACATGTATACCCTACCTCACTGTATCCTGTCTTAGACTGTCTGTGTTTTGATACAGTGTCCAAGTAATATATCCTACCTCAGTGTGTACTGTGTCAGACTGTCCGTGTTATGATACAGTGTCCGAGTAATATATCCTACCTCACTGTGCACTGTGTCAGACTGTCCGTGTTCTGATACAGTGTCCGAGTAATACATATATACCCTACCTCACTGTATCCTGTCTTAGACTGTCTGTGTTTTGATACAGTGTCAGAGTAATATATCCTACCTCAGTGTGTACTGTGTCAGACTGTCCGTGTTTTGATACAGTGTCCGAGTAATATATCCTACCTTAGTGTGCACTGTGTTATGGTACGGCGGCCGTTTAGTACATCATATCTCACTACCTCGCTCCGTAGTGTAGCGAACCGTTTGAGCTAACCACTGCCTCTAGCCGTCTGAATTACTGTTTTTAACTGTTCAATTACCGTCTGGAAATGAAAGGAATAACGTAATGATTCGGTCAGAAAAATCGATATCTCAAATCAATCCTATGCCATGACAAAAGGTAGATACTCGGTGTACACTAATTCAACGCCGATCCTGGCGACTCGTGATTACATAGTTATGCATCTATATACGGTGTAGTAAACACAGCGAAGGTCGTACCATCATTGTTATTATAAAACGTTACGACATTGGGTTTAATTCATATGAGTAAACTAAGCATTTAATTTCTGGATTAACCTTCTCCCTCTTAACATACATTTATTTGTGCTTGTTGTTTATAGCGGGAATTATACCTATCGCAGCATGCACAGATCCAGGGATGACGACCCGGGGTCCAGGCCAAACACGTACGAGAGACGAGAAAACTTACTTTGCTCTTGCAATATTGTTTTCATGCCAAATTTAAACCGTGGTTTGTCCCCTTTCGAAAAATAAGTACATGTATATGGTTTACCCCCTCTTATAGCTTCTGGATATGGGACAGTGTTGTTGTTGTTGGAGGAGGAAGAACAAACACAATAGTCGTTCCGACGGCGGGTAAACTGCCAGACCGTAGCCGGATCTACAAATGTTTGAAAGGTGGGTTTTGCAGTCTCCCATGGCTAATGTTTTACAATATTCGGTCTAGAAAGGGGAATTTGCTGCCCTGAAAAAGGTATAAAATCACCTTTATTTGGTACAATTCTCCGACAAAAGGGTGGGGGGTTGGGGGGGTTCGACCCCACCCGACCTCCCTCCTAATCCGCCAATGCAGATTTTCCCACTTTCAAGAAGCCTTAGGATTCGGACCAAGCACCAAGATTCCTTTCGAAAAACCAGTACAACACTGATACATTCACTGACGAATTTAGAATCACATTTTGAGGGGATGAACCCCTTTTCAACCAATTATGTGTATAACCAGTGACAGTTATATAAGTTTATATATGTAGATCTAATTCGATGACACAGCATATAACACATAGCTATTTACGTACGGTCGTACGGTCCAGTCATTCGTAAACCAGTATGTGTGTTACATCACGTTTACTTAATTTACTGCTAAAACATGGTGACAGCTACACAATGTAGACGTTCAGGAGCGTAGGATATGAGGGGGATGGCAGTCGGTGCAACCCCCTTTCCCCATTTTAGCCAGGGACGGATATTAGAAGAGGGGGCCTGGGGGCCAGCCCCTTCCCCTTTCACCGTATATTTACAAGTAAAATCCAGATTTTGCACCAAAATGGCTGAGTACTTTGGCTAATATATATATACGGAAATCCTGGATCCGCCACTGTTAGCAGAATCATTAGGCCAACAGAAAGTATGCCGGAATATTTATCATAAATCGTAAAAACAATTGCACCGAAGTGTGAATTGTTATCATAACATCCAAAATATGCCACAACAAATTGAAGAAGGACCTTTTTTCAATAATGTTTGCATTTAAATTGATTTTAATGGAGAGTTGCAAGTTATGCCTTCCACATTTTTTTTTTCTGAGAGTTACACCTTTGTTGTGTTTGTGACCGAGTCATGATAAAAAATAAATACTACTTAAGATACCACTATTATCCACGTCATCACCACAAACACAGGAATGCAGATATAAATATATACATGTATGTGGTCTATGTTAAGGTCGACGTCATGCGTAAATTTACTTCATACAGGAAAGAAGATTATAATAGTAGAACTTATATTCACTTACCTGGTTCGTTTTGCAGCATTATCGGACTACATATATACCGTGTATTCTGCTAACAGTGTTAAATAATATACACATTGGATTTAAATTCCTAATTAGGCATCAAGCATGTATGAATGTATGCCCCAGCTAACACCTTACACTGCCAACACATGCAAAAAGTCAATGTCACGTTAATCTGTTTAACGTGTTCCCCTTCTCTAATGAGATATTTTCTCTACATTTCGTAAATGACAATTGGCTGTTCAACCAACGTTACGTGTGGCTGTTCTCAGAGTCAGTTCGTATCCTACAGAAAGTCGGGGAAATATACACTAGATATATGTATTGATTACCATGGGAGAGTGGCTATCTGGATAATGGCAATCAAGTGATGATCATACGAACGCTGACCGATATATACCGCCCGCTGGGTGGATGACCCGGTGACGGAATGATCAATGATGGCAATTTGTCACATTAACATGTTTCGTGTATGTATTCTAAGTAAATGAAAGACACGATCTCTCGGGATATATACAGAACAACTGGAGCATTAAATGATTGAAATACGAGATTAGACAATCGCAATACATGCTAGTGAAGAATTCAGATGGGAACGAAGGAGCATACCCCTCTTTGTACCTTATTTTGTAGTGTTTCTTTTCTTTTTTTTTTTTTAGGTTTCACAAGTTTCACTTGTGAAACCTTTTATTATTCTACTGTCTTTTCTTATTATTATTATTATTATTCTTCATCCGTTTTTTTTTTTGTGACGGCTCAGAAATCACTCATTATTAAAGATATTACTATTCTGTTTTCAGTGTTCGATTCGAAATAAAATTTTCAAGATTTGATTTTTTTAATTTTTTAAATTACCGCTTATAAGCGCGCAGCGCCACCTACGACGCCAAAATTTTGAATCGCTATATCTTCCTTATTATTTGTCCGATTGGAATGAAATTTTCAGCATTCGATTCAGAAAAGGAGATGCAAGATTTTATGTCACTGCGTCAATTTCGTAGCTCTACCCCGAAAAAGTTGACCTTGACCCGATTGTTTTCATTTCAAAAAAAATATTTCAATCTTAGATTTTAGACAGTAGGATGAAAGATTTTAATGGTCTGATTTGGAATATGAAAAATTTTTGAAATCGGACCATAAATAAAGTCACAATGAGCGTGGGAAAATTCGCTATGACGTCATCAAAGCTAATTAAATATTCATACGTTAATATCTCTCTTATTAAATGAGATATCGGCATGAAATTTTATATCTAAACATGTTTCCACATTCTTAATCTACCTCTAGAATGAAAATGGCATGCTGCCAATATTTTTGAAATTATTGAAAATTTTCGAATCAAATCCTTGGCAAGGTCTAGCGACTTTATTTGCAGTCGGATTTTGATCGGGTTTCTTCCATTCGATAGAGCGTTCAAATACCTACCAGTAAAGTGTTCTCAGATTTTCGCTAACTCTTACGGTTCTCGAGTTATTTGCGTTTGAACACGACAACCCCCTTTAAAGTGATGTTTGTGACGTCATCAACACTCATTAATTATTCATGAAATGTTTTCGCCTATAGCTCGCTTATTGAGGAAGATAGAGGTGTGAAATTTGGTAGCATGATAGAGATTGAGAATATCTACCGACTGACAAGAGGAATTTGGCATGGAGCCAAATTCCTGAAAATGACGTCATACTTTGTAAATGACGTCATATCTCCCTTATTTTTCATCGGATCGAGGCGGGGACGGTTGGAATCGATTCTGCGTGAAAAAGTAAAATGGTAAATACTAGCAACAGAATTTCGATATCTCTTACCGTTTTCGAGATATTTGCGGTCAAAGTTCAGTGTTTGGCCTTTCCTGAAAATACAATTTAAAACTTCAGGTACCTGTGTCTCGCTTATTGATAAAGCTAGAGGTATGAAATTTGGTAGCATAAAAGAGAATGCAAATATCTACCGACTGACAAAAGGGAATTGGCAAGGTGCCAAATTCCTGAAAATGACGCCATACTTTTCTAAATGACGTCATAACTCCCTTATTTTTCATCGTATCGAATCGGGGATTGTTGCAATCGATTCTGCGTGAAAAAGTAGTTAAAGGAGAAAGGTCTGGTCTCAGATTTTCGATATCTCTTACCGTTTTCGAGATATTTGCGGTCAAAGTTCAGTGTTTGGCCTTTCCTGAAAATACAATTTAAAACTTCAGGTACCTGTGTCTCGCTTATTGATAAAGCTAGAGGTATGAAATTTGGTAGCATAAAAGAGAATGCAAATATCTACCGACTGACAAAAGGGAATTGGCAAGGTGCCAAATTCCTGAAAATGACGCCATACTTTTCTAAATGACGTCATAACTCCCTTATTTTTCATCGTATCGAATCGGGGATTGTTGCAATCGATTCTGCGTGAAAAAGTAGTTAAAGCAGAAAGGTTTGGTCTCAGATTTTCGATATCTCTTACCGTTTTCGAGATATTTGCGGTCAAAGTTCAGTGTTTGGCCTTTCCTGAAAATACAATTTAAAACTTCAGGTACCTGTGTCTCGCTTATTGATAAAGCTAGAGGTATGAAATTTAGTAGCATAAAAGAGAATGCAAATATCTACCGACTGACAAAAGGGAATTGGCATGGTACCAAATTCCTGAAAATGACGTCATACTTTGTAAATGACGTCATAACTCCATTAATTTTCATCTTATCGAATCGGGGATTGTTGCAATCGATTCTGCGCGAAAATTTATATGCATAACATTGCCATCAAATTTTCGCTAACTCTTACCGTTTTCGAGTTATTTAGGTTTAAACACGACAACCCCCTTTAAAGTGATGCTTTCAACGTCACATAAAGTTCATTAATGTTTAATGAAATGGTTTCAGCTAAAGCTCGCTTATTAAAGAAGGTAGAGATGTGAAAATTGGTAGCATGATAGGGAATGAGGGTATCTACCGACTCTTTACTTTGAAATTTCATCTTTCGGCTATTCATTCTCACAGACACATACTCCCGTTTAATGAAAAAATTTTTCGAAATATACGACGTTTTAAGAGAATTACGTAAGATTTAATATTTTTCGATTTTCGCGTATGTAGCTTTTAGTTTTAATGGTAGATCTCTCAAATTTTCACTGTTATGTTCTCTAGGTTCATATCTTTAGAACTTTCATCGGCCGATATTATCTATCTCTTTTAGTTTGGCCTCTATTTCAATTTAAAGTTTTTTAAAAATTACGTAATGTTCAAAACTGTCTTATTTTTAGTCTTTTAGTTTCCAAAACATTACGAAACGATTTTCCGTAACGATTTTACTATGAAACATGTTTCCCGGTATTTGAAAGTGAGCAATTTAAAGATTTTTTTATAAAAATATCTTACTTGCGTAACTTTCAAGTATTTTTTATTCGTCGTATGAACAAATTATAAAAACAAGAGTTTGAGAAAGCATTTTGATTTCGATTTCTGAAACAAAAATCAAATTTTGGGCACTCTACTGATGAACAACGCAATAAACATATCTTCAGAAGCGCGGTCAATTTGCCTTGCTTAATACCTTGCACGACACCGCTGTGATATAGGACTTCTTCCATGGACAAGGCGCAGTAACTCGCGATTAATTCAATCGCGATTTAAAGTGCTTTCTATCAAATAGAGTTTGAGAAAGTATTATGCATTCGAATTCTTAAACACAAAAAAAAAACCAAAAAAAAAAAAACCCCACCCCCCCCCCCCCCCCGAAAAAAAAAAAAACCAAAAAAAAAAAAACCAAAAAAAAAAAGCAAATTTACATTCTACGAGCTACTGCTGAACAAGGCTATAAAGAAATCTTCTCCGAGCGTCGGCATTACACATTAGAGAAGCGCGGTGAATTTGCCTTGCTTAATACCTCGCACTGCGCCGCTGTTATACAGGACTTCAAACGTGTGTGAATTAATCGCCAGTTACAGTGCTTTACCTGTGGAATACGAGACATTGTCAAGTCTTTCTTTTGTATATTGGGGAAAGCGGCATTACTAAAGGCCATCGCGAGGAGAATTGTTTATTCCAGCAGAGTGGCGATTCAAGGTCAAACATCTGTACACGCGAAATAACTTGCGTAAGTTCATCGCGAGGAGAATTGTTTATTCCAGCAGAGAGGCGATTCAAGGTCAAACATCTGTACACGCGAAATACCTTGCGTAAGTTAATAAATAAACAACATAAAGCGGGCAGTAAGGACTGAAGATCTAGGTTACACGTGCAGATTGTACTAAGTGTGATTGTCCTACATGTTTCTTGTTTCAAATATATGGTCAAGAGTAGTCGATATTGTGCGATGTAGGCTTCAGTATAATGTGTATAATGTAAGTCGCCGTTACCTACAATTTCTGCAAGTAGATTGCGCAATGTGGATACCATCACTAAAGATCAGATATCTGGATCGTGAAAAAGAATTTTGTATTAGAGTAGGAGATCTCAGCTTCGCTGCTTCGACTTTAACTTGTGAAACCTACTCGTTGCTTTAGCAACGAGCTCGTTTCTAGTTTTAATTATTATTATTTTTCTTATTTATTTTATCTTCATAGAAGAAAATCACCCTATTCAAATATGCATCTAGGTTACAGGTTAAAGGTGGAAATGTAAGAAGGGGAATTCATGGGCTACTTGAACCGCATCAATGGTGCGAATAATTTACGAGACGGTGACGGAGAAGCTTGTCCGGGTATGAAACAAATTAGAGACATTGGGCAGTATTATACGTTATAGATTTTTATTCATATAATTTATTTACAAGTACTGTCAATGAGCTGCAAGGCTGTAAAGTAATAAACAAATACAACTGTGGATCCCAAGAGGGTACGATATGGTTGCAAACCTTTCCTCTGATCAATGGAAATTAAGCTTTTTATTTACCCAAACAATGTCATTTTACTATAATTCAAGATAACACTTTCCTCTTTTGTTTTTTAATTTTAGCAAAAAGTTTTTTTTTTTTAGTTTTTTTTTACCATTATACCCTTCACCTTCATATGTATACATATCGAATCATATTGGTGTTTATCTGAAAATGCATACGCGTTTGTTTCTGGGAGTAAAACCATGCAATTGCAAGCAAAAGTACGTCATTTATTCACATAAATAATCCCACATTCAGAATACGTAACAACACCTTTTCTTACATAAAATTCTGTCCCCCATTCTTTTACTTTATATAATTTTATTCTATCGTACGTTGTACTTTATTGGGGGATAGTTATCTACTCATGTATATATACAATTCGGTTAAACGAGAAGTGACCTAGTTTATAATTTTCCCCTCCTGGATAAAGTATGTAACATGACTTAGGCAAATAAACAAGTTCGAATGTTGTCGTTGAATGTCAATATTTTGAGAAGGGACTGGCAAAACAAGCAACAGCATGCAATATAGGATAAAATTAGGGGGTGGACATAAGTAAGTTTGAACCAGTTGCTCAAAACGAAAGACTCCGGTGAAGCTAACAGTAATGTTGAACCAGTTGCTCAAAACTTTAACCTCCGGTCAAACTAACATCAGTTAAAATTTGATGGAAGAAGTTTAATTTTAAAGTCACAACATGGTAATTGATATTTTGTCGATTACACCTATTACGAAATATGTACCGGGGTACTTTAAATTTCTTTCACTTTAGTAAAATAATAACATGAAGTTTAAGCACCTCTCCATTAACCAGCACTTAAAATTTGGAAAAGCGACTCTAAGTCAGTAAATTTATCTTCTTTCGAGAAATCAAAAAGTCTAAAAGTATCTTAAAATAGAAAAGATATCGTACATAGTTTTTAAATTGTACAAGCACAGGCATATGTGGTTTACTTAGGTACCTTTTGATAAATGCAAAATGAGTACACGATAAATGCACACGAGTACTGAAGTGCGTTTATCAATATGTGTGCACATAAGTAAACGGTATACATATATATATATATATATATATATATATATATATATAATTGCATGCATGTTACTTACGTAGATGTTATGCTTAATAAAGACTGCATTTCCTTAAAACTCCATTACCAAAATATTTTGATCCAGAATATTGTATACATTACATTTATTGAAGAGACCCTTATCAAAAGTGTGTGTGTGCATGGAAGGTTTCAGATATTGGTGTCAGGAGTCGTTGCGAAATCAAATCCCCAGCTAGTCCAGGGCAAAGCCATGATGGAGAGACCCACCGGAATCTAATTTTACTGTTATTAGGGCCTTCCACCACAGTTTCAGCGTCCTAAGAGAGTACCGCAGCTGCCGTGTAATCGAAGATTTTTCTCATATTACTCATATCATGCCTTTGATATATCTAGTTGTTCTGGTTGCACCTGTGATGGATTTTGAGTCAGATCGGATTTTCAAATAAATCTGACCCAGCTGCATCACAAAATCCGCCATTATCCCTTGCCCTTTCTCACATTTTTTTCTAGTAGACAGTAAAGAAGCATCTATTGATGGTTTAACTCACCAGAGTCAAAGGCGCAAATGAGCTATTCTCTTAGCGTGTCGTTCGGCGTCCGTCGTCGTCTGTCGTCGTAAATTCTTCCTATTTTTTATTTTTTCCAAAATCACTGGATGGATTTTGATGAAACTTTGTAGGCATGAAATATTCATAGTCCCTTACAAGTGTTGTTGTCTTTTGTCCGGATCCATCAACAAGTGGTGCCACCACAGACAAAAGTAAGTCACAGAGGGTACCCTCTTTTGAAAAAAACCCTGCTTCTTCAGACTCGCTGCTTACAGAGACAAACTGAATGCATAGGAATGATCTAGAGGGATGTATAAGGAAGTTTTCTTGTTAGACGGGCAGAGCACGTTTTACTTATATTGATATCGCCTTACATATTTTTGATAGCAACATATTATTCTATAAATCTTTCGTGTGTAATAAAATTGTTATGACCTCTTTTCTTGAGAAACCTGTTGATCCTTGTTCTCTATATGAAGGATTATTTATAAATTTTTAAATGTGTGTCCTTTAATTGTGCTGCTTTTGCGGTGAGTGGGAAGATGGGCGCCCGTAAACCGGTTAACCACATCAAATGAGTGACGTTTGTTACTCCAACTGACCGTCCTAAGTCGGTATCATAACCGCAGCACAATCGAATATTTTTGTTATGTCGTTTTTCCATGTATATTCTACTATTTTCATGTTTTTTGTGCATGTCCTTGGTGATCCGTGTCACACAGCTTTGTCAGATGTCTTCTGTTTTCTCTTCTAAAAGCAGATTTTGAGGGGGGTTTTTTCAACATTGTCTGAAATACATATTTGATCTATCATTTCAAGATGACCAACAATACAGTTGCTATACATTGAAACATATAGCATCACTAAATTGTCTTACAGCATCTGATTCGTACAGAATTTAAAGAGTATGTACGATGCACTCTCAGTAATAAAGTGCATGAGTACCTCATCAATACATCACTCAGTCTATACATATATGTAGCGTATGTAACACAATAGACTTCTTTTCATTAACATTGATATTTTGCTACGGTGAAAGATGTAAGCAACTTTCATTAAAACCTGTAGGGGCGACCGACGGTAACTGTAGACATGGCGATTAATCAAAATACAGGATTTGATTATGTCCCTTTCCATATCAATTGGAATCCTTACTTCAACGCTACTCGAGAGAATTTGAATTTCTGTGAATGTTTGCTAATATTTTTTTTGGGGGGGGGGGGGCATCCCTTTGTGAATGTTGAACTTGTTTTGATGTCTGTGTGCATATGCGCTTGCCCAATAATCACGTGATCGTGAATGATATCCAATCATAGCAATGTTTATAATGCTTGTCTGATCAGTCTGACATTCACTGCATTCCGATAGTAATCACTTTTCCATGTCTCTGAATTTGGGGATAATTACATGAAAATGATTTGAAGCTCTGAAACATCAGATGAAGGTTTTTTTTCACGAATATAATTGTAGAAAATAGCTTTACATTCCGGTCAATATTAGTCACCCATTGGAATTTTGCCACCAATACTTTAAATGTATTACTTATGAATAAAACACCACCATGCTATTTTCACAATATTATATGAAGAGCTCGTGATCTCTGCAATGACCACTTCATGGTCAACGTGATAACTAGCCATTGCTTAGTCAATTACTTTTCCAATCATAAGTCTACAAAGCAGTTATTGTACAGGCATTTTAAATTCATTAAACATTGTAGTGCGAATGTAAAACCAGTGACATGAATTAAAATAGAAGAATACGACCACTGAAACGGAAATAATCATAAAAAGCACAAATAGAATTCCTTATATGCATCTTGTGGATATTATTTGCTTTATACTCATATAAATGTATGCTGTCTATATTATATACCGGTGCATATTTATATATTGTTATATATCTATGTTATACATATATATAGCAAATAGAATCAGTGAAACAATTGGGAGTGCTATGGACCTAGGATGTCCGAAAAAATTTGTCTTTATTTCTACAAGTATTTCTTCAGATATCCAAAGTCCATATAGTACTCCCAGGTGTTTCACTGATTCTATTTGTGCTTTAAATATTTATTTCTCTTTCAGTGATGTTTTCTCTCAGAGGATCCGCCTGCGTTTACCCCGGGTAAATCCCGTTACTTTCCGCGGCCGTGTTGTCATGCATACGATTAGCTAATGGTAGCTCAGTCGGTTATGTGGTCGGATGCATGACAGCTAGGTGAATCTGTACCATAGGTCGTGGCTTCGAATCTCCGTCTTGGAACGAATATAAGTGAAATATAGGGTGCCTTGATATTTGTCTATCGTACCGTATTTATGAATCTGCATGCAGTACTGCATTTGATCTATAAACTATGCAAAACTATTTTGTAGTGGCTTATTAAAACAATAACAAAACATGAAATTAATATACACGCTCTCTCTTCTTTCTAACAGTAGAAAAAAATGCTAAAGTATCAATCTCCAAAGCAGAGTTGTCGTTCAATTACAATCCACACACACATCAAAGCGCATTTAATTTAATTAAAGCAAAATTTGGCTGATAAAATAAACAGAGTACAGACGTGCAAACCACATTTTAATACTATCACCGAGCATAAATTGGCAGAGTATTCATGATTATTATGTATTACAGTTACACAGCTCTGGTATAGGGAGTGCAAGAGTTCCGTAACTCTGCTTCGAGTTGGAGATTGCTAAAGTATATGATAATAAAATTCCCATACATCTTCTCATGAGTAAAGGAAAAAGTAAAACAAATTATTCCAAAATCTGTTTGGTTTCATTTCCAGTAAATGACTTGGAAGGAATTAGAAAAAAAGACTTTGGTTTCCCATCACTGCTTTCAAGCAAAAGCATATTCAAAAAGTCCCAATATCGATCGCTATGGACGCCCTCATACCGATGATGACAATGTTATGAAAATAAACACTTCTTAAAATAGAGGCGACGTACCGCACTCGGTTATAAGTTTGGTTAGTGACAGAGGATCCAGGTTCGAGTACTGCTGTTGGCCGGTCGAGGTCACGTCTTCCGAATAAAGCAGTACATATTGAGGTCTGGTATCAGGGTGTTTATTATCTGTTTTGTCAGAAATGTACTGTCTGTATTCCTTAATTATTCCACTATAAGCCTACAAGTAGGCGATCAACATCAGCGCGTATCATCTCGCAATAACACATAATAAGAATTTTTCAATATGAAAAACAAACATTAACCTAATTTTGCAAAGGAAAATATTAATACATCATTCATACTTACAATATATAAGTTTGATTTCGTTATAAAGGAACATATAATGCAAGAATAGTTTTGTTTTTGTTTTTTTACTTTTTCAGAACATACTTTCACAACCTGTAGAACTTGGGTCAAAATTCGAAAACTTTACACTCCGAACAACTACGGCTCTATCAATTATCCAACTACTATCACATTCACCACAATTGCAATTGTTTAAAATGAAATCTGTAAGTAAAGGTATAGACCTATCTAAAATGTCTGACATATTTTAGTGTTCAAAGAGACTTACCCAAATTTCTGCACTTGTCATTATTCATAAATGCCAAAAAAAAAAAAAAAAAATACAAGAAACATTAATTGTCAACTACAATGCAGCGACATCTGATTTTACTGTCCTTAACTCTATTCCATTTTTTTGATTTGTGAGGTAAATTTTAAAAAGTATGTTCATCAATCTGCCTGTCGTACTGTTTCAGGGGACCTCTACGGTATTTCGAACTAGCAGTTGCATTTGCTCTTTAATATTAACCAAAATGCAGATAGTCATCCAGAACAGATTTTCCCAAATTGCAGAACGAGGCGTTACAAGCCTACTATACATGAAGGTGTAAACAAGAGTAAAACTTCATGCTCACAGTGATTAGAAAATTGTGGTTCTAAAACTCATTGACATTCGTATCAATTATGCTACGTAAACATACCAGTGGCCAACGATTTGTTTTTGGCTATACTTATGACATCACGGTGGGTGTGGCTGGTTGGCGGAGGTGCTTACTCCTCCATGGCACCTGATCCCACCTCTGCTTTAACAGGGGTCCGTGATTCCTTGTATTTATGTATATATATATTGCTATTTTGTTAAGACATTGGGTTGTGAAAATTGAATCGTCATTTCAGATTTTTACTTTAATTAATACAAACAAAATGAAAGTCGTTCAGAGAGAAGTAAACAACGAAGAGGTACCAAAGTGTTAACTATATCTCGTCCATATAATAAAATAACAATTTCTTGTATACTGTCATATTCAGACAAATGCAAACCTCAGTTAAAACGAGGTGAGACCAGGTGCCCGTAAGGAATAAACGTCCCCTAAATGGCATGCAACACACGTCGCAAAAGCCAGATAGATGAAGTAAATACATAAATATACACATATGAGCACATGATTATCCTATTCACAGTAAGAAATGCTGTTGAACTGAAATTGCGGCGTCGGAAATGCACGTGAACAAATGTCTGTATATATACATAATGTCAATTTGGTGATTTGACAAACTTGATTATATTTGGCATTTGATTACCCTGCACATTACTACTATAATTACTGAGGCATTTATGGGCAAATTGTTTTAATTATACAAGTATTTTTCAAGTATTTATGCACTGTGTTCTAGCTTTGGAGTAAGCTGTGTAAATAAGTCAATGTCTTATAAATCTGTTGCTTTTTCAAGATCAGAGGAAATTCTATCTTATATTGAAGTTATTTATCATTATGCCTTATATACGTAAACAATGAGTTGTAAAGCTACCTGTGATCAATTATTTAAGTATTGTTCATTAGCTTTTTAAGTACATAATGCCTTGACATTGTTATAATCTGTTTACATTCCATGTTTGTGAGACGCTTTATATGTATTGACTCCGCTGAACGCTTCGATTCAAACTTTCGTAGTTGGAACCCGAGACTTTTTGCAATATACTGATTTATTCCAACTTTGACTATTAAAATCGGTGTTCAGTCATGTAATTTGATCTTTTATCTTTCAATTGATATATAGTTTGCTATATGCTTCCGATAGATTTAAGGAGAAATCTTTTTTGAAAGTAAAGGCCATTTAGAATCGAGTAGTGTTTGAAGTGTTGGGAATTATTGTTGGAATCGTTGGTCTTGTTGGATTTAGGCTGGAATTGGTTGGTACTATATAAGAACCGTGCGTGTAGCTGTTCGGCCGGCGGATTTCAGTTTGTAAGGATCAAGAAAGCTTGTCGTGCAGTAAATTAGAGTCTTAGAGACGTTTGAAGATAATCGTTTCCTGTAAGTAATTTTGTAGGTTAAGTAAGATATTTTGAGGCAGGAGAAGTACATTAGACGCTGTTTACAGCAATTTAGTTGAATCAGTAAATGTTTCTGGACTGACCAGGAGGAATTGTGGTCAGAGGATATTTAACTGTGACGTCTCGATCCCTTGATTGGCAGTGAATAGGCACTTGTACTTACACAAAGACCTATAGTTTAGTCACATATTAGATACTTTCATAGATTTTTGCCACGAGATACAACAGTTATTCCTTTTAGCATGTAATCATTGATAAAAATGGAGTATTAGAAAAGTTCGTAGCAGTTACGCTCCCCTGTTTCATAGTACATCATTATCTAGGTTGTGCGTGGTAAAGATTTAGAGTTATCTCTCTTTGCACTTGACTATATACATGTATGTCTTAGCACTGTTTAGCTTGCCTGTTTTAACTTCTGTTGTGTTTGGCAGCTGTTGTGTACATATTTGAATTATTAAACGTATTTAGTCCTTAGTGCCGTTTAGCTTGCCTGCTCAAAATTAGTTCTGGTAAAGCTGTGGGCACATATTTTGTATATAAAAATAGAGTTATCTCCCTCTTCTTTACAGATAACCCTGTAATTGGATAGTTTAGTAGGACTTAATCCTATTCTTGCCTGTTATCAACCCTGAATAGTTGTAGTTAGGCAAGACATTCTGAATATTTATGGAACGTGTGATTGATGCATGAATGAGGCCCTGGATAGTTGACTGTTTGTATCTGCCTTCCTGTTCAATCCCTAAACTACAGGTCCAGTAAAGGACGCTACAAATTTTGGTATCCCCGCCGGGATCCTCAGCGCATAGAACGAACCGACTGCGGCGAGGCACTTACCAGTCCACCAGGATTAACCATTTGCGAATACGTGGTTTTATCTATATTACTTGCTGATTTTTTTCTCATCGGTACAGTTTTGCAGATTTACTTCTACACTGTTTGTCTTGAAGTTCCAGTGAGCATCAGATACGTAACAAGATTTGATATTATTATGTTGTCTATTCCAGCCTGCGTGTTTGTACACATTTAGTACTGTTTCGTAGACTGTTTCTTACATTATTGTATTGCTTGTATTCTACACGTTTGTACAATTTGGTACTGTGGGGTTTTTTTTTAAATAATTTCTTTACCTCAAGTCTGTACATTTGGTACTGCTTTGAGAACTATAAAATGAATTTTCACAATGGGCAAGAGACGAAGGAGCCGTAATTCTAAAGTAACTCGACAGTCTGTAGTCGACATGATCTCAGATGAAGACCACTGGACAGACATCAGTTGGGATGAAGGTGCCCAGAGGACTGAGGTTACAAATAAGTCTGAACAAGAGTTGCCTAGATTTGTAGCAGTTTCATTGCAGAACAGTATTCCAGAGAGTAGTGCTTCAACAATCACACAGGCAGTGACGACAAACTCCGGCAGTATACCAGCACATCGCTATTCTTACCGCGTTAGAACACGCAATATGGGCGTTACATGACGACTGTGAGAGGCAGCACTGTTACCAGCTGTAGGCCTAAGTAATGGATGCCGTGTATAGCTCCAAATAGCTTATACTGCAGTATGGGCATAAGTCCTCCTTACAGAGAAGGTATATATGGGGATCATGTGAGCATCAGAAGGCCGCACTCTGTTCCTGCCAGCCTGATAGGATTGATGAGCAGACCGACGACGGAGAAAACTCCTTGGTCAGATGCAGCTACGTCACCTCACCATATTAGCACAGCTAGTAGCATTACAATGCATGGTTCACCTAAGCCGGTTGAAACAGCAAAGTACGGACATCCACAAACCAACACTGTTCACAGAGCAGTCATGGGGAACCTGCATAGCTTAAGAAGAAAAGAGCACATAACAACGGATAATTTGAATCATCGTGACACCTTCAATCGGGTAAATCACACTACAGCTCCTTATATGAGTATTCACCAGCCAGCATGCACTACTACTCTGTCGACAGCAGCACAGGATATCCAACCACAGTATGCAGCTTCCGTTGCAACTGTCAGCACAGCTTCTGGATTTGCGATTGACATGGAGACAAATATTGCAGACTTCGTCAGGGTAATGCAGGGGCTGCTTTGGCAAATCTGGTTCCGAATCAGACCCAACATGCGACAAGTAATGTTGATACTGTTAATGTCATGTATAACTAACCATTAGATAACATATTAGATGACCATATCAGTGCGTTTGATTCAGAGACTTCATCGAGATTATTGGAACCAGTGTCGAAAAAGAATGGAAATAACTTAAAGATCCCACCATTTGACGGCAAAGAATCATGGAAAATATGGCAGAATAGGCCGAGAGGAGGCACTGGACAGAGTCCTTCAGTGTAAAGATGATGGATAAATCCAAACCATAAGTCCAAAAATCATGAAACCATAGCACATACAAAATAAATGAAAAGAAAACCAAATACAAAACGACGAAAAATGTCTACTTGAAGAACATATGTGAACCCCCTTGATAGTGTGAGATCAGGTGTCCGGGAAGAGTGAGCATCTCCTGCTTGCTACCAGGAAATACTCACTCTTCCCGGAAGATGCCTTGCAACTTGATGCCTTGCTCCAACGGATACAGGGGGCAGCAGGAGAATTCATCTTTGGTGAGCTTCCAAAATCCACTCGCCAGAAATACAGAAAGCGTAAAGAGGAAATGAATACTCGTTACCTTGTTGCCAAGACAAAACGCTCGTACATAGCGAAATTTAACAACAGGAATCAGAAAGCAGGGCAGAGAATTGAGGAATTTGCAGCAGACCTTAAGAAACTGTACGCCAAGGCCTTCCTGGCAGGGACTCTGAAACAAGAAATGAAGATCTGGTGAGGAAATTCGTGGATGGCTTGTATAGTGAAGAAGCACAATTCCATGTGGAATTAACTAAAAACCCTGACACTTTAGATCAGGCTATTTGAGGTTATTAGCGAGGTGGTGAATTTTACGGAAACCCTCCAAAAGAGAAGTAAAGGTGACAGAAAACACATAAGGTCACTACAGTTGACCATTTCTGACCCCCAGATTGATTGATTGATTGATTGATTTTTGTTTAATGTCACATCACGAATATTTCACGTATATGGTGACGGCATCTGCCAGATGCGAAGCATACAAACTTTGACCTTTGCAACGGACCCACCCGAAGCAGTGAGGGATCTTTAACGTGCCATGCATACCACGACACGGGGCCTCGGTTTTTACTGTCTCATCCGAAAGACATGACACCGGCATGACCAGAGCGGGACTCGAACCCCGGCTTCCCGATTAGGAGTCCGATGCGATACCATTAGGCCACGCCGGCTTTCTGACACCCAGAAAAAGCCCAACAATAAAACGAACAGTTATCAAAGTCAGACGGATGGAAATCTAGAGAATAAGGTACAGGAACTGTCTAAACAGATGGAACAGCTCCAACAGTCACTCCAACGACAGGTACCACCGCTAAGAGTCTTAACTACCCCCACCCCCACCACCACCACCAATCTTTTCTGGACCTAGGATGCAACCACCTTTGCCACCTGTTATGGGGTCACGCCCTCCAGTCCAGAAGGAGGAATGTTATTTCTGTCGAGAGAAATATTTTGCAAGAAACTGCCCTAAAAAATAGTAGACTTGGAAGTGGAGCCGCGCCATCCAATCACTCAGGTTATTTAAACAGCCAGGGGCATCACTTGTAGGTCGGGGTGAAGCCCTTCCTGAAACTGACCGACAGTTTCGACATAGACCTCCACACTCTAGAAATTGTTGATTTAACCTGGAAAACTTTGATTTATGATGGGATATATATAAAGGGAAAGGTGAATGGTCAAGACGTGTACAATACTGCTGACACAGGTGCTACCCGGGGGGTGATTTCAGAGAAAGCATTATTGAAAATCCCGAAGGACAAGTAAGCTATCTTACAAGATTGTGCACGAATATTCCTGGGGCTGGGGGAGAGTTCGTCAAGAAACTTGGAAAAGGATACTTTGACTTAAAAATTGGCCCTTTACAATTATGAAGGGAAGTAGTAGTTGCTGCTATTTAAGACGATGTCCTTCTTTTGATGGATACACTCCAAAACGAAGAGAATGGACAATATCTATCTGCACTGATGAAAGATTCTGGACCATCTTGTGATAAAAATCAGAAAGAATCTATTGCTAAATTGTTACTGGCAAATCAAGATGTATTTTCAAAACATGAATATGACTTAGGGGTAATTAAGTTGGCAGAGCACAAAATACATACTGGTGACAATCGACCTGTGAAGCAGCCCCCTCTTACGGTCCCCTTTTTCCCTCGCTGATGAGAAGAGAAAGACTATCGAAAGTCTGGAAAAGCAAAGGATGATTAAAAATTCCACATCACCATGAGCATCGCCCCAATTGTTGGTTCGGAAGAAGTCTGGTGGAGTAATAGTTTGTTTGGACTACAGAAGAGTAAATGCACTCACCACTCAAGACGCATTTCCATTGCCCAGACACTACATCTACAACACTACTTAGACAGTGTTTCCGGGGCACATCTCTTTTCTACTTTCGACCTGACTTCTGGATACCATCAAGTACCTGTAAAAGGAAGTGATCAATCAAAGACTGCGTTTGTCACTAAATATGGCCACTTTGAGTACACAACAATACCATTTAGGCTTACGAAGGCACATATCACGTTTAAACGTAATGGAAATCGCTCTCAGTGGACTTCGATGGATCACCTGCCTTATTTACTTTATTTACGATGTGGTTTATTTCAGCAAAAACACATAGATCGAGTGCAAGAAATCTCACAAAGGATAAGAAATGCAGGGCTCAAGCTGAAACCGGAGAAATGCAGTCTATTTTAGGATAAAGTAACTTTCCTGGGGCATGTGAACAAAACTGGTGTACAACCAACATCCTGCAAATTGTTGGGCATGGCATCATACTACAGACGCTTTATCAAAGATTTCTCTGCAATCGTCAATCCATTACATGCAGTGACCCACAGGGACGTACCATTTACTTGGACAGACACATACCAAGCATCTTTTGATGAACTTAAGAAGATCCTCGTTTGCTCAGATATTATGGCTTTTCCAGCCGACACTTGTACTTTCCTTCTCGATACGGATGCCAGTGACAGCAGTATTGGTGCAGTGCTAATCAGATCTATGACGACATGTTACATGTTATAGCTTATGCCAGTAGGTCCTTTATCAAGTCAGAAATAAACTATTGTGTGACACACAAAGAGCTTCTTGCTGTGCGTTTCTTCGCGGAATATTTTAGGCAGTATTTACTAGGAAGACATTTTATTGTGCGGACTGACCATCAAGGCTTTTTCTGATTATTTAAGCTAAAGGAACCTATAGACCGTATAGCAGGATGGATAGAGATCTTCTCTGCATATAACTTCTCAATAGAACATTATCATGGAAGCCAGCACAATAATACCGATTCAATGTCTATAGGACTGCAGTTGACAACTTGGAAATGCTTTAGTGTGGACCTTGCAAGAAATGCATGAAGAGGTCTGATCTTACTACCTTGCATGCCTCCCCTGTACCCAATAAGAAATCAGACGAGGCAAGAGCTGTTAGGATGAGATCACGATCTAAGGACACAGTGTGGACATCTCTGTGTGAATTTTACTTTCCAAATTGACCCATTTTCAGATGAAAGATCTAGATATTGGACATGTGTACAAATCCAAGACCGAAGGCACTAAATACTCGAAGACAGGACTCCCCCAGCTAAGTCCAGCTTCCTCTGGTAATCCCTGGAAGTACAAAACGACATTTTGATAAAGATCTAGCATTACAAGGACGGACTTGGTCAGCAGAAGCAACTTATCACTTCTAAATGCATGTGGTCAGACCAGCTGTTTGAAAATCATGATTGTATAATATTAGGACATTTAGATAGTAAAAGTACTCACCAGAAGTTCTACTGGCACGGCATGAAAGAAGATATTGCTGTATACATACAAAGGTGTGACAACTGTGCAGTGAACAAGCCATTTTCCAAGAACCCAAGGGCCCATCTCAGACAAATGCTTATCGGAGCTCCCCTTGATAGGTTAGGAATTGATATGCTGGGACCACTTCCTCGAACACCTAGAAACAATCGGTACATTTAAGTCAACCTTGACTACTTCACCAATTGGATGGAAGTTTTCCCCACTCCTGACCAAACTGCTCTTAGCTGTACAGACAAACTTCTGGATGTGATTTCTAGATTTCGGTGACCCGTATCAAATCATTCAGGTGAGGGCCGTGTATTTGAAAGTGATCTCATGAAGGACTTGTGCAAATTGTTACAAATAAGGAAAACAAGATCTTCACCTCGCAAACCGAAGTGCAATGGTGCTGTTGAAAGATTTAACATTTGTTTGCATGATCCGTGTCTTTATCAAAGGCCAAGAGACAGATTTCGACCTCGATTTGAACTTACCAGCCACATCTTATCGCACGACGCCCTGTGAACCTACAATGACTTTTTCCCAACATGCTGATGCTTGGGCGAGAGATGAATTTCTCCATTGATTTGATCTTCAAATCCTCAGTCAGCGAGGAGGATGACCCACCTTTGTATGGTGATCATGTGGAACGTCTCTGTGAGAACATGTATCGACCACATGAAATAGCTCGAAAACACTTGCAATATAGTGCAGATTATCACAAATGCCGTTATGATGTACATACCTTGTTGCATCAATACGAACCTGGTGAAATATTCTGTACTTGCCTGAAGGAAAGGCAATGCAGCAAATTAGAGCCACTGTAGCATGGTCCCTACCTTGTCCTGCAAAGACTAAATGATTTGCCGTGCTGATGAAAAAATGAAAATTATACACCACAACAAACCCAGGCCCTACAAAGGAGATAACCCCGTGAAATGGGGGTGGATCCGCTTTGAAGTATTTTCAAAGAAGTGTTGTATAGATCTTTGAAATGTCCACAAATGAATTTTACAATGCAGAACTGGGCAGACGTACGAATGTCTTTTAATTGATTATGTATAGCATGAATCCACTTTGAAGAATTGAATTTTTAGAAAATATACATATGTTGTCCGGGACTTCTGTCTCTGACTATTTTCAGGAATAATATTAAGAGAGTCTGCATTTGTACATATATCATGTTTATTGCCAGTCTCAATAAAATAAGTATGTCGTACATGGAGTAATTTTTAATGCAGTTATTGGCAAAACTTGCCACTGTTTTCATTTAATGGATCTTGTATTTGCATATAGATAAATATATATGTTGCTTAACCGAGTTTTCCGTGTAATCACGACAAATTTTCCACGTTATACATGCGTGTTTCGGTTTTACTCAACTTATTTGATAGACCGAGTTTCCGTGTGTAGTCGGGGTGATATCACACGTGTACAGTATTTCTTTCCAGATAATGTATATTTCACATCCCTTGCATACTCTTCCCATCCCAAATATGAGTGGTCTGAACAGATGTGTAGGAAATTTTGTCTTACGTTTTCCAATTTCACTGATTACTTGTGTTTGTTTGCAGAGAATGCCGTCCCACTTCAAGACAGGAAGAAAGAGAAGACATGATAGAAGGAGTAGAAAGTGATATAGAACAGGAAGTAGTAGTTAATGAAGACAATTTTGAGAGGAGAAAGCAACTACGACAAACAAAAGGAAAAGGACAGAATCTTCTTCATCTATGTCATCATCGGATTCTGAAGATGAGCAGACACAGTACATCCATAATCGAAATGGCCTCCCAAATCAAAATTTTGCGCATGGACATGTCGTATAATATTCGAAACTGGAAAGGAAAATCGATGAAAGCAATTAATTAGTGAAAGAACAGAATAATCTCTTACTCAGCTGTTTTAAGGCAAAACACAATTATATAATATTGCAGATAACCCGCCAAAACATGACATGACTTCGTGGTGACGTCACTATGACCCAATGCATTATGTAATAGAAATAAACTGCAACAATCAACATGCCAAAAACAAAATGCTATAGATTTCCTCAACTCCATTTGTTGTGTAATTTCACATAAAGTCTGTTCTACTTTTATTTGAAAAGCTTCTTGCTGGGCTTACCTTTTAAATTTTGAAATATCAAAAGAAATTTAATTTAATTAGATCTTTCCTTTTATACTAACACCATTCGCCAATTCCATGTTAGTATATATACACAATTACGCCCCTTATAAATTAGCCGTTGCTATAAAAATTATTGGTAGGCTTCCGTTTATTGTTTACAACAAAATGTGAATACCAAATTGGGCAATATACCCTTGCACTTTCTGATGTAAATACTACATATGCTATATATAACAATCACGTGATAAAATTTAAATGTGGTAAAATATAGATTTAGTAGACAATTTCCATTATTTATTTATTTTTTAAAGACCCCAGCCAGGACATCCAGCAAGGACAACAGCTCCAGCAGTTCGCTCTCTTCTTGGACGCGTCTATCGCAGAGGAAACAACCCCCCCCCCCCTACTACAATTCAAGGAGAAAAGCTGATAGGGGTCGTCGCTGAAATTTAAATATATAAAAATCAGGTCATTAGGTATAAATGTGTTATTTATCGTTTCGGCATAAAATTGATATACTATTGTGGGTGGGTGGTTGATTTTGAAATTAACTTATCTTGTTTATGTTTAATGTATACTATGTGAAGAGGTTAATAGTTTTATTATTTTTATTAATCTTATATTGTTGAGAAATATTTATATGTATATGTACTGCTTACAAGTTATATGGACACTGATATATCAACTATTCTCTTACCTGACACTTACCATATTCACACTTCCTTCTTGGATTCGATCATATTCTTCCATTCTTAGTCACATACTTATACTTGAAATAGCAGACGCGTACTACTATTAGTGAAAATCATTCTGTATAATCTATGTAGTGAAATATTTATGTGATTATCACCATGTAAAAACCAGAATTGAAGATAGTAAGTAGATTTGAAGGCACTGTCAGACTCAAAAATGTGTACAGTGTATCTCGAAGTCGGAGGGACCGTGGAAAATACTTCGAGATATCCGTAGTTCGAGATATCTGAATTTCAAGTTTAGGAACACAAATCTTGCAGTTGTTAATGTAAGCCGATTTATTTGAAATTTGTGATTATTATAGTAGATGTATGAGATATACATGTATCTATCAATAAATACGCATGAAGATGTGCATATTGTATTGTTCTTAATTAATCTTATCTCATCATACCTTTTATATTTTATGAATATATAGTGAATATACTCCAAAACTGAAAACGTCATGTTTCCTTTTCAGTAACATCGTAATTGATATATATATGGATATAACTGTCTTATACTAAGCCTAAAACCGAGGACGGGCTAACACGTAAGACAAGATAAAGACACACGTCATAATTTGATTTCATTACTATTACTTTGCATAAAAATACATAGACATACACACGGATTGGAAATAATAATAATTAATGAACAGTGTAAAGAAATTTCTTTAAATGCAGGTATGAAAAAGCACTAATTACACTGTCAATAACACGGTCAATTTTTCACACCACGCGAGCGACCTGTCATTTAGGGTAAACACCGCGGGGAATATTGTCAATAAAAAGCCAACTTCGAGATAAACCGGGTAAATAAGAACTTCGGGACTTGAAAATGTATTCGAGATAAGCATGGTATTCGACATATCAGTTTTCGACACATCCGGGGTGAATTTAATCACAGTATGAAGGATATTTGTCGGGACCGACGTTCGACTTCGAAATATCCCGGGTATTCGAGATATCAGTTTGACTGTACTTACTTTTAACTGAATCGCTGTTTGTTCATTGTTACGTGATAGCAATTAAGGCAATATTGGATTTCATCACGGTCATTTGTGAATATAATTCTAGTCAATGTCTTGTTAGCACCTCTTTTGTGTATCAAGAGTTGCGCTCTTATTTGTACATAATTGATACATATATGTTTAATCTACGAGGACGTAAATGCTTAAGAAATTGATGACGTGACAAACTTGATTATATCTGGCATTTGATTACCCTGCACATTATTACTATAGCTACTGGAGCATTTATGGCTAAATTGTTTTAATTATACAAGTATATTTCAAGTATTTATGCATTGTGTTCTAGCTTTGGATTAAGTTGTCTTATAAATCTGATGCCTTTTCAAGTTATTGTTCATTATATCTTATATAAGTAAACAAGAACTTTTTGAGAATACATGGTACAAACACAATACAGACTCCATTCTTACCGCAATAACATACAGATTTAAACTTACGTCCATTTATTCGGTCCTCATGGGAGATCTATATGTTTGATTTTACTTTTTAATTTAAAAGTTACATTGATTTGTGAAACAGAGATAAGTCAAAACTCTAAAGCTAGATGAGCAGTATGAAAACTTCAAAGTACTTTCAAACCTTTTTGAAGGCTTTGAAGAACATTTGTTTGGTGAACTCTGAACTCGTCAAGCATGGGAATCAATTTCAAATCTCCGCATATAAATCTGATATTTGCATATATAATAAAGCTCCGAACTGATACCCACGAGCTCTACACGAGTGGCACCACATAAAGGGAGACAGTCCTGAGATCACTATCTCAATCATATAAACATTGTTAACTTAACAAACACCGTAAAAATTCAACTGCAAGGTAAAAAGTTATGAAATATAAATATAATAACGAAAAAATACCGATCAGTTATCCAGTGTCGAAGTCCAAAAGGTGAGAGGCTAAATTATGAAATTGTCTCATACAAACAACACTACGGGGTGAGACCAATTCCCGGGGAGAGTAAACACCCGTCGCAACAGAGATACGGAAACATATCAAATTCGGTGAAGGTCCCAAAAGGACATACACATATGTACATAAATTGTGATTGTGACGTCATTATAAATATTTGTCAAACAGTCATTCAATCGCGCTCCAGAACATTACGAATCGTTCTGCGAAGCGGGACCATATATTCTGTCATGAGATCACCGTAGAGACCGTAGAACTTGCGCAGTGACAATTTCAGACGTTCTGTAACATAACACGGAACAAGTAGCTTATCAGTCAGCCCTTTGATTCACTATTAATAGTGATTATAGGATAAGACAATATATCGAAAGCTTATACCAGTTCTTCAAAATTTCGCTTTATAATTTAAAAACATGTCATTTGACCATAACCACACCCTCTTTCATTTCCTTTTAACTTCAATAAAATATTTTGCTAAAATTACACCTTCATGCATTTCGTATACATGCAGTACTTCGCAATATCAAAACTGTAACAACTAAAAAGTTCACTTTGATGAAAAATAATCATTTAGTTAAAACTACTCTACTGCCTGACAAAACGTGTGTACATTCCTAAAATCATCACCTTAGGTTATAAGGAGCTTTCGTTTCAGTTATATGGACTAAATATATTTTAGAGTAATATCAAACTGGACAGAGTTTTAAATGATTTTATTGGAGTATGTAAAAGTACATTTTCTTAGCCAATCAAATCATTTTGAAAGTACGCAAAAGTTTTATGCGGTTCATCTAGCTGTAAGCTAGTCAAAACGTTACATCACACTTATATTACTGCGGGCCATACAAACTTTTGTGAAATACTACGATTACAATGTACTAAAAGCACATACGGACACGCGAAAAAAAAAAGAAGAAAAATCTGTTACTATTGATGTGTTAAAATGATAACTAGATATGAGAAAATTATTGCAGAAACAATAGCATACACTAGCTAAATATGAGAACCGCCACTGACAGCATTAAGAATGCAAAATATATAATATGCAAACATCCATGAGATATTTAGGCGAACAAAGATAAGAGATAATACAACAGACAACGAAAGCAGCAATTAACACACGAATATATGTTGTTATATTTTAACATTATTTGAAACTTGAACACTGAGCAATATTTGATAGCAGTAGTATTTATGGTAAACAGCATTCAAACCTTTCCATTTAACTCGTGGTTGGAACATTGTGACTTTGTCATAGGTAGGTAGATTTTTTAGATTACAGATGAGATCGGTGTGGCTTGAGCCGGTGAATACTCAGAGCGGTTTGGATAGCACGATCAATTGTGATCCTTGAGATTGGACGAAAACGAAATTGCGTTCCCGGCTTAAATTGCAGGTGTTGGTATTCAGGAGGTGTTATGGCGTTACGACTGATCCTTCAAAATTTTAAAATATGATGAAGCCGGTGTGGACTAGTGGATAATGTGCTCGGCTCGTGATCGAGAGGTCCGGGGTTCGATTTCCGCAGTGGGTACACCGGTGTTGTCTTTCGGATGAGACAGTAAAAACCGAAGTCCCGTGCCATGGTAGGCGTTGCACGTAAAGATCCCTCCCTGCTTCGGGTGAGTCCGTTGTAAAGGTCTAAATTTGTATGCAATGCATCAGGCAGGTGCCGTAACCATATACGTGAATTAAGCGTGGAGTGAGGTAAAACAATATTAATTCAATCAATCAATCAACCAATCAATTAAAATATGACGCATATATTATTGTCAAATGGGCAGAGTTTTGTTAGTTGCAAGTTTATATTTGTGAATAAAATGGAATGCGACATCAATGAAGATATTCTTGTATTTTAAGTGAGTAGATGTTAAAAGCTTCTGCTAAATGGTAAAACGATGTAAGCATTACTTTAATCTGCATGTAATGAATAATTGTAATTCTATTGTAAGTTTGTAGATAATGAATTTAGTGGAATAGAAAGTTATAAATAGTAAACATCTGAAACAATGACACTAAGGTCTGTATAGGCAATAAGCGGGACAGTGGCAAATAGCTTTGCATGATTTAATTCGTCTTAACGATTTTCATCACTATTTTGCTAGGGTCACTGGTGGAAAGGTCTTGAACAGAAACGAAAAATTAATGTAATATGTCACTATTTTTTTTCTAATTTGTTTTTTATATACTTTTTTAATTAACTAGATTGCGGTGACTTGTAGTCAGTGATGTAATCGTCTTTCACGACAGAGTTACGGCCGTATACTGTAGTTGATTTTATTAATCCCTCTCCTAAAAGATAACAGTGGTTTTTGAGGTTCACAAATTCGCCCAAAGCAATAGCAGTGCTTCTCGGAGGAAATCAAAAATTGCGTATGAGTCAGCTACACTATATTGACACCATCATGCGGGATAGGTTACAAGGATAATAAAAATAAAAGCACACCTGTCCATCAATTAAGGGAAAATACGTTACGGGATACAAAGAAAGTAAAATTATGTCAACGATGCATAATTGTGACTGGTAAACAGAATGTATAAGTACAACCATTTTACATCTAAATTCTGCTTTAATGTTAGGTATTGGACAAAACCGAGCACATGTATGAAAAACAAGAACATTCTCCTTAAATAACCATCAAATGCATTAGTATGAGGTTTGGCTTTATTTAAGAGCATCTTCGTTGCCATAAAATTTGTGCTTATCCACCGTCTTGTCATAATTCCATTATTCAATATCAGTAGAAACAATTAATGGGATAATTTTTAAAAAGAAATCTTACACAAAAAAGAAATTATGGAATGATTTATTATTACTATTATGTATGTTATGTATATGTAAAAGGTAATACACAAGATCGCAATTACTGAATGACGGTTTTGATTCGTGCTTTTTCGAATTCCATTCTTTTGTTCTGCTGTGGACTTAATATCTGCCCAAATTTGGAAAAATGGATTTGGTAGGTGACTAAAATACAAAACATAAACGGAATGAATGTTTGCGATCTTCGTATTGAAAAAATAAATTGAAAAAAGATATTTCCATCAACAATATATATTTCCATCTAATCAGTCTAATCAATAAATCATCATACACCGGATTTGCTTTTGCAATTAGGTGTTAGTGGAAAAAGTCGAACAAAATATCAAATTTCAGATTAACAAATATTTCATGTCTGTTTTTGTGAAACGAGATATTTCATTAGTTTTCAATTTTGAAACAATATCAAACTCATCTGCAGTAGTAATATATAAATATTTTTATCTGTTTGACTTTCTAATTATCTCTAAGAAACTTGTTTGTTTTTTACGCTGCATTTTAATTGCATCACTGTTTATTTTATGAAGTACGATTTACTATGCAATTGGGAATAATACACGTTTTCTGAACTTCTTTTTAATTTAATTTTATAAGATATTTTTGTTTATTTTAGAAAGAAAACTTCTCTCAAAAGATTTGATCTAGAAAGTCATCTATATTCGGTCCAGACAACTTCAAACTTCAGAGTCATTCTCTCCGTAAAATTTTTCAAACTTACAAAACTCCAAAATAAATGATTCTCCTCTCAAACAGTGTACGTAAAAATTTATTTACGTTATTTTTATACTGGCGTTTATAAAAGCAAAATATTTATTGCTACAAACTTAATAACGTAATATGACTTAAAGTTTACTTTCTGAAAATGGTATTGGGTATGTGTACACTAGAATAAAAAAAAATTGTCGTTCTTTTTCAGTACTTACTTATGCCAAGTCTTTGGACATGATTACAGAAAACAGAATGTTTGCATCGAGTTGATAACCTTTCAAATGAAAGGCTGTCACCTATTTGAAAATGTAGATATATAATTATAAGAATGTGAACGCTGAATGTTTGGCTATTTTGATGAAAATATGAAATATTGGTTTAAATCCTCATGAGGTTTATGGCATTAAACGAACGATTCCAAGTATAGGTAAACATCATGGATGCTCCACAAACCATTGTTTTACACATACATGTACAGCAATAGAACTTTCTTTCATAAAACTATTGTTTGCTTGAAAATCAAAATACAAAGCAGTTGATGTGATTTATTATAATTTTTTATTGTGTATTTTTTAAACACCGTCAAAGTTGATAGAAAGACAAGAACACATTTGCTTTAGCCGTATGAGAAATGCAGATAATGAAAGAATCGGCATACAAAAATATTCATCTAATGCAATTGTGTTGCCTTCTTCGGACGGTCGAATTAAATATAAATATGTCGAGCGGCAATTTTACTGCCTCATGGTGAGTCAAAATATATATTTGCATACAAAATATGTATCTGCATACAAAAAAAATGCATTTAATGCAGTTGTGTTGTCTACTTCAAATGATAATTTTTAGTAAATTAGTGTGGCTAAATGGTAACATCCAAACATTAAAATTTCTTACAGATAATATGTTTTGTAATATTTGGTGGAAAAGTATTCAAGCAGATTGTTGGCGTTCCGATGAGTACAAAATGCAGGCAATTTCTAGCTGTCATTTTTGCACTCATATGAAGCATAATTTATACAGTCTTTGCTCTCCATAGGCTATAAACAATTAGTATCTCGGTTTTACATACAGATACATCGATGCCGTTTTGTCGGTTAACAACCCTGTATTGAAAGACCACCTCCACATCATATATCCAAAGAAGCTCCAAATAAAAGATACAAGCGAGAGCGCAATTTCTGCTTAAATACCTCGATATACTCCTATGAATTATGACAATCGTGACGTTATCAATTTTATTATTACCAACTTCCCTTTCTTGAGTAGCAACATTCCTGTCTCTCCATCATATAGCGTCTTCATTTCACAACTTATACACTATGCCAGGGCATTAAAATAAAAAAAATTGTCAAATTTTCGAGGCGATCTACCCTTCTCAGGACAAAACAATAAAAAAACCTATATAAATAGAAATATGAAAAAAGAAAGCTGTATACAAAACACTAGTCTAATTATACGATGATGCCACCAGTCCTGTTGACTTTGTACTTTCATCTCCCCCTTTTTTTTATCTATTTATTTATTTATTTTCTCTGTGTTTTTGACATTTATTATGTCCTTGCTAATTCTCCTTACATCTTTCAGCATTCTCTTATTTCACATAATCATATTACAATATTCCCCTATGACCAGAATATCGGATAAAGGCCTGGTCATTTTACATTTAGACAGTGAACTACAAACACGCAATATGTAGCTGGCGTCCGATATTATCGTATAATTACACTAGTGCTTTGTTTATATATATATATATATTTTTTATTGTTTTGTCGCTTTCTTGTGCATATATATATAATATGTGTATGTGTGCGTGTGTATATTTCATTCAAGGACTTGAATAGCTCTCGCAAAAATATCGAATTTCCGATTGGTGTCCCATGCAAACAACAGACAGGGGACGCTTACTCCTACTAGGCACTTGGTGTTACCTGAATTTAAATTGGTTTCGCATCTGTCTGAATATGACACTATACACAATATTGTCCTTTCAATCCATGGACTTCAAGATATGTTTAACCCTTTGGTACTTCTTCGTTGTTTACTTTTATGTCTTCATTATTGGTTATAATCAAGCTGAAATGTTGGAAAACCTTTTCCATAAAGCTGCAAGATTTCTATTGTTTCCAGTTTTCTTACTTCATCGTCTAGCTCCATGAAAAAATGAAACAATCATCAAAGATGTATGCAAATCCTCTCGGTAAATTCTGGCGTCTATTTGTTTCATATAAGCACCAGCTAAGATTCTGTCAAATTTTCTAACATATCTTTCTATGCAGTAAAGTCTTCCACATCCTTCATATGTATTCTGTTGTCTTTAAACCTGTTCTCTTACTTACTTTCCCTTTATCGCTGTCAGACTGGGTGAACTTTTGTCTGTACCTTTTGAAGGCTTTATTGCAGAATGTTTAACGGTTTTGTAAATTCTGACAGATTTGCTTTTCTCACCGTGACACATAATGTATAAGACACACTGTACTGGACAGCATCAGAATCTACTTGGAAAAGATCTGGTATCTTTTTCTTATTAGCTGAAGTACACATAAACCTATGGAAGACCGACTAAATACATTTACTTCTTTTTTATTTTATTATTATTTTTTTTTTGTGACGACGTATGCTCAGACAAAGACACATTTGTTGACAAATTTAACTGAACAAATATTACAAAATTCTTCAATTCTTGTTTCTGTTGTTGCTGGTACTTTACCATTTCCTTTTCTCTTTTGTGCTTCTGCATCTGATATTGTAATTTTTAATTCTTCTGATAGTGATTCACATTTGAACGTAGAAATTTCTTCACCTGTGAGTTCACTCATGTTGCTTTATAGCTTTCTTATACAATAACAATCAGAAGCCTTTGCTCGTCATCAGAATCATTGAGGGGACACCCACAGATGATAGTTTTGGAGAAATATCAGATGTTTCAACGATACAAGTGCTATCGTTTTGTATTGTTTTTGAGAATATGAAAGAATTCCGTAATTTCTTATCGTGGGCTCAATACATAATCTTTCTTGAAATTGTGAATGCGCAGTCCTTTCTTTTTTCTTCGCTCTACTCACTTCTACAGCTAGGTCATCATATTGTAATGTATGCTTCTGCAATCAATGTCAACTCTCTCCAATTTAGACTTTGACCTTTATGAATTTTAGAGGCAAATGCATGTGTCAAAGGAGTTCAATTTCGCAAATATTTTTTTATAACAACAAAGGAATATTCACCAACAGTGATATGATGAGCAGAATTCTCAAAATTTACATCCACGCCTAAGTCTGTAAATCCTGTCCTATTCTCCGAAGCTCATTTACAAATCTTTCTGCTGAGATACTCACCTATAAATTTAGGAATAAACTACAACCTTAAAAAAATGAACATCAAAGAAATAAAAGACATGGGTTTACATTGTTCAAGCACTGCAACTATGCACTGGTATGTTATTACTGTCGAAATGCGCATATGGTGCACAAAAGTAAAAGGTATATATGTTCTATATCTATTATAACCACTAGGCCGGTGTCACTGGTGGTGGACTGATAGTTCCCGAGGGCACCATAAGTTTAGTTTTCAGTGCTTTTGTACTGACATGAAATATATACTTCAAATTTTCAGTCATCAAATAAGGGAAATCACTCTAAAACAAAGGAGTGTCATCCAGATGTTGAACTTTCTTATCGATAACATTTTGTGGTGTTTGGAGGAAAGGTTGTTCAACAAATTGTCGGCATTCCAATGAGCACTAACTGTGCTCCGCTTCTGGCTGACATATTCCATTACTCATACGAAGCTGAATTCATTCAGTCTTTGCTTTCGCAAGGAAAAAAGAATTGACTCTTGGCTTCAATTTTACTTACAGATATATAGATGACTTGCTTTCAATTAATAATCCTTCGTTCGCGGATTACCTTAGCATCATCTATCCAAGTGAACTGGAGGCCAAATAAACCACAGAGAGTAGTAATTCTACTTCATATTTAGATATTATGTTGTCTTTCGACATTAATGGTCAATTGAACACCTCACTCTATGACAAACGTGACGATTTCAATTTCGCTATCACAAACTTTCCTTTCATAAGTAGCAACATTCCATCATCGCCCGCATTCGGCGTATTCATATCTCAGTTAATATGTTATTCCAGAGCATGTTTAAATTACAATGACTTTGTTCTGAGAGCTAGGCGACTTTCAGTTAAGCTGCTCAACCAGGGTTATATATGTGCTAGACTAGCAACGTCACTGAGGAAGTTCTACGGTCGTTACGAGACTCTTATTACTCCCTATGATATCTCGTTATCCAGACTTTTAAATGATATTTTGGACTGAGACCGATTCCGATCATTTTACAGATTTGACACCTTCTATACTAGAAGGTTACCTAATTTGACTTACCTAATATATAAATACATATGGAATTTACACGATTTGACTCTTTCTCCTGGGTATATGTGACGGGTGTTGCTAGCAAGCAGGAGATGCCCACTCTCGCCGGGCACCTGATCTCACTCCATCACAGGGGTTCACATATGCTCTTCAAGTATTTTGTTATTTTCCACTTGAAGATGTTGCTGAAAAGTCAATGACTGAAGCTGTACAAAATGAACTAATAGCAAAGTAGGCAGGGGTATTTTCCTAAAACTGGAGTTATCTACCCTTTGTACAGCAAATCTGATGGATTTTGAAAAATCATGCTTTTTACATTCTTAAAAACTTCATAACATATCTGAAAATTAAGATTTTGACAAAATGTTTTACTGAGGCATTCTTTATATGAAATATGATTAAATAAAACAAATTATAGCTTCGAAATTCAACACTCCTTGAAAATTATGTAATAATTTCATAATTTCGGAAAATTTGATCCAAATCTTATAACAGTGATACGTTTTTATATACTTATATTCAATCTGTTGTTTTTGAAAAATGGAAGCTGCTACCTTGAATGTGACCATGATTCGCTAAACATATTTTCTGTTATCGTTGAAATCCTTATTCCCAAATTAGAAATTAAAGAAAAGGAGTGGATCATTGCAGTACAAATACATGTAGCAATTTCATGTAACTCGTGTCCAGCATTTGTATTATTCTAAAAAAGCGCTGAGTTGATACCACTGCTGGTGTTCTGTTCTTTCCGAATGGTATCGTAACTACGCGATTGTTCAGTGCTTCTTGACTGACTTAAAAATTTTTTTTAAACATAACTGTAACATAAAGCTATGTAGATTACTCCTAAAATAAGGAACATATCCTCCATGTATGACTGTGTCCTTATATCGGGTTTAAAAAATTGAGAAATTAGTTTGTTCTTCAAAATATTTGAGCATCAAATAAAGACACGATATCCAGTGCTTTCTTATTAGACAGAGTAAAAAACGAAGAAGTACCGAAGGGTAAACCATATCTCATAGTCAATGGAATAAAGGGGACAATATCGTGTTTAGTGTCATATTCAGACAAATGCTAACCCCAATAAAATCGAGGTGAGATCAGGTGCCCGGGAGGAGTAAGCGTCAACAGGTTGCATGCAACACCCGTCGCAAAAATCCTGCAACAACCTTTAAGTCGAGGAGGTAAATACATAAACATACACGCATGAACATACGAAAGAGACAGTCATATTTCCCATTTAAGGCAAGAAATGCTGCTCTCTGAAATTCTGTTGTCGGAAACACAAGTGAACAAATATCTGTATATACATGTATATACGTATTATGTTAAATCACGTAAAGTCAAAAAGTTAAGATGGTTATTCTGTATGGTAAGGTCCCCAAACATCGGTTAACAAATAGATCGACCATAGAACTTCCTCAGTGACAATTTCAAACGTTCCTCAATATATCCTTGTGAGAGTAGTTTCGTGGCAAGAAGCCTCGCTCTCGGGACGAAATTTTCGTATTTAGAGCATGCCCTGGCGTAGCGTATTAGACAGAGCTAACTAAAGAGTACCAAAATTAAAGCAACAGTTTGAACTATATTTGTCAGCCATAAAATAACCTAACATGAAAATTGATCTAAATTGCTGTTTTTTATTTTTCGTCTGTTTTACTCAGTCGAAAAAAGGAATGAATATTGGGTATGGGTTTTACACAATAATAATGCCCTCTTAAAGACAACGGTGAATTTTCAATCAGATCTCTGATGTTCAGATCAAAAAGAAAATTAATAAAAATACTGAATGATGATGAACGTTCACATTGATTGACAAAAAATGTGGGAGTGACTTATGTTACCATAACTATATATAGAGAGATAAACTAATACCGGAAAATATTATTTCTCAAAATTACCATCTCGTAAGATCTGATTTTAAGATGCAGAGTTTAGTATGTTTTATATTTTCTTGCGCATTCTTTGTGTCCGTTGTTAACAAATCCATTCTGCAGACACCATTACATCCGTCACAGAACAACTCTGAGCATGAACATCCAAGAGAAAACTTCAGTAACCAAACAAGTGCTGCAAATACAGGTATAGCAGTTTCTCAGTGTTTATCATATCAAATATTATAAACTTTCTTCATACTTCAATAGTTAGATATATGTTTCTTTTTACATTTCTTGACCAAAATGTAATTCAACAGTAGTTTCCTTTTGTGTTTATTTTCTTATGATATTCTAAAATTTTTAGTAAGTGAAATTTTGTTAATATGGTATGTTTACTGAAGTCGAATTGTTTCCGTTTTCTTTACAATTTCGATCATTGTAACGGAAACTGGGAAATATTCAATCAATTTTAATATCTGTATATAGCTAATTTCAGAATGCAGAAATGATGTGTTCATAAAAGATTCATGTATATATGTGCTTAAATAATGTACAACTAGGATATGTTATCTAAACTTTGTTGCATCTCAAATTAATTTTCAATGCTAAAAGCTGAATGTCATCTATCAATTTAACACCCATTCCTTATAGCTGTAAAGGAATGATCTTGTACATTATTCCAATTTCAATTGACTAACTGTCTCTTCCCACAAAAGAAATAAAGGTTAAGATGAATAAAGAGTAAAGTAACGTATTCTCAGTATCCAAATATTTTCATGATAAGTATAATATACTTTTAGGCGAAAAATGTGCAATCATAGTCTATAATGATCTGATCGAATATTGTTATTTTTTAATAACGCAATGAAAGTATAATAATTTGCACCAGAAACTCCAATTATACATTTCTATTTGTAAATTTATTCATTCATTTATTCATGCTATTGCATTGAGATTGATCATGAACGACAAATAACTCCATTCAGTGCTAGTTTTCACAAACCTCTTTCATATGAATGAGTGTCAAATCAGTATTAAGAAGCAAAAACAAAAACAAAAATAGATGACTATATTATTAAGATATAAACATGTAACTCAGCTGCCTATTCCAGATCTTTACGGGTATACATCACAAAAACGAATAGTTTTATCCAAAATTTTAACAAAGACATATTGCAACTGACAAAAGAGATTTGACTAAGCATTTTAAAGTTGTATACTCTATGTTCGCTATTACGGTGCATATTATAGGTTAATTTATTCTAAATTGTTTTGATTATATATACAGATGGGTGCAGTCCTAACATAACATGCACGTTAACGCGAAAAGCGGTCTTGAGGAAATTCGCGTTAACGCAATTTATTCCCGCATGCGCTCGGTCCATTCGCGCGTTCACATGCCTACATTTGTAATTCTCTACGCAGTGGTGCGGTTGGAGGAAATAAACGGGATTTAATTAGAGTACTGCAAATGTCGCCATATATACGTGTATTAAATGTAATATTACAATGACACCCCGCATTAAGAGTTTCATATGTAAAATGGTAATGGAAATTACCGCGTAGACATGCACTAAGGTATTTATGTAACAACTTCGTCAGTTTATAGTAAAAAGAATGCAGGATAATTACATTATTCTTCATTTTCATTAATTTATTTTAATCAATTAAATTATGTATTTATTTCTTATTTGTTTATTTTTTTTTTTACAATTTATTTATCTATTTATTCCAGTTTATGTATTTATTATTGGTGTTATTAATTTATCCATTTTTCATAATATATGAATACCATTATTATCATCAGTATTATTTTCTTCTTCTTATTTTTTTCTTCTTCTTCTTCTTATTGTTATTATCATAGAATAAGAGTAAATTTCATTATATTGAATGTTCGGAAATTGTATTCAATATTTTAAAAATTCATCCCTTAACCCATAAGCGTTTTATTTAATTCTAAATATTACCTACACGCACACAGTAATATGTTCTTATATTCAAATATAAGATGTATATATCGAATCTCCTTCAAATCCTCCTCTTTGTACATGTTAATGTAAGTTTTAAGTTGTAAGCAAGCGAACGTGGCTGTCAAGCATGTTCACGCGGCAGCCAAGCGCGTGAACGCGGCAGTCAAGTGCGTTAACGCGGTCTCGAAATTAAGTTCACGAGGAAATCTGCGTTAACGCAGACGCGTGTGCTTAGCAGTCCTGAGCGCACGAGGAAAGCAAACTTCACGTTTACGCGACGTTAACATAATGTTATGTTAGGACTACACCTCAATGTATAAGCCTAAAATATACTAAGAAAAATTCGTCATATTAAGTGAGATATGGCTGTCTAAAACGCGATCTTTGTAAACAGAATGTTTACAACCAACTTATCACATGATCTAATTCTGAAGCCGCCACATCATGGACACTGATGGAGGGCAAGGTAAATAAGCTTGACGAGTAACTTGAAAAATCTGCTTTCAAGTCTGCTAAAGTTAGAATTTACTGAAATCGTTTTCTTCTAGAGTCTCCCTTCATCATATTTGTTTGATTAAACTGCGCATGCGCGAAGTCAGGTTATGGTTGTATTTATGGAATACCCACATTATTTACAAAGTATTTTCTTTTTATTTTAATATCTCCGAGGGTTTGAAGCAATCAAAAATGTTATTAACTCAAAGTTAATAGCTTCAGCCATACGAGACAAATGCAGTTTTTGTTATACATACCCTAATTTTTGAAATTATATCGAATTGTAGGGTATATAACTAGACAAAAAACCTCACTGTGGACTTGCATATTAAACACAGAAAACACATAATTTCACACAAAAACACAACAACAACAACATTTCATTATATTGTTAGTATTGCACCGACTTCAGACGACCGATTGAGGTGAAATTATTCAATGAATTTATTTCGTGAAAAGATTTAAAGAACCAGCATTCAAATGACTAGGAAAGAAATCACGGTCGTGTTTCTTGTGACTGTCAATCGTGGCTGCAGTGTCCGTTACTATACTTAGCTACTAGCTGAAGATAAATATCAATGACTAATAATTGTAAATATATCGAAGCTAAATTAAAAGCACGTGTTATTCTACCTACCCGGTGTTAATCGCTTCAAACATGAAATCTGTTCGGGACTTTTTGGACCAACCTCGCGGAAATCGACAAAGAAATTCGATTTATGTTTTCCATCGATGACACAGCAAGAAAAAAGAGGAGTTACCGGCTCAGTTATGTGGCAGAAGTCACCATGGAGCAAATATTCATATTTATTACTATTATCATGATTATTATTATTATTATTATTATTATTATTATTATTATTATTATTATTATTTTTACCTCAAAAACATATATATTAGGCTATTTATACAGATTTATCGATTTTCTACATTTTTCGCAGTGTCTCTATAGTGCTTAAGTGAGCGTTCAATACAAGATTAGGCACCTTAGAATATTTTAAATTTTATTTATTTTCAATTTTTTTATTCCAAATTCAAACTGACATACATATGTACATTGAGACATAACACAAAGACATATGCCTGTATATATATACATATTAACATAGGTAGCAAAATACTTATGCATCAATTAGAGTAAATAATAATGTCCAAAATCCACATATCTATATCATAGAAAAACAAACATACCTATATTAAGCAATATTCTATTGCCGATATACCTGTATATATAATTATGCTATAGGAACATAACGACATGGATGAATTTGGTGCTTTTATTAATTTGCTTGAAAAGAAATATTGCAGACTAATTAATGCAAGTAGAGAGAGTGAGAGAGAGAGAGAAGGGGGGAGGGGGCACAGAGAGAGAGAGAGAGAGAGAGAGAAACAGACAGATAGGCAGATGGAGTGTGTATAAAGTAGCCCTTGTAATATAATAATATCTATATTTCAAGAGCCAACTTCCATTTCTCATAATTTGTTTCAAATACTTGAAGATGTTGTTGGTTAAAAGCAATGGAATGATAAACAAAAAATACTTTTCTGAGGAAAATTTTTACAGAGTTCAAGGTTGGTAATGTGTTTTTGCATTTCAATGTGTAAATTAATATATTTTATATAAAGTTACATTAAAGCATTCACTTTTGATATCTTACTTGCTCCCAGTAAAACATTACTTTTTCCTAAATCTTAATCAATAGCAAAGTGTATGAGCCAATTCTCAACATCATTTAAGAAGTGTTGAGCATATTCACGTTGCCATAGAAGATGAATTATTGTTTCTTCCTTTAATATTATAAAAAAGTACATAAAGGACTGTCATGTATTCCTATTTTATAAGCAAACAGGTTTGTTGTTAAGTTGTAATGTTTTATTCTATACTGAAACCAATGAAGTTTTGTATCTTTGGTAAAATCAAACGGCTTTCGGTAAATATATTCCCATTCAGCTTCAATATTAAAAAACTATTTTCCCATATCGTCTGTGATTTTGGTATACAATAGTTTTTCTTAAAAATTTCATACATATCTTTAGATCCAGATTTACTCTTTATGATGTATTTAATTTTATCTAATATCCATGGTCCATGAAGTTTACTTTCTATATTTCAAATATTGTTTTTAAAAGTTTTCTTTGTTGCTGAAAGGATTCCATTGTACTCTAAGAAGTTATATTCTAGAATATTGAAATTTTGTTGAAACTCATTGTATGTATAGAATTGACCATTTTATTCAATAAATCATTGACATATACTATATTCTTTTCATACCATTTTTCATACAAAACACTGTTTACCCCAATTTGAATACTATCATTCAACCATAATTCAGTTTTCAATTTTTTCACTGATTGATTTTCTGTATCATTATAAGAAATGTCATATATCTTTTGTTTATATAAAAATATTTTCCAAGCTTGTAAAATATCTTTCAAAAAACTGATCTTATTTATACTGTAGTTTTTAGTAATAAAAGGGCAGGTTCATTTTAATATTGTGAAATAAAATGTTTTGCCATATACCTTCTTGATTCAAAATTCTTATTATCCAAGTTAATTTAAGCGCTGAAATATATGCTTTTACATCTATCATATTTAAACCACCTTCTTCATTAGATATACTTATTATATTTCTTGATATTTTATCTGGTTTGTTTTGCCACAAGAATTTATATAATAAACTATTAATTTTATTTAAGTAATCAACTGGTGGATCAGGCAAAGACAAAAAAAAAATGATTAAACTGTGCTATAACAAGCGTTTTAATTAGAGTTATATATCCAATAGGATTAAGCTTTCTTTTCTACCATTGTTTAATTATTGAATTAATTTTCTGTAATCTTGCTCTATAATTCAATTCACAAATAGTATCTAAATCAACGCCAAATTCTATCCCTAACAGCTTAAACCTAGTTTATCCCCACAGTAAATTCTATTCCTCACACATTTTGTCGTTACTATATCTTTTGTTTCCAAACCAAATTATTTGTGTTTTTTTTTTCAAAATTTACTTCAGACCTAATATATTTTCAAACCATTTAAATGCTAAAAGCGATTCAGATAGTGATTCTTCATTGCCATTAAGGATTAGTGATATATCATCCGCATATTGCGATATTTTGTATTCTAATCTATCAACGGTGATTCCTTTAATTGTTTGGTTATTTCTTATCTTGATAGAAAGAATCTCTGCAAAAATAATAAATAAATATGGTGAAATTGGATTCCCCGGTCTACAGCCACGGCTTGGGTTAATATAATCGGACAAGTTCCCCCCCCTGGTTCAATCTGGATTCTATATTAGTGTAAAAGACCTTCACCCATTTTTAATTGGATTCCCAAACCCGAACAAAACTAAACATTTGTATAAAAAATCCCATGATATAGAATTAAAAGTTTTTTCAAAATCAATGAATAAATGTATGTCATAACGGTTATCAGGATACATCCAGTATGTCATAACGGTTATCAGGATACATCCAACATGTCATAACGGTTATCAGGATACATCCAGTATGTCATAACGGTTATCAGGATACATCCAGTATGTCATAACGGTTATCAGGATACATCCAGTATGTCATAACGGTTATCAGGATACATCCAGTATGTCATAACAGTTATCAGGATACATCCAACATGTCATAACGGTTATCAGGATACATCCAGTATGTCATAACGGTTATCAGGATACATCCAGTATGTCATAACAGTTATCAGGATACATCCAGCATGTCATAACAGTTATCAGGATACATCCAGTATGTCATAACGGTTATCAGGATACATCTAGTATGTCATAACAGTTATCAGGATACATCCAGTATGTCATAACAGTTATCAGGATACATCCAGCATGTCATAACGGTTATCAGGATACATCTAGTATGTCATAACAGTTATCAGGATACATCCAACATGTCATAACAGTTATCAGGATACATCCAGTATGTCATAACAGTTATCAGGATATGTTCAGCATGTCATAACGGTTATCAGGATACATCTAGTATGTCATAACGGTTATCAGGATATGTTCAGCATGTCATAACGGTTATCAGGATACATCTAGTATGTCATAACGGTTATCAGGATACATCCAGCATGTCATAACAATTATCAGGATACATCCAGTATGTCATAACAGTTATCAGGATACATCCAGTATGTCATAACAGTTATCAGGATACATCCAGCATGTCATAACGGTTATCAGGATACATCTAGTATGTCATAACAGTTATCAGGATACATCCAACATGTCATAACAGTTATCAGGATACATCCAGTATGTCATAACAGTTATCAGGATATGTTCAGCATGTCATAACGGTTATCAGGATACATCTAGTATGTCATAACGGTTATCAGGATATGTTCAGCATGTCATAACGGTTATCAGGATACATCTAGTATGTCATAACGGTTATCAGGATACATCCAACATGTCATAACGGTTATCAGGATACATCCAGTATGTCATAACGGTTCTTTCACCTAGCAAAGGATATGACATAAATATTGTAGGAAAGTCACTAAATAAATGAATCAACCTGTCCCTTCTTTCACCTAGCTAGGATATGACATAAATATTGTAGGAAAGCCACTCAATAAATGAATCAATCTGTCCCTTCTTTCACCTAGCTAGGATATGACATAAATATTGTAGGAAAGTCACTCAATAAATGAATCAATCTGTCCCTTCTTTCACCTAGCCTAGGATAGTACATAAATGTTGTGGGAAAGCCAATAAATAAATGAATCAATCTGTACATTCTTTAACCTAACCCATGACATGACATAGATATTGTGGGAAAGCCACTGAATAAATGAATCCATCTGTCAATTCTTTTACCTAGCCTAGGATTTCGGTTTATTATCTTTGGGGATATCTTTGGGGATACACGTAATTATACCCTCACGTTATGTAACAGATAGTTCCCCAATTTTAAAACCGTAGTTTAAAGAATGCATAAGTTCTTAATTGCAACCAAAAAAATTTTAAAATCTCTGAAGTAAATCCATCAGACCCAGGACTTTTATCATTCTTCATATTTTTAATACAGTATGAAGTTCCTGTATTGATACCTTTCTCTCTAAATTATTTGACTCGCTATCTGTAAATTTTGTAATATTATAATCCATTAATTCCTCTTCTAAATTATAATTAGATAAATTATCCTTAGAGGCATATAAACTAGCATAGAATTTTGTAGCCTCTGTTAAAATCGCCGCTTGGTCAGAAATAACCCTACCATTATCTATTTGCAACTTTGGAATAATTCTGTTTACCTTAAGAACCTTTTGTTTTTGCAACTTTGGAATAATTTTATTTACCTTAAGAACCATTTCGTTTTTTATAGCTTGCATATGATATGGAAATACCCCTTATTTCCATAAGCAGAGTTTCTAACAACAATTGAACATTATTAGTGAATTGCATTCTCTCAATATTTTCAATGTTATCAGGATTATACACAGGCAGCATATATTGTTGCTTTATTTTAAAGATCTTTCTTTTAACGCAATCAACATAAGACTTATCATACAACAGAAAATTATAAATTTCCATAGACTCTTTCCCTTTTTAAAATTGTTAAATTTTAGGAGTAATTTTATCATCGAATGATCTGATCTGTGACTGATATCAATGTCACATTTCAATACATTTGGTAATAGATTATCTGAAATCAGGAAAAAATCTAATCTTTCCTGCTTCATAGGTGTTTTCTTTCTCCAAGTAAACCCATTTATTTCTCTAAATAGATCAGCAAAGTTTTGTTCATTCACTATTTTTAACACTGTTTCTCTAGCCTTTGGATTATTGACATGCAAATACTTATGGTAATCAATATCTGTATCCAAAATAAGGTTAAAATCTCCTCATACTACTTGAAATTCTAATGCACTTTGTTTGTAACACGCGATCTCATTGGCTGTCCGATTTAAAAACTGCAAGGGTATTCACGATACTCCTGCAGCTTTTGATACGACCTCGCAATACCCTGCAGTTTCTGATTTGTGACGTCACGATACCTGCAGTTTTTGATATGACTGTGATTAGCGAATTGGCTTAGAAAACCATAACTCTGTGCTTCTTGTTGTAATTATTTTGTCAAATGCATTAGAATGGGGTTACCATGCTTGTGTTTTACAAAAACTGACAGGGTATCGTCAGTTTTTGTAAAACACTCGCATGGTAACCCCTAATTCATTATCAAAGTTATTCATTATCTCTTCTAGCTGTCTGTAAAATTCTGGTTTATCATATAGCAACTGCTAAAGTATAAGCTTCAAAGCTTTAAAATATATTGTTTACACTGCTAAGTGGGCCGGTAAACACCTCGCTGGAGGATAAACCTTGCAATGATGCATGACGAAGCAAGCACTGACGTCACAATGACTGCTTCTAACCCACTCAGTATGTGTAATCATGTTTGAATTAGATAAAGAAAATAAGTCTATATACTCAGTTTCAATACCCGAAAAAGATTAGAGTCAAATTACCCCTTGACTCAATATTTAAGTTTGAGATGCTACCAATACACCGATCCACTTCCGTCGAATGTTAAGCATTTTAGCGCAAAATACGACAACGATGACTTCACGCAAGGTTGGACAAGTCGGACATTTGACTATGACGTCACAAGTATAACAATCAAAAGTTTGCCAAACATCGCTTTCTATGCTGAAAAGCGGATCGGTGTATCTATTGCAGGGTAAACGAAAATAATGACATTGAAGTGCCTTTTGTAAGAACACAGCTGGAAAATTCAATGACTAGAGTATTGATCTATTGAAAGTAGACTGAGAATACGCTGCTAAATACTCTAATACGCCAGTGAGACTTCAAGGAAAAAGGTGTTTTATGGCAGTTATTAAACTTTGAAATATATTTTTTTTAAATGCGTTTAAGCTCTTCTTTATGTATGACGTTGACTACATAGTTTATGTTTATTTTGTATATTTTATTTATAGTCTTCCGTCTAATAATACTTTGCGTTAAATGGAACCACTTTACTAAGCGAGTTAAGTAATTACTGAATATTCAGTTGACAGCGTGAACTCTATCTCTGAAACGTCCTTCGTTTACATGACACCAGGTCATTATTTTAAAAAATATGAGTGGAGAGTATGCAATACGCAATTGACAACTTTTATGTGTAGATTATAAAAGATAGGAATGTTTTAATACGACGAAACATCTATCTACACCAGTCCCAAATAATGTTGTTGAGACCAAGACATTGTCGGAGAACTTCTTTTTTTTACAGAAAATGTTTTGTCACTGCAGTCGACAACTGCACATTCGTCTGCAAGATATGCTTCAATACTCTCAAGAAAATCATTAAATTGAAATATAAGAAAACTCGAAACTTTTCCTTTCGTTACTAATACAAAAAGTGTCTCAGAGCGAAATCGAAATGCCACAAAAGGATGTTCTTTGGTCGATACCAATATTTTGTAAGACAGTACCTTGTAAGATTTTCCAGATTTAAAATATTATTTTGGAGCAAAAACGTGTACATTGTTGTCCTTTTAGTTATCAAATTAACAATGAATTTGCCATCGAACACATTGTGACGTATTAGAAAGGTAGGAGACGCTAACGTCTTGGTTAATTCCATTGCAAATGTTCTTACTGAAACCACAACTGTGCAGTGTTTGGAATTTGGACTTCGATCATTGGACATCCATTTGTACTATTTCAAATTTAATGTTGGCGTACGAACATAACTTTTTGTATTATTCATTCAGACATTTTGTGAAGATATTTTTATGTGTTTTTTATAATATTTCTGTGTGTCATTTTTTATTATTTTTTATCTATATATCTTTGTCTGCATGTCCTATGCCACATTTTCGTTACTTCTGAATTGGATTTCTTTCTAAATGTTTCAATGATGCTTTTGATTAGCAAAATGTTGTGTCACATTTTAATTTTTATAATGTGGGAATTAGTACCTATTTTTAACCCTGATATACATCTTGTTTGTTTCAAAAGAAAATATATGTTTATAAATTATGTTTTACATTTAAGTTAAATCTGTCTAAATTATACATACCCATGTGATATCAGTATGAGACACGAAACTCTCATACAAGCAAAGACATGATTACAAACAACGTACTACTACATTGGCAAAAGATATGTAGTTTAATATATCATGAAACGGCGGTTTGACACTTTTGTTCTGATTTTTCTTCTTCTTGGTTAGTGTTTGGCTAGAATATCAGTTAGCAACAAATGATGAGTTTAAAAAAGTCACTTCAGTACTCGTATTTTTTCTCTACCATATCTGTCTTACAATCGAATGATTTCCTGATGTGCAAAATTTTTTTTCTACATATCCTTGGCGACTTTTGACACACTAAGATGTGTTTCCTCTTTTTTCTTCCTTTTATTTGATTTTAGAAGTCATGTTCCCTTTAGAAGACAAAGACAGATGTATGCATTTCAACACGTGCGAGTTTAACAAGAAATCAAAAGAACCGAATTGTTACTGTGACAATAGATGCACGCTGTATAACGACTGTTGTTTCGATTATGAGGAAAACACCACTATGACCTACACAGCAGGTAAGATTTTAATCTATCAAACCGAGAATAATATATCACTGTTACATTTCATAATGCAGTACCACTCGTCAAATGCATTAGCTGCAAAGTCATCGCAGAACTGACATATCTAGGATGGTTATGCTACAACAGAGGACTGATGCAGTAATCTCATAATGTGTTGCTGTAAATGTAATAGAAATAGATAGGAAAACCTTACCTGAACTTAAAAACTGTAAATTTAGAAATGGGTACATGTAAAAATATCTGTAAAATCGCCTTTATAACGTTATTTTATCATGTAATAAAATAGTCAAACGTCTCCTAAATAGACAATATGATATTGAGATCATCAAAAGGACTATAGGTCTTGTATTTGGCCCCTCTACAGCCTTATGCAGACTTTTACTTGAACGTTGCACGCTGACTAACAGGGCGGTGGGGACTATATGACGGGCCTTGTCCAAACCTCTTTCAGAGGAGACATGGTCCTGAACCTCGTCCCCTCTGACTGTTAGTCGGGACTCCTACAGATCTAGGGTCTTAGCTCGCTTTCAGACTGGCAGAGCACGGTTTATCATGTTGATGTCGCATATATTTTTATACCATTATGTTTTTTACAATACCTTACGTGTTTATATTTTTATGACCTCTCAATATGCGATACCTGTTGACCCTTGTTCTTTACATGGAGGATTATTTATAAATTTTTAAATGTACGTCTTTTGATTTTTCTGCTGTTACGGTAAGTGGGAAGGTGGGCCCGTAAACCGGTTAACCACACCATTTGTTTAGCTTTTGTCAAATTAAATGACCGTCCTAAGTCGGTATCGTAATTGCACTACAATCAAATATTTTTGTAATGTGTTAAATGTTCTATTATATTATTTATATTCATGTATTGTATAGCTCCATGGTGACTTCTGCCACATAACTGAGCCGGTAACTCCTCTTTTTTCTTTTATAACCATGGGTAATTTTTGACAACAGCGCAAAATGAGGCATTTTCAACCCATACTGGCATGCTTTGAATTGATGTCAAGATATTTCAAATGGTCATGGAAACTGATAAAAGAAAACGTTAGATCAATATATAAAGTCTCTCGATGCTTCAAAAAATATATATACAATACCATGATTAAAATGCCTCATCATATTTACTCTTTGCATAGTCCTTGTAGAATGCACTTTTTCCCTGACTGATGCAGTAAAAATTACCAATCACTGGGTGTCTTAATACATTTTTCTATCACCTATATTTTCAAAAAACAGTACAATGGATTTTCAATAATACAGCTTTCTTCTATATTAGATTAAAGAAGATTTTACTTTTGTCGCTGAGTTATTTAAAGTTGAATTAACATCCTCCTTCCTTATCTCACTATGCTCAAAAGTCCATAAGGCCGGTGTGGCCTAGTGGATAAGCCACAGGGGCTCATATCAGAGGAAATTCTAAAAGCCAAACGTATATATATATATAACGTTTAAAATCTTCTTTTTATAATATACTCACCGGCGTTTACCGTATCCTTCATTGTAGCATTCGGAACCCAACGCCGAGCAGGAACAATAACTCCTGTGAGAACGTTGATTTTGGCACTCCAGTGCATATCGGTGGGGATTATTCTTAAAATAACCGGGGAATACTCTGTTTCTATTGGCTAAGGACTTGATGATGACTTGGATTGGAATGTGAGGACCCGAAAAAGAGAGTCTCGGAGGGAAAATACTGCTGCAATGACCGTGAGAAAATGTAGAAAATATATTATGTCCCCTCTTGGTTCACCAAATTCAAAATGGCGACTGTCGTCCCTTCTTCTTTGTTTATAATACCGAAACGAAGCGTGTGTATATAGTGTTATATCGAGACATTTAAGGCGACTTTTTTCACAAATATATTTTTGAGGTGGAAAATAGACATTGAAAAGAAGATTTTAAACGTTATGTATGTGTCTGGCTTTTAGAATTTCCTCTGACACGAGCCCCTGTGGGATAAGGTGCTCGGCTCGTGATCGAGAGGTCCCGGTTTCGACTCCCGCCCTGGGCTCACCGGTGCTCTGTCTTTTGCATGAGACAGTAAGAACCGAGGTCCCGTGTCACGGTAGGCGTGGTAGGTAAAAGATCCCTCACTGCTTCGGATGGGTCCGTTGCAAAGGTATAAATATCTATGCAATGCATCAGGTAGATGCCGTCAACGTATACGTGAAATAATCTTGGAGTAACGTAAAACAATAATCAATCAATCATAAGTCCATATGTGATATATAGGATAAATACTTCATAAACAACATTATAAAACGTTTTTATTTACAGAAAATAATTTTAAAATGTGGAATCCCGGATCGAAATACGTGTTGTCTAAGGTTCATATATAGTATGTTAGTCTTATCTATGTGTCTGTCTGCAACGTCGACCTTGTCCATAACTTTTGAATCATAACGTAAAACCATCATATTTTTTTTTGTGTACCTGTAAAGCCCTTTCAACAAATGACCTTGAAGTCAATGACCGTGTCACCTTGACCGTGAACCTAATTCTAATAATAGCTAAAGTAAACTTTGTCCGCGGCTTTTAAGATATAAGGGACAGAAACTTGAATCTGAAATGCGTACTCTACTATAATAATAATAATAATAATCAAAACATCCACATACATATAATAAAGACATTAGATTGCCATTCTAACCTTTATCTGTTAAAAAGTTTGACAGATACATACTACTAAAACTTGTCAGAGTTGTACAATTTCGAAGAGATGGTGATAACTCATTCCAAAAAATACTACTTGATATCATAAGCGATTGTCTAAAATATTCGATGCGAGTTCTTGAGATAAATTCATTGTGTAGTCAGAATTTTGCCGCGTAGTTCTGGAGTTCATCTGATGCACAAATTTAAATACAATTTAGGTAAACTTGTGTTATGTTATGGAAACATTTGAAAGTTAAAATCAGTTTTCTAAAAATATGAAACTCATGTTATGGCATCCATTTCAGCTGTGCTAAAATAATGTTTGTTTGTAATAAAGAGAATCCTTTACTCCTAAAATAGTACGAGCTGCCGTCTTAAGAAGCTTAAAATTGGTTTGGGCACCGTACATCTGATATTCTACTGTAAATTTCCCTTAGTTGGATAGTAAAAGATGTTCTTAGACTAGACCCCCATCATATGGTATTTATAAAATTCAGTTGCTTCGATTTGCCGGCCCCTGCACTAACGTTTTGGACTTTCATGCAAAAGATTTGAAGATAACGATGATACTTTCAACTCAGGGTTACAATTATTATAAACCTAGTAAAGATTTCGGAAGTTGTTTTAGGTCCTATTCAGAAATTTTATCAAAATTCATAAACATTACTTTGTTTTCAATGTAAATTCCCATCCCAACTTCTACGGTGATCTTGTGTACAAACTGAAGAGTGTCTAAGGTTCCAAAAATTTGACCTCATCGGGTTCCAAAATAGTGAAAGGCCTTCGTGTTCTAGAATGATATAACCACGAGATTATCAAAAGGACAGTAATTTTTGTATTGCACTTTTCTACACTTTTATATAATTATTTTTACTTGAAACTTTACGTTGATAAACAAATAGGTGGGGACTATATGCTGGGTCGTTTTCAAAGGAGAATTGATCCTGAACCTCATTCCCTCTCACTGATAATTGGACTCTTACAGGTCAAGGGACTGAGCTCGCTTTCAGATCGGCAGAGCACAGTTTACTCGTGTCGATTTATACAGTTTTGATACATTAGTCTTACTCAGCATTACTATACATGTTTATATTTTAATGACCTCTCAACTTGAGAAAGTTGTTGATCTTTGATCTTTATATGGAGGAATACTCAAAGTTTTTTAAATGCGTATTCTTTGATATTACTACTTTTGTAGAAAGTGGGGAGGAGGACCCGTAAACCGGTTAACCACTCCAATTGATTGACTAGTGATTTCTGTCACACAGCAAAGTGAGATGCGTTTATTTTTGAGTACCGTAATGTTTGTACTGGATATATACCAAAAACGCAGTGTATTCATATCTTTATGTGTTTAATGTAATTGGATAGAGACAAATTCAAAACGGTGGTTTTTGCTGATATCTCTATCCTATCAAAAGTTATGACAGTTTGAAGATGCCAGATTTTGACATTTTCATAGAACTTTTTTCTATATATTACTTATGATTGATTTCGTGACTTAGACGGAACCGACATTTCTCATATTTTTAAAATATTTTTGTCATTTCTCTGTCAGTTGTTTTATACCCAGAGTAGTCTTTTTTCTTTCACACCTCTACCCCTTTTTCTCCTTCATCACCCTCCTGCTTCTAGTCTCGCCCATTATTATGCATCATTATGATGGACTAAACGCGTAAAACATAGCTGAGATCGGATTGAGTAGAATCTTTGTAATACAGCAATATTTTATATCGGTGCTGTGGCTCTTCTGAAAAAAAATTCACCAAGACTGAGGTAAAGATATTATCTGGTCCGGTTGAATAACCCTGCCCCCACCCCCACAATTATCAGATGAACTGTGCCTTATAAAGAAGTTTTTAGGTGAAATCCATGCTGTGCAACAATAATTTAAATGAGAAAATATAATACTATTCTAAATTTTCAGATGTGCACCATTTCACATAAAAGGTTGCAATCGTTTTAGGATACAAACTAAGATAAAATTTCAACCAAAACAATGTTTTATCACATATGCAAAATGCGAAACGTTTAAGGAGTTCATAATTAACGGTGTCTAAAGCTTTACTAAGATCTATGAATAAAACTCCTATAAGTTGCCATTCATCAATATTCTATAGCCAACTATCTATAAGACAATTTAAAGATGTTTCACATTTCATCATTTGTAGTTACTCTATCATTATCTATTTCTAAATATGGAGCAGTCAGAGATTTTTTTCTTTTTTTTGCATGGTAAAAAATTGTTTCAAGCGTGTCCACATATCTGCTGGCCTACTCTCTGCTTGAGTAGTCGTTTTTACGAAATTTCGTTTCGCTTCATTTATGCTCGATACTATTTCCTTACTTGCTTGCTTATATACCTTCCAGTCAAAGTCACTATTTGATTTTAATGCTTTATTGTGCGGGTAGTGGCGATGTTGCAATACTGAGAATATTTGATCATCAATCCACTGCTCTGATGTAACCTAAATTCTCCTCTCTTTATAAGTAAAAACGAAGTAGTACCGAAGGGTAAACCATATCTCATAGTGCATGGAATAAAAGGGGCAATATCGTGTTTAGTGTCATATTCAGACAAATGCAAACCCCAATAAAATCGAGGTGAGACCAGGTGCCCGGGAGGAGTATAACGATGGGTGTTTCTCCATAACATTCATGAACTGAGATTTAAATGAAGCCCACATTTCACCGACATCTAACATTTCATGTATAGATTTCCAGTTGAGTTCATGCATATTCTGTAGCATTTGTTCTATATTCCAATGCTTAAGATCTGATCTGTATAACGTTTATTAATATGCTAGTTAGAACAAGATTTTGTTTTCTTTCGAATAACATAGATTTGATGATGATCACTGATACAAAGCAGAATAACTCCTACTAACATTTTCTTTGTTACTCACGTAGATGTGGTCAATTAACGTGCTTGGTTCTTTGATTTGTTGGTATAAATTATACGTTCTCGTCAGGCTTTTCATGTTAGTGTCAATAAGTTGGTCCACAAAATATCACCCATGATTACAATATTTTCATTTCTTATCCTTACTTCAAACCATGCAGTTATATAATCTGGGCCGGTATTACCATACCACACCGATTTGTTTGGCTGAGTTAAGTAGGTTCATATCTTAATGTAAGCATTTCTAGATTTTCATGTGTAGAAACATTTATCACTGGCCATTTTTCTTTTATATACAGAAGTACCTCTCCATCGTACGAGCTCTTCTATACAGTCTATACATGTATCTCCTGATTCGTATTTCTAAATCATCGATATTGTTATCCAGTTTACTTTCCGATATAGCTCACAAATCGAAGTTTTGGTTTCTCAATAAAATTTATACATGATCTAGTTTGTTCAACAACCCACACAGGTTTATATGTCCATAAGTTACACCTTTAGGTAGTGATTTAATAAGCTCATCTGATGATCGATCAAATTCATGATTACATGTTATCTGTTCCACGCATAAATCGCATATCTATTCCGAATATATCTACCGGATTCAGCTGTATAACGTTTTATATAATCAGACACATAAGACACGGCTTAGCATTTGTTTTGAACTAATGACGCCTTTTCAAATGACACCAAATTCAATCACATTGTGACTTTGAGATTAATGTAAACAATACTCATTACTTTTAATCATAAAAACGGAGATTTCTTAGATACATTTGATATGTTGACTTCACAAATGAAACCCTTTCAGATGACATAAATGTGAATTATCTTGTGATTTTTAATATGACATTTATGCCAAAGAACAACAAAACATCGTTTTGGCAACAACTGCAAGTTTCACAATCCTCCCCCGTATTACTAATTATCATTATAACGTTTATTGTAATAGTTATTGCATCCCATTTGTCATTGCAGCTGGTATTTTCTACAGTAACTTTTCCCCTTATATAGAATCTGCGTAATGACATATGTACCAACAAGGTTGTATTTGTTGTACGTATAGAAGGTTTTCCATACGGAACAACACGTTTTGGCCCATTTCACACTGGAGCCAACTCACCATTACATTTATTCACTAAACAGCCTAGAACAAATAGCCTTAAGAAATATCATTTGAAACACATAAAATTGAATATATTAGAAAATATTTCAGTTGTTAACCAACTACCATAAATTCGACTAGGCCAGAAATGCCTTACGTCATACTCAATACGCAATGACGTCACTTTGATGCCAGTAACTGGGTGAGCGTCATTTCCGGTAAAGCGTGTGTCACTTGTATTTCACACCCCAGTGGATGAAAGGCTGAAATGTATTATTTTGACAAATAATGAAGATAATGCTGCAATTATCTGTTATGTTTACAAATATCCTAGATCTAAAACATGCTTGAAAACCATCCATACGTGTAAACATTTTAAACACTTTTCAGAATTACGTCACTTATATCGCTTCTATTACCGCGACATGCATTTTGTGGAAGGAAATAACCATATAACCAATAACCATATTCACAGGAATGTATATAGGGTAGAGGGGCATAATAAATTAATTTATAAGTTTGACAAACTTTAATTACTTGACATATATTGAAAACTTTGATATTTAATAAGAAAAAAATGTTCAATATGTTCTTATGTCACTATAATTGATTAATATATTAAACTGCTTAAATGTCATTTTGTTCTTTTCCTTACCAAAGAAAGCATAAAGATATCCGACTCAAAAGTCATCACAGACAAAAAAAAAAAGCAATCAATAAAGTCATCATAAAAACTCACTTGTAATGCAGTTGAGAGACCGACTTTTGACTGCTAATTAAAGTAACGTTAATTACTGTTACTCAGTTGGTGTAATTAATCGGTTTACAGACCCATCTCCCGACTCATCACAACGACAGTACAATAAAAGGACATTTATTAAAAAGAATAGAGTTGAAAACACACATTAATCAAACCTTAAGTAACATAGAACGATGACACAAACCACCAACGGCATGTACTTAAAACATGAGATTATTCAAATACTGTAAATAGCTATATTTTCGTCAGTACCAATTTTCGTCAAATTGTAAAAAAGGCAATTTCGTCAGTACGTAAATTCGTCATTTGAGGACCTCGAGAACGTAAATTCGTCAATGGAAACTTCTTTATAATGTATTTTTGACATTTAAAATTGTTGACAGAATCGATGACTGTTTGGCTATCATTGCTCATAATTAGATAATCAAACAAAACGCGTGATATGTTACTAGTACAGGTATGATATATAATTACCTTGCGGCTTTTAAACCAAGCGTGATGATATGTCATGGATAGCAATTATCTCATTATAAACACAATGTTTGTGTACTGATATTCTATTGGTATTTAGTAAGTGCTTTGTATTACCCAGTACCATAACGTTGCGTTCGCTTAAAAACGGCAAAATTCAATTGCGCCCTCCGTCCACCCCAAGACTGCCGACCCCATTGAGATATTAAGTGAGGCAGATTCGATGCGGCATGCAGAGTCCACAATGGAAGCAAATGAAAATGCCGCTCCAGAAATGGAGAAGGGTAAGAAATGCTAGAGGGGACAATATTCCCATTATGATGATACTACCAGGGCGAAAATAGCGCATATGTAGTTGACAATGGGGTATCGAATGCTTGGGAAAAATTCAGCAAGGAGCTAGGTTTTAGTGTTAGCGTGGGTTCATGTTCTTTAAACGTTTAAACGTTTTCGGAATCATTCCTATAAAATTCGTAATAATTCACGACGTAAAAACCAGAATTTTCTTTATAACTACTTTAATAAATACCAACATAATATTAACAATGTGAAAATAACTCCAGTAGAAAATATCTCTAAATTACCAGGTGATACGAAATCAGATGTTAAAAACGACTTTTGGAAACCGAACTCTACTGGATTTAACAACTACAAACCCCATACCCTCTTGGTCTCAACGACCAAATATATCGACAAGGTAATATTTCTTCTCGTCAGAATAAGATCAATATTTTTACATTAAGACATAAAACTATTAGAAAACGTAGGTCACATGGTCGTCGTCGTAATCGTAACATCAGAAAACGTAAACATTTAAATAGTTCATTAAACGATCTTCTATTTATCCCAAAAAATAATGGCCGTCATGAACTTTTGATTGCACTATCCTCTATTCCGGTAAATAAAGTGAAACCTATCCTGGACGAAGCTGATCTTCGAAGTTTACGCAATTCTGATTGATATAAACTAAATTTGATTATTTTATTTTCATATAATAAACTCTTTCCTCGTCTCTTCCGTCTCTTCCACCCAAGCAGCAATTTCTCAAAATTAAATTTATTAATAAAGGCTTCGATCTACTTAACATTTCTAATATTTTCCGTGATCATAGAGTCACATCTAAAATCCCCCATTATTTTGAGAATTTAGAACCTCCACTTATTTGTTACCAGTACAAAAAGCCTATAAGAAATCTTATTTTAAATTATAATAAAATTACATCTAACCCTGATGTTTCAGACTCTATTCCTTCGTCGTGTTCTTGTGAAAATTCTAGATATGTTTATAAACCGGCAGGTCATGTTATTACTGGTGACCTAAACTGTATTTCGGACAAGAAATTGCGCACCCTTTTTGGAAAAGGACCTAAATATAGGTTACCGTCCAGGATAGATTTCAATAAATGCCGTGACGTTATAGAAGATGCTTTAACTACATATTGTAAACGTTGGTGTAAAAAAGAACAGGTAAAGGTTCATGCTCTTAATGATTGGAAATTCGAGATTTTAAGAATTGTCGATATCCGTATTAAGAACTTTACGGAAAATCCGCATTTATTTCAACAGCCTAATACATTGACGACAAATTCTATTAAAAAGAAGATAGCTGACTTACATGCTAAATATGTCTTTGTTCCCGCTGATAAAGCAGGTAATAACATAGTAGTTGTTTGAAAACTATATTATATTGAAGTACTTAGAAACGAATTACACTCCACTCATACATATGTGGAAAGCCCTACCTCAAAAGACAGCACCTTGCACGATCACCTCATGAACATGTCCGACTTCAAAATTAAAACTGATAAATCTGATCTACCAACCATGTATTGGCTCCCAAAACTACATAAAAGTCCATATAAATCACGTTTCATATCTAATTTTAGCCACTGCTCTACTACGGTACTATCGAAACATATTACGTCTGCTCTAACTGCTATAAAAGATCATATTATCAAATATTGTGATGTCGCATTTCATAATAGTACAACAAACAATATACTTCATATAAATACTGGATTTACTGGACTTGCAAGGAATTATGTAAAGCACTAGATTTTCTCATGAATAATATTTTTGTGCAATTTGATGGCAAGATATATCAACAAATAGTTGGGATTCCTATGGGTACAAGCTGCGTGCCTCTGATAGCAGATTTATTTCTTTATTGTTATGAGAGGGATTTTATGGTTTCTATTCAAAAATCAAAACGTTTTGACCTCATTGACAAATTTAATAATACTTGCAGATATCTGGATGACATTTTGGTGATCGACAACCCTGAATTCGAACAATTTATATCAGAAATATATCCACCAGAGCTCACATTGAATAAAGCTAATACTTGAGATAAATCTACACCTTTCTTAGATTTAAACATCAAAATTATCAACAACCTAATATATACTAATATTTATGATAAACGTGAGGATTTTGGATTTCCTATTGTAAATTTCCCTTACTTGGATGGCGATGTCCCTCGACTCCCATCATATGGTATCTATATATCTCAATTAGTTCGATTTGTCAGAGGCTGCACCGATGATTTGGACTTTCATAAACGAAATTTACAAATTACTACTAAACTTTTAACTCAGGGTTACAAATATCACAAGCTAAGAAAAACATTCGGCAAATTCTTCAGATCTTATTCAGAACTTCTATCTAAATTTGGAAATATTTCTTTTCAACAGTATGTATCCAATGGAATTTCCCATCCTAATTTTTACGGTGATCTCGTATATAAAGTAAGGAAAGTAAAAGGCTCCGATAACGTTATTTTATCATGTAATAAAATAGTCAAACGTCTCCTAAATAGACAATATGATACTGAGATCATCAAAAAGACTATAGGTCTTGTATTTGGCCCCTCTACAGATTTATGCAGACTTTTACTTGAACGTTGCACGCTGACTAACAGGGCGGTGGGGACTATATGACGGGCCTTGTCCAAACCTCTTTCAGAGGAGACATGGTCCTGAACCTCGTCCCCTCTGACTGTTAGTCGGGACTCCTACAGATCTAGGGTCTTAGCTCGCTTTCAGACTGGCAGAGCACGGTTTATCATGTTGATGTCGCATATATTTTTATACCATTATGTGTTTTACAATACCTTACGTGTTTATATTTTTATGACCTCTCAATATGCGATACCTGTTGACCCTTGTTCTTTACATGGAGGATTATTTATGAATTTTTAAATGTACGTCTTTTGATTGTTCTGCTGTTACGGTGAGTGGGAAGATGAGCCCGTAAACCGGTTAACCACACCATTTGTTTGGCTTTTGTCAAATTAAATGACCGTCCTAAGTCGGTATCGTAATTGCACTACAATCAAATATTTTTGTAATGTGTTAAATGTTCTATTATATTATTTATATTCATGTATTGTATAGCTCCATGGTGACTTCTGCCACATAACTGAGCCGGTAACTCCTCTTTTTTTTTTTTTCTTAAATGAGTAATCTTTTAATCTTTGTCACTTTCTTTGCTGTATTTCAATGTGATGCAAAAAAAAAAAAAAAAAAAACGATGCAATAAAGATCAATCATGTCACAGAGCCTGTATGATAATAAGCCCCAGAACCACCTTTACTTGGTCAACGGTATTTATACTCGTCAGTACGTCAGCACTGACGAAAATGGCGAAAATTGGTACAGGACGAATAATAAGCAATTTACAGTAAACATAGAAAAAGACATTACAAACTATTCCGTTGCACTGCAATTTTAAAGTCCAAATGACTTTTAAACACTAATTTTAAGCTTCTAATGAAGTCAGGTGGAAAAATGTATCAGCATTATCGTGCGGTGATCCTCGAGTCCATATAACACCAGATAGTGAAAAATGCTTGTAAAAAAAACTGGAAATATCAAAGCGTACTAGCATCATGTTAAGTTAAACACTGTTTTTGTTGTTGTTAAGGGCATTCATGCAATCTCCTGTAAAAGTTTACACCCTTTTGCACAGGAGATTTTAAACTAGATTAAAAGTGTTTTTGGTGATTGTTCTCAATATACAATTTCTTCGTTTGAAATCTTAATATACGCATCCATGTTTTACCAGATGTTTTCGTAAAATCTTTGGATTTATGAATGGTAGAAATTCGGTCTAATTTCCAAATCCGTAAGATATTTTTTTTAATCCAATCGAATTTTACAGGTTTCCTTATTTGCATCCCTATGACATCTTTTACTATTTCGTCATACAGTTTGCATACATAATAACTCGTTATAGCTCGTTGTTCGATTTTATTTCCATGTCTACTAAAGTATCATTCTCGTATTAACATAGGGAGTTAGTGTATTGTTCGAAATCCTTGATTGTAGGGTTGAATCCTCTCGTTTCCTTCCTAGATTTTTTCTTAGACTCATTTGTTTTTTTGTTTTGTTTTCTTTTGTTTTGGGGTTTTTTTTTTGCAGAATTCCATATTGATCAACGTTGTCGGGTATTAGTGTAGGGTAGATAAGAAGCAATGTTGTAAAGTTTAACTTTCCGTTGTGATTAAATTGTCGTTGTAATTTATTTGTAATTTTTCAGTTGTCCCTTGTTTCTTCTACAATGCTGAAGTTGTATTTTCATAAGAAATATTTTTTGGGAGATGTGCTCTCTATATATAGATAATTCGTATTGTTTTGGTCCTTAGGACAGAGTAGACAAGAATCAAACCAAAATGTTCCCATCATATTAATGCATCCATTGCACAGGTGAATTCAACTGTAAACTACATATTTCATTGGTACATTTCCCTTAATTGAAGTCAATTTATATCATACTTAATAGAAAACAATCGATAATACTCGTCAAAACAATTTCAAGCATGTAGTAATTGATTAAACAAGAATCAGATTATTGAAGTTTGGATTGTTTACTAATCCAATATGATGATCATATTCAGAATTACATATCAAATTATCATTAGATTGTTTTAAAAAATGCAATTTTACAAAAATATGGTTAACAAACATGCTTAATATGCTGGAATATACAATTATAGTTGCTCATTTTCCTTATTTAGATGTGTTAGAGTTCTACCAGAATATGCTATGTATCGAGAACACGGATATAGGAAGATACGGCACTAGGGTAGTTGACCGTTGTCCAAAACATCAAATGCTTTATTCCGTATCATCTAAAACTGTTTTTGATGAAATGTTATATGTGACTGATAACAACGGTATTGTATATAGGAACAAATTTGTAGCTGAGTGCCACGGAGTGTTTGATTACAAGCCTTGGAGACTTCTATTTGATAAATGTAGAGCGGTTAAGTATGAAGATATTGCAACGCTGGATGAATATGCCATAGCAACTTTGTATATGGCAAAAGGATGTAAATATCACATTTACCCACCTGAGAGTACCCCAAGACCGAGAATCTGTATGCTATTAAGTGATATCGCTTGTCCGTATTCCAGAGCACCTGTGTCCTCGAATTTCATTGCGTTTAAACATACTTTATGTAGAAAGCATCATATTATGCATCAATTTTTGGATCATATATTCACTTGTCAAGTTTCATATATAGATCCTTATATTCGACAAAACACCAAAGGAATGCAACTTATGTTTGACTTTCACACGGAAAACAATGAGGTAAGAAAACAAATATAGGTGTGTAACAATATATATAGTAGAAGGACATTCGTTACTGTCGTAAATTTACATTTAGTCAAAATCATACCCCTTTGCAGCATGTTCGTGGAGGTCGTAGAAAGGTTCGACTTCAGTCTTATTATATTTTTGTCCTGATGTTGTGTCAAAGAGAAAAGTGAAGACATCTAACAAAGCTGTATGACAAAAATCACCAAGCACGTGCACACAAAATATGATAATAACAGGAAAAACGACATTACAAAAATATTCGATTGTGCTGCGGTTACGATACCGATTTAGGACGGTTAATAGAGGTAACAATCGTCATTCAATTGGTGTGATTAACCGGTTTACGGGCGCCCACCTTCCAACTCACCGCAAAAGCAGTACTATCAAAGAACACGCATTTAAAAATTTATAAATAATCCTCCTTATAGAGAACAAAAATCAACAGGTTTCTCAAAAAGAGAGGTCATAACAATTTTATTACACACGAAACGTTTACAGAATAATATGTTGCTATCAAAAATATAAAAGGTGACATCAACATAAGTAAATCGTGGTTTGCCCATCTGTAAGCCGAGATCAGATCTTTGATCAATAGGAGTCCCGACTAACAGTCAGAGAGGACGAGGATCAGGACCTTGTCTCCTCTGAAAAGGTTTGTACAATGCCCGTCATAGAGTCCCTACCGCCGTGTTAGTCAGAGAGCAACGATCAAGCTAAAGTCTGCATTGGGTTGTAGAGGGACCCAATGCAAGAACTATGGTATTAACAATGATCTCGGTGTCGTATTGTCGATGTAGAAGGCGTTTAATAATTTTAGAACCCGCCGGTATGTAATTATCGGAACATTTGACGCTTTCTTAGTTTGTACACTAGATCACCGTAGAAATTGGGATGGGATATTGTTGAAAAGTGACATTTCCAAGTTAAGATAAAATGTCTGACTAAGATCTGCAAAATTTACCAAAAGCCTTTCGAAGTTTATATCTATAACCCTGAGTAAGCAGTTTAAAAGTAATCTGAGAATTTTTTGCATGAAATGTTAGTGCAGGCTATCGAGCGAATCGAACCAAATGACTAATATAAATGCCATATGATAGGAGTCTGGGGATATCTAGATAAGGGAAATTTTGCAATAGGAAAACCAAAGTCGTTACGTTTATATCATATATGTTGGTATGAATATTGTTGTTAACAATTTTAATATTAAAGTCCAAAAAAGTCTTTTATGATCGGAAGTTTTGGCTTTGTTAAATTGAAGTTCTGATGGATAAATGTCAGTAATATTGTTTTCACAATCGGTATACCGATAACTAAAACATCATCCAGATATCTAGAGGTGTCATTGAAATGATCAATAAGGTCGGAACGTTTAGAGGTGTAAAGATGATGGATAAATCCAAACCACAAGTCCAAAAATCATGAAACCATAGGACATACAAAATCAGTGAAAATGAAAAACAAATTGAAAATAACAAAATATGTCTACTTGAAGAGCATATGTGAACCCCTGTGATGGAGTAAGATCAGGTGCCCGGGGAGAGTGAGCATCTCCTGCTTGCTAGCAACACCCGTCACATATACCCCGTAGAAAGAGTCAAATCGTGTGAATTCCATATGTATCTATATATGGAGAAGTCGAAGTAGGTAACCTTCTAGTATAGAAGGTGTCAAATCTGTGTAAAGTGATCGGAATCGGTCTCAGTCCAGAATATCATTTAAAAGTCTGGATAACGAGATATCATATGGAGTAAGAAGAGTCTCGTAACGACCGTAGAACTTCCTCAGTGACGATGCTAGTCTAGCACATATATAACCCTGGTTGAGCAGCTTAACTGAAAGTCGCCTAGCCCTCAGAACAAAGTCATTGTAATTTGAACATGCTCTGGAATAACGTATTAACTGAGATATGAATACGCCGTATGCGGGCGATGATGGAATGTTGCTACTTATGAAAGGAAAGTTTGTGATAGCGAAATTGAAATCGTCACGCTTGTCATAGAGTGAGGTGTTCAATTGACCATTAATGTCGAAAGACAACATAATATCTAAATACGAAGTAGAATTACTGATTGAACAGAATGCATTAGGTCTCTCTTATAACAGTTTAAAAATAAATCTGCTATAAGGGGAGCGCAGTTAGTACCCATAGGGATCCCAAACATCCGTTTAATAAGTCTTGCCATTAAATTGTATATAAATATTATTTATCAAAATGTGATGGCATTCCACAACTCAGTACAAGTCAGGTATTTATAAATATCATATTTTTGTTGGAGAAAAATTTAGACGTTTCTGAAGTAGAGAGGTATGATTAAGACTCTCTGTTGAAACACCAGCGTATGAGAGACAACAATTTGGTTTTGATTAAGTCATGAGGTAGAGAGGTGTATAGTGTCGAAAAATTTAAAGTAGGATTTGCATCAAAATTTCTCAAACGGAATTTTTCAATGACTTCGTTAGAATTTTCGATAGACCAAAAGTAATTGAGGTAACTATTGCTAAAAACAGCATTACAATAATTAATAACATTACTGCAGTAAGAGCGGGGGTAACATATTCAGCACCACTGAAGAAGTTTTCTAAATGCGCATATGGTGCACTAAATTATAAGGTATATATATATGTTGAATATTTATTATAACCACTAGGCCGGTGTCACTGCTGGTGGACTGATAGTTCCTGAGGTCATCATAAGTCTAGTTTTCAGAGCTTCTGTACTGACATGAGATATATACTTAAAATTTTCAGGTATCAAATTTAGTAAATCACTCTAAAACTAAGGAGTATCTCCCTCATGCATAGCTCTGTCCTTAGATAGATTCTTTGGTTCAATTTTGGGTCATTTTGGTTTCAACACTGCTCTTGAAAAAATTTATATATTTTGAGAATTCCAATCATTTGGCCTCGAGCATCACTGAAGATATAAGTTGTCGAAATGCACATATGGTGCACTAAATTATAAGGTATATATGTTCTATATTTATTTAGAAAGCACAATTGTAGAACAATGACTAGAATTTGATATCCAGCGTGATTTATATGGATTTTTGTGTTTTTGGGAAGCCAATAAATAGTTGGAGAGTGGATTAAATTGAAGTTACACAGAGCTTTACATTGGTCAGATAGGATCTTGTCTTTATAACAATGGGGTTTCAACATACGTAGAAGTAGAGTTTAATTCAGTTTTAAGAGCTGTAATATAGTATATTTTTCAAACAATGATAATATTATTAGCTGCTTTGTCAGCAGGTACGAAGACATACGTATGACGTAAATCAGCCATTTTCTTTTTTATAGACTTGACTGGTATATAATATGGCTGTTTGAATAAATGGGACTAATTGTAACATTATTAATTCGAATATCGATGATTTTTTTAGGTTTCACTTGTCCAGTCATTCAAAGCATGTATTTTAACACTTTCTTCTTTACACCATCGTTTACAAAACAAGTTGCTTCTTTCACAATATCCCGGCATTTGGAAAAATCTATCCTGGAAGGTAATTTATACTTTGGCCCTTTATTAACAAAAAGAACATAGATATTTATCCAAAATACAATTGATATGGCCCGCAGGCTGATGAATGAATTTAGAATTATTGCATGAACAGGACAATGGAATAGAGTCAAAAAAATTAAGATTAAAAGTGACTGCATTGTAATTAATTATAAGGTTTCAAATAGTTTTTTTTGTACTGATAGCAAATCAGGGGTGGTTCAAGATTCTCGAAATACTGTGATTTGACTCTATGATCACGAAAAATATCAGAAATATTAAGCAGGTCTACACATTTATTTACAAATTTAATCTTGATAAATTGCGATTTAGGAGGAAGCGATGGTAAACGTACGTAAAGTTTGTTAGATGAAAATGCTATAATCATTTTAAGTCTGAATCAGTCCGTGTAACGTAAACTTCTTAAATCAGCCTCATCCAGGGTAGATTTTAATCTGATGACCGGAATAGATGATAATGCACGTAGAATTCGTGACGACCACTATTTCTGGCTATCAGCAGTAGATCGCTTAATGGCCTATTTAATCTACCATGTCTTCTGTGGTTGACATTTCGGCGACGACCGTACGACCTGTCTTTCCTCTTAACGTCTAGTCTCAGTGATAATTTATTGATATTGTTATGGTCAGAGGAAATGTCACATTGTTGAGAAATTTGGTCATTGAGGCGAAAAGGTTATAGAGTTTGTAGATGTTTAATTCAATAAAGTTCAGCAACTGAACGTCGTTTTTTTTCATTTCAGATTTACTTCCTCCAGGTGGTTTTGTAATGGGTACAATAGGGGTGATAATAACGTTATAAATATTGTGATTATATTTCATGAAGTGATTGTAAAGAAAGTTTTTGTATTTACGGTTAAATTATGTCTGATGTCATATAAATGATTACGACATTGGCTTTTCAATGTTTGGGAAGTTTCACCTACATAGTGGCAAGCAAAACATCTTTTAGCGTTGCACACAGAAATCTTCGAATACCCGCTATGTTTAGATGGATATTGAAATTATATTGGATTGATTATAAGGATAGTTATATTTTAGAGGATAAATATTAACTTTCGCAGTACACTAGATTTGTCATTGTATAAATACAATATAAATATATACACGCTATCATTTTATGTACCAGATGCGCATTTTGACAATTTATGTCACGTCAGTGAAGCTCAAGGCCGAAATATTGAAATTCTAATACTATATAAATATTTGAAGAGCATAATTGAGCCAAAGAAACAATCTATGGACAACATGTATTCATTATATTTTATTTCCTGTGTTGTTAGGAGCTACAAAGGAAGCGCTAATTCCTATTAGGCACCTAGTGCTGCCTCTGATTTCAGTATGTCTTTGAATGTCCATCGTAGTATGTTATAATGAGTGCAGCAGTGATAAAGCATTTGTTACATTTTTGTTGCAATTGTTTTAACTGCAGTGGGGAGCTCGTATAAAGATGTTTGACTTCAGGATTATAATACCTTTGCCCTGATGTTGTATTGCTAAGCTTGAATCAGAATCAGAATGTAAGGCATTCAAAAAATATTTCCATATTTCTCTCAGTAACCTACACAGGGATGTTTTATTTTATTTTCTATGAACGTCATTAATGGTAATATGAAGGGCTTCGGTGTAAACAATTGCCAATAATAGCGATATTTAGTTTATTGTAAAACAATTAAAAATTTAAATACAATATGATATGTAGGTTTCAATAACTTATTGCGATGTTTTATTTACAGAAATTAATTTCTTTATAGGTAAAACCAAAGAAGATGATCCTATCAAAAGGGGAATTAATATTGGAAAGAAATTTCCTTTCCAACAACATTCATAGATTAAGCAAGAACAATTTATGGATGAAAATATTATTGTCAATATTTAAGAAGGCTTTACGTCATACGAAACCGGACATTAAATTTGGACACTATCAAGGCTACAACTGGACAGAAAATGAAGATTTGTGTGGCAATGTGTCCTTATATATTGCAGTCAACACAGGCGTTTTAATATATAGTCCGCAGAGTTTGATACGCTTTGAAAGTTGGTTATATAATGTTCAAGTCACAATCATTGAGCGAGATTTGAATCAGGTCAATATTGTTACAACTGCAAAAAATCAACTATCATTTTATTCATCATGTTATGAAATGCCAGAAAAGAAAACATATTTCTTCGGTTATAATTTGAACGATTATAGCATCTACAATAACAGGCTGAAAAACAAGTTAAAATCATTATCTCAAAAATATCTCTTTAATTGTTTGGATATAGTTGTGATCATAGAATATACTCAGTTACTAGAAAAAATAGACGTACTGTGTTCGGTAACAATGAACAAAGGACCATCAATTCAACCTACGTTCATATTTTGGCTATTTCTTTCTTTATGTTTAGAATTCACTTTTACGTTGTAAAATAGGAATAGTTGTAACGTAGATGTTCTATCAACCATCACGCGGACATTAACATGACGGTATGATATTTTAAACAGGACGATAATATGATCATTTGTTGTAGTGCCGTACAAAGTAAAATTATGTAATAACAGGGTAATGAGAAAATTACATAACTATGTATAGTGAGAAATTATCAAGTAATTACCGTCTATTTGAGAACACTGTTATCAGATTATAATGTCAGGTCAGCCCAACGTCTGCTTCACGATGATATTTACTCATACAAATTTAAATAAGATATGGAGGGATCCATAAAGGTAAACCGTGCTCTGCCCGTCTCTATGCGAGCTCAGATCCTTGATCTGTAGGAGTCCGGACTAACAGTCAAAAAGAACGAGGCTCATGACCTTCTCTCCATTCAAAAGATTTGGACAAGACGTGTCGTAGAATTTCCACCGCTCTGTTAGGCAGCGCACAAGGCTTACTTAAAAGGCTGAAGAAGGGTCAAACACAAGACCATTGGTCTTCGCGATGATTTTGGGGTCATACGGTCGATGTCAAAGGCGTTTAACTACTTTAGGACCAATCGATATAAAATTATCAGAACCTTTGACCCTTCTTATTCTGTATATCAGCATAGAAATTGGGATGAGACGTATTGTTGAAAAGTTACATTTCCGAAATTAGATTCCTTTCTAAAATTAAATTCAATGTCTGCAAATTGTCTGTGAAATTTACCAAAACTTTTTCAAAGTTTTTAATATCTATAACTCTAGGTCAGAAGTTTGAAAGTGATTTGAAAATGTTTTGCATGAAAATCCAAAACCTTAGTGCAGGCTCTAGCAAACCGAACCAATTGACTAATATATATACGATATGATAGGAGTCTAGGGACATTGCCTTCTATATAAGGGAATCTACAATAGTAAATCCGAAGTCGTAATTTTTATCATTTATGGTTGTATGGTTAAAAATTGTATTAATTAATTAAGTCCAAAAAAGTTGTTCTTGTATGAAAAGGACAAACACCCTCTCCATTTTTTCTATTTTGGTCGTGGAGATTATTTTCAAATATGATAATCTATATTGGCTACGAAACCAAAAAACGGATCAACATCATGAATGCTATAACTTTCTCAATGGATACCTATATAAAGAGGCTTCTAAAAATGAGCATCCATAGGCGTCATGAACGGATAAATGTTTTACTAATTTAGTAATAATTGATATTGTTATTGTATCCAAATTAATACATAGTATACATTATAATGGATTTTTTATGCATCCATTAAAGTAATTTCTCTTTTTTGTTTAGTTGTAATCCTAATTAGACCAAATTGTAACAAGTACCAGTATTTGTACATATGAGACATGCAAACATACAGGTACATTGTATTAATATCACATCCAAGGACTTTGTTTTTAATGTAGCATAATAACTGTAAATAGCACTTGTGCCTAAGTTTGATTGTTTTGTTTTCTATTTATCTCATACTATTCCAAATTTATTTTTTCATATTTTTGAATACATCTTAAAATTCATGAATAATAAAAACCGGTTAAAAGAGTTATAGATTTAGTATGAAAGAGGAAATGGACGAATTCGACTTTAATGTACTGTCAACACCAGAATTTTCTGTGACCCTGATGTTGCAAAAGATTAGACTCACTCCGATTTGGACAACAATTATACTAAGGGAAATATCATCAAAATGGTGGAGTTTCCTGCTGGTAATATTTTTACGTGTTTCGGAAAAAGATCATGGATTTCCAATGGGTGCGAACTTAGCCTGTCTGTATGTATATAATAGCAATCACAGATGGTGTAGCTAGCCAAACAGGAGACGCTCTCTCCTCCAAAGCACCGAGTTTCACCTCTGAATTTCAGGGGTCCGTTTATTTCCACAGTGGTAAATTTTTGTTGGTGCTAAATTCATGTGACATCAGTTTCGTTTTTTACTTTACGAAACATTATTCATTCAGTAATTGATCACAACGGGAAGAAAACATCTCGATGCAGCTGAACCTAACATCAAGGACAGAGAGCAACACATCTGCTGCATATCTAGATTTACTTTTGGTTCTATGTAGTAACTGTCAATTACACACCCTCCTATGAATAACGTTCAACTTTCATAACCATGATTTGCACTCCCTGAGTAACAATATTCCGTCCTTGCCTTCATATGGCGTAGTGATTATCAATATACTTAAACTTACACGCTTTATCAGAGCATTATCCTCTTATGAGTGTTTGTATTTAGAGCAAGCTGACTGTATGGGAACTTTTGAAGGTTCCCCACCCTTTTCCAGAATGTAAAATAATATTCTAGAGCACGATCTGGAATACTGACGTCTTGCTACCGACCTGACAAGTTACCTATAGATGATGCCATCGAACACAACAGGTTTATACAGAACATTTGCTTTTGGTGTAGCATGCTTGCAGCTGACATTGCATCCTCATAATATCAAGGCTATGTCGATCACATAAACACTTCTAAAAACCTTATTCAAAAGGTGTGGTCGCAATTTAAGATTTCATTGATGCTGAAACATGGAACCAATCAGGAAACGGTTGTCAGACAACACCACGTTTAATGTATATACCGGCACACGGAAATGTGTATGTTCTACATTTGAAAGTGGTGTGTTAATGATACCTTTCCTGATTTACATATATATAACAGTAAAAGGAAGTCCCTGAACTTGAAGTCCAAGTCGAACAAGCCCTATGCGAATGGTTGGCAGACCATCCGTTTATTGTATGGTATGTGTGACCCTGTTTTCAAAAATAAGCATAGAAAGATCACCTTATGAGTAAAACGGCTAGGGAACTGAATATGTCAAGTAAGTAGACACAATTGCAACTCTCTCGAGTCATTTCCTGTGTAGCAAATTGTATCTCGGCTTAATTCGATAATATTTTTTTTATCAAATTATTTATTAGAACAACTGATGATTAAAATAAATACACCAGAAAGGAAAATTCTTAGTATTCAACAATTTACGATCTCCGTTGTATTTCACAGCCAAGCGAAGTAGCAGTATAGGGGGAAGGACCATGTATAGCAGACTCCACAAAAAGGGAGGAAGGGCCATGGCATAGATGACGACCTCGTAACCCGAAAGAACATGATTCGGATACACAGCAGTTTAGTAAAGAAACCCAGAATTCGTTGATCACCAACTACAGTTCTCGTATGGTGCTCAGCAAATGGATGGCATCGGATACGGAGTTCCTCCCCGACTTTATGTCCAGCCACTTTAAAACAGAGGTTTATGATGCTGTCATAAAATACCGTGGTATAGCGGAGCAAACTCAGAAGAACCAGGGATCGTCTGCCATGGTTCCTGAGCGGTTCGGTTCAATAGTTGGTTACCCTCAGCCGTCTCTATCTACATCAGTTTCCTTGCAACTACCCGCCCTGACTACGACCACAGAATGGTCACAGACACCGACCTTTCATCAAGTCAGCACTGCCCTTAGTTTCCCAGGAGCAGTCTGTCATCCCTAAAGTCAATACTGACAGTGATGCATCCGACACTGGGGCTCATTTTGTTTTCAGTAACCAAATTCTTCATAGAGAAACATATATACATGTTTGAATTAGTTTCCAAACACACATTATTGTTTTTTGTTCTTTATTAGAATGAAAGGAAGCATTGTCTATTTTTGTTCCCTAGGTAATGTAAACTGATATATGCACTCAAAGGAGACTCGTACCTTTTATATTCAATGTTCTGTTCGCCTTGAACACATATTAGTGATGAATGTTTAATCATCTTAAGTATAAGTAGTTCATGAATTTTTCTTTGGTACATTAGAGACAAGTCTTTAAAGCTCTAAGTGTTTGATTTTCTGTAAAAGTACAGTTTAAAAAAAACCATCTCTACTGGATTACGGATCACATACACATGCAAATGTTTATATCATAGAATTCTGCCACGGGACACTGCAGAAATTGTTGTAATGGTGCATTAAACAATTCCTAACAACTTTTGCTTCCCACATGTCACGATTTCCTCCTGTACGTCCTGCATTATAGATTCGCTTCACCAGGCACCAGGGGTAATCTGGTGGTCAACTCCTTCACTATATCCAGGTCCTGCAATACTCTTCTGTCACGAGAAAGTAGATAATTAAACATGCGCTCTCAAGTTGTCATATTTCTATGACCTAAAGGTTTCAGCATCCATTTCCTGAGTGCAAACGCATCATCCCCTATAAGAAAGGGATGTCATGATCGTCATTGGGAAGTGGTTCGTGTGGCGGGATTTTAATGCTTCCAGTTTCCAAAGCCCTTTTAAGAAAGGAAACATTAAAGATGTCACAGTCTGAAGATGATCACTGATTACCGACGTCGGCCCGAAGAAACTTATATTCTGAATCAACTAATCCGAGCGATAAAATAGAGAAAAAACCTTTATAGTTGTAAAACAAAGTACCAGACTTCTTTGCAACCTTTACTGCAATGTGCTTACCGTCAAGCGCACCGCGTGTATAATGGAAGTTTTATTGATGTCCAAACTGCTCCGCGATCTACAAGACATAATGAACGGAATAAAGACAGACAGGAATAAAAGATATATATTCATATATTCTGTCTCGACTTGTACAGTGAGGTGCAGTCCTTAAATAAAATTATGTTAACGTAAAGTTTACGTTAATGCAGATTTCCTCGTGAACTTAATTTCGAAACCGCATTAACGGGCTTGACTGCCGTGTTCACGCGATTGGTTGCCGCGTCAACGTGCTGACAGCCGCGTTCGCTTGCTTACAACTTAAAACTTACATTATCATGTAGATGGAGACGAATTTGAAGGAGAATAGATATAAACATAGTTTATCTAAATATAAATACATATTAATGTGTACATGTAAGTAAATATTTAGAATTAAATATAACCCTTACGAATAAAGGGATGAATTCTAAAAATATTGAACACAATTTCCGAACATTGAATATCATGAAATTTATTCTTATTTTAGGATAATAATAATAATAATGATAATAATAATAATAGTAACAACAACAATAATACGAATAAAAATGATGATAATTACGAAATTCATATATTACAAAAATAGCTAGATTAAAAATAATAATAATTATAAATACATAAATAAGAAATAAATATATAGAATAAGTGCCTTATTTTGTGTTTTCATGCAGGAATTAATTACAATGGCTGATGCATTTATTAGATATATATGCGCTTTTAACGCTAAACTATCATACTAGAAACTTCCATTTCCCATTTATAAACCGCATCATTAAATCATTCCGGAGGGAAGTTATAAATTGAAAGAAACAGCCGGTGTCCCATGACAACGTAACGTTTATCCAGAATGACATACTTTCGTCAAATGTCAAGCACTTTAGCACAAAATACCACTTTAATGACGCCACTCAACATAAGAAATGTCGAACATTTCATTATGACGTCCTACGCTTAGCAATCAAAAGTGCGCGATTTCTCTGGAGTTGTCGGAGAGTCGAACACATCGTCTTCATAATCTGTTACAATGGCAATGGACACTTCCTTGACGACCATTCCTGATATTGTTTTGTGTGGCACCTGAAAGGTGTACGACAGACTGTGGTAGCTCTCCAGTTGCCATATACCTCAACGTGATAGCCAATTTAAACACATGGACGGTATTTAGTTATCTGTTTTGTCAATCCGGGCGTCAGTCGAAGCAGCAATGCATTGAGAATGTGCTGTTCCATCCGCATAAACTTCAGCAAGTCACCTTGGGATTCTCTTTCTAATTCATTCATTAGTTTGTGATATGTATTGTAAAAAGACCACCTTTGAATCCACAGTCTAATCAAATATCTGCACAGTCTTCTACGTCGCTGTTTCCTGTGCTGTAGAAGGACAGCTGCAATAACGATACTTGTCACTTCTTTGTACCAGTTCTATTGCCAAAATTCCGCTTATTTCATTTTAAAGAAAATCCTCCATTTTGTTCTTTCAACACAAGTTCCCCACGGAGGGTTTGACTTAAATGTTATTATACCTTTTTCACAGTTCACATTCATGTATATATGAAGTGATGAATTATATTGTTTCGTATCTATGTCAGGGCATTCACAGCGGATGTGTCTAACCAAACAGGAAACGCTCACTCCTCCCGGGCACCTGGTCTCACCTCTGAATTTCAGGGATCCGTAAATGTCCACTGTGGTACGTTGCCATAGTCATGTAACACCAGTTACTTTCGTATTTTATTTCACGGGAAAACCTTGAATGCAAAATGGATTTTCGGAAGTTGGGTTGGGATTTATCAAAAGATATTCTATATTCGAACAAATAAATGTATGTGTTTATTATGCACTAGGTTTTAGAATATTCCTCTAAATTAATGACATGTCTATAATAGGATTAGATTACATTGCTCCAACAAATCAAATCATTACAATCGGTTAGGGACTGGAAAAATTATCAAAGGATGGGACATAAGTTTCACATAAGTTGTAAAAGTTCTAAAAGCAAAGCAAAGCAATGTCCAATGCAAAATTGGGAAGTTAACTTTTCTGCTTTTCTGTTTTATTCACCGTAAATATTTAATAATAATTTTGTACTCTTCCTTAATTTTTATTATAGATGCCAAATTTTGCAATTATGTCATCATTCGAAGAATAAAAGAAGGATTCGTGCTATTTAAAAAGAACTGATTTATATGGGATAATTATATATTACTACTCTATTTATAACTGTTTTGACTAGTATGCAAAACAATAGCAAGGAAGTCATATATGGACATGTCAAATACAGAATAGAAGTGATGTAGTTCATAAATGTTCTGTTTACATTGTTCACAGAAATATACTTCTAAAACAAAGGTTTGAAGATAAATTCCAAACACTAGGATGTCTTCGAGTTCTCAACATGACGATATAAATTTCTACCTCAGACAGTACCTTGGAGGTATCCAAATTTTCCCGTCGATCAATTTCACTGAAATTCGCACAGTAGTTAGTCTTTATATCAATACACATTATGACACAATATGGAATGAATTGATTAATGGGTAATGTTTTGACAACAGCACAAAATGATGCATTTTCAACCCATTTTAGCATGCTTTGAATTGATTTCAATATATTTCAAATGTTCATGGAAACTGATAACAAAGGGTTAGATCAGTAAATAAAAACTCTCAATGCTTTTGAAGGACATATGCAATAATTAAAATGCCTCATAATATTTATTCCTTGCTTTGTCCTTGTAAAATAAACTTATTCCCTGATTGATGTAGTAAAACTTGCCAATTTCTTTTCATCTGTAAAAAAATTCTATCGTTTAATTTTTTCAAAAAAATTGTGAAATCCTTTTTCAATATAACAGCTTTCTTCTATATCAGTTTAAAGACAATTTAACCTTGGGTAGCTAATTTATTCAGAATTTAAATACTCCCTTCTCCCCCTCCTCTCACTTTGCTCAAATGTCTATATGTGACATGTATAATATTTTTCTTTTCAGAAAATGTTTGAAATATTGAATGTCTCTACAATACAGCAATTTGTGTATGGTATTTCCTTTGTATGCCCCCGGATCGAATTACTTAAGTGTGTGGGTCCATGTATATTACTTTTGCCCTAAATGTGTTTCAAGTATAAGTTTGCAACATCAACCTTATCCATACTTTTGGAACTCTAAAAGTAAAAGACATCATATACGGCGTGTGTACTTCACCTATAAAGCCCTTTCAACAAATGACCCTGAAGTCAATGACCTTGTCACCTTGACCGTGAACCATATGCTAGAATTAGCTGAAATCAATTTTGCCCACATTTTGTCAAACATAAGAGACAGAAACTTCCATCTGAGAGGTGTATCTACTAATGAAACCCTTTCAAATGACACCAAAGTCAATGATCTTGTGACATTGACCTTAATGTCAAAAATAACTGTTACCTTGCCGATTACTTATGAATTATAAAAGACACGTTTGGTATGCATTGGGGATTTAAATGGGAGTTGTAAAGTTTGGAAAGTTTTTCCAAAACAAAGTCATTTTCGGCAATTTTATGGCAGCAACCCCTTTCTGGACCGAATACTGCAAAACATTAGTCATGGGAGACTGTAAACCCCCCCCCCCCCTTTTCAAAAATTCCTAGAGCCACCTGTGGTATGTGTACTTCATTTAAGAAATTCTTTCTGACGATTTTAAGGTGAAATTATCTTGTGATCTTGACTGTGAACTATTAGTCTGCGTAATTACTAAGCCGCCAAGAAAAAACAACTTTAATGAGTATCATTTGAACTACATAAAATTTCTGAATACATGTATATTTGAAAATACTGACGTTGTACTTCACCGTACATAATCAACCACCATTATACAACGCCACAAATGCCTTACGTCACATTCAATACAGAATGACGTCAGTTACATGTCAATAACTGAGTCAGCGTCATTTCCAGTAAAGTGCCGACAGACATAAGTTGTGTTTTTCATACATTTTTCGGTTAATGATGCGCATTTAAACCAATTTATCTCTCAGTGATGGCATGGCCCAATGATTGGATTCAAATAATAAAGAAATAGAATATAAGTGGCAAAAAATAAAATGAGTCAAAGAATCTGATACATACATGCTGTAAGATTACATGATATTCAGATATAATGTAGAATTATTCCTGTCTTAACTTTAAATTCAATTGGATAGATAACATGAAGGTAATCCCAGAATGTAGGACTATTAATTGAAAGTAAGGCATCTATATATCTGTATGTAAGGTTAATCAGAAGAGCTAAATGCTGCATGTTTTGTCAACCAACTTTAGACTGAATGAATTCAGCCTCGTATCAAAAAAGAAGTACGTCAACAAGAAACAGGTCATTGTTGTTATCCAATGGTATGCCACCAGTTTGTTGGAAAACATTTTATTCAAAAATGAAAAAAATATTTTTCTGTGACTGAAATTAAGACCCCATAATTAGAAATCATACTTTCATAACTAATATGAAATGAAACATTTAGTACATTAATAACTCCTTGATTATGATTATACATTAAATAGTCAACGTATTTAAAGTTATATGAAACTGGTAAAAGGGCGGCACCACCCTGTTGTATAACAGCGGTGATATTGAACAGTAACTACCTGAAATTTTTATAAATTTCTTTCTAGAATAAGGTTTGTAACCACACCATTTGTTTGACTTTTGTCAAAATAAATGACCATCCTAAGTCTGTATCGCAATTGCACTACAATCAAATATTTTTGTAATGTGTTACATGTGCTAGTATATTATTGATATTCATGTATTTTATAGCTCCATGGTGACTTCTACCACATAACTGAGCCAGTAACTCCTCTTTTTTCTTGGTAAGTCACTCCAAAACCGTGGAGTACCTCCCTCATGCATGGTTCTGTCCCTAGATTGATTCTTTGGCTCAATTTGTCGGCCATATTAGTTTTAAATCTTCTCTTGAAATATTTATATATCATAATAGATTCGGCGATGAGCATCACTGAAGAGACATGACTTTTCGGATTGTGCATCTGTTGCGCAAAATTATATGGTAAACATGTTCCAATATTTATTTATAAACTGCTGAATAATTATCGATCAAAATATTGTATCTCTAAGATTTTACAGAAAATTACAGGTAATAAAACACACATTGTATTTTAGCAAAGGAAACAGCCAATAAAAAGCATAATTTTCAAAGTACATTTTGTAGATTCAGCTGAATTTTTCAAACAACGTTGGACACATTAACAGCATTAAGATAAAATCATTGAACCAACTGATTATAATTAAAATCAAAGAAGTATATAAGTGTACTTGGTGACATTTTGATTTCAATATAATCCTATGTTATTATTGTGACATTCCTGTATTGTATCCATTTAAACATCATACAAACAAAATATATATCAATGTTTACAACGGGTAATGTTATTATTAAGAAATGTTTTGTAGTTTTCACTGCTCTAATTTCAGCTTTCTCCATTTGGGCTGTTTGACTAACCTTTCGACTTTTAACAGCGAATTCCGCGTATATTTAAAAGCTTTGAATTTCTAATCTCTTTCAAATGTTCAATATCGTCGGATAATGGTTTGAATTGGATTTTATACTTATTTATTTTATCCATTTATATGCGCACGAGAAACTTTTTAGCATACATGGTACAAGCACAATACAGATTCCATTGTTACTGCTTTAACGTACAGATTTAAGCTTACGTCGATTTATGCGGTCCTCAGAGGAGACCTATATGTCTGGTGCTTTACTTTCGCTTTAAAATTTACGTTGATTTGTGAAACAGAAGTAAAAAACGAAGAGGTACCGAAGGGTAAACCATATCTTATAGTCCATGGAATAAAGGCGACAATATCGTGTTTAGTGTCATATTCAGAAAATGCCAACCCCAAATAAAATCGAGGTGAGACCAGGTGCCCGGGAGGAGTGAGCGTCCCCTGGTTGCATGCAACACCCGTCGCAAAAGTCCTGCAAACAACCTTTCAAATCGAGGCATAAATACAAGAATATACACGCATGAACATACGAAGGAGACAGGAACACGAAGTCAAATTTCCCATTCAAGGCAAGAAATGCTGCCTGCCTGAAATTCCGGTGTCGGAAACGCAGGTGAACAAATATCTGTATATACATGTATACACGTATTATGTAAAATCAAGTATAGTCAACAAGTTAAGATGGTTGTTTGGTATGGCGAGGTCCCAAAATATCGGTTAAAATTCTTGTAAGAGAAATCTGAAATTGCAATAGATCCCTATAACGACCATAGAATTTCCTCAGTGACAATTTCAAACGTTCCTCAATATATCCTTGTGAGAGTAGTTTCGTGACAAGAAGCCTCGCTCTCAGGACGAAATTTTCGTATTTAGAGCATGCCCTGGCATTAAATTAGTTAAAATTTTAAAGCTAGATAAGCAGTATGAAAACTATAAGGTACTTTTAAAACTTTTTGAAGGGCTCAGAGAACATTTATTTAGTAAACTTTGAACCTGTCATGCATGGGAATCAATTTCAACTCTCCGCATCCAAATATGACGTTTGCATATATAATGAAGCTCTGAACTAATACCCAAGAGATGTAGACGAGTGGCACCACATAAAGGGAGACAGTCCTGAGATCACTATCTCAATCATATAAACAGTGTTAACTCAACAAACACCGTAAAAATTCAACTGCAAGGTTAAAAGTTATGAAATACAAATGTAATAAACAACGAAGAAATACCGATCAGTTATCCAGTGTCCAAGTCCAAAGGAGGGAGGCTAAACTATTAAATCGTCCCACACAAACCTTTGCGAAACCCCGAATATACAACATTCCGGAGTGCAAATCAGGTGCCCAGGGAGTGTAAGCGTCTTCTGTTTGCATACAACACTCGTTGCAAAGGAAGTATGGAAACATGCTAATTTCGGAGAAGGTCTCAGTGCACGCATGAATGTACACAAATGGTGAAGGTGACGTCATTATAGATAATTGTCAAACAGACATTCAGTTGCACTCCAGAACGTCGCGAATAATTCTGCAAAGCGGGGCCTCATATTCTGTCATGAGATCACCGTAGGGATCGTAAGACGTCCCTAGTACCAATTTCAGACGTTCTGTAACATAACCCTGAACAAGTAGCTTATTGGTCAGCCGTTTAAATAAATATTTAATAGTGATTAAAGAATAAGACAATGTATCGATACCTTATACCAATTCTTCAAAATTTCGCTTTATAACTTATAAACATATCATTTGACACTAACTTACCCTCTTTCGTCATGTTGACTTCAATAAAACGTTAAGAATGCAATATATATATAATATGCAAGTGTCCGTTTGATATTTAGGTGAACAAGCATGGGAGGTTACACAGCAGACATCGCTATCAGCAATTAACACACGCATATATGTTGTTGTATTTTAATAGTATTTGCAACTTGAACACTGAGCAATATTCAATAGCAGGTGTATTTATGTTTACAGCAGAGAGCGAGGTGGCTTCAGTCGGTGAATACTCAGACCGGTTTGCATAGCGCGATCACTCGAAATCCTTGAGATTGAACGAAAACGAAGGTGTGATCCCGGCTTAAAATCGCATGTGTGGGTATTCAGGTAGCGTTACGCTATACACGACATTCCATAGTTACGTCGAAATAGAGGCTTGAGCTGACTGCGGGGCAAAATGAAACCGAAAGCACAACACGTTGTGGTTACTTACAGACAAAGTTTAGACGCTATAAGCCAGAAGAGATATGCCGATAAGCTCCAGATATTGGACTTAGATCAATGTCCTTATGAAATAGACAAGGGAAATTTTACTGATGATATGAAAATGTGGCCTGAACTGACGTATCCAGATTTGTTTAACTACGTAATAGAGCACCCCGGAATTCACACGAAGGAATCTATGAAAGCTTACAAAAGTCTACAAAGTTATAACTATTTCTTATCTGGGTATGTGCATACGGTTTTTTCCCTGAAAATAGCAAAAGACAAAGTACTTTTACGGGCAAATTTAAATTACAGCCAACGGACATCTGAGGCTCCATGCAAAGTATGGTGTGCAGTGAAGAAATCAGGAGAAATACTGGCCAGTCATTGTGATTGCATGGCAGGGTATGATTTCTTTAGTGAATTTATGTGAAGTTTGAAATATTGAATAAAACTACCAATAACTTGAAATTAATTGTGTGATGATTTAAAAATCTCCAATATTTGTGGTTACTGATAACAGTTATATATGTTTGTACAGCTTGTTTTGTTTCTATTTATGACTTTGAAATTTATTTTTCAGTCTTGGAGAGATGTGTTCACATGTTGCTGCTACCCTTTTCAAGGTAGAAGCCTGCATACGTCTGGGATACAACAGAGAAGCATGTACCTCTGTCCCATGTAAATGGAATGCAACATTTACAAAGAAGGTATTCACAATTAAAAATCATTCATGAGGGGACGGACAAGGGGTACCTTTCTCCCAACTCCCGCCCCCTACCTCCCCCTCCCTCCGTATCGCAAATATTCGGTGTGATAATTTTTGTCGTTTTTTAGAAGTATCAGACCCTCCCCCCACTAAATATTTTTCTCTCTCCTTCCCCTTCCCTCTCTTGCCCCAATGCTTCCCTTCTCCAACCCTACCTCCCTCTCACCCTGTCTGCCCCTTCATTCATATGTACAATGTTTACAGATATATAGAAAATGAAGGGGTCTAAGGTTTCCAATCTATAATTTTCAGCAAATTGTATGAAAACTGTCAAATCTTTTATGTATTTTACTAATTTCAGGGGGTTCTGCCTCTCCCTTCCCTGACTACACGTGAAGGTATTTTTTTTTAAAAACATTTCACTCTTGATTGATTTGAAAATTGTAAAGCAAATGTAGACTTGCTTTTGTCAAATGTATTTGTATATATTGATATACTGTCAAATATATTCTATATAAGTGTTAAAGACTAAGACAGTAAGATACATGTATTTGATAAAAAAAAAAAAAAACAACTGCCATATAATTTCATTTCACAAATTGTGTTTATAGGGGGATGTAGTCCCTATTGTTGATATGGATTTCTCCAAACCGAAGAGAACAGATGACAACAACAACTCAAATGCAACTATCAAATCTAGACGTTCCATTCCTGTAGAGAGGCCCACTTATGATGAGCAAGAAAACTTTTTTTCAGAAACTGTCAGACCAAGGAATAAAAAGTGTTGTACTAACATGTCATGATGAACTTCACAAAAAATTCAAACCTGTCCATTTTCATTTCAATCGCAAAAATAATTTGCCCCCATTGATAAGTGACATAGTTTATAAACATAGCAACACTAAGAAAACCCAGCTTGAATTGCACAATGAAGCCTCATCTTTATTTTCTAGCATCAAGGTTACTAAGGAGGAAGCTCAGTACTTAGAATCAGTCACCCGTAATCAGGCAGACTGTATGATATGGCACGAACATAGAGTTGGAAGAATTTCAGCATCAAGAGTCCATAATGTTCTTCACACAAACAAACAGAATCCTGCAAATTCTTTACTTAAGCAATTGTGTGAAAGTTCATTCAATTCTAAAAAGACCACAGTTCCATCTCTCCTCTGGGGAATAGAACATGAAGATGATGCTGTTAATGTATTGAATTCAGTTATTGCTGAGTCTCATTCAAATTTCACAATTTCAAAATGGGGGCTCTTTATCAACACTAAGTATCCCTATATGGCAGCAAGTCCTGATAGAGTAGTCAATTGTGATTGCTGTGGTAAGGGGGTGGTAGAGGTCAAATGCCCATACAGCTTACGAGATGAGCAGAATATTCTTACTCATGAAGATACATTTTTTTATAAATAACAATCTTAAACCTTCCCACCAGTATTACACCCAAGTTCAGACACAGCTCAATATTTGTGAAGTAGAGTATGGCTATTTTATACTATACACTCCAAAGGGATCTTTAATTTCTTTGGAGAAAAGAAACACTGATTGGTTCTATGATAAAGAGGCAGAACTGAGGTCATTTTATATATCATTGTTATGCCTATGCTTATGTCTGGTGGAAATATTGAAAGCCAATCTTCAAAACGAACACTTAATGTCAAGACATATTGTGTATGTGATTAGGAGGAAGACGAACGACAAATGGTTCGTTGCAGCAACTTCAGAAGATGTATCAAAGTTTGGTTTCATCTGTCTTGTCTGTCAATGGACAAAGCTCCTTAAGGTTATTGGCTTTGTCCATTGTGTACGAAGTAAGTGTGTGAGTGCTTTCTACGAGGGGTGTATTAAAACATTTTTTTAAGTGAATGTCATAGACTTTAGCATTCATGTTTTAGCCAAGGACATGTAACAAAACATGATTTTCAATGCAACTCTCCACTGTTTTGCTCTCAATGGTCAAGGTTACATCATATTTGACATTTTTTTACATCTGGTATTACTTCCTATGGTGATTCATACATCATGATACCCTGAATTTGTTTTAGTTCTGAGCTTATAAGTATTTAGATTGTATATATTCCAGTATTTATTCTATATGTGCATTTTTGTGCATGTATGAATTTAATGCACCAGCATTTATATTCCATGATTAACATTGTTGATATTCATTTTAAAAATGTTAATTGTTATACCAATGATTTATTTATGTAAATGTTTATGTTTATTGAAATTAAATTCCTTATTGTACTCACATCATCAGGGAGTCACACTTTATTTCAAATACATGGCTAATATGCAACAGGGTAAAAGTAACATTCAAGTTAAGGTCACTATCAAGGTCAAAGTCATACTTGGGGCCAACTGCGTAACAGGAAACCTCCCTGTTCATAAATAGTCTTGTGAAATATGGTACCAATGCAAATGTCCTGTCATTTCACAAGGATTGCATGTATGAAGTAATCACAAATACATGCACCATTTGCATTAGAGCACTACAGACAGTAAAAACTTTGTATGCCCTCAATTACAGGGGAATAAAACGTGAAGTAGACCAACAAATATTTTAATTTAGTTTTCAAACTTTCAGAAAGTCAATGATAACTAGTGTAATTGTTTAATAAAGAAACTTTAAAACAGATTTTAAGGAAACAACTCGTAATCTGAACTTCTTCATGAAGAAAAAATAGAGATTGTTCAGATCTGCATGAATAAGCCATCACTGTCTATGCATAGAACATGTACAATTTATGATTCATCTTTATTTACAATTGTTTCTCTTAAAGTGGTCATACATGCAGAAACCATTATGATTTTGTCCACCGTAGCGAAGTCAGAATCATCAGAATGTTTTACCAAGTTTATTGGTAGTGGACCTTTGAGGATCTGGTATTTAGACTTTAGAAGTCCAATGCAACGTTCAACTTCTATTCTTACAGACGCAAGGCGTTCCTCTACATCCTTTGCCGGCAGCTGCTTTCGTCCTTTTGTGAAAGAAGGGATAACCAAGGTTGCTCCCCTTACTGCGAAATCTTCTTCATTTACAAAACCTCTATCTGCAAGAACTTGGTCACCATGACTCAGTTTATCCAATATTCCACTGTTTTGGACAATTTCTTTGTCAGATATTTTCCCACCCCATGCTTTAGAAATGAAAGATATAGATCCTGTTGGTGTCACAGCTACAAGGACAAGTGTTGTGCCTCTTGTAGTTGGACCAGGTTTGGGCCCTTGTTTTCAATCTCGATGGTCTGTTAATGAATACCTCGGTGCAATCAATTATACAACAAGTGTGCGGAAAATGCTTCTTAAACATATTTGGGAGGCAACCTCTAAGTGCCTCTCGACTAGGCCACTTGATTAGAAATGCAAGCCGGGTATGCAGGATGTCCAACCATTTGTAAAATATTCTAGTTATTGTAGAGTATGATACCCCTGCCCGATATGCCAAATCTTCAAATGTCAGGTTTAATCGAAGCTTGACCAATGTTAGAAATAATTCATCTTAGAGAGAAATTAGATTTACACCACTTAAAATGAGGTGCAGTCCTAACATAACATTATGTTAACGTCGCGTTGACGTGAAGTTTGCTTTCCTCGTGCGCTCAGGACTGCTGAGCACACGCGTTTGCGTTAACGCAGATTTCCACGTGAACTTAATTTCCAGATCGCGTGAACGCGCTTGACTGCCGCGTGAACGTGCTTGACAGCCACGTTCGCTTGCTTACAACTTAAAACTTGTATTAACATGTTCATATGGAAGGATAGGAGAATCGATATATACATTGTATATTTAAAAAGAAAAACTTATTATTGTGTAAGTAAAATATTTAGAATTAAATTAAACCCTTCCGAGTTAAGGGATGAATTTTAGAGATATTGAACGCAATTTTCGAACATAGACTTTAATGAAATTTATTCTTATTTTAGGAAAATAATAATAATAATAATAATAAAAATAATAATAATAATAATAATAATAATAATAATAATAATAATTGAATTATAATAAAAAATAAATAAAAATTAAAAAAGATAATAATAACGATGATATTGTATTCATATAATGTAGAAAATAGCTTAATTAAATATAATAATAATAATAAATACATAAATAGGAAATACGTGATAATACAAAAATAAATTAGTTATAAATGAATAAACAAATAAGAAATAAATACATAAATAAACCAATTAGAAACAAATAAATAAATGAAATTAGAAAGTAATCATGCTAGTATAAACTGACGAAGTTTTCTGATAAATACCTTATTGCATGTCTACACGATAATTTCCTTTGTTATATTACATATGAAATCCTTAATGTAGGGTGTCATTTTAACATTTCATTAAATACACGTTTTTATGGCGACACTCGCGGTATTTTGATCTGATCCATTTTATTTTCTACATCCGTACTGCATAGAGAATTACAAATATAGACATGTGAACGTGCGACTGGACCGAGCGCACGCGGGAATAAATCGCGTTAACGCGAATTCCCTACCGCGTTAACGCGAGGAGCGCACGCGCGTCCGGTCGAGCAGTCCTAGCACGTGTGCTAGAGCAGTCCTCGCGACCGCTTTTTGCGTTAACGTGTTTGTTATGTTAGGACTGCACCCATCTGTATGTTCTTCCTTAAAAAATTAAAAAGAATCATAAAAAGCATGTACGACTGCAATCCTGTATAGAAATTTGTTTTTGCATCATTATTTTCCATGGACTGAACATTAAATGTAGTGAGTCTCATTTTTTCCCTCAAAGTTTCTATTTCAATCTCATTTGCTTTTATCTCGTCCTTCAGTTTTTTGTTCTCTTCTTCAAGACTTGGTAAGAAAGCAATATCATTAGGAATACTGTCTGCTACTTCTTCACAGCAGAGCGCTGTATCTAAGGGATGTGGATCCAAATCTGAATTCCTTGTTTCCTTGGTTTCAAGCCGTTTCCTTTTTCTATCGTAACGAATCATGTCCGACTCTAATTTTCTCTTTGGAGTAGAAGAGTGCTGGAATATTTGGGGAACATAATCTGGGTGTGAAGAATCGTTGGATGGTTTTCCTGAAATTATATAAATATAATATATGAAAGTGAATGGGGCACAGAGAAAAGGGAAGGGTTGTTAAAGAGCATGCGTATTAAGAATAAGAGCCTTCCTCTAGAACCAAAGGATGTAAATTCATGATTATGTATATCAATAATTTTACTACTTTGAAAGTTTTGAAAAAAATAATCCCCCACCCCCATTTAAAAATTCCTGGATCTCATTCTCATGATTCTGTTACCGTATATTGTATTAAAAACGTATTCATCCTTTTCCTAAACATTACGTTTCATAATAATCATATTATGTAATCATATCTTATAAGTAAAATAAAACTGTTATCGTGGTTTTTTGTGCTGTAATTATTTCTATTATTACTAATCGCTCAAAAAATGGGCACCACAGATTACATCCTCTTTCTTTGGAACATAGTTTGCCCTGTTTATTGCTGCCAGCTATGCCTTTCTCTTCTCGGCGTACTTGTTCTGACTGGGTGTTCTAAAAAATCCTAATTTCTTTTCATTTATTTTCACTCCCCATCTATTTGTACAATGTACCGCTACACAACTTTTAACCATCGCGTTGGTAATGCCTTTCCTACACAGGAACGTCATATCCGCCGTTCTAGTTTTTGCCCCGCAGTATGGTCGACATGCTCCGGTAACTAAGGAGGTGAATCTCGTGTATTAAGATTGATACACGTAAATTTTAAAACATGATGAAATGAATTTTGTTTGTTGCACATGTGTCCTAACGAACAAAAATAGAATTCGATATCAACGACAGTTATTCGCGTATTTGAAGTCAGTATGTAATTACCCTCCTGTTTAATGGAAAAAAGGGTAAGCATTGCCTATTACTATAAATAATTGTAATTCTGTTTCCGTTTTTAGTTCATTTATGGTATTAAATTGTCAATAGTTTGGTTTTTGTACGTTTGTGGATAATGAATTTAAAGGAATAGAAAACTATATAATAATATATAGCATATATACCTATTAATTTTGCGCACCAGAGGCGCATTTCGACAACTTATGTCTCTTCAGTGATGTCTGTGGCCGAATGATTGTAATTCTCATAATATGAAAAAAAATACAAGAGGAATCTTGAAACCAAAATGACAGAAAAGTGAACCAAAGTATCTATTTAAGAACAGAGCTGTGCATGAGGGCGATACTCGTTAGTTTTAGAGTGATTTACATAATTTGATGACTGAAAACGCAGCAGTGTTAAGGTAATGTAGTAGTAGTATTTATTCAGTAAAACAATGTCATTTAGCAATACATAGTATAAAATTTCAATCCATATAAAATTTAAGTATGAATATAATACATGTAAACATAACTCTTAATTAACTAATTAATTTAGAAAACATGTAAATAAATACATTTCTTTGTAAAATTTATCAATATTTTGTAATAAAATAATTTAAATAATTGCAATAAATGTAAAATAATGTAAGCACAGTTGTTATATCACAGATAGTAATACGAAAACAAAAACAAAAAATTTAAATGAAAGACATTGCATTACTAGGATAGCCCATGAAAGCATAAACGCTTATTTCCAATGGGGTCCTTTGTTAAACTAACTAAAAATATGTATTTATAATTATCTATCACAAAAATATATTAAAAAAAAAAAAAAAAAAAATTAAGATTATTAAATGACATGGTATATTAGTAAAATAAGATTATACTATTTAGAAATATAAAAAATCATTTCGAAAATTCGAGATTCCCTTTTGCATTAAAAACTCCTTCACTCCCCTTTTGTAGTTTTCTTTGTTTTCTAATGTCTTGACACTGAGAGGTAGATCATTCCAATCCTTAATTGCATTTATGTAAAAACAACCTTGCTCCCCCGCTTTAACTCTTGGAATGGTATAGTCCAAGTTGGTTGATGATCTAGTACATCGTGATGAAGTGGATCTTAACACAAAATTAGAAGGTAAGTACTTTGGTGCAATAGAATGAAAAATATTATATACATGATTTAATCTGAGTTGTGTTACTCTGTCTTTAATGCTTAGTAAATTTAGGGATTGAAGAACTTCATAATTAATGGAATGTCTAAGAGACTTGCAATTTGTTTTTCAGTGTTTTAGTTAAACTAGCATACCAGGCACATGCAGCATAATCTATATGACATTGTATTAGTGCATTGCACAGAGACAATTTACATTTTATATTTAAAAACTTTGCCTGTCTGTATAAAAATTTCAACCTGTTGTTAACTTTTTTTTACAATAGATTCAACAATAAAATCACCACTCACATTTTTATCAATATGTACACCCAGGTATTTCACATATTCACATGATGGTATAATATGATCTCCATATTTCACATTAAAATGTTCAAAATTTTTCAGGTTTTGTTTTGGGCCAAACAGGATGGTTTCAGTTTTGCCAAGATGTAGTGAAAGCTTGTTGTTTATAAGCCATTTAGAACATTGATCTAAGGCTGTTGCAAGTTTTTGTGAAATTATATCAGGGTTTTTGTGAGCAAAAAATATAGCACTGTCATCTGCATATAACACTAATCTAAATTCAGGATCCACTGATATTTGCATGTCATTAACATATAACAAAAATAAAAGAGGGCCAAGAATACTACCTTGTGGTACTCCACAATTTACAGATCCAGCATCAGATGATACGTTATTAATATGAACATATTGTTTCCTATTGTTTAAATAGGATTTAAACCAGTCAACAGATACAATACCAATAGCTTCTAACTTATTACATAAAATAGTATGGTCAACCGTGTCAAAAGCCTTCTGTAAATCAAGTAACAACATACAGGTAAACAAACCTTTTGCAGTATTTCCTTTAATAAAATCAAATATATGGATCAAACAAGTCTCTGTAGAAAATTTACTTCTAACACCAGATTGAAATTCATATAAAATGTTATTTTGTTCTAAAAATCTAGCTAATTGAAAATGTACAGTTTTTCTAAAAGTTTTGAGACAATACTTAAAATACTCACAGGTCTATAGTTGCCTGCTTCTAAGGAACTGTTTTTCTTGTACAGTGGCTTTACTCTGGCTATTTTCATATCATTTGGCACTGTTGAAGTTGCATTGGTATTTCTCTCAGCATAGAATGATTTAAAAGATTCACTATTCACATTATAAATATTTAAAGCTGTTGGAAGTTTTTCTACACAGTTTTTGCAATAGTTGTAAAAAAGCTGTTAAAATGATCAGCAACTGTTTTTGCATCATGACATATTTTTTCTTTAATTTTTAAACAAATGCTACTGTCCTCTTTACTGCTGGTTTTAAGTCCAATACCCTTCAGATGTTTCCAGAGTTTTTTTGGATCATCTTTATCCTCTTCTTTTTTGTTTGTAAAATAAACACTCTTAGCATTTTTTATTTCCCACTGTGTCTTGCTCCTCAAGTGACAGAAAGCTTTATGATCTTCTGGCAATCCAGATTTCCTGAATTTTTAGTATGCACTATCTCTTTGGTGAATGAGTTCCAGAATATCAGGAGTTAACCATGGTTCTGTTCGTTGTTTCCGTCTGATCTCTTTTATGGGAGCAACCTCATCCAAAATTTTCATAAATACATTTTGAAAAGAAGCCCATGCTGTATTCACACAATTTTCATAGAAAACTGATGACCAGTCAGTTGCACATAATTTTTCACAAAACAATTCTGGTGTATAATTTTTCATAGATCTCACTTTGGATATGTTATGATTTTTGAAATGATGTTTACTAATTTTCCTGGTGCAATATATCATATGATGATCACTCATTCCAAGGGGTATAGTACCTTTCTGTGAGACAATATCCTTTCTGTTTATTATGATATGATCAATTGTTGACTTAGATGACTCTGTTATCCTTGTTGGGCCTTCTATCACTTGTAACAGATCAAAAGTGTTTAATAATTGTCTGTATTTCTTGATAAGTGGATGTGATGGAGCAAGGTCAATGTTTATGTCTCCCATGATGTATGTTTCACAATCTGATCGTAGTTGAAGCAAGCAATTTTCCAAATATTCAAGGAAGAGGGGTTGGCTTGGTGGTCTATAGCAAACACCTACTTGAATGGGTTTGGTCTTAGGTAGATATATGTTTAACCAAATGGACTCGAGGTTCTTGTCTGATGTTATGTCCAAGATTGAATGGGCATATCTGTTTAATATGTATATGCATACACCTCCTCCTGAGCGATTTCTGTCCTTCTTATGGAGTGTGTACCCCTCTATCTGCACCTCAGTGTTACCTACAGATTCATCTAGCCAGGTTTCAGATAGCGCAATTATTGCAGGATGGTTTTTTATGGCGAAGAGTCTTAGTTCAGAAACTTTTGGGATAAGTGAACGAATGGCAAGATGAACAAAATGCATTCCTTTTTCTTTGAAGCATGTAAAATTGTAAACTTCAGCATCTATGTCATTTGACTTGTCATTTGTATTACAATTTGACTCCCTCGTTGGACCGGGGTTTAATTCAATATCTCCGCTAACTAATAAAACCAACACTTTGCTGAACTCAACTTGAGGTGTGAACGTCAACGATGAAGTGTATTGTTCATTTCTTCCGAATATCCTCTGACCAAGCAGAACGTTTTGTTTATGCAAAAGTGAAAGTAGAGTATATTGCCTGAAAACTTCATTCCTGACGTTGATAATGTTTATTAAGCTGTACTTGGAACCGTTTTGACATGTTTGATTCGGATCGGTTTGCTCGGTAGCACATATTTTGCAGTAAAAACATAAAATTGATAAAAATATTACTTTGACGGATTTGAATCCCGACGCCATGCTTAGGCAAATGCAGAAAATAAAGTTTACTTTTATTGTAAGAAATTTGATTATTTATTGGAACTAAATTTTTAAATTTCATGAGGCCTTGAGATACAATGTGATATCAATACACAGTTGTATAATGTTGCAGAAAACCCGCCAAGTTATAACATGACGTCATTGTGACGTCACTCTGGCCCAATGTACTTTATGAAGCGGAATAGACCTTTTAACGTAAGACTCGCGCATGCGCATAACCGCTTCCGGGTGGATTCGTTTCTAGTGTAAACAACCCAATGTCAACATGGCTACACGCGAACATTTGAACAAGCTTAACATCGATTTATTGCGCAGGCTAGCCAATGATGTTAATATAGATGTAAATAAGAAAAAGAAAAATGAAATTATAAATATGTTATTATGTTCACAAACTCCTCTGTCTGCTTTAACACCGATTAGATCGTCGGACAGTCTTGTCCTTGAATTACCAAAGGAAAATCTACCCCCTTTTACAATTCCTCACTATAATCCCGTGGCCGGATTCGATCTTCCACCAGTCTCATTTTCGTCCATTTATGAATTTTTGATAATGAGAGGCAGAGATGAAGGGAAGACTTCAAGGGGCTTGACAAGTCTGTGCGGCATTACGATGCTGGGGACATACAAGAACTGTCATATGTTATGGTAATTTCTATATTTTTTATCAGATCCGTATATATATATATATATATATATATATATATATATATATATATATATATATATGATATATATCTATAACATTTAGATTATACAATATAAAGTAAGATCTGTATTTCTGTATATGTAAAAGGCAAAAGATCTATTAATTAATATTTTAAAGCAATAAGTAATCAATGTTAATATTTACCTGACACTAAAAATATGTAAAGCTCTCTGACACAATTTTATAACAATCATGTTACATTAACAGCATTTTTGATAGTTTTATTTTTATCTAATCATGTATAATTTTTCCGAAAATAAAAATATATATTTATTGAATTGTTATTTCTTATTTCCTTATAAAATATTTTTTGTTGCTTTTTTAGATTGATGATATCACATTGTATCTCAAGGCCTCATGCCTTGCTTCCATGAAAAAACAAAAGTATACAGTGTATGTCTGCTTGACTTTGAATGAAAATGGTCCATGTACAATAGATTTTGCATACTGTCAATGCCTTATAGGGTAAGTAAATTGCAATTCATTTTAGATATCCTACAATTTTATATGAAAAATATTTATATGAAAAATGATTAATATTCAGATGTTATTTTCACAATAACCCTCTATTTCTTAATAAGGTTAGCACAGTCATGCAGTCATATAGGAGGATTATTATTTACCATCTCCAACAGACAGAATTCCAAAGATGACATGAAAGAAAGCTGTACATCTAAACTTTGTACATGTAAGGTTCCAAGGAATGCTAACCAATGTGCGCAACCATTACGTAAGATAAATATTTGCAAACCCAAACTAGACAGACAAGGTGAGACAGTGACAAAGCTAGAGCCACCTGAAACATCAAGCCAAGCTGAATTTGACCCAAGACACATTGAGGACAGGTTGCATGATGCATCATGGACTGTTTCTCAACTAATGGAGTTGAAAAGAATATTTCCTCGAACAGGTATTTTAAAAATTTAGTTCCAATAAATAATCAAATTTCTTACAATAAAAGTAAAATTTATTTTCTGCAGTTACAATCTGATCTATTCTTATATCTTATAACAACAGCAACTTTAACCAAAACTAATTAATAGGATATTCAGCAACATCATTACCCTGATATAATAACAATTAACAATAGATAAACAATGAATAACAAAATAATTAACAATATGTAATAGACATATAATCTACCCATAGACAACCAAACCACAAATAATGAATGATAATAATGAGTCATAAAGATTGAGATTTTTATACATTTTACAGATAAGAGCAAATGCATTACTGCTCCTAGCACTGCATGCTTTTCTAGAGAATATTTTTTGTTTAGGATTAGCTCATCTATGGCAGATACCTGATCATGTTCCGCAAGCTCAGGGTCAAGAAGAGGTTAAAACAACTGTAGACCCTTTACAGATAGAAATGAAAAACATGGTATTTTCACCAATTATAAACAATTAAGAGATTGAAATATGGTCAGATAAAAAATGTTTGAAAACACCTGTTCTTAATTTCTTATCAAAAGATAACATTACACTTCAATACAAATTAAAAATCTAAATCTCAAGAAGACAGACAAATTCTCATTCACAGAAAATACACAATAATTTTAATCTTTTATTATACTCTCACAGATCCACCACCTGTCATTGATGATGAACTAGTCACATACATAGAGGAGCACACAAGAGATCAAAGATTGTGCCCTCTATGGAGAGAACTGCATAAATGTAGACTAACAAGTTCATTGTTTGGTAGTGTCTTAACTTCAGGTTCCAATCTTTCATCATTAATTAAACAGATTGTAGAAGGGTCAAGTCTTGACAGGTAAACAATTTTGACATGTATGATAAATAAAATCATACATTGTGTCATTTATGAAAGATATACCTATGCATACCGGTACATATATCAAAATAAAAATATTAATAGATAATAGATAAATAAATAAATAAATCAATCAATCAATCAATCAATCAATATCATGTACATGTATAAACCAAATAACTGTTTCTATGCCAGATCAATTTATTTAATAATCATTTCAATTTTACTTAAACCTACAGTTACAGATATGCAAAATTACCAGAGGCGGTGCAATGGGGGTTGAAAAAGAACCAATCGTCAAAGAAGAATATATAAGAAGAAAGAACTTAATTGCCAAATGTGAAGTGCTGCCAACAGGGCTTACACTTTATGGCACCCATTCCTTTTTATGGGCATCTACAGATGGTTTAGTTAAAGAGGAGGGTGATACTGGGATCATAGAAATAAAGTGTCCCTTTTCACGTGGAGGAGAGGCCATACATTTGTTAGAAATTGATGATATCTTGTCAAAAAACGATTCTAGATTTTGTATGATAAATACCAGCGAAGGGTCCAAGCTAAAAAAAAAATCATAAATATTATGCGCAAATACAAGGAGAAATGGCAATCATGAACAAAACTTGGTGTGATTTTGTAATTTGGACAAATACAAATAAAAATAATATCTGCATTGATATTTGACCCAGACTTTGTTCAAATGATGATGCCAAAACTTCTAGAATTTTTTAGAATCATATCTATCCAATTATCTATGCATAAAATATACTTATAAACTTATATATATATATAAATCAAGAACTAATTCTCAATTAGTCCATCCCCCCATCCTTATTCTGATGTTGATAGATTTATTGAGAATTCATGGGGGGAGAGCTGTTGATTGGGTAAAGATATGTCAAAATTTGAACAATTTCAATTACATGAAAATTCAAGCTTAAAGGGACATATGTAAGTTTTGATAAAAAAAACTATCTGACAAGAATATATAATGCATGTATTCATCTTTTTTTTTGAGAAAATTCAAACTCATATTACAAATCATGTAATTGTCTTACAAAATATCTAATTAACACCCCTCCCATCACTCTAAACATGATTTTCACATGAATCAGCACTCTGAGTAAGTGAAAATAGAAAGAGGAGTTCCATGAGTTTAATTAACATATCGTTTGTGCATTGTTTATGTAAACAAAGAAAGTTTGTGAGTCTGGTTTAGGCTTAATATTAATGATATGATGTTCAGAATGGTTGAAAATCTATTAAGAAAAAAAACTGAGAAATTTATTTTTTCATCAAAGCGTGCATATCTTCTTTAAAATGACATTTCAGGTCTTGGGTTGCTTTTATGATGATAAATATTAAGAATTTATATATTACATACATATAATTAGTTCATTCTTGTGAAACAAGAGGCACATCAAAATTTGTCAGCCAACAACATACTTTAAAAATTTTAGAAGCTAATGTAGCTAAAGTTAATGGCAATATTCGCTCTAAAATATGATAATTCTTTACCCTACCAATAGCTCTCTCCACATGAATTCTCAGTTGTGCTATTTCCTGTGTTTGAAAGACCTCTGTTGTGGAAAACTGGTCACTTTTACCTCTGAATGGTGGAATATTTAAAGTACAATTTCTTTCAACAAGCAAATCGTTAATTGTAAATCTTTTGTCTGCCATGACACTATCGTTTGGTTCTAACATGTCTAATAATCCACTCTCCTCAGTAATTTTTCTATTCAATACACGCCCTCCCCATGCTTCTGATACGAAAGATATCACACCAGACGGTGTAATACCTACTAAAAATTTCAGAGTATTGTTGTGTTTATAATTTGAAAAGGTCAGGCTCTGTGCTATAAGGCTGGTGGAACGTTGAAGAAATATTTCTGTGCAATCTATAATGATTCTTGTTGAAGGGTATTTTGCTTTAAATGAAGATGGCATGGTTCGATTGACAGATTCACGGGTGGGAAAAACATTAAGAGACTCTAGCTCTTTGTACATCAAGCTGACCCATGTGGTAAAAATCATAGAAAATGAAGAAACTGATATACAAAATCTGTTAGCTACATCCTGAACAAACAACCCAAGTCGTAATCTCATTAGGACGGATAGTAATTGGTCGATGGGTTGCAGACTGGATCTTCCCATCCTTGACCTACTAGGTTTCGCATGGCCTTTGCCCCTCCAAAAACTCATCCTTCTGCTCTTACTGGATAAATAAGTGTAAAAGATATATTCATTATAATGAAGAAATATTTTTAACAGTAGAACACCAAAAGTAATGATAATTAATGATAGACATCAAGGTAAATTCTATTCTCATGCCAGTTTCAGTGTATCTTAAAGTCATACATAAAACTGTCGTACAAAGTTATTCTCCCAATGTGCCTCTATGCCTAGCAGCCGACACAAAAAGGAAGGATTTTATCATGCTCATACTCACAACCCAGGACTTTAATAGCCTGTACACGATCAAATGAGCTATAAATGTTCACCTAGTACTAGCTATAGCGCTATAGTCAGAAGGTGGATATCTATAATGGTACATTAAGTGACAAAAGACATTCAATTACATTCATACACAATGTATAACATTAACAGATGTTAGCTGATAAGATTTATAGAAATCATTCTTACTTAAACCACCAAAGAAAAATAGCAAAAGATTGCAGGCCTGTGTAAAATCTGGTGGCTACATCATCATCTTTGATTCTGTGAACCCCCCATTTGTGATTCTGTAGTTCTTCTCTCAACTTTTTGTTTTCTTCTTTTAATTGAATGTTTTCCATCATCAATGGGTCAGGCTCACATTGAATACCTAATTAAAGTTATGAAATCTAAATTTTGTTTTGCAAATATGGTATTAAATGGTATTAATAACATTCAAAACAAGCTATATGATTAACAGGACTTAATGTTTCAGGCATAGGCAATATACAACATATAATATATTTGAGTTTCTCAGCCCCAATTCACATTTCTTTAAAACAATTACAAATAGGTAGATGCATGGACAGTAAAACAATTTACCAAAAATCTGCATGAGCTTATAAAATTTTGTGTTCTTTTATTTATCATGACATGCAGTAAAATTAAAATTATAAGTTAAAGTAAAATATTTACCTGTGTCTACAGTGGGAACGGTAAATTGAACCTCAATATCATCAGCAAATGAAAATCCAGAGCCCGCAGTTAATGTGGTTGGCATATTTGAGTCTGTGGTTAGTTTATCTGATGGACTACAATAGCTGGCATGGGCAAACAGAAAAAAAATTCTTGCATGTCTTCTCAACATCATTTGCATTCTTTCAGAAGCAATTTTTCCTGTAAGAATTTAAATTTTAATCATGAAGCTTTCATTATAACTATATAAATAAATGTAAACCATAGTAAAAATTTCAGATGAAATATATTATTTATTATTATGATTACATAAATTTACATGTATTATTATTATTATTGTCTTTAAAATAAATATGACTATGAATTAATGTTTTGGTAGATACAGTTCCTCTTTATAATATATGACAGATATCTGGCCTTTATTCCATTTTAGATAATATAAACTTATAGCATACAAAATGGCTCATGAAATATTGAAAATACATGAATTTTTGGTTTGCTGAAACACTCAAATCACCGAGTCCAAGTAATTTAACGAAAAGATGATGTTGACGATGTTTTGATTGTGTGAATTTGTGTATTGTATTTAATATATAATCATTAAGCATATGTAAGTTGATCAATATCTATTGTCCAAGAATGACAAGATATGTCATATCATGTTATTATTTATACAGACTACAGTACGGTACATGTACATGTATACATTGCACTATAAATAAAATGTATACATTGCGCTATAAATAAAATGTATACATTGCACTATAACTAAAATGTATTAATTAACATGTATGTTTAATGTGTACCTTTAATGCATGTCTTGACACCGCTCTAGCCTCTCGGGCAGCATCTCTAACCGACAACTGTTTTTCTTTATACGAAAAAATTGTTGGGGCAAAGTTTTCATCTTCTGGTTCGTCACTGTGGACCCCGTCAATGAAATGTACCGAACACACTCTGGTGCTATTGTTTGGCATCCAATTCATTCTGTTAATGGCTTTGATCCACGCCAACCTCTTTCTTTTATTTTGCGGAAACCGAAAAAATTGGATGTTTTCATTTCTAGCCTTTTCATTCGCTTTATTGTGACATTTATAAACGCAACAAGATTTCACCATAGTCGTTGTTTATATGTCGCTTGGTAATCCACCCGGAAGCGTTAACACATGCGCGGAGTACAGGTCCGCAGTTACGTTAAAAAGGTCTATAAACTGAGACAATCAACATACCAAGAAAAATGCTGCAGTGCAACCTTTTCCTCAACTCCATTTTTTCGTGTATTTTCACATAAATACTGTTCTCCATCTATTTGAAATGTTTCCTGCTGGGCCTATCTTTTACATTAAAAAATATTAACAGAATTTCAATTTAATTAGACCATTACTTGTAAATTTACACCATTCAGCAATTTCATCCCAGTATTTATGCACAATTACCCCTCTTATAAGTTGGGCACAACTAAAAATGTTATCTTTAGGCTTCCATTTATTTTTTACAACAAAATTTGATTACCAAATTTGGCAATGTACCCTTGCACTTTTTGAATGTTTGTTGTTAATACTACATATGCAATATATAGCAGTCACGTGATTCCAAACAGTTAGGGATAAACTTTTAATGTGTAAAAATTAGACTTGTTAAACAATTTGCATTTTTGCCACTTTGGCAGAAATAATCTTTACTCAATTTATTATACGGTTTTCAGTAGATTATAATGTCTATGATGTCGTGGAGTGCCTTAACGTTATTGCGAATTTGAAGTATATACACTACTGGCACCAAAAACCCCTGAGAATCCCGTTTTTTTTAAAAACTCTGGAAAACACTGAAGTCTACCTGAAAAACACTGAAAAACTCTGACGGCCCTGATAAACACTGAAAAACTCTGATGTCTACACTAAAAAACACTGACGACCCTGAAAAACTCTCCAAAACTCTGAAAAACTCTGACACCTACTGCGATGCCCTCCGGCGATACTTCTATACGGCCCCTTCTATAATATAAGCCCTTAAAATGGTTCGCTGTTACCTATCTATGACCTTTAATATGTATTAAATATGATGAATTTATAAGCGGGAAATTAGAAAAAAAACCCTTATTTTTTTACCATTTCTCAAGGACTTATTTTAACGATTTTTAAAGATAAAATTACTCAGATATTGTTTCTATTCTGACTTACGTTTCTAAGATGATCTTTACATATGCAGTTTAATAAATCACATGAATTACGTACTTAGCAAAACCAATTTTATTGACACAGGATTTTCCAGCGCGATGTCACTTGTTTTATTGAACGACTTAGAGAAAAAAAAAGATGGATGAAACAAACAAATACTCTTACTACATTAGTAGCGTGTTGTTTAACATCGTTGTTTCATAGAGGTGCATTACGGGAGGGGAAAATAAATACAATATATAGAACAAAACATTTTAAAATTTATTTATTTATAATAAAAGCACTATTTTTCCGTACGTTCGGCCAGCGGCCTTCCTCGGCGGACTTCATTTATTTATTTATTTTCTTATTTATTTATCATTTATCTACTTATTTAATTATAAATTTATTTATTCATTTATAACAAGAACATTAAACTTTTTCGTACGAAAATAATAGATCAAACTTAACTTAATAAAAATAATAAGCTTTTTAAAAATCGGTGGACGAAGTTTACGGAAAACGCAGAGTTTTAATTGTAAACAGATAAATAAATACAGCGAAAAAAGAGAAATAATTATTTCTATATATCCCTATCAATCATTTTAATAACACGTGATGATTCATGTTTATTTTACATCTTTTGCAATCTGTGTAGGACTCCACCCAATATCGTTATGTTACGACTATAAGGCCAATCCCCATTCGTTTTCGAGTTTAAAAGCATTCATGAGTAATGTTAATAAATCAATATTGCATTCTTCATAAGTTAGCGGCAATTCACCGATATAACGCTGTGAAGTTGCGTTAATTTAATTCCACCAACCCCCCCCCCCCTTTCTTTTTTTTTTAAACAGTGTCCAACTTGAGTGAACGAGCATGGCTTTGGGTGTGCGTATTTCCTTCCCGCTACAGGCTGTAATACAGCTACTTATTTAATCTGCATGTAAATTAATGGAACAGAACAGGACTTTATATCACAGCTTTACAAATCTCACATTTCGAATGTATTCCATAATATTGCTATTATCAGAGGAAATGCGGAAGAAATTGAACTTAAATGATTGATGTAGTTTAGCTTATGATATAGAAATAAATAAATGATCGTGTGTAAAACAAATTGTATCACTTTTGAAGACTGAAAATCAGTTTTTGTCCTAAACCTTATGAGTCACTGTTAAAATGACACTTTAATTTTGTCAATAACACAAAATTAACATTGAAATGTATCAGCTGGATATGTTTCAACCTGTTACTAAATACACGTATGATCTGTCCCCTCATACATACGAAGGTACTGTTAATTACGATTCCCAATTTACATCATGATAGGTAACAAACTATATGAGAACACGGGCGATATTTACCGGGTTAAACAACCGGATGTATATTCCGTAATAGAGAACTGATGACATGTGGAATAAAGGTAAAAAATGTCGGATTGAAAAAAAGCAAGATTCCATGCGTGTGCTGCTACTTTCTGATGAAGATATTCTGGTAAATATACATATATATGAGAGAGAGAGAAGGGGGAAGGGGGGGGGGGGGGGGGTATGGTCTCAATTTAAATATACTATAATTTAAACATCCTACTCGACAATTTACGATTTGGATCCATAGGTTGGGGCAGATCGAGGTATCTGCTCTAAATATGACACTGTTTACTTGAATTTATATGTCATTTTGAAAAGAAGGGTAAAATATTTTGCTAATTTTGGCAAGATAGGGGTTTTATGTAAAACTTCTATGACCCAGACAACAGGGCGAGCGCCTTTGTATTCGCCATTGCTATACATGACCCTTACTGGATACATTGTTACAATACGTAATAAGGGAGATACTGTTCATAGGCGGATCTAGAAATTTTTGAAAGAAAAATGGGGGGGGGGGGGAGGTTACAATCTCCCATTGAAAAGGGGGGGGGGGGTGCTGTTAGATAAAATCATTTTATTGTATAGAGTTACATGTAGATTAAGTAGGTAGTGATATAACAAACGGCAGACACTTTGTAACCCTGTTATGTTGAAACTTATTCGACGCTATTTCAAGCAACATAATTAAATACCGAGAGAATATTTATTCACTGAAATATTTTATAGGACAAAATTTAGGTATGTCATTCGAATGAAAGAGCAACACGTAGACAAGTAAAATTTTCAGTAAAGAAAGTTATTGTCCTCTGAACTTTGTTATATTACGCCTTTATAATAAGAACAAAGGTTAAATTAGTATAATATCTTAATTTTGTGTGAAAAGTATTGGTAGAGAAAAAGTAGTGTGTGTGTGGGGAGGGGGTTAACCTAAAGGTTGTCACATGACAATACATGGGTGCAGTCTCTGTCAATGTTGCAATAGAATTGGAATAGAATGCATTGTGTTGTTTAAAATGAATGACATGACAAGCGATTTCCTTTGTGGTCGATTTGCTATCAGTACCGGTCTATTAAATTCGCTTTTCATATAAAAATTACAGGTACTGATCACATTCAAATATTATTTATTTAAATTTATTTATTCATTTTTTTTTTATTTATTATTCAATAATTTATTATTTATTTACTAATTTACCGTTCTGGAGCTTTTTTTTACATTTTTTTTTTTATTTCTCCTTCACTAATTTAATACACAGTTATGAAACAATGATATTTACCAGGAAGATATGTACATACATTTTAATTTGGAAATGTAAATGTATATATAAATCTCGCAAAGAAAAGCCTTTGTATTGTTGTACGCCTCTGCTGGGTTTGTTTTGCTTGGGTTGCCCCCCCCCCTCTCTCTCTCTCTCTCTCTCTCTCTCTCTCTCTTGTACCTTCTTGTATTTTTTTTTCTAATTTTCTTAATTATTTTAGTTTAATAATTTATGTAATCAAGCTGTGATTTTTACAAACATAAATCAGAAGAGGAATAATGCATCAGAAAAAGTAAATTTAGAGGTTCGTTAAAATAATTTCACTTCAAAACATCGTACAAAAAATGCGAGATATGTTTTATTTATTTTATCTTACTTTTTTCTAATTCACCACTAATTAACTCATCACATTTTAAACACATTAATGCTCATAGGGCTTATAGACGGGACCGTATAGAAGTACGCGAGGCCGCGATCGCACGACCGGAGGGCATCGAAGTAGGTGTCAGTGTTTTCAGAGTTTTTCAGGCAGACTTCAGTGTTTTTCAGGGTGTTGCAGAGTTTTGCGGTGAAAAATGGGATACTCGGGTGGTTTTGGACCCGTAGTGATATTTCCTGTCAGTAAAAAAGCACTGAAAAATAGACCGTCAGTACAAGTGCACTAAAAACTAGACGTATGATGCCCTCGGGGACTATCAGTCTACCAGCAGTGACACTGGCCTAGTGGTTATAATAAATATAGAGCATATATTCCTATAGGTAAATAGGCGGGACAAATGCAGGTAGCTTTGTATGATTTAATTCCCCTTAACGGTTTTCATCACTATTGGGCAAAGGTCAGTGGTGCCAAGGTCTTGGACTTAAACGGCAAAACTAACGTAGTGTATCACTAGCCTTTTCTTTCTTTCTTTCTGGTTTTTTTTTTTTCTTTTTAAAACTAATTAAGTTTGCGGTAGCTTGCAATCAGTGATATAATCGTCTTTCACGACGGTACTCTGCAGTTGCCTATTGAGAATCTTATTCTCCTGTGGGACAGAAAATCTTCTCAATTCTAAAACAGTGGATTTGGTAGGTGACTGAAATATAAAATATGAACGGAATGAGTGTTTGCGATCTTCGTATTGAAAAATCAAATTGAAAAAAGATATTTCATTAACAATATTCTAATACTACCAACTCTAATCAAAATGCCATCATACACCAGATGTGCATTTCCAATTGCAATTTGGGTGTTGGTGCAAAAAGCCCAACAAGATATTAAATTCCAGATTAACAAATATTTTATGTTGTCTGTTTTGTGAAATGTGACTTTTCATTAGTTTTCAATTTTGAGACAATATTAGACTCATCAGCCTTAATAAAATATGCGTTGTTTTCAATCTGAGTTCCTTATTATTTCGAAGAAACTAATTTAATTTTACTCTGCTCTTTATATGCATCAATGTTCATTTTATGAAGTGTGATTACTTAAGCAATTGGGAATAAGACACGTTTTCTGAACTTACTTTTCATCAATATTATAAAGTACTTTTGTTTATTTCAAAATAAATATAGAACATACATACCTTTTTAATTTTGTGCACCATATGCGCATTTCGACATGTTTTGTCTCTTCAGTGATGCTCGTGGCCGAATGATTGGAATTCGCAAAATATATAAAAATATGAAGAGCAAATTAACTTTTCACAAACGTATTCATCTAGAAAGTCATCTTTATTCGGATTTAAGTGTTCAATCCTGTAATATTATTGTTATGAGTGATATATGATAAATCGCTTTTCATTAAAAAAATATATATATAAGTAAATGTAGCTGGTAGCTTCCATTTTCGTAAATTTCTGCTGTTCAAAATGTTCTATTCGTGAAACTACAACACTCCATTGAAGATGTTAGGATACAATCGAGACTGATATTGATGCTGTGGTCTTTCAACTTTTCATCTTACATTTTTTTGGAATAATTCATTAAATCCATAAATTTTCGAGCAGCAAGTATACAGAAAAAGAGATCCTTCAAATATTTCTTATTGATAATATTCATTTTATGATTTGTGGTGGAAAAATATTCCAGCAGATTGTTGGCATTCCGATGTGTACAGATTGCGTCTAGCTGACTTTTTTTGCAGTCATATGAAACAGAATTCATACAGTCTCTGCTCTCCAAATGCTATAAAAATAGCATCTCGGTTCAGTTTTACATACAGATACACCGATGACATTTTAACAACCCTGTATTTAAAGATTATATCCACATCCTGTATCCAAAGATACTCTAGATAAAAGATACAAATGAGAGCACATTTACTGCTTCATACCTAGATATACTTCTATGAAATAGTGATGATGATTCATTAGATCACATACGTGACGATATAAATTTCATTATTACCTACTTCCCTTTCCTGAGTAGCAACAAACCTACCTCTCCATCATATGTCGTCCTCATTTCACAGCTTATGCGCTATGCCGGGGTATGTTCTAAATACGAAGATTTCGTCCTAAAAGGATCTGGTGTAATATAATTTCAGATGCCCCTTATAAGAATGTTAACCGATATTTTGGGATCTCATTATACACCCTAACAATCTTTTAACTGTTTGTGTATACTTGATTTGACATAACATGTATACCTGTATACACTCAGACATGAAAGTAGAATGAGAAATGACAAAATGAATGAGAAAACACAAAGAAAATAAATAGATTAAAAAACCAAAAATAAAAAAAAAAAACATGGGGGGGGGGGGGGGGAAGAATGGAAGCACAAAGTCAACCAGGCCGGTTGACTTGGTGCTCCCCCCCCCCCTCTTTTTTTTTGTTTTTTTTTTAATCTATTTATTAATTAATTCTCAGCATTCTCTTATCTCCCTTAGTCATATTACAACTAGAATGGGTCACGGCAAACCGCAACACAGGTAGATTTCGCCTTATTCCCCTATAACCACGAAGTCCTGGTCATTTTACATTTAGAAAGCGAACTACAAACACGCAAAAAGAAGCTGACGCCGATATCATCGTTTAATTAGACTGCTTTTTATAGAACTTTCTTTTTTCATATTTCTATTTATGTAGTTTTTTTATTGTTTTGTCCTGAGGTAGGTGCAGAATGCCTCAGAAATTTGACCATTGATTATTATTATTATTTTAGTGCCGTTTGTCGCTTTCTTGTGCTTCTACATTTAACATCTTTTATTCTTTAGCGACTTCCATTGACTCACGGTTGATCCGTCATTTTTGAATCGTGAATATGGTTGTTTATGGACTATATTACCTACTTCTGCTTATATATATATATATATATATATATATATATATATATATATATATATATATATATATATATATATATATATATATATATATATATATATATATATATATATATATATATATATATATATATATATATATATATCTATATATTCCAGTTTTATTACTTCATCGTCTAGCTCCATGAAAAATTGTAACAATCATCACATATGCATGCAAGTCCTCTACGTATATCTACACCTGAGCCCGTAAATTCTGTCCTATTCCCCGAAGCCCATTTATAAATTTGTCTGATGAATTTACAATTAACATCACTGCACAATGTATTTTTAAATGAAGAATAAACACTGATTCCTGAGCAATTTCCTTTATCAGAACATTTGTACACCTTTTCCTCAACTGTAAAGAATATATCAGTGAATTAGATTTCTGCATATATAATAGATTTGTTATTGGGACAATGTTTCATATAGCAATAACAACTTTTTATTGATATACAAGATTATAATGTTAACATGATATATATTCGTTAAGGTGAAACTTATTACTCTAAATATGTCGTGTCTATGTCATCACACAACTACTTCAGGAATCTGTGAGGTATTCAGTTCAACATGTGACACACTGGTACATACGTAGTAGATACATCTGAAACTACTAAAATATTGTACCAGATATTAGTGAATTTCAACTAAAGTATTCCAGTGCATTAAACCATTTAAAGCAGCTTATAATTGTGAATCGAAAATAGAATTTATATTTACCTTCAGGCTTGTCCGAAACTTCCAAGTCAGTACAGAAGAGGACACTTTTCTTGAAGACATTCTAGTGAAAGACAAAAGAGGAGTTACTGGCTCAGTTATGTGGCAGAAGTCACCATGGAGCTATACAATACATGAATATAAATAATATACTAGAACATGTAACACATTACAAAAATATTTGATTGTAGTGCAATTACGATACCGATTTAGGACGGTCATTTAATTTGACAAAAGTCAAACAAATGGTGTGGTTAACCGGTTTACGGGCCCACCTTCCCACTCACCGTAACAGCAGAACAATCAAAGGACGTACATTTAAAAATTTATAAATAATCCTCCATGTAAAGAACAAGGGTCAACAGGTATCGCATATTGAGAGGTCATAAAAATATAAACGCGTAAGGTATTGTAAAACACATAATGGTATAAAAATATATGCAACATCAACATGATAAACCGTGCTCTGCCAGTCTGAAAGCGAGCTAAGACCCTAGATCTGTAGGAGTCCCGACTAACAGTCAGAGGGGACGAGGTTCAGGACCATGTCTCCTCTGAAAGAGGTTTGGACAATGCCCTGTTAGTCAGCATGCAACGTTCAAGTAAAAGTCTGCATAAGGCTGTAGAGGGGCCAAATACAAGACCTATTGTCTTTTTGATGATCTCAATATCATATTGTCTATTTAGTAGACGTTTGACTATTTTATTACATGATAAAATAACGTTATCGGAGCCTTTTACTTTCCTTAGTTTATATACGAGATCACCGTAAAAATTAGGATGGGAAATACCATTGGATACATTCTGTTGAAAAGAAATATTTCCAAATTTAGATAGAAGTTCTGAATAAGATCTGAAGAATTTGCCGAATGTTTTTCTTAGCTTGTGATACCTGTAACCCTGAGTTAAAAGTTTAGTAGTAATTTGTAAATTTCGTTTATGAAAGTCCAAAACATCGGTGCAGCCTCTGACAAATCGAACTTATTGAGATATATAGATACCATATGATGGGAGTCGAGGGACATTTACAATAGGAAATCCAAAACTTCTCACGTTCATCATAAATATTAGTATATATTAGGTGGTTGATAATTTTGATGTTTAAATCTAAGAAAGGTGTAGATTTATCTCAAGTATTAGCTTTATTCAATGTGAGCTCTGGTGGGTATATTTCTGATATAAATTGTTCGAATTCAGGGTTGTCGATAACCAAAATGTCATCCAGATATCTGCAAGTATTATTAAATTTTTCAATGAGGTCAAAACGTTTTGATTTTTGAATAGAAACCATAAAATCCCTCTCATAACAATAAAGAAATAAATCTGCTATCAAAGGCGGGCAGTTAGTACCCATAGGAATCCCTACTATTTGTTGATATATCTTGCCATCAAATTGCACAAAAATGTTATTCATGAGAAAGTCTAGTGCTTTACATAATTCCTTGCAAGTCCAGTATTTATATGAAGTATATTGTTTGTTGTACTATTATGAAATGCGACATCACAATATTTGATAATATGATCTTTTATAGCAGTAAGAGCAGACGTAATATGTTTCGATAGTACCGTAGTAGAGCAGTGGCTAGAATTTGATATGAAACGTGATTTATATGGATTTTTAAGTAGTTTTGGGAGCCAATACATGGTTGGTAGTTCAGATTTATCAGTTTTAATTTTGAAGTCGGACATGCTCATGAGGTGATCGTGCAAGGTGCTGTCTTTTGAGGTAGGGCTTTCCACATATGTATAAGTGGTGTTTAATTCGTTTTTAAGTACTTCAATATAATATAGTTTTCAAACAACTATTATGTTATTACCTGCTTTATCAGAAGGGACAAAGACATATTTAGCATGTAATTCAGCTATCTTCTTTTTAATAGAATTTGCCGTCAATGTATTAGGCTGTTGAAATAAATATGGAATTTCCGTAAACATATATAAACATATTTAGAATTTTCACAAGAACACGACGAAGGAATAGAGTCTGAAACATCAGGGTTAGATGCAACTTTATTATAATTTAAAATAAGATTTCTTATAGGCTTTTTGTACTGGTAACAAATAAGTGGAGGTTCTAAATTCTCAAAATATTGGGGGGATTTTAGATGTGACTCTATGATCACGGAAAATATTAGAAATGTTAAGTAGATCGAAGCCTTTATTAATAAATTTAATTTTGAGAAATTGCTGCTTGGGTGGAAGAGACGGAATACGAGGAAAGAGTTTATTATATGAAAATAAAATAATCAAATTGAGTTTATATCAATCAGAAATGCGTAAACTTCGAAGATCAGCTTCGTCCAGGATAGGTTTCAATTTATTTACCGGAATAGAGGATAGTGCATGCAAAAGTTCATGACGGCCATTATTTTTTGCGATAAATAGAAGATCGTTTAATGACCTATTTAAACGATTACGTTTTCTGATGTTACGATTACGGCGACGACCATGTGACCTACGTTTTCTAATAGTTTTCTGTCTTAATGTAAAAATATTGATCTTATTCTGACGAGAAGAAATATTACCTTGTCGATATATTTGGTCGTTGAGACCGAGAGGGTATGGGGTTCGTAGTTAATTAATCCAGTAGAGCTCGGTTTCCAAAAGTCGTTTTTTAACATCTGATTTCGTATCACCTGGTAATTTAGAGATTTTCTACTGGAGTTATTTTCACATTGCTAATATTATGTTGGATGTTGGTATTTATTAGAGTGGTTGAAAAGAAAATTCTGGTATTTAGGTTGTGAATTATTACGAATTTTATAGGAATGATTCCGAAAACGTTGTTTCAGAGTTTGAGAAGTTTCCCCGACATATTGAGCCCCACATCCTCTAGCTTCTCAAGTGATGACATATATAACATTGGCAGTATTTCAATCTGTGTCTTTGTCTAATTTGGTGTTAAATGTATTTCCATTAACCGAAGATTCAATATTGGACTTGCAGCTTAATTGATGGCAAGTAAGGCATTTCTTGGTTGCACTTATTAATCTTAGAATACCCTCTGCGTATAGAATTGATAGCTCTGTAAGAATTTATAGGTGTTACTGTTTTTGAAAATGAGATAGAACGTTTAATAGGGAAACTACTTTTAAGTGGAGAAATGTGAACTTTAGTGGTGCCGAATAATTTTCTACAAGAAATACCAGGTATATGAAGAGTGGACACAGATGGCAATCTAAGTGGTGTGATTATAACTTTAGGAGATTTGTATGTTAATTTTATTATATTTGAAGCCATTTTAATGAAAAGGGGGGGGGGATAAGGATGTACAAACCCAGGGGAAAGCTCCCACACAACCAAGTCAGTAACTATTGGGTGAATAATAACACTTGAAACACCCAGACACGGGGAACCTTTTTACAGGCTCCAAAAACAAGAAGGAAAGAGGGAATTTTTCTCTGGATTAGCTGATATTGCAAAACTTGTGAACGTATGGTTTCCATCAAGCAAAAGATGTGATGTAAGAAATGTGCATCTCAAAATGACAGGTCTACAATATATGCAACTAATCAGGGATTGTGCGTGATAGAATCTCATGCCAGGCATGTTGTTGATAAGAATAACTTGCATCAGCACCTAGGTACATGTAGTTATAAATGTCTCAAACGGAAAATGGAAAATGATTCTCTTATTGATGTCATGAAAGATTTCAAGGTAAATGGATTTGATATCTTTAAGCAAGTAGGACTGGACATGAACAGTAACGCTTGGTGTTTATATGTTATAGACCGAAATACTGAGCTACAAACGATAGAAATAAACTTCAACTTTCAAAACTGAACATCAAAGAAAAAAAAGACCTGGTTTTACATTGTCCATGCACTAAAACTGTGCACTGGTATGATATACGCTAGTGGTGACCCCGTTCCTTGTCATGTACAAAGAGAAACTGTGAAAATATTAACAGTATTATGAAATGACAATAAATCCCACATATTGCCACTATCAAAGTACAACGAACAGTGTTATAATGGGAGAAGTTGTAGTATCTCAATCCGGAAAATCCAGTGCCAACTCACGTGCCAAAGTCACTGACCGATACAACAAGCTTCAACTTTCGCTCTCCTTCTAAGCGAAATTACATTAACCGACGATTGATTGCATTAAAACAATATCATTGTGAATGGGAATCATGCTAATATTGATTACCCAAAGGTACTTATTTATACATTTTAAATGTGTGCCCTTTGCTTGTGCTGCTTTTGCAGTGAGTGGGAAGGTGTGCGCCCGTAAACCAGTTAACCACACCAATTGAATGACGTTTGTAACTTCAATTGATCGTCCTACCGTAACCGCAGCAAAATGAAATATTTTTTTTATTGTTGTTTTTGCGTATTTTTACTATCATCATGTTCATCATGTTTTGTGTGCATGTCCTCTGTAATTTGTGTCATACAGCTTTGTCAAATGACGTCTGTTTCTCTTTCATGTATGTATGGGTATGCTGATATATGTGTATGTGGAAACTATATATATATTCTACATATATCTGCATATATGGGAATTCATGGATCTATGTAAAAAAGTTTTCATAATAAATAAAACAAAACTTTTTCAAACGATGTTTATATTGTTAGCTGCTTCGTCAGCAGGTACAAAGATATAATTTGAAAAGCAGCCATATTTTTAATACTAGGGATTGACTGTTTACAAGGTTGCTTGAAATGAATGTGCATTTCGCGTAAAAATCAATGCGAATATCAATAATGTTAAATATTTCCATTCTCCAGTTATCAGGGTAGGCACTTTAACCTTTTCCTTCTTGCACCATCTTTTGTCAAGTTTTGCCAACAATATCTCGGCCTTTTGTGAAACCTGTCATGGAAAACAATAAATACATGGCTTTTCATAAACAGCTACCGTTAATACTAATCGAAAATATAGTTTAGATCACCTGTTTTGATATGGCAGACAGGCTGATAAATAAAGTTAGTTTTATTACAAGAGCAGGAAGATTCAACAGGATTATTCTCCCAAATTGGAATTACACTGAGATTTGTAATGACATCACTTTTCTTATGGACAATAGTTATGTGCAATTTTACGGCAAGATAGGTAGACAAAAAAAGGGAATTCCTATTGGCACCAACAACCTATGATCATCATGAAGCCAATAAGTATTGTACTGGACACCTCTATAGCCCTTTACAGACCTTTTCTGGAGCGTTGCAATATAACAGGGTGATGGGAACTTTATCAAGGACCTTGTATTATTCTCCTGAGAGGTGATAAGGCCCTGAACCTTGTCACCTCTGACTGTTAGTCAGGATTCCGATGGAACAGGGACCTTTCCTTGCTTTCAGAAAAGCAGAGCATAGTAAAGCTCTAATTGACATCACTTTCATATTTTATATAGTTATTTTCATCCATGTATATCTTTTTTGTCTGTAATGACTTTTATCATATGGCTGGGTCTTAACAGGGGCGAGTCCTTTGTTGTAAGTTATGGTCTGCTGAATATTTTTTGCTGAGATTGTTACCCAAATTCAGTGTTTGATATGGATGCTAATGAGATGGTCACCATTTTGTAAGTGAGCAAAGGATATACTGGGTCTGACTATAGCTGCCATATTTTCTCTCCATCCTACCTGTTAACAGCGTTGGACCACCTTTACCTAGCATATGGATCCTTTGTGATGGTAAAGAATATAATGTGAAAGGTAGGTCATACAGACATGATCCATACCATTATTGCAGATGTGAACTTCACGCCACCTTGTGTTCCCCATTTGTGCATTCATAACACACACACACACACACACACACACACACACACACACACATATATATATATACTTCACGCCACCTTGTGTTCCCCATTTGTGAATTCATAACACACACACACACACACACACACACACACACACACACACACACACACATATATATATATATATATATATATATATATATATATATATATATATATATATAAATATATATATATATATAGCTGTATTCCTAACTTAACATACGCGTTAACGTGAAAAAAGTCACGAAGTCTGCTTTAGCACACGTGCAAAAACCAGACGTGCGTGCGCTCCTCGTGTTAACACGGAAGGGAATCCGCGTTATCGTTATTACATCCCGCATGCGCGTAGTCCAGTCGCACGTTCACATGCCTACGTTTGTAATTCTTTCTATGTAGTGGTACAGATGGATGAAATAAAAAGTATTTAATTAAATGGTAGAGAATGTCGTCGTATATACGTGATTTAAATGTCATGTTAAAATGACATCCCGCATTTAGGGTTTCATATTGTAATATAAGAAGGAAATTGCCGAGTAGACCTATAATAAGGTATTTATGAAAAAAATCTACAGTTTATGCAATAGAAAACCAGCATAATTTATCTGTATTTCTTTAATTTAAATATATATATATATATATATATATATATATATATATATATATATATATATATATATATATATATATATATATATATATATATATATATGTGTGTGTGTGTGTGTGTGTGTGTTTTCTTATTTATGTATTATTATTCATTACTATCATTATAAATTTATTAAAAGTATTTCAATATATCATTATTTCATGTCCAGTGCGTCCACGCGACAGCAAAGTACATTAACGCGATCTCAAAATTAAGTTCACATAGAAATCGCGTGTGCTCATCAGTCCTTAGCGCACGAGAAAAGCAAACTTTACTTTAACATAATCTGATGTTAGGACTGCAATTTACTGTAAATAATATATGTATATTTAAATGTGCAAGCTCCCTCCCTCACCTTTTTTTAAGAGTTTTCCTTTTTTATAAGAGGTGGGGGGGGGGGGGTAGGTTTCGGGACAGAAACTGAATAAAAAAAAGAAAGATGGTGAAAATACTTCCTTACCTTAGAAAAAAGAAATGGTGTTAATGAAATTTAGATAAAAAAAATGCACATCAAGCCATCGTGGACCAGGCAGACATTTTTCAGGGAACTTTAATTTATAATCTTTCATATACAAATAAAATACTAGAAAATATCAATTTAAACAGTGTTATAAATAAAGATAATGTTTGAAATAGTATCAAGCTAGTATATTTGAGGGAAAATCTAGATCGATTCAGAATCTATGATACATTACATTTAGTTCAGGAAAACTATTTTTAAATGAATCACTGAATAGATTTCGAAAAACATTTGATTCGGTTTCATTGAAATTTATGTACTATTCTCATAAATTCTTTACATCTGATCCAAATCTTATAAAATGGATACGTTTTTGTATACTTATATTCAATCTGTGTGTTTGAAAAACGGACGCTGGTACTTTGAATTTGTCCATGTTTCGCTAAATATTTTTCTGTTTTATGGCAATCCATATTCCCAAGCTAGAGGTAAATCAGAGGAGTGGATCATTGCAATAGAAATAGCGATTTCATTTTGCTCCTGTCCAGCATTTGAATTATTTTAGAAAATATTCATTATTAGCACTGGGTTAATACCACTGCTGGTGTTTTGTTCTTTCCAAATGGTATCACCATTACGCCAGTTTTTAGTGCTTCTCGATTACTTGAAATATGTTTCAAACATAACTCTTAAAATAAGGAGCATATCCCTCATGCATGGCTGTGCCCTAAAATCGGGTTTTGCTCCCACGTTAAAATCAATTTAGGAATTAGTTTCTTCTTCAAAATATTTGAGCATCAAATAAAGACCTGTTTTCTAAGTGTATTCAGACAGAGTCAACTAAAAAGTACCAATGTTAAAGCAACAGTTTGGACTACATTTGTCAGCCATAAAATAACCTACATGAAATTTGATTTTCATTGCTGTTTATTAGTCTGTTTTACCCACTCGCAAAAAAAAAAGGAATGGATATTGAGTTATGTTTTTCCACAATGATACTCCTTATCACTGTAATAATGCCCTCTTTTAGACAAAGGTGAATTTATCATCAGATCTCTGTAGTTCAAATCAAAAAGAACACTAATAAATATACCTCATAATGATGAACGTTCACAATGATTGATAAGAAATATGGGAGTGACTTATGTTATCTTAAGTATATATAAATAGATGAACTAATACTGGAAAATCTAATGTCTTAAAATCACCATGTCCTAGCGTATGATTTCAAGATGCAGAGTTTAGTATGTTTTGTATTTTCTTGCGTATTTTTCATGTCCATTGTTAATACATCACTTCTGCAGACAACATTACATCGGTCACAACAAAACTCTGAGCATGAACCGCCAAGAGAAAATTTCAGCAACCAGACAATTGCTGATGATACAGGTATAGTTGTTTTTCTTAGTGTTTATCATAACACATATTATAAACTTTCGTCATACTTCAATAGTTATGTTTCTTTTTAATTTCTTATCCTATAAGTAATTCAACTGTAGTTTACTTTGTGTTTATTTTCCAGATAATACCCCAACGTTTTAGTAGGTGAAATGTGGTTAATATGGTGTGTTTACTAAAGTCGAATTCTTTCCGATTTCTTTACAATTTTCATCATTGTAAAGGAAACTGCGAAATATGCAAACAATTTTAATATCTGTATATAGCTAATTTCAAAATGCAGAAATGATGTCTTCATAAAAGATTCATGTATCTATGTGCTTAAATAATATACTATTAGGATAGTCCTAATCCGACATGTAATCTCAAATTAATTTTTCAATGCTAAAACTGGATGCCATTTATCAATTTACCACCCATTCCTTAGGCTGTAAAGCAACGGTCATGTACATTATTGAATTTCACATGACTAACATTCTCTTCCAACAAAAGAAATAAAGGTTGACATGTAACAAAGTGTAAAGTAAGGTATTTTCATTATCCAGATATTTTCATGATAAGTATAATATACTTTTAGGCGAAAAATGTGCAGTCATAGTCTATAATGATCTGATCGAATATTATTATTCTTTAATAACGCAATGAAAGTATAATTTGCACCGGAAACTCCAATTATATGTGCTTGATTAAAATTTATAGAGAGTAAAGAAATGCAAATAGATTTATGTTGATTTTCATAATAAATTTACCACTGGCGGAAGCAGGTGTTGGATTTTACCATGATTCAAACTTCTTAATTAACAATTGAAGTTTGATCAGGTAGAATGTCTTTTACAAACAAAATTTTGTCTTCCATCACTGCTTCAAAGTGCATATTTGAGAACAGATCTTTCTTGTATCTAGAACGATGCCCCTCTGGTTACCCCCCCCCCCTCCCATAACATACATCTTCCGTATACAATGCACAGAAATTTACATGTATGCAATGGACGTATCTGACAAATATGGGATCAGTTTATGTGCCTAGTGGAAGTAGATGCGAGATTTCGATTTTTGCGGTTTCATGCAAAACAAAAGTTCACTTGCAGGACACGAATCGATATATATATATATATATATATATATATATATATATATATATATATATATATATATATATATATATATATATATATATATATATATATATATATATAATTAATTTCCCTTTGATTGAATAAATAAATATATATCTCGCAATTACAAAACATAAATCACAAATGATAGTTCCCATATTTCTCTATGTGTTTGTATTGATTGTATACTAATGCGGAGCAGATCGCCTAGAACATTTGACTTCTTTTTTGTTTAAGTGATGTTGTCGCTTTTTGTGCTAGAAAATATCAATTTATACACTATAATGAATAAAGATAAGCTTCGGACTAACCCGAAGGGGAGCAATGGTAATTTCCCAGATTCCTTTGGAGGCAATATTACCAATTTTAGAGATGAGTATACATTTCTATTTATAAATTTATTAATTTATTTATTCTTCTGCTATTGCATTGAGACTGATCATATAACATCTGTAAGAATAATGCTACAACGGAGGCCACTGAAGTCTCATGACATTCTTTTTTGAAAGAGATTCACTAAAAATATACTAAAACACTAATGTTAAGAAAAGGCTATATGTATGAGAATTTAACTAATTCTATTACACATTCTTTAAACTCTTCCTTAGCTCTTGGATATATCATAATGTGTAACTCATGTGTCTACAACTGCTCGTTACAAGGTAGACTTCATTGTTCTTCAGTGTTTTAGGTTTTCTTAGAATACATCAGAGTAAAACGTGATAGTCAAGAATTCAACACCAAGTAGTAGTTCTTCCCTTGGCACCTGTAAAGTGGAATTGTATGAAAGCTCTGACTTCGCATGGTTGATTGATTGATTGATTTTTGTTTAACGTCACACCACGAATATTTCACGTATATGGTGACGGCATCTACCTGATACGGGGCAAATAAATTTTGACCTTTGCAACGGACCCACCCGAAGCAGTGAGGGATCTTTAACGTGCCATGGGTACCACGACACGGGGCCTCGGTTTTTACTGTCTCATTCGAAAGACAGGAAACCGGTATGACCAGAGCAGGACTCGAACCCCGGCCTCCCGATCAGGAGGCGAGCGCAATACCAGTAGGCCACGCCGGCGTTTGACTAAAAATGTTTTGTCACTACCATCGACAACTGCACATTCGTCTGCAGAACATACTACTTCAATACTCTCACATAGAATTTTGAATTGAAATATAAGACAACACGAAACTTGTCCTTTCGTTACTAATACAAAAGGTGTCTCAGAGCAAAATCGAAAGAATAAAAATGTCATAAATGGTGTTCTTTGGTCGATACAAATATTTTGTAAGACAGTACCTTGTAAGATTTTCCAGATTTGAAGTAATATTTTGGAACAAGATCGTGTACATTGTTGTCCTTTTAGTTATCGAATGAACAATGCATTTGCCACCGAACACAAAAGGGTTCTTTTGTGACGTATTAACAAGCTAGGAGGAGACACTAGCGTCTTGGTTAATTCCATTGCAATTGTTCTTACTGATACCACAACTGTGCAGTTTTTGGAATTTGGACTTCGGTCATTGGACATCCAATTGTACTATTTCGAATTTATTGTTGGCGTACGAATAGAACTTCATATATTATTCATTCACACATTTTGTGAAGATATTTTTATGTGTTTTTTATAATTTTTCTGTGTGTCATTTTTTTATGATTTTTTATCTATATATCTTCTCCTGCATGTCCTATGCGACATTTTTCTTACATCTGAATTGGATTTCTTTGTAAAAGTTTCAATGATGCTTTTGATGAGCAAAATGTTGCGTCATATTTTTATTTTTATAATCTGGGAATTAGTACCTATTTATAACCCTGATATATATCTTATGTTTGTTTCAAAAGAAAATCTATGTTTATAAATTATGTTTTACATTAAAGTTAAATCTGTCTTATTTCCACAGACCCATGTAATATCAGTATGAGACACCAAATTATCATACAAGCAATGAAAGGATTACAAACAAATCTACTACATTGGTAAAAGGCACTTTGTTTAATATAGCATAAAAAGGCGGTTTGACACTTTTGTTCTGATTTTTCTTCTTCTTGGTTAGTGTTTTGGCTAGTATATCAATTAGCAATATGGAATGAGTGACAAGTCACTTCAATTAACCCTCTTTGATCTGTACCATATCTGCATTACAATAGAATGTTTTCCTGATGTGCAAATCTTTCTTTTTCTACATATCCTTGGCGACTTTTCACGCGCTAAGACAGATGTGTTTTCCTTTCATGTTCCCTTTAGAAGACAAAGACATATGTCTGCATTTCAACACGTGCGAGTTTAACGAGAAATCTAAAGAACCGAATTGTTACTGTGACAATAGATGCACGCTATATAACGACTGTTGTTTTGATTATGAGGAAAACACCACTATGACCTACACAGCAGGTAAGATTTTGATCTATCAAACCGAGAACAATATATCACTGTTACATTGCATGATACAGTACCACTCGTCATATACATTGTCTGCAAAGTCATCACAAAACTGACATATCTAAAATGATTATGATACAACAGGGGATTGATGCAGTTATCTCAATAACAAGGGCGTAGGAGAAGGAGGCAGGGGCGCGTGCCCCCCCCCCCCACTTTTCAAAGAGGGGGAGTGGGGCACAAACATGGTTGTGCCCCCCCCCCCCTTTTAGAGCAATATTTAAAGTTTATATAAACTTAAATAAGCCATAAGCCAAGTAAATCTATTTTCTTTTATATTTTTAATGTCTGATTTCTAATCCGTGAATACAAAATTACGGATAAGGTTTTCTGTTTTACTGGCGGTTGATGTATCCTGATTACGCAACATTTTGCAACAATAGAAAGTTTCGCCAACAAAATATCTTTCAGCTTATGCATTAGTGTGATGTCATCCATTGTAAGTATTTATTATGTTTTGAATGATATTATTACTATTATTATTAAGTCTAAGATTATGCAACAGAGTCGCATTATTATAGTTTGCTCTTATCTGAAAGATATAAGCAGGTGTAGCCCAGTGGATGAGTTGTTCGACTTATGACCAAGAGGTTCGGGTTCGACACCCGTCGGGGGAATACCTGCTCTGTCTTTCGGATGAGACTCTGACTGATAATGTGTCTGACATTCAAATTGCAAGACATTTGGTCAGCAATAACGAGCACCGTGAAGCTTTCTTTAGAAAGTATTAAAGTGTGGACATTGAAACATGATGAGCAGCCACGGACATTTAATGTGCATGCCACCCACTTAACTTGTGCATAAAAGTGTGAAATAAAAAATAACCACACTGTATCATGTTTTGTTGCTGATTAGTAGCCATAGTAGCCACTAAAGCACTAAAAGTAAATAATTCGTCTTTTATTTAATCATTCAGAGAGAGAAATTGGAATAAATTCAAACTGAAGTTTTTTATGCCCAGATCAAAAGATCTGGGGCATATTGTTTTTGTCCTATCTGGTGGCTGTTGTAAACCTTCGCCATAACTTTTGAACCCTAACAGATAGACTTCATATATGGCATGCATACTCTACTAATGAAACCCTTTCAATTGACACCGGACAAGGGCATTGACCTTGAGACCTTCACTGTGACCTTCATGCTAAAAATGGCTTTTTTTTTGGCTTTTCACTTTTGGAAGGTTGTGCCCCCCCCCCCCCCCACACACACACACAAACACACTTTTCACTGCCGAGCTATGCCACTGAATAATGTTTTGCTGTAAAGGTAATAGGAATAGATAAGAAAACTTTATCTGAACATTGTAAATTTAGAAAAAGGTATATATAAAAATACATGTAAAATCGATCTAAAACTATGGGTAATTTTTGACAACAGCACAAAATGAGGCGTTTTCAACCCATACTAGCATGCTTTGAATTGATGTCAAGATATTTCAAATATTCATGGAAACTGATAAAAGAAAAGGTTGGATCAATAAATAAAATCTCTTAATGCTTCATAAAGATATATGCAATATTTGAAAGATTAAAAAGTCTCTTCATTTTTATTCCTTGTAGAATAAACTTGTTTCCTGGCCGATTCAGTAAAACTTACCGATCAGTGGGTGTGTCAATGCATTTTTCTATCCCTCTGTTAAAAATTTATCATTTAATTTTTCAAAAAACAGTACAATGGATTTTCAATATTACAGCTTTCTTCTATATCAGTTTAAAGGAAATTTAACTTTAGTCGCTAAGTTATTTTAAGTTGAATTAACACCCTCCCTCCTTATCTCACTATGCTCAAAATTCCATAAAGCCGGGGTGGCCAAGTGGATAAGGTGCTCGGCTCGTGACCGAGAGGTCCCGGTTTCGACTCCGGCCCTGGACACACCGGGTTCCCGTGTCACGGTAGGCGTGGCACGTAAAAATCCCTCACTGCTTCGGGTGGGTCCGTTGCAAAGGTATAAATTTCTATGCAATGCATCAGGTAGATGCCGTCACCATATACGTGAATTAATCTTGGAATGACATAAAACAATAATCAATCAATCATAAGTCCATATGTGATATATATGATAATTACTGCATAAACAACATTCTGAAACGTTTTTATTTACAGAAAATATTTCAAAATATGAAATGTATATATAACAATTTGCGTATGGAATTTCCTTTTATAAGCCCCCGGATCGAAATACGTGGTGTCTGGGGTCCACATATATTATGTTAGTCCTATCTATGTGTCTGTCTGCAACGTCGACCTTGTCCATAACTTTTGAACTATAAAGTAAAACCATCATATCTGTCCTGTGTATCTATAAAGCCCTTTCAACTAATGACCTTGAGGTTAATGACCTTGTCACCTTGACCATCAACCTAATTCTAAAAATAGCTAAATTTAACTTTGTCCACAGCTTTTAAACATAAGGAACAGGGGCCTTATTCACAAAGAAACTTAAGTCTAAGTCTAAGAATTGAAACATATATGGTAGCATATGTCTTGATTTTAAAGTTGCACTAGCTGTCATTTTCTGTATTAAAAACGAAAGCTGTAACTTTTAACCCTGGACTCTCTCCTGAAGTTAAGCCTTTATACGAAATTACAATGTTATATAAGTTCGTTTAGTAGTGGAAAAAATCATTGAAATGTAATTAAATGATGACGACCTACCCGCACAAAGTCGGTAATTTTTCTTCACCTGGCATGCCCAGTGTATCAATGACCTAGCCAGCTAACGCGAGATTAGGAAACTTTCACTAATAACAACAACACCGGTGACGTAGACAAAGCTATCGGAGATGAGACGTCCTCGGATAAAGACAGAATTCGATAACATCAGGAATGAAAAAAGTCTGTGACGAAACATTTTTAGAACAAAAACAACACAGAAGTTGCACTAGAGCGATAAAAATGGGGTAGAGTTGTCAATTTACACAAAATACTTCGCACGAGTCTTTAATGTTTACATTTTTCAATACCACGTCAGCACGAGGCTTTGACATTCCATTGCATTGATTACTTGCGTGTTTATATTATGAAAGCGGTCCGATATTTTCTGTCATTAGGTAATGGTAATCTCTTAAAATTAACTGTTGAAATTAATGTGTAAACTGGACATGAAAGAAACGTAATTTTGTAAAATTCTTCGGAAGAAATTGTTTTAAGAGTCCAATTTTGGGGCCCCTCGATCAAATCACGTGGGACTACTAATGTGACATAAAGCTTTAAAATGTTCGTTGCATATAGCCAAATTACTATTTACAGTATTACTAATGACATTTTTTCTTTTCTTCTGTGCATTTAGTATGCGCCTATATATCTTTGAGTTTACAAAGCTAGATAAAACATGTTTTTACGAAGATATACTCAGCGACACACTTTAGTACATTGTTTTTATCACGTGATTTTCTGACCCGATCTACATACGTGTCAAATGTTGTGTAAATGGTGAATGTAACGGACATTTCTCAATTTTTCTGGTTTATAAAAACGTGTCAATGTCGTCAAAAGAGTTGACTTTCGATGTAGTATAACTTTGCTTTGTAGTTCGATTGTATGTATTTTCAGATAATTAAATGAAACATAACTTCTTGTTATACCAATTTTGACAGCTAATGCAACTTTAAGAATTAATAAAAGTTTCTGTAAACAGTATATCTGACAAGCTATTTACATACAAAATTTCTCCAAATTTTTAGAATAATGACACATGGTATTTTAGGTCTCCATTCTAGGACTGTGACTTAGGTTTCTTTGTGATTAAGACCCCAGAAACTTCAATCTGATATCCGTACTCGGCTGCTATAATAATAATAATAATAATAATAATAATAATAATAATAATAATAATAATAATAATAATAATAATAATAAATCCACATACATATAATAAAGGTATTAGATTAACATACTAACCCTTATCTGTTAAAAAGTTTGACAGATACATACTATTAAAACTTGTCGGAGTTGTACTATTTCTAAAAGACGGTGATAACTCATTCCAAAAAATACTACTTGATATCATAAACGATGCGAGTTCTTGGGTTAAAGATCATTGTGTAGTCAGAACTTTGCCACGTAGTTCTGGAGTTCACATGATGCACAAATTTTAATATATTTATGTAATCTTGTGTCATGTTATGTAAAAATTTGAAAATTAAAATCATTTCCTAAAAATATAATACTCATATAATACCCTCTTTTGAAGTTTAGAATTTGGTTTAGGCACCGTCCATTTGATATTCCGTTGTAAATTTCCCTTGTATTCAATGAAATTTCCCATCCCAATTTCTACGGAGATCTTGTGTAGAAAATTAAGAGGGTCTAAGAAATAAGTTTATCTCATGGGGTTCCAAAACAGTGAACGTCTTCGTTTTCTACAATAATATAAACCGGAGATTATCAAAAGGACAGTATCTCTTGTATTGTCCCTTTCTACACTCTTACACACAGATAATTACTTGAACCTATATGCTGACTAACAGGCGGCTGGGGACTAAAGGGGTTTTATCACACACATCTTGCGAAGAGTCATCAGCATAGTCACATTGCAGGACTCTAAACAATCGGGGAAATTATTTACATATAGAATGAAATATAGTGGCCCCAATATTGACCCTAGGGCATACCGATTGAAATATTTTTATGTATGGAGAAACCCCCTCCAATTGACACTCTCCTTTCTATTACTAAGATAAAACTTAAACCATAAAAGTATTTTATCACATATGCCAAATGCTAAACGTTTGTGGAGTTCATGATTAACGGTGTCAAAAGCTTTACTAAGATATATGAATAAAACTCCTGTAAGTTTCCATTCATCAATATTCTTTGCCAACTATCTATCAGACAATTTAAAGATGTTTCACATGACTACTTTCGTCTAAACCCTAATTGACAATTTGAAAATCAAAACATTTTCAGATACAGCCGAAAACAGTTTTAACCAGTATCATTTGAAACATATAAAACTACTGAATGTATAAGAAAATATTTCAGTTGTACTTCACCTTACATTATCAACCACCATAAACTCTACAAATCTACAAGGCCACTAATGCATTACGTCACACTCAATACGCAATGACGTCAGTTTGATGTCAGTAACTTGGTTATTTCACACCCCAGTGGATTAAAGGCTAATCGGTATCATTTTGACAAATAATGAAAATAATGCTGCGATTCTCTGTTATCTTTACAAATGTCCTAGATCTTTTTCTAAAACATGCTTGAAAACCGTCCATAAGTGTAAACATTTTAAACACTTTTCAGAGTTATATCACTTATATCACTTCTATTACACTTACATGCACTTTGCAGATAAAAATAACCAATAACCATTTAAAAACGAATATATATGTGAACGAGGGACATAATAAATTGTTCTAGTGTCACAATGATTTATGAGTATATTTTGGGGTTTTTTTTCTTTCACACAGAAAGTTTAAATACATCGGACTCAAAAGTCATTACAGACAAAAAAATCCAGCAATAAAGCCATTACAAAAATTCACTTCTAATGCAGTTGAGGGACCGACTCTTGACTGTTAATTCAAGTAACGTTAATTACTGTTATTCAGTTGGTTTAATTAATCGGGCCCACCTCTCGACTCATCACAACGGCAGTACAATTAAAGGACATACATTTAAAAGAACCGAATTGACAACACACATTAAGCAAACCTTAAGTAATATAGAAATGACACAAATCACCAAGGGGATGCACTTAAAACTTGAGATTGTGTAAAAAAGGTAGAAAAAAGACACTACAAATGTAAAGATTATGGATAAATCCCAACCATAAGTCCGAAAATCATGAAAACAAAGGACATACAAAATCAGTGAAAATGAAAATCAAAGTGGAAAATAAAAAATATGTCTACTTGAAGAGCATATGTAAACCATTATGATGGAGTGAGATCAGGTACTCGGGAGAGTGACCATCTCCTGCTTGCTGGTAACGCCCGTCACTTTTACCCAGTAGAAAGAATCAAATCATGTAAATTCCATATATATTTATATATGGAGAATTCAAAGTAGGTAACCTTCTAGTACAGATGGTGTCAAATCTGTGTAAAATGATCGGAATCGGTCTCAGTCCAGAATATCATTTGAAAATCTGGATAACGAGATATCATATGGAGTAATAAGACTCTCATAGCGACCATAGAACTACCTCAGTTACGTTGCTAGTCTAGCACATATATAACGCTGGTTGAGTAACTTATCTGAAAGTCGCCTAGCCCTCAGAACAAAGTCATTGTAATTTGAACATGCTCTGGAATAAAGTATCAACTGAGATATGAAAACACTATGGCGGGTGATGATGGAATGTTGCTACTTATGAAACTAAAGTTTGTGATAGCGAAATTGAAATCGCCACGTTTGTCATAGAGTGAGGTGTTCAATTGACCATTAATGAGACAACATAATATCTAAATACGAAGTAGAATTACTACTTTCTGTGGTTTCTTATACCTCCAGTATACTTGGATAGATCATGCGATGGTAATCCGCGAATGAAGGATTATTAATTGAAAGCAAGTCATCTAAATATCTGTAAGTGAAACTGAAGTCAAGAGACACTTGTTTCTTTCCTTGCAAAAGCAAAGACTGAATGAATCCAGCTTCGTATGAGTAAAGGAATATGTCAGCCAAAAGCGGGGCACAGTTAGTGCCCATTGGAATTCCGACAATTTGTTGAAAAACCTTTCCTACAAACACCAAAAAATTGTTATCGATAAGAAAGTTCAACATCTGGTTGACTTCTGTTTTAGTGTCTTTATTTTTGGAATCAGAATTTTCCATAACAAAGTTAGTTTTATCATGGCCTATAACTATGTATTTGAATTTGCGGTTAAAACTATTCCATTGAATTGCAATTTTAAAGTCGAAATGACTTTCAATCACTAATTTTAATCTTCTAATTACGTCAGTTGAAAAAATGTGTCAGCATTATCGTACGGTGATCCTCAAGTCCATATAACACCAGATAGTGAAGACTGCTTGTAAAAAAACTGGAAATATCAAAGCTTACTAACATCGTGTTAAGTTTTACACTGTTTTGTTGTTGTTAAGTAAATTCATGCAATCTCCTATAAAATTCCGCACCTTTTTGCACTGGCGATTTTAAACTAGATTGAAAAGTTTTTTTGGTGATTGTTCTCAATTTACAATTTCTGCGTTTGAAATCTTAATAAACGAATCCATGCTTTACCAGATATTTTCTTAAAATCTTTGGATTTATGGATCAAAGAAATTGCTCTGTCTAATTTGCATATCCGAAGGATAATTTTTTTTAATCCTATTGAATTTTATAGTTTTCCTATGACAACGTCATACAGACTGCATACATAATAACTCGTTATACATGTAGTTCGTTGTTCGATTTTGTCTCCATGTTTACTTAAGTACCACTCTCGTATTGGCGAAGCGAATTGGTATATTGTTCGAAATCCTTGATTATAGGGTTGAATCCTTTCGCTTTCTTCCAAAACATATTTTCTTACACTCATTTGGGGTGTGGGGGGGGGGGGGGGGGCATAATTCCATATTGATCAACGTTGTCGGGTATTGGTGTAGGGTAAATAGGAAGCATTATTGTTAAAGTTAACTTTCCGTTTGTGTTAAATTGCCGTTACTATTTATTTGTAATTTTTGAGTTGTCCCTTGTTTCTTCTGCAATGAAGAAGTTGTATTTTCATTAAAATATTTTGTGTGCGATGTGCTTTTCTATATTGATAATTAATATTCTTTTGGTCCTTTAGACAAAGTAGATAAGAATCAAACCAAAATGTTCCCATCATGTTAATGCATCCAATGCACAGGTGAACTATATATTTTATTGGTACATTTCCTTTTACTTTAAGTCTAATTATATACTTAATAGAAATCAATGGATAATACTCGTCAAAACAAATTCAAGTATGCAATAGTTGATTAAACAAGAATCAGATTATTGAAGTTTGGATTCTTTACTAATTAAATATGATGATTATATTTAGAATTACATTACATAGAGAATTCAATTTATCGTTAGATTGTTTTAAAAAGTGCAATTTAACAAAACTGTGCTTAACAAATATGCTTCGTATCCTGGAATATACAATTATACTTACTTATTTTCCTTATTTAGATGTGTTAGAGCTCTATCAGAATATGCTATGTATCGAGAACAACAAGTTAGGAAGATACGGTATTAAGGTGGTTGACCGTTGTCCAAAAAATCGAATGTTTTATTCTATATCAACTAAAACTATTTTTGATGAAAAGTTATATGTGACTGATAACAACGGTATTGTATATAGGAGCAAATTTGTAGCTGAGTGCCACGGAGTGTTTGATTACAAGCCCTGGAGACTTCTCTTTGATAAATGTGAAGAGGTAACGATTAAAGATATTGCAACGCTGGATGAATATGCCGTAGCAACTTTGTATATGACAAAAGGATGTAAATATCACATTTACCCAGCTGAGAGTACCCCAAGACCAAGAGTCTGTATGCTTTTTAGTGATATCGCTTGTCCGTATTCCAGAATACCTGTGTCCTGGAATTTCATTGCTTTTAAACATATTTTATGCAGAAAGCATCATATTATGCATCACTTTTTGGATCATGAATTCAATTGCGAAGTATCATATATAGATCCTTATATTCGACAAAACACCAAAGGAATGCAACTTATGTTTGAGTTTCACACGGAAAACAATCAGGTAAGAAAACAAATATAGGTTTGTGACAATACATATAGTGGAAGGGCAGTGGTTACTATCGTAAATTTACATTTAGTCACAATAATACATATATATATGGTGTATTATGGTATATGGTATATAATGTGGCTGTTTGAAGGAATAAGGATTAATTGTAAAATTATTAATTCGAATATCGATATTATTTAAGATTTCACTTTTTCAGTCATTAAAGGCAAATATTTTTACACCTGTTTTACACCATCGTTTACCATAAGTACAAATCCAAGATATTGTTCCGAAATCCACAACTCGAAGTCGAAGAAATACAATACATATGTAAATATGATATAAATAAACAATCACGAACCTCTGTCAAAACAGAGATGGGATCAGGTGCGATGGAAGAGTAAGCATCCCCTGCCGACCAGTCACACCCGATGCCATAAGTATAAGCGAAATAGTATTATTCGCTGTCACAGAATTAGGAAACGGCACAGCCGTAGTCAAAATAGGTATATGTCATAAGCAGTAATAATACTGCTGTATAGTATAGGTAATACAGATAGTTTAGTTATTGTGCAATAAGGACGTCAACATGTCAGACAACGATACATCAATATCGATATGAGCAAATAAGGTCTTTATAACGACCGTAAAATTTGCGTGTAATAAGTGTTTAATGCTTCTTAAATCAGCCTCATCCGGGATAGGTTCTAATCTGATGACTGGATTAGATGATAATGCATGTAGAAGGTCGTGACGACCGTTATTTCTGGCTATTCGCAGTAGATCGTCTAGTCTACCATGTCCTTTGCGGTTGCCATTAAGGCGACTACCCTGAAAACTGCGTTTCCTCTTAATGTCTCGTCTAAGTGAAAATATATTGATATACTTATGGTAAGGGGTAATGTTATCTTGTTGAAAAATTTGGTCATTGATGCCAAGGGGGTATTGGGTTTGTAGATGTTTCAGCAACTAAACGGTGTTTTTTCATTTCAGATTTAGTTTCTACAAGTAGTTTTGTAATGTTTTCAATAGGGGTAATAATAATGTTGTCAATATTGTGATTATATTTAATGAAGTGATTGTGATAAAGTTCTTGTATTTACGGATAAATTATGAAAGGTGTTAGGAGCTGCAAAGGAAGCGGTAACTCCTATTAGGCACCTACTGCTGCCTCTGATTTCAGTACGTCTTTGAATGTCCATCGTAGTATGTTATAATGAGTGCAGCAGTGATAAAGCATTAGTTACATTTTTGTTGCAATTGTTTTAACTGCAGTGGGGAGCTCGTATAAAAATGTTTGACTTCAGGATTATAATACCTTTGCCCTGATGTTGTATTGCTAAGCCTGAATCAGAATCAGAATGTAAGGCATTCAAGAAATATTTCCATATTTCCCTCAGTAACCTATACAGGGATGTTTTATTTTATTTTCTATGAACGTCATTAATGGTAATATGAAGGGCTTCGGTGTAAACAATTGCCAATAATAGCGACATTTAGTTTATTGTAAAACAATTAAAAATTTAAATACAATATGATATGTAGGTTTCAATAACTTATTGCGATGTTTTATTTACAGAAATTAATTTCTTTATAGGTAAAACCAAAGAAGATGATCCTATCAAAAGGGGAATTAATATTGGAAAGAAATTTCCTTTCCAACAACATTCATAGATTAAGCAAGAACAATTTATGGATGAAAATATTATTGTCAATATTTAAGAAGGCTTTACGTCATACGAAACCGGACATTAAATTTGGACACTATCAAGGCTACAACTGGACAGAAAATGAAGATTTGTGTGGCAATGTGTCCTTATATATTGCAGTCAACACAGGCGTTTTAATATATAGTCCGCAGAGTTTGATACGCTTTGAAAGTTGGTTATATAATGTTCAAGTCACAATCATTGAGCGAGATTTGAATCAGGTCAATATTGTTACAACTGCAAAAAATCAACTATCATTTTATTCATCATGTTATGAAATGCCAGAAAAGAAAACATATTTCTTCGGTTATAATTTGAACGATTATAGCATCTACAATAACAGGCTGAAAAACAAGTTAAAATCATTATCTCAAAAATATCTCTTTAATTGTTTGGATATAGTTGTGATCATAGAATATACTCAGTTACTAGAAAAAATAGACGTACTGTGTTCGGTAACAATGAACAAAGGACCATCAATTCAATCTACGTTCATATTTTGGCTATTTCTTTCTTTATGTTTAGAATTCACTTTTACGTTGTAAAATAGGAATAGTTGTAACGTAGATGTTCTATCAACCATCACGCGGACATTAACATGACGGTATGATATTTTAAACAGGACGATAATATGATCATTTGTTGTAGTGCCGTACAAAGTAAAATTATGTAATAACAGGGTAATGAGAAAACTACATAACTATGTATAGTGAGAAATTATCAAGTAATTACCGTCTATTTGAGAACACTGTTATCAGATTATAATGTCAGGTCAGCCCAACGTGTACTTCACGATGATATTTACTCATACAAATTTAAATAAGATATGGAGGGATCCATAAAGGTAAACCGTGCTCTGCCCGTCTCTATGCGAGCTCAGATCCTTGATCTGTAGGAGTCCGGACTAACAGTCAAAAAGAACGAGGCTCATGACCTTCTCTCCATTCAAAAGATTTGGACAAGACTTGTCATAGAATTTCCACCGCTCTGTTAGGCAGCGCACAAGGCTTACTTAAAAGGCTGAAGAAGGGTCAAACACAAGACCATTGGTCTTCGCGATGATTTTGGGGTCATACGGTCGATGTCAAAGTCGTTTAACTACTTTAGGACCAATCGATATAAACTTATCAGAACCTTTGACCCTTCTTATTCTGTATATCAGCATAGAAATTGGGATGAGACGTATTGTTGAAAAGTTACATTTCCGAAATTAGATTCCTTTCTAAAGTTAAATTCAATGTCTGCAAATTGTCTGTGAAATTTACCAAAACTTTTTCAAAGTTTTTAATATCTATAACTCTAGGTCAGAAGTTTGAAAGTGATTTGAAAATGTTTTGCATGAAAATCCAAAACCTTAGTGCAGGCTCTAGCAAACCGAACCAATTGACTAATATAAATACGATATGATAGGAGTCTAGGGACATTGCCTTCTATATAAGGGAATCTACAATAGTAAATCCGAAGTCGTCATTTTTATCATTTATGGTTGTATGGATAAAAATTGTATTAATTAATTAAGTCCAAAAAAGTTGTTCTTGTATGAAAAGGACAAACACCCTCTCCATTTTTTCTATTTTGGTCGTGGAGATTATTTTCAAATATGATAATCTATATTGGCTACGAAACCAAAAAAACGGATCAACATCATGAATGCTATAACTTTCTCAATGAATACCTATATAAAGAGGCTTCTAAAAATGAGCATCTATAGGCGTCATGAACGGATAAATGTTTTACTAATTTAGTAATAATTGATATTGTTATTGTATCCAAATTAATACATAGTATACATTATAATGGATTTTTTATGCATCCATTAAAGTAATTTCTCTTTTTTTTTTTAGTTGTAATCCTAATTAGACCAAATTGTAACAAGTACCAGTATTTGTACATATGAGACATGCAAACATACAGGTACATTGTATTAATATCACATCCAAGGACTTTGTTTTTAATGAAGCATAATAACTGTAAATGGCACTTGTGCCTAAGTTTGATTGTTTTGTTTTCTATTTATCTCATACTATTCCAAATTTATTTTTTCATATTTTTGAATACATCTTAAAATTCATGAATAATAAAAACCGGTTAAAAGAGTTATAGATTTAGTATGAAAGAGGAAATGGACGAATTCGACTTTAATGTGCTGTCAACACCAGAATTTTCTGTGACCCTGATGTTGCAAAAGATTAGACTCACTCCGATTTGGACAACAATTATACTAAGGGAAATATCATCAAAATGCTGGAGTTTCCAGCTGGTAATATTTTTACGTGTTTCGGAAAAAGATCATGGATTTCCAATGGGTGCGAACTTAGCCTGTCTGTATGTATATAATAGCAATCACAGATGGTGTAGCTAGCCAAACAGGAGACGCTCTCTCCTCCAAAGCACCGAGTTTCACCTCTGAATTTCAGGGGTCCGTTTATTTCCACAGTGGTAAATTTTTGTTGGTGCTAAAGTCATGTGACATCAGTTTCGTTTTTTACTTTACGAAACATTATTCATTCAGTAATTGATCACAACGGGAAGAAAACATCTCGATGCAGCTGAACCTAACATCAAGGACAGAGAGCAACACATCTGCTGCATATCTAGATTTACTTTTGGTTCTATGTAGTAATTGTCAATTACATACCCTCCTATGAATAACGTTCAACTTTCATAACCATGATTTGCACTCCCTGAGTAACAATATTCCGTCCTTGCCTTCCTATGGCGTAGTGATTATCAATATACTTAAACTTACACTCTTTATCAGAGCATTATCCTCTTATGAGTGTTTGTATTTAGAGCAAGCTGACTGTATGGGAACTTTTGAAGGTTCCCCACCCTTTTCCAGAATGTAGAATAATATTCTAGAGCACGATCTGGAATACTGACGTCTTGCTACCGACCTGACAAGTTACCTATAGATGATGCCATCGAACACAACAGGTTTATACAGAACATTTGCTTTTGGTGTAGCATGCTTGCAGCTGACATTGCATCTTCATAATATCAAGGCTATGTCGATCACATAAACACTTCTAAAAACCTTATTCAAAAGGTGTGGTCGCAATTTAAGATTTCATTGATGCTGAAACATGGAACCAATCAGGAAACGGTTGTCAGACAACACCACGTTTAATGTATATACCGGCACACGGAAATGTGTTTGTTCTACATTTGAAAGTGGTGTGTTAATGATACCTTTCCTGATTTAAATATATATAACAGTAAAAGGAAGTCCCTGAACTTGAAGTCCAAGTCGAACAAGCCCTATGCGAATGGTTGGCAGACCATCCGTTTTATTGTATGATATGTGTGACCCTGTTTTCAAAAATAAGCATAGAAAGATCACCTTATGAGTAAAACAGCTAGGGAACTGAATATGTCAAGTAAGTAGACACAATTGCAACTCTCTCCAGTCATTTCCTGTATAGCAAATTGCATCTCGGCTTAATTCGATAATATTTTTTTTATCAAATTATTTATTAGAACAACTGATGATTAAAATAAATACACCAGAAAGGAAAATTCTTAGTATTCAACAATTTACGATCTCCGTTGTATTTCACAGCCAAGCAAGTAGCAGTATAGGGGGAAGGACCATGTATAGCAGACTCCACAAAAAGGGAGGAAGGGCCATGGCATAGATGACGACCTCGTAACCCGAAAGAACATGATTCGGATACACAGCAGTTTAGTAAAGAAACCCAGAATTCGTTGATCACCAACTACAGTTCTCGTATGGTGTTCAGCAAATGGATGGCATCAGATACGGAGTTCCTCCCCGACTTTATGTCCAGCCACTTTAAAACAGAGGTTTCTGATGCTGTCATAAAATACCGTGGTATAGCGGATCAAACTCAGAAGAACCAGGGATCGTCTGCCATGGTTCCTGAGCGGTTCGGTTCAATAGTTGGTTACCCTCAGCCGTCTCTATCTACATCAGTTTCCTTGCAACTACCCGCCCTGACTACGACCACAGAATGGTCCCAGACACCGACCTTTCATCAAGGCAGCACTGCCCTTAGTTTCCCAGGAACAGTCTGTCATCCCTAAAGTCAATACTGACAGTGATGCATCCGACACTGGGGCTTATTTTGTTTTAACTAACCAAATTCTTCATAGAGAAACATATATACATGTTTGAATTAGTTTCCAAACACACATTATTGTTTTTTGTTCTTTATTAGAATGAAGGGAAGCATTGTCTATTTTTGTTCCCTAGGTAATATAAACTGATATATGCACTCAAAGGAGACTCGTACCTTTTATATTCAATGTTCTGTTCGCCTTGAACACATATTAATGATGAATGTTTAATCATCTTAAGTATAAGTAGTTCATGAATTTTTCTTTGATACATTAAAGACAAGTCTTTAAAGCTCTAAGTGTTTGATTTTCTGTAAAAGAACACTTTAAAAAAACATCTTTACTGGATTACGGATCACATACGCATGCAACTGTTTATATCATAGAATTCTGCCATGGGACACTGCAGAAATTGTTGTAATGGTGCATTAAACAATTCCTAACAACTTTTGCTTCCCACATGTCATGATTTCCTCCTGTACGTCCTGCATTATAGATTCGCTTCTCCAGGCACCAGGGGTAATCTGGTGGTCAACTCCTTCACCCTCTATATCCAGGTCCTGCAATACTCTTCTGTCACGAGAAAGTAGATAATTAAACATGCGCTCTCAAGTTGCCATATTTCTATGACCTAAAGGTTTCAGCATCCATTTCCTGAGTGCAAACGCATCATCCCCTATAAGAAAGGGATGTCATGATCGTCATTGGGAAGTGGTTCGTGTGGCGGGAATTTAATGCTTCCAGTTCCCAAAGCCCTTTTAAGAACGGAAACATTAAAGATGTCACAGTTTGAAGATGATCACTGATTACCGACGTCGGCCCGAAGAAACTTATATTCTGAATCAACTAATCCGAGCGATAAAATAGAGAAAAAACCTTTATAGTTGTAAAACAAAGTACCAGACTTCTTTGGAACCTTTACTGCAATGTGCTTACCGTCAAGCGCACCGCGTGTATAATGGAAGTTCCATTGATGTCCAAACTGCTCCGCGATCTACAAGACATAATGAACGGAATAAAGACAGACAGGAATAAAAGATATATATTCATATATTCTGTCTCGACTTGTACAGTGAGGTGCAGTCCTTAAATAAAATTATGTTAACGTAAAGTTTACGTTAACGCAGATTTCCTCGTGAACTTAATTTCGAAACCGCATTAACGGGCTTGACTGCCGTGTTCACGCGCTTGGTTGCCGCGTCAACGTGCTGACAGCCGCGTTCGCTTGCTTACAACTTAAAACTTACATTATCATGTAGATGGAGACGAATTTGAAGGAGAATAGATATAAACATGGTATATCTAAATATAAATACATATTAATGTGTACATGTAAGTAAATATTTAGAATTAAATATAACCCTTACGAATAAAGGGATGAATTCTAAAAATATTGAACACAATTTCCGAACATTGAATAATCATGAAATTTATTCCTATTTTAGGATAATAATAATAATAATGTTAATAATAATAATAGTAACAACAACAATAATACTAAAAATGATGATAATTACGAAATTCATATATTACAAAAATAGCTAGATTAAAAAATAATAATAATAATAAATACATAAATAAGAAATAAATATATAGAATAAGTGCCTTATTTTGTGTTTTCATGCAGGAATAAATTACAATGGCTGATGCATTTATTAGATATATATGCGCTTTTAACGCTAAACTATCATACTAGAAACGTCCATTTCCCATTTATAAACCGCATCATTAAATCATTCCGGAGGGAAGTTATAAATTGAAAGAAACAGCCGGTGTCCCATGACAACGTAACGTTTATCCAGAATGACATACTTTCGTCAAATGTCAAGCACTTTAGCACAAAATACCACTTTAATGACGCCACTCAAGATAAGAAATGTCGAACATTTCATTATGACGTCCTACGCTTAGCAATCAAAAGTGCGCGATTTCTCTTGAGTTGTCGGAGAGTCGAACACATCGTCTTCATAATCTGTTACAATGGCAGTGGACACTTCCTTGACGACCATTCCTGATATTGTGTTGTGTGGTACCTAAAAGGTGTACGACAGATTGTGGTAGCTCTCCAGTTGCCATATACCTCAACGTGATAGCCAATTTAAACACAAGGACGGTATTTAGTTATCTGTTTTGTCAATCCGGGCGTCAGTCGAAGCAGCAATGCATTGAGAATGTGCTGTTCCATCCGCATAAACTTCAGCAAGTCACCTTGGGATTCTCTTTCTAATTCATTCATTACTTTGTGATATGTATTGTAAAAAGACCACCTTTGAATCCACAGTCTAATCAAATATCTGCACAGTCTTCTACGTCGCTGTTTCCTGTGCTGTAGAAGGACAGCTGCAATAACACTACTTGTCACTTCTTTGTACCAGTTCTATTGCCAAAATTCCGCTTATTTCATTTTAAAGAAAATCCTCCATTTTGTTCTTTCAACACAAGTTACCCACGGAGGGTTTGACTTAAGTGTTATTATACCTTTTTCACAGTTCACATTCATGTTTATATGAATTGATGAATTATATTGTTTCGTATCTATGTCAGGGCATTCACAGCGGATGTGTCTAACCAAACAGGAGATGCTCACTCCTCCCGGGCACCTGGTCTCACCTCTGAATTTCAGGGGTCCGTAAATGTCCACTGTGGTACGTTGTTGTTAGAGCCATAGTCATGTAACACCAGTTACTTTCGTATTTTATTTCACGGGAAAACCTTGAATGCAAAATGGATTGTTGGAAGTTGGGTTGGGATTTATCAAAAGATATTCTATATTCGAACAAATAAATGTATGTGTTTATTATGCACTAGGTTTTAGAATATTCCTCTAAACTAATGACATGTTTATAATGGGATTAGATTACATTGCTCCGACAAATCAAATCATTACAATCGGTTAGGGACTGGAAAAATTATCAAAGGATGGGACATAAGTTTCACATAAGTTGTAAAAGTTCTAAAAGCAAAGCAAAGCAATGTCCAATGCAAAATGGGGAAGTTAAGTTTTCTGCTTTTCTGTTTTATTCACCGTAAATATTTAATAATAATTTTGTACTCTTCCTTAATTTTTATTATAGATGCCAAATTTTGCAATTATGTCATCATTCGAAGAATAAAAGAAGGATTCGTGCTATTTAAAAAGAACTGATTTATATGGGATAATTATATATTATTACTCTATTTATAATTGTTTTGACTAGTATGCAAAACAATAGCAAGGAAGTCATATATGGACATGTCAAATACAAAATAGAAGTGATGTAGTTCATAAATGTTCTGTTTACATTGTTCACAGAAATATACTTCTAAAACAAAGGTTTGAAGATAAATTCCAAACACTAGGATGTCTTCGAGTTCTCAACATGACGATATAAATTTCTACCTCGGACAGTAGCTTGGAGGTATCCAAAATTTTCCCGTCGATCAATTTCACTGAAATTCGCACAGTAGTTAGTCTTTATATCAATACACATTATGACACAATATGGAATGAATTGATTAATGGGTAATGTTTTGACAACAGCACAAAATGATGCATTTTCAACCCATTTTAGCATGCTTTGAATTGATTTCAATATATTTCAAATGTTCATGGAAACTGATAACAAAGGGTTAGATCAGTAAATAAAAACTCTCAATGCTTTTGAAGGACATATGCAATAATTAAAATGCCTCATAATATTTATTCTTTGCTTTGTCCTTGTAAAATAAACTTATTCCCTGATTGATGTAGTAAAACTTGCCAATTTCTTTTCATCTATAAAAAAAAATTCTATCGTTTAATTTTTTCAAAAAAATTGTGAAATCCTTTTTCAATATAACAGCTTTCTTCTATATCAGTTTAAAGACAATTTAACCTAGGGTAGCTAATTTATTCAGAATTTAAATACTCCCTTCTCCCCCTCCTCTCACTTTGCTCAAATGTCTATATGTGACATGTATAATAATTACTTAATAAACAACATCCTAAAACATTTTTCTTTTCAGAAAATGTTTGAAATATTGAATGTCTCTACAATACAGCAATTTGTGTATGGTATTTCCTTTGTATGCCCCCGGATCGAATTACTTAAGTGTTTGGGTCCATGTATATTACTTTTGCCCTAAATGTGTTTCAAGTATAAGTCTGCAACATCAACCTTATCCATACTTTTGGAACTCTAAAAGTAAAAGACATCATATACGGCGTGTGTACTTCACCTGTAAAGCCCTTTCAACAAATGACCTTGAAGTCAATGACCTTGTCACCTTGACCGTGAACCATATGCTAGAATTAGCTGAAATCAATTTTGCCCACATTTTGTCAAACATAAGAGACAGAAACTTCCATCTGAGAGGTGTATCTACTAATGAAACCCTTTCAAATGACACCAAAGTCAATGATCTTGTGACATTGACCTTAATGTCAAAAATAACTGTTACCTTGCCGATTACTTATGAACTATAAAAGACACGTTTGGTAAGCATTGGGGATTTAAATGGGAGTTGTAAAGTTTGGAAAGTTTTTCCAAAACATAGTCATTTTCGACAATTTTATGGCAGCAACCCCTTTCTGGACCGAATACTGCAACACATTAGTCATGGGAGACTGTACCCCCCCCCCTTTTTTCAAAAATTCCTAGAGCCACCTGTGGTATGTGTACTTCATTTAAGAAATTCTTTCTGACGATTTTAAGGTGAAATTATCTTGTGATCTTGACTGTGAACTATTAGTCTGCGTAATTACATATGTACTACTACCAACAAGGTTTGTTTACAAACATTGACATGTGCTTTTTGTGCGTATAGATGGTTTTCCACGTGGAACAACACGTTTGACCCATTTCACAGAATAACCAACCCACCACTAGATTAAATCACTAAGCCGCCAAGAAAAAACAACTTTAATGAGTATCATTTGAACTACATAAAATTTCTGAATACATGTATATTTGAAAATACTGACGTTGTACTTCACCGTACATAATCAACCACCATTATACAACGCCACAAATGCCTTACGTCACATTCAATACAGAATGACGTCAGTTACATGTCAGTAACTGAGTCAGCGTCATTTCCAGTAAAGTGCCGACAGACATAAGTTGTGTTTTTCATAGATTTTTCGGTTAATGATGCGCATTTAAACCAATTTATCTCTCAGTGATGGCATGGCCCAATGATTGGATTCAAATAATAAATAAATAGAATATAAGTGGCAAAAAATAAAATGAGTCAAAGAATCTGATACATACATGCTGTAAGATTACATGATATTCAGATATAATGTAGAATTATTCCTTTCTTAACTTTAAATTCAATTGGATAGATAACATGAAGGTAATCCCAGAATGTAGGACTAATTGAAAGTAAGGCATCTATATATCTGTATGTAAGTTAATCAGAAGAGCTAAATGCTGCATGTTTTGTCAACCAACTTTAGACTGAATGAATTCAGCTTCGTATCAGAAAAGAAGTACGTCAACAAGAAACAGGTCATTGTTGTTATCCAATGGTATGCCACCAGTTTGTTGGAAAACATTTTATTCAAAAATGAAAAAAATATTTTTCTGTGACTGAAATTAAGACCCCATAATTAGAAATCATACTTTCATAACTAATATGAAATGAAACATTTAGTACATTAATAACTCCTTGATTATAATTATACATTAATTAGTCAACGTATTTAAAGTTATATGAAACTGGTAAAAGGGCGGCACCACCCTGTTGTATAACAGCGGTGATATTGAACAGTAACTACCTGAAATTTTTATAAATTTCTTTCTAGAATAAGGTTTGTAACCACACCATTTGTTTGACTTTTGTCAAAATAAATGACCATCCTAAGTCTGTATCGCAATTGCACTACAATCAAATATTTTTGTAATGTGTTACATGTGCTAGTATATTATTGATATTCATGTATTGTATAGCTCCATGGTGACTTCTACCACATAACTGAGCCAGTAACTCCTCTTTTTTCTTGGTAAGTCACTCCAAAACCGAAGAGTACCTCCCTCATGCATGGTTCTGTCCCTAGATTGATTCTTTGGCTCAATTTGTCGGCCACATTGGTTTTAAATTTTCTCTTGAAATATTTATATATCATAATAGATTCGGCGATGAGCATCACTGACGAGACATGACTTTTCGGATTGTGCATCTGTTGCGCAAAATTATATGGTAAATATGTTCTAATATTTATTTATAAACTGCTGAATAATTATCGATCAAAATATTGTATCTCTAAGATTTTACAGAAAATTACAGGTAATAAAACACACATTGTATTTTAGCAAAGGAAACAGCCGATAAAAAGCATAAATTTCAAAGTACATTTTGTAGATTCAGCTGAATTTTTCAAACAACGTTTGACACATTAACAGCATTAAGATAAAATCATTGAACCAACTGATTATAATTAAAATCAAAGAAGTATATAAGTGTACTTGGTGACATTTTGATTTCAATATAATCCTATGTTATTATTGTGACATTCCTGTATTGTATCCATTTAAACATCATACAAACAAAATATATATCAATGTTTACAACGGGTAATGTTATTATTAAGAAATGTTTTGTAGTTTTCACTGCTCTAATTTCAGCTTTCTCCATTTGGGCTGTTTGACTAACCTTTCGACTTTTAACAGCGAATTCCGCGTATAATTAAAAGCTTTGAATTTCTAATCTCTCTCAAATGTTCAATATCGTCGGATAATGGTTTGAATTGGATTTTATACTTATTTATTTTATCCATTTATATGCGCCCGAGAAACTTTTTAGCATACATGGTACAAGCACAATACAGATTCCATTGTTACTGCTTTAACGTACAGATTTAAGCTTACGTCGATTTATGCGGTCCTCAGAGGAGACCTATATGTCTGGTGCTTTACTTTCGCTTTAAAATTTACGTTGATTTGTGAAACAGAAGTAAAAAACGAAGAGGTACCGAAGGGTAAACCATATCTTATAGTCCATGGAATAAAGGCGACAATATCGTGTTTAGTGTCATATTCAGACAAATGCCAACCCCAATAAAATCGAGGTGAGACCAGGTGCCCGGGAGGAGTGAGCGTCCCCTGGTTGCATGCAACACCCGTCGCAAAAGTCCTGCAAACAACCTTTCAAATCGAGGCATAAATACAAGAATATACACGCATGAACATACGAAGGAGACAGGAACACGAAGTCAAATTTCCCATTCAAGGCAAGAAATGCTGCCTGCCTGAAATTCCGCTGTCGGAAACGCAGGTGAACAAATATCTGTATATACATGTATACACGTATTATGTAAAATCAAGTATAGTCAACAAGTTAAGATGGTTGTTTGGTATGGCGAGGTCCCAAAATATCGGTTAAAATTCTTGTAAGAGAAATCTGAAATTGCAATAGATCCCTATAACGACTATAGAATTTCCTCAGTGACAATTTCAAACGTTCCTCAATATATCCTTGTGAGAGTAGTTTCGTGACAAGAAGCCTCGCTCTCAGGACGAAATTTTCGTATTTAGAGCATGCCCTGGCATTAAATTAGTTAAAATTTTAAAGCTAGATAAGCAGTATGAAAACTATAAGGTACTTTTAAAACTTTTTGAAGGGCTCAGAGAACATTTATTTAGTAAACTTTGAACCTGTCATGCATGGGCATCGATTTCAACTCTCCGCATCCAAATATGACGTTTGCATATACAGTGAGGTGCAGTCCTAACATAACATTATGTTAACGTCGCGTTAACGTGACGTTTGCTTTCCTCGTGCGCTCAGGACTGCTGAGCACACGCGTTTGCGTTAACGCAGATTTCCACGTGAACTTATTTTGGAGACCGCGTGAACGCGCTTGACCGCCGCGTTAACGCGCTTGACTGCCGCGTGAACGTGTTTGACAGCCACGTTCGCTTGCGTACAACGTAAAACTTGTATTAACATGTTCATATAGAAGGTTTTGAAGGAGAATCGATATATGCATTGTATATTCAAATATAAAAAAACATATTAATGTGTAAGTAAAATATTTGGAATTAAGTAAAACCTTTCCAAGTTAAGGAATGAATTTTAAAAATATTGAACGCAATTTCCCAACATTGACTTGAATGAAATTTATTCTTCTTTTAGGATAATACTAATACTACTACTACTACTACTACTACTACTACTACTAATGATAATAATAATGAAATAAAAATTAATAAATATAATAATAATGATGATGATTATCATTTTCATATATTAAAGAATATAGCTTAATTAAAAATAATAATAATGAATACTTAAAAAAGAAATACATGTAAATACATAAATAAATTAGTTATAAATGAATAACCAAATAAGAAATAAAAACATAAATAAATTAGTTAAAAATAAGTAAATAAATGAAATTAGAATCTAATAATGCTAGTATAAACTGAAGAATTTTTTTTTCATAAATACCTTATTGCATGTCTACGCGATAATTTCCGTTGTTGTATTACATATAAAATCCTTAATGTAGGGTTTGATTTTAACATTACATTTAATACACGTTTTTATGGCGACATTCGCGGTGATTTAATTAGATCTATTTAATTTTCTCTATCCGTATGGCATAGAGAATAACAAAAATACATGTAGACATGTGAACGTGCGACTGGACCGAGCGCACGCGGGAATAAATCGCGTTAACGCGAATTCCCTCCCGCGTTAACGCGAGGAGCGCACGCGTGTCCGGTCGAGCAGTCCTAGCACGTGTGCTAAAGCAGTCCTCGTGACCGCTTTTTGCGTTAACGTGCATGTTATGTTAGGACTGCACCCATCTGTATAATGAAGCTCTGAACTAATACCCAAGAGATCTAGACGAGTGGCACCACATAAAGGGAGACAGTACTGAGATCACTATCTCAATCATATAAACAGTGTTAACTCAACAAACACCGTAAAAATTCAACTGCAAGGTTAAAAGTTATGAAATACAAATGTAATAAACAACGAAGAAATACCGATCAGTTATCCAGTGTCCAAGTCCAAAGGAGGGAGGCTAAACTATTAAATTGTCCCACACAAACCTTTGCGAAACCCCGAATATACAACATTCCGGAGTGCAAATCAGGTGCCCAGGGAGTGTAAGCGTCTTCTGTTTGCATACAACACTCGTTGCAAAAGAAGTATGGAAACATGCTAATTTCGGAGAAGGTCTCAGTGCACGCATGAATGTACACAAATGGTGAAGGTGACGTCATTATAGATAATTGTCAAACAGACATTCAGTTGCACTCCAGAACGTCACGAATAATTCTGCAAAGCGGGGCCTCATATTCTGTCATGAGATCACCGTAGGGATCGTAAGACGTCCCTAGTACCAATTTCAGACGTTCTGTAACATAACCCTGAACAAGTAGCTTATTGGTCAGCCGTTTAAATAAATATTTATTGGTGATAAAAGAATAAGACAATGTATCGATACCTTATACCAATTCTTCAAAATTTCGCTTTATAACTTATAAACATATCATTTGACACTAACTTACCCTCTCTCGTTATTTCATGTTGACTTCAATAAAACGTTAAGAATGCAATATATGTAACATGCAAGTGTCCGTTTGATATTTAGGTGAACAAGCACGAGACATCGCTATCAGCAATTAACACACGCATATATGTTGTTGTATTTTAATAGTATTTGAAACTTGAACACTGAGCAATATTCATTAGCAGGTGTATTTATGTTATACAGTATTCAAACCTTTCTTTTTACCCCTGGTTGGAACATAGTGACTTCGTCGTAGGTAGGTAGATTTTTAGACTGCAGCAGAGAGCGAGGTGGCTTCAGCCGGTGAATACTCAGAGCGGTTTGCATAGCGCGATCACTTGTAATCCTTGAGATTGAACGAAAAGGAATGTGTGCTCCCGGCTTAAAATCGCACGTGTAGGTATTCAGGTAGCGTTACGCTATTAAGATTGATGCACGACAAATTTAAAACATGATATATCTTTAATTATCAACTGAGTTTTGTTTGTTGCACATGTGTCCTAACGAACAAAAATAGAATGCGATATCAATGACAGTTATTCGCGTATTTGAAGTCAGTAGATGTAATTACCCTCCTGTTTAATGGAAAAAAGGGTAAGCATTGCCTAATACTATAAATAATTGTAATTCTGTTTCCGTTTTTAGTTCATTTGTGGTATTAAATTGTCAATAGTTTGGTTTTTGTACCTTTGTGGATAATGAATGTAGAGGAATAGAAAGTTATATAATAAATATAGAGCATATATACCTATTAATTTTGTGCACCAGAGGCGCATTTCGACAACTTATGCCTCTTCAGTGATGCTTGTGGCCGAATGATTGTAATTCTCATAATATAAAAAAACACAAGAAAAATTTTGAAACTAAAATGACAGAAAAGTGAATCAAAGTATCTATCTAAGAACAGAGCTGTGCATGAGGGAGATACTCGTTAGTTTTAGAGTGATTTACATAATTTGATGACTGAAAACCCAGCTGTGTTAAGGCAATACACAGTTGTATAATGTTGCAGAAAACCCGCCAAACCATAACAAGACGTCATTGTGACGTCACTATGGCCCAATGTACTTTATGAAGCGGAATAAACTGAGGCAATCACCATATCGAGAAAAATGCTGTAGTGCAACCTTTTCCTTAACTCCATTTGTCGTGTATTTTCACATAAAGACTGTTCTCCATCTATTTGAAATGTTTCCTGCTGGGCCTAACTTTTACATTTAAAAATATTAACAGAATTTCAATTTAATTAGACCATTTCTTGTAAATTTACAACATTCAGTAATTCCATCCCAGTATTTTTGCACAAGTACCCCTCTTATAAGTTGGGCACAGCTAAAATGTTATCTTTAGGCTTCCATTTATTGTTTACAACAAAATTTGATTACCAAATTTGGCAATATACCCTTGCACTTTTTGAAAGTTTGTTGTTAATACTACATATGCAATATATAGCAGTCACGTGATTCCAAACAGTTAGGGATAAACTTTTAATGTGTAAAAAATTAGACTTGTTAAACAATTTGCATTTTTGCCACTTTGGCAGAAATAATCTTTACTCAATTTATTATACGGTTTTCAGTAGATTAAAATGTCTATGACGTCGAGGAGTGCCTTAACGTTATTGCAGTGAAAAAACGGGATTCTCAGGGGTTTTTGGTGCCAGTAGTGTATATACTTCACATTTGCAATAACGCAATAGGTCATATCTTTTACTTTTAGAGTTCAAAAAATATGGATAAGGTTGATGTTGCAGACTTATACTTGAACATATTTAGGGCAAAAGTAATATACATGAACCCAAACACTAAGTAATTCGATCCGGGGGCATACAAAGGAAATACCATACACAAATTGCTGTATTGTATAGACATTCAATATTTGAAACATTTTCTGAAAAGAAAAATATTTTAGGATGTTGCTTATTACGTAATTATTATACATGTCACATATGGACATTTGAGCAAAGTGAAAGGAGGGGGAAGGGAGTATTTCAACTCTGAATAAATTAGCTACCCTAGGTTAAATTGTCTTTAAACTGATATAGAAGAAAGCTGTTATATTGAAAACAAAATTTCACAATTTTTTTTAAATGAAACGATAGATTTTTTTTACAGATGAAAAGAAATTGGCAAGTTTTACTACATCAATCAGGGAATAAGTTCATTTTACAAGGACAAAGCAAAGAATAAATATTATGAGGCATTTTAATTATTGCATATGTCCTACAAAAGCATTGAGAGTTTTTATTTAATGATCTAACCCCTTGCTATCAGTTTCCATGAACATTTGAAATATATTGAAATCAATTCAAAGCATGCTAAAATGGTTTGAAAATGCATCATTTTGTGCTGTTGTCAAAATATTACCCATTGATCAATTCATTTCATATTGTGTCATAATGTGTATTGATATAAAGGCTAACTACTGTGCGATTTTCAGTGAAATTGATCGACGGGAAAAATTTTGAATACCTCGAGGTTACTGCCTGAGGTAGAAATTAATATCGTCATGCTGAGAACTCAAATACATGTACATCCTAGTGTTTGGAATTTATCTTCAAACCTTTGTTTTAGAAGTATATTTCCGTGAACAATGTAAACAGAACATTTAAGAACTACATCACTTTTATTCTGTATTTGACATGTCCATATATGATTTCCTTGCTATTGTTTTGCATACTAGTCAAAACAGTTATAAATACAGTAATAATATATAATTATCCCATATAAATCAATTCTTTTTAAATAGCACGAATCCTTCTTTTATTCTTCGAATGATGACATAATTGCAAAATTTGGCATCTATAATAAAAATTAAGGAAGAGTACAAAATTATTATTAAATATATACGGTGAATAAAAAAGAAAACCAGAAACATTAACTTCCCAGTTTTGCATTGGACATTGCTTTGCTTTGCTTTTAGAACTTTTACAACTTATGTCAAACTTATGTCCCATCCTTTGATAATTTTTCCAGTTCCTAACCGATTATAAGGATTTTATTTGTTGGAGCAATGAGAAGACGTAATCTAATCCCATTATATACATGTCATTAGGTTAGAGGAATATTCTAAAACCTAGTGCATAATAAACACATGCATTTATTTGTTCGAATATAGCATATCTTTTGATAAATCCCAACCCAACTTCCAACTCTCCATTTTGCATTCAAGGTTTTCCCGTGAAATAAAATACGAAAGTAACTGGTGTTGTATGACTATGGCTCTAACAAAAATGTACCACAGTAGACATTCACGGACCCCTGAAATTCAGAGGTGAGACCAGGTGCCCGGGAGGAGTGAGCGTCTCCTGTTTGGTTAGACACATCCACTGTGAATGCCCTAGCATACACACGAAACAATATAATTCATCACTACATATATACATGAATGTGAACTGTGAAAAGAGTATAATAACACTTAAGTCAAACCCTCCGTGGGGAACTTGTGTTGAAAGAACAAAATGGAGGATTTTCTTTAAAATGAAATAAGCGGAATTTTGGCACTAGAACTGGTACAAAGACATTTAAGTAGTGTTATTGTAGCTGTCCTTCTACAGCGCAGGAAACAGCGACGTAGAAGACTGTGCAGATATTGGATTAGACTGTGGATTCAAAGGTGGTCTTTTTACAATACATATCACAAACTAATGAATGAATTAGAAAGAGAATCCCAAGGGGACTTCCTGAAGTTTATGCGGATGGAACAGCACATTCTCAATGCATTGCTGCTTCGACTGAAGCCCGGATTGACAAAACAGATTACTAAATACCGTCCTCACGAACCTGTGTTTAAATTGGCTATCACGTTGAGGTATATGGCAACTGGAGACAGCTACCACAGTCTGTCGTACACCTTTCGGGTACCACATAACACAATATCAGGAATGGTTGTCAAGGACGTGTCCACTGCCATTGTACCAGATTATGAAGACGATGTGTACGACTCTCCGACAACTCCAGAGAAATCGAGCAGACCTTTGATTGTTAAGCGTAGGACGTTATAATGAAATGTTCGACATTTCTTATCTTGAGTGACGTCTTTAAAGTGGTATTTTGTGCTAAAGTGCTTGACATTTGACGAAAGAATGTCATTCTGGATAAATGTTACGTTGTAATGGGACACCGGCTGTTTCTTTCAATTTATAACTTCCCTCCGGAATGATTTAATGATGCGGTTTATAAATGGGAAATGGAAGTTTCTAGTATGATAGTTTAACGTTAAAAGCGCATATATATCTAATAAATGCATCAGCCATTGTAATTTATTCCTGCATGAAAACACAAAATAAGACACTTATTCAATATATCTATTTCTTATTTATGTATTTGTTATTATTATTATTTTTTTAATTTAGCTATTTTTGTAATATATGAATTTCGTAATTATCATCATTTTTATTAGTATTATTGTTGTTGTTACTATTATTATTATTATCATTATTATTATTATTATCCTAAAATAAGAATAAATTTGATTATATTCAATGTTCGGAAATTGTGTTCAATATTTTTAGAATTCATCCCTTTGGTCGTAAGGGTTATATTTAATTCTAAATTGTTATTTACATGTACATACTAATATATATTTATATTTAGATATACCATGTTTATATCTATTCTCCTTCAAATTCGTGTCCATCTACATGATAATGTAAGTTTTAAGTTGTAGGCAAGCGAACGCGGCTGTCAGCACGTTAACGCGGCAACCAAGCGCGTGAACACGGCAGTCAAGCGCGTTAATGCGGTTTCGGAATTAAGTTCACCAGGAAATCTGCGTTACGTTAACATAATGTTATTTTAAGATGGCACCTCACTGTACAAGTCGAGACAGAATATATGAATATATATCTTGTATTCCTGTCTTTATTCCGTTCATTATGTCTTGTAGATCGCAGGAGCAGTTTGGACATTAATGGAACTTTCATTATACACGCGGGGCGCTTGACGGTAAGCACATTGCAGTAAAGGTTCCAAAGAAGTCTGGTACTTTGTTTTACAACTATGTAGGTTTTTTCTTTATTTTATCGCTCGGATTTGTTGATTCAGAATATAAGTTTCTTTGGGCCGACGTCGGTAATCAGTGATCATCTTCATACTGTGACATATTTAATGTTCCCGTTCTTAAAAGGGCTTTGCAAACTGGAAGCATTAAATTCCCGCCACACGAATCACTTCCGAATGACATCCATTTCTTATAGGGGATGATGCTTTTGCACTCAGGAAATGGATGCTGAAACCTTTAGGTCATAGAAATATGACAACTTGAGAGCGCATGTTTAATTATCTACTTTCTCGTTACAGAAGAGTATTGCAGGACCTGGATATAGAGGGTGAAGGAGTTGACCACCAGATTACCCCTGGTGCCTGGTGAAGCGAATCTATAATGCAGGACGTACAGGAGGAAATCGTGACATGTGGGAAGCAAAAGTTGTTAGGAATTGTTTAATGCACCATTACAACAATTTCTGCAGTGTCCCATGGCAGAATTCTATAATATAAACATTTGCATGCGTATGTGCTCCGTAATCCAGTAGAGATGGTTTTTTGAAACTGTACTTTTACAGAAAATCAAACACTTAGAGGTTTAAAGACTTGTCTTTAATGTATCAAAGAAAAATCCATGAACTACTTATACTTAACATGATTAAACATTCATCATTTGTATATGTTCAAGGCGAACAGGACATTGAATATAAAAGGTAGGAGTCTCTTTTCAGTGCATATATCAGTTTACATTATCTAGGGAACAAAAAAAAACAATGCTTCCTTTCATTCTAATAAAGAAAAAAAAAACAATAGTGTCGTGTGTTTGGAAACTAATTCAAACATGTATATATGTTTTTGTATGAAGAATTTGGTTAGTTAAAACAAAATGAGCCCCAGTGTCGGATGCATCACTGTCGGTATTAACTTTAGGGATGACAGACTGCTCCTAAGAAGGACCTAGGAAACTAAGGGCAGTGCTGACTTGATGAAAGGTCGGTATCTGGGACCCTTCTGTGGTCGTAGTCTGGGCGCGAAATTGCAAGGAAACTGATGTAGATCGAGACGGCTGAGGGTAACCAACTATTGAACCGAACCGCTCAGGAACCATGGCAGACGATCTCTGGTTCTTCTGAGTTTGCTCCGCTATACCATGACAGCATCATAAACCTCTGTTTTAAAGTGCCTGGACATAAAGTCGGGAAGGATCTCCGTATCTAATGCCATCCATTTGCTGAACACCGTACGAGAACTGTTGTTGGTGATCAACGAATTCTGGGTTTCTTTACTAAACTGCTGTGTACCCGAATCATGTTCTTTCGGAAACTTTGGAACTTGCAAAGGTCGACGTTTAGCTTGAAAACTACTGCTGGGTTTGTCAGCATTTGTCAACATACAGACCGTTTGCTGAATTAATAATTAAGATGGGATCCAATACAATCAAAAGAGCGAATATATCAATGAGAACTGCAACATATAAGGTTAAAGTGTGGCAACAGTTGTAGCTGCAGGGTTTGAATGAATGGTACCTTGCCAAGTTGTGTTGCCATACTTAGCGAAACTATATGCAATTTCCGAAAACTAAAGTTTTTTTTAAATTCTAGTTTTGTCGGTCTGTCATTCTTGCTGCTGCTTGTCCGGTTTCCTTTTTGTGGAGTCTGTTATACATGGTCTTTTCCCCTATCCTGCTACTTGCTTGGCTGTGAAATACAACGGAGATCGTAAATTGTTGAAAACTAAGAATTTTCCTTACTGGTGTATTTATTTTAATCATCAATTGTTCTAATAAATAATTTGATGAAAATAAAATTATCGGATTAAGCCAAGATTCATTTTGCTACACATGAAATGACTCGAGAGAGTTGCAATTGTGTATAATTACTTGACATATTCAGTTCCCTCGCCGTTTCACTCATAAGGCCATTTTTCTATGCTTATTTTTGAAAATAGGGTCACACATATCATACAATAACGGATGGTGTGCAAACCCTTCGCATAGGGCTTGTTCAACTTGGGCATCAAGTTCAGGGACTTCTTTTTATTGACCACGTCGTCTTCGCTTTGGACTTGCTCCTCCTTTTCTGGAACAGCTGCAAATCTGATGAATCATGATCTGATTCTTGATTTTTCTGTTGAATCTGATGTGAATCTGACTACATTTTTTCCATTCGTACAATCAACAAATTGTGCAATCCGGTGTGACTGGGGCTTAAGAAGAAAATTGACAGTATAAGTTCATTAATGTGTAGAAATGAGTGAAATTTATGACAAACATTGCCAGTTTCAGTACAAATTGGAGGTGCTTTTAAGATTATGGACAAATACAATGAGTGAGCATCCCCTGCTGACTGGTCACATCCGTCGTGATGACATAAGATTATGCAAGCTGGTATAACTTGTGGTCATATCGAGGTAGAACAGTATAACCCTAGTCACAATCGGTTAAATGTCACGATAAGTTAAATGGTGTGAAATTGTATTATTACAATCGAATAGGGAAGAGAACATGTTAGTTCATGTTAGAAGGACTAACAACGAATAAATATGATGAGGCATTTAAATTATTGAATATATCCTTCAAAAGCATTGATAGTTTTTTGATAACCCCCTGTTATCAGTTTCCATGGACATTTAGAACATCTTGAAATCAATTCAAAGCAAGCTAAAATGGGTTGAAAATGCATCATTTTGTGCTGTTGTCAAAACATTACCCATGAATCAATTCATTCCATACTTTGTCATTATGTGTATTGACATAAAGGCTAATTACTGTGCGATTTTCGGTGAAATTGATTGACAGGAAAATTTTGGATACCTCGAGGTTACTGCCTTAAGTAGAAATTAGTATCGTCATGTAGAGAACTCAAAGACATCCTAGTGTTTGGAATTTATCTTCAAACCTTTGTATTATAAGTATATTTTTGTAAACAATGTAAAGGAAACAGCGACGTAGAAGACGGTGCATATATTGGATTAGACTGTGGATTCAAATGTTGTCTTTTTACAATACATATCACCAACTAATGGATGAATTAGAAAGAGAATACCAAAGGGAATTGCTGAATTTTATGCGGATGGAACAGCACATATTCAATGAATTGCTGCTTCTACTGACTGCCAGTTTGACAAAACAGGTTACTAAATACCGACGTCCTGTCGTACCTGTGCTTAAATTGGCTATGACGTTGAGGTATATGGCAACTGGAGACAGCTACCACAGTCTTTGGCGTTAAAAGCGCATATATATCAAATAAATGCATTACCCAGCGTAATTTATTCCTGCATGAAAGCACAGAATAAGACACTTATTCTATATATTTATTACTTTTTTATGTATTTATTATTATATTTTTGAATTTAGCTATTTTTGTAATATATGAATTTCGTTTTTATCATCATTTTTATTATTATTATCTATTATTGTTGTTATTATCATGATTATTATCATCGTTATTATTATTATCCTAAAATAAGAATAAATTTCATTATATTCAATGTAAAGATGATGGATAAATCCAAACCATAGGTCTAAAAATCATGAAACCAGAGGATATACAAAATCAGTGAAAATGAAAAACAAGTGGAAAATAACACAATATGTCTACTTGAAGAGCATATGTGAACCCCTGTAATGGAGTGAGATCAGGTGCCCGGGGAGAGTGAGCATCTCCTGCTTGCTAGCAACACCCGTCACATATACCCAGTAGAAAAAGTCAAATCGTGTAAATTCCATATGTATTTATATATGGAGAAGTCAAAGTAGGTAACCTTCTAGTATTGAAGGTGTCAAATCGGTGTAAAATGATCGGAATCGGTCTCAGTCCAGAATATCATTTAAAAGTCTGGATAACGAGATATCATATGGAGTAATAAGAGTCTCGTAACGACCGTAGAACTTCCTCAGTGACGTTGTTCGGAAATTGTGTTTAATATTTTTTAGAATTCATCCCTTTATTCGTAAGGGTTATATTTAATTCTAAATATTTACTTACATGTACACATGAATACGGCAGTCAAGCGCGTTAATGCGGTTAAGAATTAAGCTCACGAGGAAATCTACGTTAACACAAACGCGTGTGCTCACGTTAACATAATGTTATGTTAGGACTGCACCTCACTGTACAAGTCGAGACAGAATATATGAATATATATGTTTTATTCCTGTCTGTCTTTATTCCGTTCATTATGCCTTGTAGATTGCGGAACTGTTGGGACATCAATGGAACTTCCTTTATACATGCTCCTGCCACACGAATTTGATCATTTGGTCGCCTCAACATCCTTTCTAAATGCCAGTATATTTTAATAATCCTATATATGTGATCACGAGCTTTTCTAAACTTTTTGCTGGTTTTAGCACGAACAATTGCAAATCCGATATTGATAGCCGTAAGTAGTGGCCCTATATGAATGATGGGTCCACAATTCTTAATGTTGCGTAAACTTGCAATTTTGATAAACGGAATGGTCGGCACGATTCTACGCATTACGGCATCAAATAGAGCAAATATTTAACATAAACATTTCATAAATATATAAACATTAAGCAAACGATCAGCAATAATAACTTTCCCCCGATCTGATGTTTGAAGACTCTACGCATATTTTTCCCAACATTTGTCAAATTTGCCGGTTTGTTTTTTATGTATATTTATGTATTTACCTCCTCGAGTTGTAAGGTTATTGCAGGACTTTTGCGACGGATGTTGCATGCAACCAGGGGACGCTTACTCCTCCCGGGCACCTGGTCTCTCCTCGAATTTATTGGGGTTCGCATTTTTCTGAATATAACACTAAACACGATATTGTCCCCTTTATTCCATGGACTATGAGATATGGTTTACCCTTCGGTACCTCTTCGTTTTTTTTCCTTATATGTAGTCATCCACATGTTTGAATCTGCCACCGACGTGCGCACCGGCAAAGTTAACACAGGTTGGCAAAAATGATGTGTGGAGCTTATTATTGATATATGTGCTTCAATTGATGCCGAAATGCGCAGAATCGTGCCGTTTATTAAAACTGCAAGTTTACGCAACGTAAGGAATTGTAGCGCTATCAATCATATAGGGCCTCTACTTGCAACTACCATACTGAATGACACTAGTCATTTGGAAGGAGTGAGCGTCTCCATCTCCATGTTGTCAAGGCTTTGTCCCTCACAAAAACCTTTTACAAATGTCGTTGTTCAAAGGCTGGGTCGGCAATTAAGACGCACCTTCTAAAAGTAAATCATCCAATGAGATTGCTCTGTTCAGTTTTTGAATTCAAATGCAGACATTCTTTTTTAGCTTTCTATATATTTCTTCGTGCAGAAAGAGCATAATATGATAATATATATCTAAGTGATTAAAGGTATCATTACCACACCACTTTCAAATGTAGAACATATACATTTCCGTGTGCCAGTATATACATTAAAGCTAGTGTTGTCTGACAACCGTTTCCTGATTGGTTCCATGTTTTAGGATCAATGAAATCTTAAAACGCGGCAACACTTTATTAATAAGGTTTTTAGAAGTGTTTATGTAATCGACAAAGCCTTGATATTATGAAGATGCAGCGTCAGCTGTAAGCATACTACACCAATAGCAAATGTTCTGTATAAACCTATTGTGTTCGATGGCATCATCTATAGGTAACATAGATAACATAGGTCTTTAGAAAGACGTCACTATTCCAGATCGTGCTCTAGAATATTATTTTACATTCTGGAAAGGGTGGTGAACCATCAAACGTTCCCATACAGTCAGCTTGCTCTAAATACAAACTGACGGAATATTGTTACTCAGGGAGTACAAATCATGGTTATGAATGTTGAACGTTATTCATAGGAGGGTGTGTAATTGACAATTACTACATAGAACCAAGAGTAAGTCTAGATATGCAGCAGATGTGTTGCTCTCTGTCCTTGATTTTAGGTTCAGCTGCATCGAGATGTTTTCTTCCCGTTGTGAACAATTACTGAATGAATAATGTTTCGTAAAGTAAAAACTGAAACTGATATTACATGACTTTGGTACCAACAAAAATGTACCACTGTGGAAATAAACGTACCCCTAAAATTCAGAGGTGAAACCATGTGCCTTGGTGGAGAGAGCGTCTCCTGTTTGGCTAGCTACACCAGTTGTGAATGCCATTATATACATACTGACAAGCTAAGTTCACACCCATTGGAAATACATGATCTTTTTCCGAAACACGTAAAAATATTGCCAACTAGAAACTCCAGCATTTTTATGATATTTCTCTTAGTATAATTGTTGTCCAAATCGGAGTGAATCTAATCTTTTGCAACATCAGGGTCACAGAAAATTCAGGTATTGACAGCACATTAAAGTCGACTTCGTCTATTTCCTCTTTCATACTAAATGTATAACTCTTTTAACCGGTTTTTATTATTCATGTAGGTTAAGATGTATTAAAAAAATATGTAAAAATAAATTTGGAATAGTATGTGATAAATAGAACACAAAACAAACTTAGGCACAAGTATTATTTACAGTTATTATGCTACATTAAAAACAAAGTCCTTGGATGTGATATTAATACAATGTATCTGTATGTTTGCATGTCTCATATGTACAAATACTGGTACTTGTTATAATTGGGTCTAATTAGGATTACAACTACAAATGGGTTTAATGGATGCATAAAAGGAAAATCCATTATAATGTATACCATGTATTGATTTGCATACAATGACAATATCAATTATTACTACATTAGGAAAACATTTATCCGTCCATGACGCATATCAATGCTCATTTTTAGAAGCCTCTATATATAGGTATCCATTGAGAAAGTCATAGTATTCATGATGTTGATGGTTTCGTAGCCAATATATATTATCATAATTGAAAATAATCTCCACGACCAAAATAGAAAAAATGGAGAGGTTGTTTGTCCTTTTTATTCAAGAACAAATTTCTTGGATTTAATTAATAAAATTATTATCCATACAACTATAAATGATAACCTGACGACTTCGGATTTCATATTGTAGATTCCCTAATTTATAAGGCTATGTCCCTAGACCGCTATCATATCGTATTTATATAAGTCAATTGGTTCGGTTTGCTAGAGCCTGCACTAAGGTTTTGGATTTTCATGCAAAACATTTTCAAATCACTTTTAAACTTCTGACCCAGGGTTATAGATATTATAATCTTCGAAAAAGTTTTGGTAAATTTCACAGATAATTTGCAGACATTAAATTATTTTCAGAAAGGAATCTATTTTCGGAAATGTAACTTTTCAACAATACGTCTCATCCCAATTTCTATGGTGATATACAGAATAAGAAGTGTCAAAGTTTCTGATAATTTCATATCGATTGATCCTAAAGTAGTTAAACGCCTTCGACATCGACAGTATGACCCTAAAATCATCGCGAAGACGAATGGTCTTGTGTTTGACCCTTTTTCAGCCTTTTAATTAAGCGTTGTGCGCTGCCTAATAGAGCGGTGGGGAATTCCAAATCTTTTCAACGGATTGTTTTTGACTGTTAGTCCGGACTTCTACAGATGAAAGATCTGAGTTCGCATACAGAGGTGCAGAGCACGGTTTACCTTTATGAATCCCTCCATATCTTAGTTAAATTTTTATGAGTAAATATCATCGTGAAGCACACGTTAGGCATTATAATCTGATAACAGTGTTCTCAAATAGACGGAAATTACTTAATAATTTTTCACTGTTCATAGGTATGCATTTTTGTCATTTTCCTGTTATTACATAATTTTACTTTGTACTGCACTACAACAAATAATCATATTATCGTCCTGTTTAAAATATCATATCGTCATGTTAATGCCCGCGTGATGGTTGATAGAACATCTACATAACAACTATTACTATTTTACAACGTAAAATTGAATTCTAAACTTAAAGAAAGAAATAGCCAAAATGTGAACGTAGATTGAATTGATGGCGCTTTGTTCATTGTTACAGAACACAGTACGTCTATTTTTTCTAGTAACTGAGTATATTCTATGATTACAACTATATCCAAACAATTAAAGAGATATTTTTGAGATAATGATTTTAACTTGTTTTTCAACCTGTTATTGTAGATGCTATAATCTCTTAAATTAAAACCGACAAAATATGTTTTCTTTTCGGGCATTTCATAACATGACGAATAAAATGATAGTTGATTTTTTGCAGTTGTAACAATATTGACCTGATTCAAGTCTCGCTCAATGATTGTGACTTGAACATTATATAACCAACTTTCAAAGCGTATCAAACTCAGCGGACTATATATCATTGCGCCTAACTTGACTGCAATATATAAGGACACGTTGCCACATAAATCTTCATTTTCTGTCCAGTTGTAGCCTTTATAGTCTCCAAATTTAATGTCCGGTTTCGTATGACGCAAAGCCCTTTTAAATATTGACATTAATATTTTCATCCATAAATTGTTCTTGCTTAATCTATGAATGTTGTTGGAAAGGAAATTTTTTTCCAATATTAATTCCCCTTTTGATAGGATCATCTTCTTTGGTTTTACCTATAAAGAAATTAATTTCTGTAAATAAAACATCGCAATAAGTTATTGCAACCTACATATCATATTGTATTTAAATTTTTAATTCTTTTACAATATACTAAATGCCGCCATTATTAGCAATTGTTTACGCCGAAGCCCTTCATATTACCATTAATGACGTTTACAGAAAATAGAATCCACCATGCATGTATAGGTTACTGAGAGAAATATGGAAATATTTCTTGAATGTCTTACACTCTGATTCTGATTCAAGCTTAGCAATACAACATCAGGTAAAGGTATTATAATCCTGAAGTCAAACATTTTTATACGAGCTCCCCACTGCAGAGAAAACAAATGCAACAAAATGTAACTAATGCTTTATCACTGCTGCACTCATTATAGCATACTACGATGGACATTCAAAGACATACTGAAATCAGAGGCAGCACTAGGTGCCTAATAGGAATTAGCGCTTCCTTTGTAGCTCTTAACACCTTTCATAATTGCCCAAAATATAAGAATATCTGTCATTCAATGACACCTCTAGATATCTTACCTCTATTGGCCGTCCTAATTGGGTATCGTAGCCGCGGCGCAATCGAATAAAATATTTATTTTATCAGATAAAATATCTGATAATTTAGTTATCGATAACCCTGAGTTTGAAAACAATATCACTGACATTTATCCATCAGAACTTCATTTTAACAAAGCCAATACTTCCGATCAGAAAACACTCTTTTGGACTTAAAGATTAAAATTGTCAACAACATTATTCATATCAACATATATGATAAACGTAACGACTTTGGTTTTCCTATTGTAAATTTCCCTTATCTAGATATCCCCAGACTCAAATCATATGGTATTTATATTAGTCAATTGGTTCGATTCGCTAGAGCCTGCACTAACATTTCACGCAAAAAAATCTCAGATTACTTTTAAACTTCTTACTCGGGGTTATAGATATCATAAACTTCGAAAGGCTTTTTGTAAATTTTACAGATCTTAGTCAAACATTTTATCTAAATTTGGTAATATGACTTTTCAACAATATACCATCCCAATTTCTACGGTGATCTAGTGTACAAACTAAGACAGCGTCAAATTCCGATAATTCCATATCGGCGGGTTCTAAAATTATTAAACGTCTTCTACATCGACAATATGACCCCGAGATCATTGTTAATACCATAGTTCTTGTATTGGGTCCCTCTACAACCCCATGCAGACTTTTGCTTGAGCGTTGCTCTCTGACTAACTCGGCGGTAGGGACTCTATGACGGGCCATGTCCAAACCTTTTCAGAGGAGACAAGGTTCTGATCCTCGTCCCCTCTGACTGTTAGTCGGGACTCCTATTGATCAAAGATCTGATTTCGTCTTACAGACGGACAGAACACGATTTACTTATGTTTATGTCACCTTACATATTTTTGATAGCAACATATTATTCTATAAACGTTTCGTGTGTAATAAAATTGTTATGACCTTTCTTTTTGAGAAACCTGTTGATTTTTGTTCTCTATATGGAGGATTATTTATAAATTCCTAAATGCATGTCATTTGATAGTGCTGCTTTTGCGGTGAGTGGGAAGGTGGGCGCCCGTAAACCGGTTAACCACACCAATTGAATGACGTTTTTTAACCTCTATTGACCGTCCTAATTCGGTATCGTAACCGCAGCACAATCGAATATTTTTGTAATGTCGTTTTTTCTGTTATTATCATGTTTTGTGTGCACGTCCTTGGTGTCTTTTGTCATACAGCTTTGTCAGATGTCTTCACTTTTCTCTTTGACATAAAATCAGGACAAAAGTATAATAAGAATTAAGTCGAACCTTTCCACGACCTCCACGAACATGCTGCAAAAGGGTATGATTATGACTAAATGTAAATTTACGAAAGTAACGAATGTCCTTCTACGATATATATTGTTACACACTTATGTTTGTTTTCTTACCTCATTGTTTTCCGTGTGAAAGTCAAATATAAGTTGCATTCCTTTGGTGTTTTGTCGAATATAAGGATCTATGTATGAAACTTGACAAGTGAATCTATGATCCAAAAAGTGATGCATAATATGATGCTTTCTACATAAAATATGTTTAAAAGCAATGAAATTCGAGGACACAGGTGCTCTGGAATACGGACAAGCGATATCACTTAATAGCATACAGACTCTTGGTCTTGGGGTACTCTCAGGTGGGTAAATGTGATATTTACATCCTTTTGTCATATACAAAATTGCTACGGCATATTCATCCAGCGTTGCAATATCTTTAAACGTAACCTCTCTACATTCATCAAATAGAAGTCTCCAGGGCTTGTAATCAAACACTCCGTGGCACTCAGCTACAAATTTGCTCCTATATACAACACCGTTGTTATCAGTCACATATAAATTTTCATCAAAAATAGTTTTAGTTGTTATGGAATAAAACATTCGATTTCTTGGACAACGGTCAACCACCTTAGTACCGTATCTTCCTAACTTGTTGTTCTCGATACATAGCATATTCTGGTAGAACTCTAACACATCTAAATAAGGAAAATAAGTAAGTATAATTGTATATTCCAGGATACGAAGCATATTTGTTAAGCACATTTTTGTTAAATTGCACTTTTTAAAACAATCTAACGATAAATTGAATTCTGTATGTAATGTAATTCTAAATATGATCATCATATTGGATTAGTGAACAATCCAAACTTCAATAATCTGATTCTTGTTTTATCTATTACTGTTTGAATTTGTTTTGAAGAGTGTTATCGATTGATTTCTATCAAGTATGATATAAATAGACTTAAATTAAGGGGAATGTACCAATGAAATATGTAGTTTACTGTTGAATTCACCTGTGAAATGGATGCATAAATATGATGGGAATACTTTGTTTGATTCTTATCTACTTTGTCCTAAGGATCAAAACAATATCGATAATCTATATGAAAGAGCACATCTCCCACAAAATATCTTAATGAAAATACGACTTCTTCATTGCAGAGGAGACAAGGGACAACTCAACACAATTTAACACAAACGGAAAGTTAACTTTTACAATAATGTTTCCTATTTGCCCTACACCAATACCCGACAACGTTCATCAATATGGAATTATGCAAAAAAAATAAAATAAAATAAAATAAAATAAGTAAATAAAAATATTGTATTCACACAGTATATTGTTTTTTACTTTTAGGTTTTCATAGAACCACTCTATTGGCTTTAACCCTCCTTCATTGACAACATCAATGACATACTTTAATTCACTTCGAATCCAATTTTTAAAGAATAAACTTTTTCCTTTATATTGAATGATTCTGTTATACCACAACGGTTGACAAAGAAAATCATATAAATTCATAGTTTCAATATTATGTGCTTTCTTACATTCATTAAATAATGTAAAAACCTCTTTGTAAAAATTTGAAAAGTTTTGGATCAAACCATACTCATATGGAACGGTAACATTCATTTTTAATATGTAATCTATGTCTACTCCATTCTTCACACAGAAGCTGCTTAAAAATCTTTTAAACTGCTCTTTGAATTATATATCTTTTTCACCCATACAAAATTATGAATCATGTATTTAGAAAATTAAGAAACTTTAACTTTTGTGATGTTCCTTATCAGAATATACAGATGAAATTAATTTTGAAGATTTCATCATTGACAGAACCTACTGATATCTCAAATATATCTTCCAGCATTTTGTATGATATTTTTTTTACAAAAAAAGTTTCATACCCCCTTGTACCAGTCAATTTTTTCTAGAACTATGAATATAGAGAAAAGATCATGGAGTTTGATATATAAAAATAAGATTACAAATATGTATGAAACGAAAATTGCTGAATTTAATTTTAAACTCCTGAATAACTTAATATGTAACAAATATTATCTATTAAAAATTAAAAAATCTGACTCAGATTTATGTAAATTTTGTAAAGATTCTGTAGAAAATGACAAACACTTAATTTTTATGTGTAAAATTATTCAAAACATTTGGGAGAAAACATCATCAATTCTGAAATTTGATATACAATGGAAACATATATTGATTGGTTTTTATTTTGAAAATGATAAGAAAAAATTGTTGACCTCAATAATATTATATCAACTGTAGCCACTGTTATTTAGAAGTACAAAATGTATTGCAGAATAAAAGGCTGCAAAGTAAATGTTGAAAATATAAGTGAACATATAAAGATGACATTAAAAACATATTCTTGTGTTCATAAAAGGCTAAATAACAAAACTTGTCAGCAAGTTTTTGAAAAGATAAGTACTTTGTTATAAATAAAAAAGTATTATGTGTTTAAATTCTGAATTAAGTTCTTATATCATATGCCATATCCAAACTTTACATTATTCTCATATATTATTTTTCATTAGTATATAATATGTTATGTTATCAAAACATTCTGCCCGAAATGTTTTGAATTTGTAAGGGCAACATGAAATGTATATAAATAAATATTTTAAAAAAAAGTAAATAAAAATAAATAAATAAAAAAAAACGAGTCTAGGAAAATTTGTTTTTGAAAGAAAGCAAACGGATTCAACCCTATAATCAAGGATTTCGAACAATACACTAATTCGCTTTGTCAATATGAGAGTGGTACTTTAGTAGACATGGAGATCAAAACGAACAACGAGCTACATGTATAAAGAGTTATTATGTATGCAACCCCGTATGACTATGTCATAGGGATGCAAATAAAGAAAATTGTAAAATTCAATAGGATTTTAAAAAATTATCATACGGATTTGCAAATTAGTAATAGCAAAATTTCGTCGATCAATTAATCCAAAGATTTTGAGAAAATATCTGGTAAAACATGGATGCGTTTATTAAGATTTCAAACGCAGAAATTGTAAATTGAGATGAAACCGATTCCGATCATTCTACACAGATTTGACACCTTCTATACTAGATGGTTACCTACTTTGACTTCTCCATATATAAATACATATGGAATTTACACGATTTGACTCTTTCTACTGGGTATATCTGACGGGTGTTGCTAGCAAACAGAAGATGATTAATCTCCCCGGGCAGCTGATCTCACTCCATCATAAGGGGTTCACATATGCTCTTGAAGTAGACATATTTTGTTATTTTCCACTTTGATTTTCATTTTCACTGATTTTGTATGTCCTTTGATTTCATGATTTTCGGACTTACGGTTTGGATTTATCCATCATATTAACATTTATGATGTCTTTTTCTACGTTTATTTCTCATCTTTTAAGTGCATGCCCTTGGTGATTTCCGACATCGTTCTATGTTACTTAAGGTTTTATTAATGTGTGTTTTCAACTCAGTTCTTTGAAATGTATGTCCTTTAATTGTACTGCCTTTGTGATGAGTGGACCAGTGGGTTCGTAAACCGATTCATTAAAGCAGCTGAGTAACAGTAATTTACGTTACTTGAATTAACAGTCAAGAGTCGGTCCCTCAACTGCATTAGAAGTGAATTTTTGTGATGGCTTTATTGCTTGATTTTTTTGTCTGTAATGACTTTCGAGTCAGATGTCTTTAAACGGTCTGTGTGAATGAAAAGAACAAAATATACTCATTAATTATTGTGACATTAGAACATATTGAACATATTTTTATTCTTATTAAATATCAAAGTTTTCTGTGTATGTCAAGTAATTAAAATATGACAAACTTATAAATTAATTTATTATGCCCCTCTTTCCCATATATATTCGTTTAAATATGGGTATTGTTTTTGTTTATCTACAAAGTGCATGCTAAGGCAATAGAAGCGATATAAATGACGTAATTGTGAAAAGTATATTTGTAAATGTAACAGATGATCACAGCTTCTTCATTATTTGCCAAAATAATACCGATTAGCCTTCATCCTCTGGGGTGTGAAATAACCCAGTTCCTGGCATCAAACTGACGTCATTGCGTATTGAGTGTAACGTATTGCATTTGTGGCCTTGAAGAGTTTATGGTGGTTGATTATGTAAGGTGAAGTACAACTGAAATATTTTCTTATATATTCAGTAATGTTATGCGTTTCAAATATAACTTGTTAAAACTGTTTGTTCTCGGCTGCTTAGTGAATACATGTAATGGTGAATTGGCTCCTTTGTTGAATTGGACGAAACGTGTTGTTCCGCATAGAAAATCATTTATCATCATCACAACCAGCACATGCCATGTCAATGTCTGCAAACAAACCTTATTGGTAACAGTTCATAAGTAATTAGGCAGATTCTTTGCTAGGCAAAAGGTTACTGTAGAAAATACAAGCCAGCTGCGATGACAAAGAGGATTCAATAGATTTTACAATGATGGTTAGATATACGATGGACGGATCCTGTAACTTTTAGTTGTGGCCAAAACGAAGTTTTGTTGTTCTTTAGCATTCACCTTTATGTCAACTGAAAGGGTTTTATATGTCAAGTACACATACCAAATATATCTCCGTTTTTGTAATTTAAAAGTGATGAGCAAGGTAAAAGCTATTGTTTACAATATTCATTAGTTCATGTATATCTAAAAATTCGGAATAGATATGTGATTTATGCGTGGAACAGATAATCATGAATTTCAGCGATCGTCAGATGAGCTTATTAAATCACTACCTCAAGGTGTAACTTATGGATATATAAACCTGGATGGGTTATTGAACAATCTAGATCAGGTAAAAATATTATTGAGAAATCACAACTTCGATGTGTTAGCTATATTGGAAAGTAAATTGGATAACAATATCGATTGATTGAATTAGAAATACGAGTCAGGAAATATAGACTGTATAGAAGAATTCGCACGATGGAGAAGTACTCCTGTATATAAAAGAAAAATGTTCAGTGACACATGTTTCTACACATGAAAATCTATAAATCCTTACATTAGATATTAAACTACTTCACTCAGCCAAAAAAGAAAAAAATAAATAAAATAAAAATCGGTGTGGTATAGTAATGCAGACCTCAGAATCTATAACTTCATGGTTTGAAGAAAGGATTACAACATGATTACAAAATGATAATATTGTAATCATGGGTGATATTTTGTGGACCAACTTGTACACAACAAAATGAAAAACATGATGAGTACATATAACTTATACCATTAAATCAAAGAACCAAGCACTTTAATTGACCACATCTACGTGAGAAACAAAGAGAAGTTTAGTTCGGTAGGAGTTATTCCGCTTTGTATCAGTGATCATCATCGAACCTATGCTGTTCCAAATAAAACAAAATCTAATCTCTAATTAGCATATTAATATACGTTATACAGATCATAAGCACTGGAATATAGAGCAAATGCTACAGTGTATGCATGAGGTCAATTGGAATCTATACATGAAATGTTAGATGTCGGTGAAATGTGGGCGTCATTTAAATCTCAGTTCATGAGTGTCATGGATAAACACCTATCTTATAAAGATAGGAGAATTTAGGTTACATCAGAGCAGTTGATTGATGATCAAATACTATCAGAAATGCGACATCGCGGCTACCTGCACAATAAAGCATTAAAATCAAATAATGACTTTGACTGGAAGGTATATAAGTAAGCAAATATCATCGAGCATAAATGAAGCGAAACAAAATTCTGTGGAAGAAACGATTAGTCAAGCCACTATATTTCATTCTATATGTAAATAATTTCCCCTATTGTTTAGAGTCCTGCAATGTGACTATGCTGATGACACTTCACAAGGTGTATGTGATAAATCCACTGATGCTGTTGCGAAGAAAATTACTTATGATCTGGATAATGCAGTAAAGTGGATGGAAAGAAATAAACTAACAATGAATTTGAAAAAAAAATAAACGCACACTTACAATGCATTTATTGGAAGAAACAAACTTATTAAAATGTAAACCTTTTCTTATTCAAATAGGGGGAACAATTTTAGTAACTGTAAAATCCGCAAAGGGGTAGATATTGATGACTGCTTAATGTGGTAAACACATTTAGAATTCCTATCATCCAAACTGTCCAGAAAAGTTTGTGTATTAACACGATTGCGACCTTTTATGTGAAATGATCCACTGCTGAAAATTTACATTTGTATTATCTTTCCTCATTTGAACTATTGTTACACAGTATGGAGTTCACCTAAAACATACTTCTTATATAAAGCACTGTCTATTTGATAATCGTTAGTGGGAAGGGGGTTTCAACCTGGCCAGATTAACGTTTTATCTCAACCTTGGGACAAGGGAATTTTTTATTTCAGAAGAGCCAGGGAAAGAAAATATTGTTGTAAGATAATACAAATTTAATAATAAACAGTTTTCTTTTTGACTAAACTCTGCTCAAACCAATCTTAGCCATGTAAAGATGATGGATAAATCCAAACCACAAGTCCAAAAATCATGAAAACAGAGGACATACAAAATCAGTGAAAATGAAAAACAAATGGAAAATACGTTTACATGTTTACGGTTTTAGTCCATCACAATGATGCCATATAATGAATGAGGGTGAGACTAGAAGCAGGAGGGTGATGAAGGAGAAAAAGGGATAGGGGTTTGAAGGACAGAGGGCTACACTTGGTAAAAAATTGACAGAGAAATGACAAAAATTCTTAAGTTGTGAGAAATGTCGATTCCGTCTAAGTCACGAAATCAATCATGAATAATACAAAAAAAATTTCTGTGACAATGTCAAAATTTGACATCTTAAAACTGCCATAATTTTTGAAAGGACAGAGATAGAGAAAAAAAAACCTGTATTGAATTTGTCTCTCTGAGCTCTATCAAATTACATTTAACACATAAAGATATGAATACACTGCAAAATTCACCTGAGGTTGCTACTAACCCCTGTTCACTCCTCATGAATCAATTGTAGTGGTTAACCGGTTTACGAGTCCTCCTCCCCACTTTCTACAAAAGGAGTAGAATCAAGAACACACATTTGAAAAGCTATGAATAATTCTCCACATAGAGGGCGATGATAAATAACTTTCTCAAGACAGGTCATTAAAATATAAAGATGTATAATATTGCTGAGTAAGACCAATCTGCCGATCTGGAAGCGAGCTCAGTCCCTTGATCTGTAAAAGTCCAATTACTGAGTGAAAATGAGGATCAGGACCATTTTTCCTTCGAAAAAGGTTTCAACAAGGCCCACCATATAGTCCCCACCCGCCTGTTAGTTAATGTATAGGTTCAAGTAAAAATCTGAATATCAGAGTGTAGAAAGGGATAATATAAGAATTACTGTCCTTTTAATATTCTCGGGTTATATTATTGTAGAAAACGACGGACTTTCACTTTTTTGGAACCCCATGAGATAAAATTATTAGAATCTTATACCCTCTTAAGTTTGTACACAAGATCTCCGTAGAAATTGGAATGGGAAATTTCATTGAACACAAAGTAATGTTTATGAATTTTGATAAAAGTTCTAATAAGACTTAAAACAATTTCCGACGGCTTTGTGATAATTGTAATCCTGAGTTGAAAATTCAAACGTAATATGCAATTTTTTGTATGAAAGTACAAAACGATACTACAGGCGCTGGTAAATCGAAGCAACTGAATTTTATAAATACCATATGATGGGTGTCTAGTCTAGGAACATCTGTAACTATCCAACTAAGGGAAATTTACAACAGAATATGAAATGGACGGTGTCTAAACCAATTTTTTAAACTTCAAAAGAGGGCAGCTCGTACTATTTTAGGAGTAAAGAATTTTTTATTACAAACAAACATTATTTTAGCACAACTGAAATGGATGTCATTACATAAGCATTAAATTTTTAGAAAACTGCTTTTAAATTTCAAATGTTTACATAACATGACACCAGCTTACCTAAATATATTAAAATTTGTGCATCATGTGAACTCCAGAACTACGCGGCAAAGTTCTGACTACACAATGATAAGGGTTAGTATGTCAATCTAATGCCTTTATTATATGTATGTGGATGTGGAATTATTATTATTATTATTAATATAGTGGAGTACGCATATCAGATTGAAGTTTCTGTTCCATATGTTTAAAAGCTGTGGACATAGTTAAATTTGGCTATTTTTAGAATTAGGTTCACGGTCAAGGTGACAAGGTCATTGACTTCAAGGTCATTTGTTGAAAGGGCTTTATAAGTACACAGGACAGATATGATGGTTTTACTTTATAGTTCAAAAGTTATGGACAAGGTCGCCGTTGCAGACAGACACATAGATAGGACTAACATAATATATATGGACCCCAGATACCACGTATTTCGATCCGGCGGCATATAAAGGAAATTCCATACGCAAATTACATTCCATATTTTGAAATATTTTCTGTAAATAAAAACGTTTTAGAATATTGTTTATGAGGTAATTATCATATATGTCACATATGGACTTATGATTGATTGATTATTGTTTTATGTAACTCCATGATTATTTCACGTATATGGTGACGGCATCTACCTGATGCATTGCATAGAAATTTATACCTTTGCAATGGACCCACCCAAAGCAGTGAATGATCTTTTACGTACCACGCCTACCGTGACACAGGATCTGCGTTCTTACTATCTCATCCAAGAGACAGAACACCGGTGTGTCAAGGGCGGGAGTCGAAACCGGGACCTCACGAGCCGAGCACCTTGTCCACTAGGCCACATCGGCTTTATGGATTTTAAGTATAGTGAGATAAGGAAGGAGGGTGTTTATTCAACTCTAAATATCTTAGCGACAAAAGTTTTGTTTTAGGTGATAAACAAGAAAGCTGTAATATTGAAAATCCACTGTACTGTTTTTTGAAAAATTAAATGATAGAACTTTTTACAGAGGGATAGAAAAATGTATTGAGACACACAGTGATTGGTAATTTTTACTGAATCAGTCAGGGAACAAGTTTACAAGTCTACAAGGATTATGCAAAGAGCAAAATTGATGAGGCTTTTAAATCATTCGGTTATTGGATATATCTTTTTGAAGCATTGAGAGATTTTATTTATTAATCTAATGTTTACTTTCATCAGTTTCCATGAACATTTGAAATATATTGACATCAATTCAAAGCATGCTCTTCATATTTTTATATATTTTGAAAATTCCAATAATTCGACCACGAGCATCTCTGAAGAGACATAAATTGTCGAAATGCGCATATGGTGCACAAAATTAAAAGGTATATATGTTCTATATTTATGCTAGTATGGGTTGAAAACGCCCCATTTTGTGCTGTTTTCAAAAATTACCCATAGGTTTAGAGCGATTTTTACAGGTACTTCTATATGTACCTTTTTGTAAATTTACAAAGTTCAGATAACGTTTTCTTATATATTCCTATTACCTTTACGGCAAAACATTATCAGATTACTGCATCAGTCCCCTGTTGTATCATTATCATTTTAGATATGTCAGTTTTGTGATGACTTTGCAGACAATGCATGTGACAAATGGTACTGTATTTTGAAATGTAACAGTGATATATTATTCTCGGTTTGATGGATTAAACGCTTACCTGCTGTGTAGGTCATAGTGGTGTTTTCATCATAATCGAAACAACAGTCGTTATATAGCGTGCATCTATTGTCACAGTAACAATTCGGTTCTTTAGATTTCTTGTTAAACTCGCACGTGTTGAATTGCATACACATGTCTTTGTCTTCTAAAGGGAATATGATTTCTAAAATCAAATGAAAGGAAAACACATCTGTCTTAGTGCGTCAAAAGTCGCCAAGGATATGTAGAAAAAAAGAAAGATTTGCACATCAGGAAAACATGCTATTGTAATACAGATATTGTACAGACAAAAGACGGTTAATTGTAGTGACTTTTGTCACTCATTCCATGTTGATAATTGATATACTAGCCAAAAAACTAACCAAGAAGAAGAAAAATCAGGACAAAAGTGTCAAACCGCCGTTTTATGCTATATTAAACAAAGTGCCTTTTGCCAATGTAGTAGATCTAGTTCGTTGTTTGTAATCCTTTCATTGCTTGTATGATAGTTTGGTTTCTCATACTGATATTACATGGGTCTGTGGAAATAAGACAGATTTAACTTTAATGTAAAGCATGATTTATAAACATATATTTTCTTTTGAAACAAACATAAGATATATATCAGTGTTATAAATAGGTACTTATTCCCAGATTATAAAAATTAAATGTGATGCAACATTTTGCTCATCAAAAGCATCATTGAAACTTTTAGAAAGAAATCCAATTCAGATGTAAGGATAATGTCACATAGGACATACAGAAGAAGATATATAGATAAAAAAATCATTAAAAAAATGACACAGAAATATTATAAAAACACATAAGAATATCTTCACAAAATGTCTGAATGAATAATACGAAAAGGTCTATTTGTACGCCAACAATAAATTCGAAATAGTACAATTGGATGTCCAATGACCGAAGTCCAAATTCTAAAAACTGCACAGTTGTGGTTTCAGTAAGAACAATTGCAATGGAATTAACCAAGACGCTAGCGTCTCCTCCTAGCTTGCTAATACGTCACAAAAGAACCCTTTTGTGTTCGGTGGCAAATGCATTGTTCATTTGATAACTAAAAGGACAACAATGTACACGATCTTGTTCCAAAATATTACTTCAAATCTGGAAAATCTTACAAGGTACTGTCTTACAAAATATTTGTATAGACCAAAGAACACCCTTTATGACATTTTTCTTCTTTCGATTTTGCTCTGAGACACTTTTTGTATTAGTAACGAAAGGACAAGTTTCGTGTTGTCTTATATTTCAATTCAAAATTCTCTGTGAGAGTAGTATGTTTTGCAGACGAATGTGCAGTTGTCAACGGTAGTGACAAAACATTTTCGTCAGAAGCCGGCGTGGCCTACTGGTATTGCGCTCGCCTCCTGATCGGGAGGCCGGGGTTCGAGTCCCGCTCTGGTCATACCGGTTTCCTGTCTTTCGGATGAGACAGTAATAACCGAGGCCCCGTGTCGTGGTACGCGTGGCACGTTAAAGATCCCTCACTGCTTCGGGTGGGTCCGTTGCAAAGGTCAAAATTTATTTGCCCCGCATCAGGCAGATGCCGTCACCATATACGTGAAATATTCGTGGTGTGACGTTAAACAAAAATCAATCAATCAATCAACCATGCGAAGTCAGAGCTTTCATACAATTCCACTTTACAGGTGCCAAGGGAAGAACTACTACTTGGTGTTGAATTCTTGACTATCACGTTTTAATCTGATGTATTCTAAGAAAACCTAAAACACCGAAGAACAATGAAGTCTACCTTGTAACGAGCGGTTGTAGACACATGAGTTACACATTATGATATATCCAAGAGCTAAGGAAGAGTTTAAAGAATGTGTAATAGAATCAGTTAAATTCTCATATATATAGCCTTTTCTTATCATTAGTATTTTAGTATATTTTTAGTGAATCTCTTTCAAAAAAGAATGTCATGAGACTTCAGTGGCCTCCGTTGTAGCATTATTCTTACAGATGTAATATGATCAGTCTCAATGCAATAGCAGAAGAATAAATAAATCAATAAATTTATAAATAGAAATGTATACTCATCTCTAAAATTGGTAATATTGCCTCCAAAGGAATATGGGAAATTACCACTGCTCCCCTACGGGTTAGTCCGAAGCTTATCTTTATTTATTATAGTGTATAAATTGATATTTTCTAGCACAAAAAGCGACAACCTCACTCAAACAAAAGAGAAGTCAAATGTTCTAGGCGAGCTGCTCCGCATTAATATACAATCAATACAAACACATAGAGAAATATGGGAACTACACATTTTATTCAATCAAAGGGAAATTAATTATATATATATATATATATCGATTCGTGTCTTGCAAGTGAACTTTTGTTTTGCATGAAACCGCAAAAATCGAAATCCTGCATCTACCTCCACTAGGCACATAAACTGATCCCATATTTGTCAGATACGTCCGTTGCATACATGTAAATTTCTGTGCATTGTATACGGAAGATGTATGTTATGGGAGGGGGGGGGGTAACCAGAAGGGCATCAATCTAGATACAAGAAAGATGTGTTCCCAAATATGCACTTTGATGGAAGACAAAATTTTGTTTGTAAAAGACATTCTACCCGATCAAACTTCAATTGTTTATTAAGAAGTTTGAATCATGGTAAAATCCAACACCTGCTTCCGCCAGTGGTAAATTAATTATGAAAATCAACATAAGTCTATTTGCATTTCTTTCCTCTCTATAAATTATAATGAAGCACATATAATTGGAGTTTCCGGTGCAAATTATACTTTCATTGCGTTATTACAGAATAACAATATTCGATCAGATCATTATAGACTATGATTGCACATTTTTCGCCTAAAAGTATATTATACTTATCATGAAAATATCTGGATAATGAAAATACGTTACTTTACACTTTGTTACATGTTAACCTTTATTTCTATTGTTGGAAGAGAATGTTAGTCATGTGAAATTCAATAATGTACATGATCGTTGCTTCACAGCCTAAGGAATGGGTGGTAAATTGATAAATGGCATCCGGTTTTTAGCATTGAAAAATTAATTTGAGATTACATGTCGGATTAGGACTATCCTAGTGGTATATTATTTAAGCACATAGATACATGAATATTTTATGAAGATATCATTTCTGCATTTTGAAATTAGTTATATACAGATATTAAAATTGTTTGCATATTTCGCAGTTTCCTTTACAATGATGAAAATTGTAAAGAAATCGGAAAGAATTCGACTTTAGTAAACACACCATATTAACCACATTTCACCTACTAAAACGTTGGGTTATTATCTGTAAAATAAACACAAAGTAAACTACAGATGAATTCCTTTTAGGATAAGAAATTAAAAAGAAACATAACTATTGAAGTATGACGAAAGTTTATAATATGTGATATATTAAACACTAAGAAAAAGAACTATACCTGTATCATCAGCACTTGTCTGGTTGCTGAAATTTTCTCTTCGCGGTTCATGCTCAGAGTTTTGTTGTGACCGATGTAATGTTGTCTGCAGAAGTGATGTATTAACAACGGACATAAAAAATACGCAAGAAAATACAAAACATATTAAACTCTGCATCTTGAAATCAGATGCTAGGAGATGGTGATTTTAAGACATAAGATTTTCCAGTATTAGTTCATCTCTTTATATATACTTAAGATAACATAAGTCACTCCCATATTTCTTATCAATCATTGTGAACGTTCATCATTATTCGGTATATTTATTAGTGTTCTTTTTTATTTGAACTTCAGAGATCTGATGATAAATTCACCTTTGTCTAAAAGAGGGCATTATTACAGTGATAAGGAGTATCATTGTGGAAAAACATAACTCAATATCCATTCCTTTTTTTGCAAGTGGGTAAAACAGACTAATAAACAGCAATGAAAATCAAATTTCATGTAGGTTATGTTATGGCTGACAAATGTAGTCCAAACTGTTGCTTTAACTTTGGTACTTTTTAGTTGACTCTGTCTGAATACACTTAGAAAACACGTCTTTATTTGATGCTCAAATATTTTGAAGAACAAACTAATTACTAAATTGATTTTAACGTGGGAGCAAAACCGATTTTAGGGCACAGCCATGCATGAGGGATATGCTCCTTATTTTAAGAGTTATGTTTGAAACATATTTCAAGTAAATCGAGAAACACTAAAAACTGGCGTAATGGTGATACCATTTGGAAAGAACAAAACACCAGCAGTGGTATTAACCCATTGCTAATAATGAATATGTTCTAGAATAATTCAAATGCTGGACAGGAGCAAAATGAAATCGCTATTTCTATTGCAATGATCCACTCCTCTGATTTACCTCTAGCTTGGGAATATGGATTGCCATAAAACAGAAAAATATTCAGCGAAACATGGACAAATTCAAAGTACCGGCGTCCGTTTTTCAAACACACAGATTGAATATAAGTATACAAAAAGGTATCCATTTTAAAAGATTTCGATTAGATGTAAAGAATTTATGAGAATAGTACATAAATTTCAATGAAACCGTATCAAATGTTTTTCGAAATCTATTCAGTGATTCATTTCAAAATAGTTTTCCTGAGCTAAAAAACCTTAAAAAAAAGGTGAGGGAGGGAGCTTGCACATTTAAATATACATATATTATTTACAGTAAATAGCAGTCCTAACATCAGATTATGTTAACGTAAAGTTTGCTTTTCTCGTGCGCTAAGGACTGATGAGCACACGCGATTTCTATGTGAACTTAATTTTGAGATCGCGTTAATGTACTTTGCTGTCGCGTGGACGCACTGGACATGAAATAATGATATATTGAAATACTTTTAATAAATTTATAATGATAGTAATGAATAATTATACATATATATATATATATATATATATATATATATATATATATATATATATATATATATATATATATATATATATATATATATATATATATATATAATTAAATTACAGAAATACAGATAAATTATGCTGGTTTTCTATTGCATAAACTATAGATTTTTTTCATAAATACCTTATTATAGGTCTACTCGGCAATTTCCTTCTTATATTACAACATGAAACCCTTAATACGGAATGTCATTTTAACATGAAATTTAGTTCACGTATATACGACGACATTCTCTACCATTTAATTAAATACTTTTTATTTCCTCCATCTGTACCACTGCATAGAAAGAATTACAAACGTAGGCATGTGAACGTGCGACTGGACTAGGCGCATGCGGGATGAAATAGCGATAACGCGGATTGTGTTATGGATGCACAAATGGGGAACACAAACTACAAAGGTGGCGTGAAGTTCACATCTGCAATAATGGTATGGATCTGTATGACCTACCTTTTACATTCTATTCTTTACCATCAAAAAGGTACTAGGCAAAGGTGGTCCAAAGCTGCTAACAGGTAGGATGGAGACAAAATATGGCAGCTAAAGTCAGACCCAGTATATCCTTTGCTCACTTACAAAATGGTGACCATCTCATTAGCATCCATATCAAACACTGAATTTGGGTAACAATCTCAGCAAAAAATATTCAGCAGACCATCACTAACAACAAAGGACTCGCCCCTGTTAAGACCCAACCATATGATAAAAGTCATTACAGACAAAAAAGACATATATGGATGAAAATAACTATATAAAATATGAAAGTGATGTCAATTAGAGCCTACTATGCTCTGCTTTTCTGAAAGCAAGGAAAGTTCCCTGTTCCATCGGAATCCTGACTAACAGTCAGAGGTGACAAGGTTCAGGGCCTTATCACCTCTCAGGAGAATAAGACAAGGTCCTTGATAAAGTTCCCACCGCTCTGTTATATTGCAGCGCTCCAGAAAAGGTCTGTAAAGGGTTAGAAAGGGGTCCAGTACAATACTTATTGGCTTCATGATGATCATAGGGTCATATTGGCGATGGAAAAGACCTTTGAATATTTACAAACATGATGCCATGAAGTCATTAGAGCTATTGACCCTTCTTACTTTATATCCGTTGGCCACAGTTTTAAAAGGTAATATTTCCTAACTTTTGTAAATGCTCTAAATGTTAATACCATTTGATGGGAACATCGCCATCTAGCCATGGAAAATTAACAATTGGAAATCCGAAATCTTCACGTTAGTTGTAAACACAAGTGTGTATATAGTTTTTATCTTTATTTTTGATATTGAGGTCCAGAAAAGATTATTCTTTATGAGAGTTGTAGATTTTACTGAGTTGAAGCTCCGGAGAACAGAATCATTATTGCATTTTTTTTTTTTTTTCAAATTCATAGTTATCGATGGTACGTATATTATCCAGGTACCTAGATGTAATCTTAAATATATCAATATGTTCAAAACCTTTAGATTTGAAGTTGAATTATGAAGACCCTTTCATAACGAAACAAAAATAGGTTCGCAACAAGTGGGGGGGGGCAGTTGGTGCCAATAGGAATTCCCTCTTTTTTCTACATATCTTGCCGTAAAATTGCACATAACTATTGTCCATAAGAAAAGTGATGTCATTACAAATCTCAGAGTAATTCCAATTCGGAAGAATAATCCTGTTGAATCTTCCTGCTCTTGTAATAAAACTAATTTTATTTATCAGCCTGTCTGCCATATCAAAACAGGTGATCGAAACTGTATTTCCGATTAGTACTAACGGTAGTTGTTTTTAAAAGGCCATGTATCTATTATTTTCCATGATAGGTTTCACAAAAGGCCGAGATATTGTAGGTGAAACTTGACAAAAGATGGTGCAAGAAGGAAAAGGTTAAAGTGCCTACCCTGATAACTGGAGAATGGAAATTTTTAACATTATTGATATTCGCATTGATTTTTACGCGAAATGCACATTCATTTCAAGCAACCTTGTAAACAGTCAATCCATAGTATTAAAAATATAGCTACTTTTAAAAATACTTATGTCTTTGTACCTGCTGACGAAGCAGCTAACAATATAAACACCGTTTCAAAAAGCTTTGTTTTATTTATTATGAAAACTTTATTATATAGATCCATGAATTCCCATATATGCAGATATATGTAGAATATATATAGTTTCCAAATACACATATATCAGCATACCCATACATACATGAAAGAGAAAACAGACGTCATTTGACAAAGCTGTATGACACAAATCACCGAGGACATGCACACAAAACATGGTGAACATGATGATAGTAAAAATACACGAAAAAACAACAATAAAAAACATTCCATATTCCATATTGCTGTGGTTACGGTAGGACGATCAATTGAAGTAACAAACGTCACTCAATTGGTGTGGTTAACTGGTTTACGGGCGCCCACCTTCCCACTCACTGCAAAAGCAGCACAAGCAAAGGGCACACATTTTAAATGTATAAATAAGTACCTTTGGGTAATCAATATTAGCATGATTCCCATTCACAATGATATTGTTTTAATGCAATCAATCGTCGGTTAATGTAATTTCGCTTAGAAGGAGACCAAACGTTGAAGTTTGTTGTACTGGTCTGTGACTTTGGTTTTCGTGAGTTGGCACTGGATTTTCCGGATTGAGATACTACAACCTCTCCCATTATAACATTGTTCGTTGTACTTTGATATTGGCAATATGTGGGATTAATTGTCATTACATAATACTGTTAATATTTTTCACAGTTTCTGTTTGTACATGACAAGGAACTGGGTCACCACTAGCGTATATCATACCAGTGCACAGTTTTAGTGCTTGGACAATGTAAAACCAGGTCTTTTATTTCTTTGATGTTCAGCTTTTGAAGGTTGTAGTTTATTCCTAACGTTTGTAGCTCAGTATTTCGGTCTATAACATATAAACACCAAGTGTTACTGTTCATGTCCAGTCCTACTTGCTTAAAGATATCAAATCCATTTACCTTGAAATCTTTCATGACATCAATAAGTGAATCATTTTCCATTTTACGTTTGAGACATTTACCACTACATGTACCTAGGTGCTGATGCAAGTTATTCTTATCAACACCATGTTTGGCATGAGATTCTATCACGTACAATCCCTGATAAGTTGCATATATTGTAGACCTGCCATTTTGAGATGCACATTACTTACGTCACATCTTTTGCTTGATGGAAACCATACGTTCACAATTTTTGCAATATCAGCTAATCCAGAAAAAAAACCCTCTTTCCTTCTTGTTTTTCACTAGAATGTCTTCAAGAAAAGTGTCCTCTTCTGTATAGACTTGGAAGTTTCGGACAAGCCTGAAAGTAAATTTAAATTCTATTTTCGATTCACAATTAAAATGTAAAGATGATGGATAAATCCAAACCACAAGTCCAAAAATCATAAAACCAGACGACATACAAAATCAGTGAAAATGAAAAACAAATGGAAAATAACAAAATATGTCTACTTGAAGAGCATATGTGAACCCCTGTGATGGAGTGAGATCAGGTGCCCGGGGAGAGTGAGCACCTCCTGCTTGCTAGCAACACCCGTCACATATACCCAGTAGAAAGATTCAAATCGTGTAAATTCCATATGTATTTATATATGGAGAAGTCGAAGTAGGTAACCTTCTAGTATAGAAGGTGTCAAATCTGTGTAAAATGATGGGAATCGGTCTCAGTCCAGAATATCATTTAAAAGTCTGGATAACGAGATATCATATGGAGAAATAAGAGTCTCGTAACGACCATAGAATTTCCTCAGTGACGTTGCTAGTCTAGCACATATATAACCCTGGTTGAGCAGCTTAACTGAAAGTCGCCTAGCCCTCAGAACAAAGTCATTGTAATTTGAACATGCTCTGGAATAACGTATTAACTGAGATATGAATGCGCCGTATGCGGGCAATGATGGAATGTTGCTACTTATGAAAGGAAAGTTTGTGATAGCGAAATTGAAATCGTCACGTTTGTCATAGAGTGAGGTGTTCAATTGACCATTAATGTCGAAAGACAACATAATATCTAAATACGAAGTAGAATTACTATTTTCTGTGGTTTCTTTGACCTCAAGTTCACTTGGATAGATGATGCTAAGGTAATCCGCGAATGAAGGATTATTAATTGAAAGCAAGTCATCTATATATCTGTAAGTAAAATTGAAGCCAAGAGCCAATTGTTTTTTTCCTTGCGAAAGCAAAGACTGAATGAATTCAGCTTCGTATGAGTAAAGGAATATGTCAGCCAGAAGCGGAGCACAGTTAGTGCCCATTGGAATGCCGACAATTTGTTGAAAACCTTACCTCCAAACACCACAAAAATGTTATCGATAAGAAAGTTCAACATCTGGATGACAGCTGTTTCAGTGTATTTATTTTTAGAATCAGAATTTTCCCTAACAAAGTAAGTTTTATCGTGGCCTATTACTATATATTTGAATTTGCGGCTTCCGTTTTTATTAGTAAATGCATTTTGAATAATTTCCGCTAATCTGTCTTTTAATTTCTGATGATATATATAAGCAGAAGTAGGTAATATAATAAATAAACAACAATATTCACGATTCAAAAATGACGGATCAACAGTGAGTCAATGGAAGTCGCTAAAGAATAAAAGATGTCAAATATAGAAGCACAAGAAAGCGACAAACGACACTAAAATAATAATAATAATCAATGGTCAAATTTCCGAGGCATTCTGCACCTACCTCAGGACAAAATATAAAAAACTACATAAATAGAAATGTGAAAAAAGAAAGCTATATAAAAATGCAGTTGTCTAATTAAACGATGATATCGGCGTCAGCTTCTTTTTTCGTGGTTGTAGTTCGCTTTCTAAATGTAAAATGACCAGGACTTCGTGTTCATAGGGGGTTAAGGCGAAACCTACATGTATTGCGGTTTGCCGTGACCCATTCTAGTTGTAATATGACTAAGTGAGATACGAGAATGCTGAGAATTAATTAATAAATAGATTAAAAAAAAAAAAGAGGTGGGGGGGGGGGGGAGGGAGCACCAAGTCAACAGGACTGGTTGACTTTGTGCTTCCATTCTATTCCATTTTTAATATGTTTATTTTCTCTGTGTTTTCTCATTCATTTTTCATTTCTCATTCTACTTTCATGTCTGAGTGTATACAGGTATACATGTTATGTCAAATCAAGTATAGACAAACAGTTAAAAGATTGTTAGGGTGTATAATGCGATCCCAAAATATCGGTTAACATTCTTATAAGGGGCATCTGAAATTAAATTACACCAGATACTATTAGGACGAAATCTTCTTATTTAGAACATACCCCGGCATTGCGCATAAGGTGTGAAATGAGAACGACATATGATGGAGAGGTAGGTTTCTTGCTACTCAGGAAAGGGAAGTAGTTAATAATTAAATTGATATCGTCACGTATGTGATCTAATGAATCATCGTCACTATTTCATAGAAGTATATCTAGGTATGAAGCAGTAAATGTGCTCTCATTTGTATCTTTTATCTAGAGTATCTTTGGATACATGATGTGGATGTATTCTTTAAATACAGGGTTGTTAAAATGTCATCCGTGTATCTGTATGTAAAACTGAACCGAGATGCTATTTTTATAGCATTTGGAGAGCAGAGACTGTAGGAATTGTTTCATATGACTGCGACAAAAAAGTCAGCTAGACGCAATCTGTACACATCGGAATGCCAACATTCTGCTGGAATATTTTTCCACCACAAATCATAAAATGAATATTATCAACAAGAAATATTTGAAGGATCTCTTTTTCTGTATACTTCCTGCTCGAAAATTTGAGGATTTAATGAATTATTCAAAAGATGTAAGATGAAAAGTTGAAAGACCACAGCGTTTAATATTAGTCTCGAATGTATCCAAACATCTTCAATGGAGTGTTGTAGTTTCACGAAGAGAATATTTTGAACAGCAGAAATTTACGAAAAAGGAGGCTACCAGCTACATTTACTTATATATATTTTTTTAATGAAAAGCGATTTATCATATGTCACTCATGACAATAATGTTACAGGATTCAACACTTAAATCCGAATAAAGATGACTTTCTAGATGAACACTTTTGTGAAAAGTTTATTTGCTTTTCATATTTTTATATATTTTGAGAATTCCAATCATTCGGCCACGAGCATCACTGAAGAGACATAACATGTCGAAATGCGCATATGGTGCACAAAATTAAAAAGATATGTATGCTCTATATTTATTTTGAAATAAACAAAAGTACTTTATAATATTGATGAAAAGTAAGTTCAGAAAACGTGCTTTATTCCCAATTGCTTAAGTAATCACACTTCATAAAATGAACATTGATGCATATAAAGAGAAATAACAAGGAACTCAGATTGAAACAACGCATATTTTATTAAGGCTGATGAGTCTAATATTGTCTCAAAATTGAAAACTAATGAAAAGTCACATTTCACTAAACAGACAATATAAAATATTTGTTAATCTGGAATTTAATATCATGTTGTGCAATTGCAAATGCACATCTGGTGTATGCTGACTTTTTGATTAGAGTTGGTAGTATTAGAATATTAATAATGGAAATATCTTTTTTTCAATTTAATTTTTCAATACGAAGAAAGCAAACAGTCATTCCGTTCATATTTTGTACTTCAGTCACCTACCAAATCCCCTGTTCTCGAATTGAGCAGATTTTCTGTCCCACAGGAGAATAAGAATAGTATGGGAAAAAGCACGAGTCAAAACCGTCATTCAGTAATCACAATCTTGTGTGTTATCTTTTATATATACAGAGTATAATCGAAAACCACTGTTATCTATTTGGAGATTGATTCTCAATAGACAACTGCAGAGTACCGTCGTGAAATACGATTACATCACTGATTGCAAGCTACCGTAAGCTTAATTGGTTTTAAAAAGAAAAAAAAAACCAGAAAGAAAGAAAGAAAAGACTAGTGATACACTACGTTAGTTTTGCAGTTTACGTCCAAGACCTTGGCATAACTGACCGTTGCCCAAAAAAAGTGATGAAAACCGTTAAGAGGAAATTAATCATACAAAGCTACCTGCCTTTGTCCCGCCTAGTTACCATAGTTCCATTATTTGAGATATTTACCTATAGGTATATATGCTCTATATTTATTTTAACCACTGGGCTAGTGTCACTGCTGGTGGACTGATAGTTCCCGAGGGCATCATAAGTGTAGTTTTCAGTGCATTTGTACTGACGGTCTAATATTCAGTGCTTTAGTACTGATATGAAATATCACTACTGGGTCCAAAAACCCCTGAGAATCCCGTTTTTCATTGCAAAACTCTGCAACACCCTGAAAAACACTGAAGTCTGCCTAAAAAACACTGAAACACTCTGACGACCCTGATAAACACTGAAAAACTCTGAAGTCTACACTGAAAACACTGACAATCTTGAAAAACTCTAAAAAACTCTAACGCTACTGAAACTCTGCAAAACTCTGAAAACACTCACACCTACTGCGATGCCCTCCGGCCGTGCGATCACGGCTTCACGTACTTCTATACGGTCCCTTCTATAAGCCTTATGAGCATTAATGTGTATAAAATGCGATGAGTTAATTAGTGGTGAATTAGAAAAAAAAGTAAGATAAAATAAATAAAACATATCTCGCATTTTTTATACGTGTTTTGAAGTGAAATTATTTTAACGAATCTCTAAATTTAATTTTACTGATGCTTTATTCCTCTTCTGGTTTATGTTTGTAAAAATCACAGCTTGATTACATAAATTATTAAACTAAAAGAATTAAGAAAATTAAAAAAAAAAATACAATACAAAGGCTTTTCTTTCCGAGATTTATATATACATTTATACTTCCAAATTAAAATATATGTACATATCTTCCTGGTAAATATCATTGTTTCATAACTGTGTCTTAAAATAGTGAAGGAGAAATAAAAAAATGAAAAAAAAAGCTCCTGAAAATTAGTGAAATTAAATTAGTGAATAAATAATAAATTATTGAACAATAAATAAAAAAATGAATAAATAAATAAATAAATAAATAATATTTGAATGTGATCAGTACCTATAATTTTTATATGAAAAGCGAATTTAATAGACCGGTACTGATAGCAAATCGACCAAAAAGGAAATCGCTCGTCATTCATTTAAACAACACAATGCATTCTATTCCAATTCTATTGCAACATTTATAGAGACTGCACCCATGTATTGTCATGTGACGGCCTTTAGGTTACCCCCCCCCCCCTTACACTCACACTACTTTTTTCTCTACCAATATTTTTCACACAAAATTAAGATATTATACTAATTTAACCTTTGTTCTTTTTATAACAGCGTAATATAACAAAGTTCAAAGGACAATAACTTTCTTTACTGAAAATTTTACTTGTCTACGTGTTGCTCTTTCATTCAAATGACATACCTATATTTTGTCCTATAAAATATTTTAGTGAATAAATATTCTCTCGGTATTTAATTATGTTGCTTGAAATAGTACGCCTCTGCTGGGTTTGTTTTGCTTGGGATGCCCCCCCCCTCTCTCTCTCTCTCTCACACACACACACACACTCTCTCTTGTACCTTTTTGTATTTTTTTAAATTTTGTTAATTATTTTAGTTTAATAATTTATGTAATCAAGCTGTGATTTTTACAAACATAAAACAGAAGAGGAATAATGCATCAGTAAAATTAAATGTAGAGATTCGTTAAAATAATTTCACTTCAAAACATCGTACAAAAAATGCGAGATATGTTTTATTTATTTTATCTTACTTTTTTTTTCTAATTCACCACTAATTAACTCATCGCATTTTATACACATTAATGCTCATAAGGCTTATAAAAGGGACCGTATAGAAGTACGCGAGGCCGTGATCGCACGGCCGGAGGGCATCGCAGTAGGTGTGAGTGTTTGCAGAGTTTCAGTAGCGTTAGAGTTTTTCAGAGTTTTTCAAGGTTGTCAGTGTTTTCAGTGTAGACTTCAGAGTTTTTCAGTGTTTATCAGGGTCGTCAGAGTGTTTCAGTGTTTTTCAGGCAGACTTCAGTGTTTTTAAGGGTGTTGCAGAGTTTTGCAATGAAAAACGGGATTCTCAGGGGTTTTTGGACCCAGTAGCACTGAAAATTAGACCGTCAGTACAAATGCACTGAAATCTACACTTATGATGCCCTCGGGAACTATCAGTCCACCAGCAGTGACACTAGCCCAGTGGTTATAATAAATATAGAGCATATATACCTATAGGTAAATATCTCAAAAAATGGAACTATGGTAACCTGGCGGGACAAAGGCAGGTAGCTTTGTATGATTTAATTCCCCTTAATGGTTTTCATCACTTTTTTGGGGCAACGGTCAGTTGTGCCAAGGTCTTGGACGTAAACTGCAAAACTAACGTAGTGTATCACTAGTCTTTTCTTTCTGGGTTTTTTTTTTTCTTTTTAAAACTAATTAAGCTTGCAGTAGCTTGCAATCAGTGATGTAATCGTATTTCACGACGGTACTCTGCAGTTGTCTATTGAGAATCAATCTCCAAATAGATAACAGTGGTTTTCGATTATACTCTGTATATATAAAAGATAACACACAAGATTGTGATTGCTGAATGACGGTTTTGACTCGTGCTTTTTCCCATACTATTCTTATTCTCCTGTGGGACAGAAAATCTGCTCAATTCGAGAACAGTGGATTTGGTAGGTGACTGAAGTACAAAATATGAACGGAATGACTGTTTGCTTTCTTCGTTTTGAAAAATTAAATTGAAAAAAAGATATTTCCATTATTAATATTCTAATACTACCAACTCTAATCAAAAAGTCATCATACACCAGATGTGCATTTGCAATTGCACAACATGATATTAAATTCCAGATTAACAAATATTTTATATTGTCTGTTTAGTGAAATGTGACTTTTCATTAGTTTTCAATTTTGAGACAATATTAGACTCATCAGACTTAATAAAATGTGCGTTGTTTCAATCTGAGTTCCTTGTTATTTCGAAGAAACTAATTTATTTTTACTCTGCTCTTTATATGCATCAATGTTCATTTTATGAAGTGTGATTACTTAAGCAATTGGGAATAAAGCACGTTTTCTGAACTTACTTTTCATCAATATTATAAAGTACTTTTGTTTATTTCAAAATAAATATAGAGCATACATACCTTTTTAATTTTGTGCACCATATGCGCATTTCGACATGTTATGTCTCTTCAGTGATGCCTGTGGCCGAATGATTGGAATTCTCAAAATATATAAAAATATGAAAAGCAAATAAACTTTTCATAAAAGTGTTCATCTAGAAAGTCATCTTTATTCGGATTTAAGTGTTCAATCCTGTAACATTATTGTCATGAGTGATATATGATAAATCGCTTTTCATTGAAAAAAAATTATAAGTAAATGTAGCTGGTAGCCTCCTTTTTCGTAAATTTCTGCTTTTCAAAATATTCTATTCGTGAAACTACAACACTCCATTGAAGATGTTTGGATACAATCGAGATTAATATTAAACGATGTGGTCTTTCAACTTTTTATCTTACATCTTTTGAATAATTCATTAAATCCTCAAATTTTCGAGCAGCAAGTATACAGAAAAAGAGATCCTTCAAATATTTCTTATTGATAGTATTCATTTTATGATTTGTGGTGGAAAAATATTCCAGCAGAATGTTGGCATTCCGATGTGTACAGATTGCGTCTAGCTGACTTTTTTTTTTTCGCAGTCATATGAAACAATTCCTACAGTCTCTGCTCTCCAAATGCTATAAAAATAGCATCACGGTTCAGTTTTACATACAGATACACGGATGACATTTTAACAACCCTGTATTTAAAGAATACATCCACATCATGTATCCAAAGATACTCTAGATAAAAGATACAAATTAGAGCACATTTACTGCTTCATACCTAGATATACTTCTATGAAATAGTGACGATGATTCATTAGATCACATACGTGACGATATAAATTTCATTATTACCTACTACCCTTTCCTGAGTAGCAACAAACCTACCCCTCCATCATATGTCGTCCTCATTTCACAGCTTATGCGCTATGCCGGGGTATGTTCTAAATACGAAGATTTCGTCCTAAAAGGATCTGGTGTAATATAATTTCAGATGCCCCTTATAAGAATGTTAACCGATATTTTGGGATCTCATTATACACCCTAACAATCTTTTAACTGTTTGTCTATACTTGATTTGACATAACATGTATACCTGTATACACTCAGACATGAAAGTAGAATGAGAAATGACAAAATGAATGAGAAAACACAGAGAAAATAAATAGATTAAAAAACCAAAAATAAAAAAAAACATGGCGCGGGGGGGGGGGAAGAATGGAAGCACAAAGTCAACCAGTCCTGTTGACTTGGTGCTTCCCCTGCCCGCCCCCCCCCCCCTCTTTTTTCTTTTTTGTTTTTTTTTTTTAAATCTATTTATTAATTAATTCTCAGCATTCTCGTATCTCCCTTATTACAACTAGAATGGGTCACGGCAAACCGCAACACAGGTAGATTTCGCTTTATTCCCCTATGACCACGAAGTCCTGGTCATTTTACATTTAGAAAGCGAACTACAAACACGCAAAAAGAAGCTGACGCCGATATCATCGTTTAATTAGACAACTGCTTTTTATAGAGCTTTCTTTTTTCATATTTCTATTTATGTAGGGTTTTTTATTGTTTTATACTGAGGTAGGTGCAGAATGCCTCGGAAATTTGACCATTCATTATTATTATTATTATTTTAGTGTCGTTTGTCGCTTTCTTGTGCTTCTATATTTGAGATCTTTTATTCTTTAGCGACTTCCATTGACTCACGGTTGATCCGTCATTTTTGAATCGTGAATATTGTTGTTTATGGATTATATTACCTACTTCTGATATATATATATATATATATATATATATATATATATATATATATATATATATATATATATATATATATATATATATATATATATATATATATATTTCAGTTTTATTACTTCATCATCTAGCTCCATGAAAAATTGAAACAATCATCACATATGCATGCAAGTCCTCTACGTATATCTACACCTGAGCCCGTAAATCCTGTCCTATTCCCCGAAGCCCATTTATAGATTTGTCTGATGAATTTACAATTAACATCACTGCACAATGTATTTTTAAATGAAGAATAAACACTGATTCCTGAGCAATTTCGTTTATCAGAACATTTGTACACCTTTTCCTCAACTGTAAAGAATATATCGGTGAATTAGATTTCTGCATATATAATAGATTTGTTATCGGGACAATATTTCATTTAGCAATAACAACTTTTTATTGATATACAGTTGGGTGCAGTCCTAACCTTACATAAAGTGCACTTCAAGTTAACTTTATGACTGCTTTTCAAGTTTACTTGGCGACAACAGAGTAAACTTGGAATCAAGTTTAGTAGTAAACTTGATTCCAAGTTTACTACTAAACTAGATTCCAAGTTTACTCCAAGTGCACTTCAAGTTTAGTTTACTTTCTATATACATGTGCATTAACTGTATTTTTCTATTAAATATATATATATATATATATATATATATATATATATATATATATATATATATATATATATATATAAAAGCACTAAAAAGGAAATTGTAACAACATTCACTATTCATAAGTATTGGATCAACCTCAATGAAGGTTAATGCAAATCGCTCGAGAAAAAGGGGTCAATATAAAAGCACAGGTAAGCGATAACGATACCAAAACAATTTAAAAATTGCCAAATTTTCGAAGCAATCTGCTTCCTCTTCAGGACACACATATACAAACACTTACATAAATATAAAGACACGAAAAGATAGATAGAAAATATTTACAAAGCACTAGTCTAATAAAAACTGGTTTCTTGAATTGGCTACATAATGAGCGTTTCACTATGCGCTATCTAATAGGAAATGAGCCAAACACAAGCTAGCAGCTTGCTTACAGGTCAAGTGGCGCCCCCTAAAATGTATTTGCATTGACCTACTGGAGGTAAATAGACTAGGTGATAAGAAGTTATAGATAGAAGGACAAAGAAAATAAATAACAGAAATAAATGGGAGTGAAAAACAAATAAGTGTTATACGAAACTGGATTATTGTAATAAAGAAACGTGAAAAGTAAACTTGGTGTCATGTGATGGTAAACTTGAAGACGGAATTACTTTAAAGTAAACTTAATATCAAGTGCACTTGACTAAACTTTATGACTGGTATTCAGGACGAAAAACTAAACTTAAAGTGCACTTGTCAAGTGCACTTGAATGTAAGGTTAGGACTGCACAACTGTACAAGATTATAAAGTTAAAATGATATATATTCGTTAAGATGAAACGTATTACTCTAAATATGTCGAGTCTATGTCATCACACACCTACTTCAGGAATCTGTGAGGTATTCAGTTCAGCAATGTGACACACTTGTACATGCGTAGTAGATACATCTAAAACTACTAAAATATTGTACCAGATATTAGTGAATGGCAACTAAAGTATTCCAGTGCATTAAACTATTTAAAGCAGTTTTTAATTGTGAATCGAAAATAGAATTTATATTTACTTTCAGGCTTGTCCGAAACTTACAAGTCAATACAAAAGAGGACACTTTTCTTGAAGACATTCTAGGGAAAAACAAGAAGGAAAGAGGGGATTTTTTTCTGGATTAGCTGATATTGCAAAACTTGTGAACGTATGGTTTCATGCGAGGAATATGCCAGGACATGGTCAAAAAGGGAAGAAATGGAGCCTGACACTCTCTCCGAGTGGATGAAATCCATCGGAGAACTACTCAAAAGAAGAATAGGGCGTCTCGGGCATTCGGTAAGAACCAAACACGAGTCTATATTTAATGACCCTGATGTAGCCAGAGAACTATCTGAACTCCACGAACAATTTATTATTGTCCCAGCTGACAAAGCAGCAAACAATTACACCTTCGTTTGCAAAAGATTTTACATTAATTGTCTATTAGAGGAACTTGGATTACACTCTGCACGTGGAAATCCAATATACACACAAACAAATTTATCTATTTCTGAAATACTTCAAAACCACATATCTGTTCTCGAGTCTTTTGGAATTACCACAACCAACTTTGACCTTGAATTACCTTATATTTATTGGATTCCAAAAATGCACAAGACCCCTTACAAACATCGTTTCATTGCTGGTTCTTCCAAGTGTACCACCAAACTTCTATCCATATTGCTGACGAAGATATTGTCACACATCAAGCATGGTCTTCAAATTTACTGTGATACCGCATACTCCAGAAGCGGAATAAATCAGATATGGATCCTCAAGAATTCTAAAGAACTTTTAGAGAATTTAAAATCTCCGAAATTTAATAATATTTTCAGCATCAAATCTTTTGACTTCTCCACGCTCTACACTACAATTCCGCATCAAAAGCTCAAAAACAGACTTGCTACAATTATTCGAAATTCTTTTTTCCATAATAATGGAAATCGTAGATATAAATATCTTGTTATTGTGCGGGAAGATAAATATTTTGTAAAAGAACACTCTGATGCAAAACACAAGTATACCGAAGATCAAATCATCAAAATGCTGGAATTTTTAATAGTCAATATTTTCGTGGTGTTTGGAGGGAACATTTTTCAGCAAATCATTGGCATTCCCATGGGAACTAACTGCGCCCCTCTTCTTGCTGACATTTTCTTGTATTCGTATGAGGCGGAATTTATTCAAAGCATGCTGTCCACAGGCAGAAAAAGTCTTGCATCTCACTTTAATTTTACGTATAGATATATAGACGACGTATTGTCAATCAATAATCCTAACTTTAAGGATTACATACATGAAATCTATGCCCATGAACTTGAGATAAAAGAGACAACCGAGGGCAATAATTCCGCTTCGTATCTGGATATATTTTTAACTTTCGACAGTAATGGTCATTTGGACACCTCTCTATATGACAAACGTGACGATTTTAACTTCCAAATAACTAAATTTCCGTTTCTTTGCAGCAATATCCCGTCCTCACCTGCCTATGGAGTTTTTATATCTCAACTTATAAGGTACGCAAGAGCCTGTTCTCTATACGACTGTTTTATTCCAAGGGCCAAACGACTGGCCACTAAGTTGCTCCTGCAGGGATATGTTAAAGAACGTCTGAAATCGTCACTGAGGAAGTTCTACGATCGCTATGGGGATCTTGTACGAAAATATGATGTGCCTCTTTCTAGAATGATTGATAATATTCTGGAATGCGACTAAATGACCTGTTCAGTGAACACCAAATATGACTTTGTATACCAGTTTTGTACGTTCGTATTTACAATTAGGAAACCAAAACTCTTGATTTTGACATGTTTCTTAAGAACTGCTGTGACGGGTGATGCATACAAACAGGAGACGCTTACTCTCCCCGGGCACCTGGTCTCACCTCGGAATTTTTCAGTATTTCGGGGTTTACAACAGTTTCTTGTTGAAACTTACACGATTTTGTATCTGTCCTTGGACTTTGAGAATGATTAACGGTTTGGTACTTCTTCGATATTGATTCCATCAAGCAAAAGATGTGACGTAAGTAATGTGCATCTAAAAATGGCAGGTCTACAATATATGCAACTTATCAGGGATTGTACGTGATAGAATCTCATGCGAAACATGGTGTTGATAAGAATAATTTGCATCAGCACCTAGGTACATGTAGTGGTAAATGTCTCAAACGGTGATTTGTGTCATACAGCTTTGTCAAATGACGTCTGTTTTCTCTTTCTTGTATGTATGGGTATGCTGATATATGTGTATTTGGAAACTATATATATTCTACATATATCTGTATATATGGGAATTCATGGATCTATGTAATAAAGTTTTCATAATAAATAAAACAAAGCTAATCGAAACGGTGTTTATATTGTTAGCTGCTTCGTCAGCAGGTACAAAGACATAAGTATTTTGAAAAGTAGCTATATTTTTAATACTATGGATTGACTGTTTACAAGGTTGCTTGAAAAGAATGTGCATTTTGCGTAAAAATCAATGCGAATATCAATAATGTTACAAAATTTCCATTCTCCAGTTATCAGGGTAGGCACTTTAACCTTTTCCTTCCTGCACCATCTTTTGTCAAGTTTCACCTACAATATCTCGGCCTTTTGTGAAACCTATCATGGAAAATAATAGATACATGGCCTTTTAAAAACAACTACCGTTAATACTAATCGGAAATACAGTTTCGATCACCTGTTTTGATAGTGCAGACAGGCTGATAAATAAAATTACTTTTATTACAAGAGCAGGAAGATTCAACAGGATTATTCTTCCAAATTGGAATTACACTGAGATTTGTAATGACATCACTTTCCTTATGGACAATAGTTATGTGCAATTTTACGGCAAGATATGTAGACAAAAAGAGGGAATTCCTATTGGCACCAACTACCTATGATCATCATGAAGCCAATAAGTATTGTACTGGACCCCTCTATAGCCCTCTACAGACCTTTTCTGGAGCGTTGCAATATAACAGGGTGATGGGAACTTTATCAAGGACCTTGTCTTATTCTCCTTAGAGGTGATAAGGTCCTGAACCTTGTCACCTCTGACTGTTAGTCAGGATTCCGATGGAACAGGGACTTGTCCTTGCTTTCAGAAAAGCAGAGCATAGTTAAGCTCTAGTTGACATCACTTTCATATTTTATATAGTTATTTTCATCCATGTATGTCTTTTTTGTCTGTAATGACTTTTATCATATGGCTGGGTCTTAACAGGGGCGAGTCCTTTGTTGTTAGTGATGGTCTGCTGAATATTTTTTGCTGAGATTGTTACCCAAATTCAGTGTTTGTTATGGATGCTAATGAGATGGTCACCATTTTGTAAGTGAGCAAAGGATATACTGGGTCTGACTTTAGCTGCCATATTTTGTCTCCATCCTACCTGTTAGCAGCGTTGGACCACCTTTACCTAGCATGTGGATCCTTTGTGATGGTAAAGAATAGAATGTGAAAGGTAGGTCATACAGACATGACCCATACCATGATTGCAGATGTGAACTTTTGTAGTTTGTGTTCCCCATTTGTGCATTCATAACACACACACACACACACACACACACACACACACACACACACACACATATATATATATATATATATATATATATATATATATATATATATATATATATATATATATATATATATATATATATATATATATATATATATATATATATATATATATATATATATATATTCCTGACTTAACATACGCGTTAACGTGAAAAACAGTCACGAAGTCTGCTTTAGCACTCGTGCAAAAACCAGACTTGCGTGCGCTCCTCGTGTTAACACGGAAGGGAATCCGCGTTATCGCTATTTCATCCCGCATGCGCTTAGTCCAGTCGTACGTTCACATGCCTACGTTTGTAATTCTTTCTATGTAGTGGTACAGATGGAGGAAATAAAAAGTATTTAATTAAATGGTATAGAATGTCGTCGTATATACGTGATTTAAATGTCATGTTAAAATGGCATCCCGCATTTAGGGTTTCATATTGTAATATAAGAAGGAAATTGCCGAGTAGACCTATAATAAGGTATATATATAATATATATATATATATATATATTTCGGGACAGGAACTGAATAAAAAAACAAAGATGGTGAAAATACTTCCTTACCTTAGAAAAAAGAAATGGTGTTAATGAAATTTAGATAAAAAAAACACACATCAAGTCATCGTGGACCAGGCAGGCATTTTTCAGGGACATTTAATTTATAATCTTTCATATACAAATAAAACACTAGAAAATATCAATTTAAACAGTATTATAAATAAAGATAATGTTTGAAATAGTATCAAGCTAGTATATTTGAGGGAAAATCTAGATCGATTCAGAATCTATGATACATTACATTTAGTTCAGGAAAACTATTTTGAAATGAATCACTGAATAGATTTCGAAAAACATTTGATTCGGTTTCATTGAAATTTATGTACTATTCTCATAAATTCTTTACATCTGATCCAAATCTTATAAAATGGATACGTTTTTGTATACTTATATTCAATCTGTGTGTTTGAAAAACGGACGCTGGTACTTTGAATTTCTCCATGTTTCGCTAAATATTTTTCTGTTTTATGGCAATCCATATTCCCAAGCTAGAGGAAAATCTGCTGCTCCTGTCCAGCATTTGAATTATTTTAGAAAATATTCATTATTAGCACTGAGTTAATACCACTGCTGGTGTTTTGTTCTTTCCAAATGGTATCACCATTACGCCAGTTTTTAGTGCCTCTCGATTTACTTGAAATATGTTTCAAACATAACTCTTAAAATAAGGAGCATATCCCTCATGCATGGCTCTGCCCTAAAATCGGGTTTTGCTCCCACGTTAAAATCAATTTAGGAATTAGTTTATTCTTCAAAATATTTGAGCATCAGATAAAGACCTGTTTTCTAACAGAGTCAACTAAAAAGTACCAATGTTAAAGCAACAGTTTGCACTACATTTGTCAGCCATAACATAACCTACATGAAATTTGATTTTCATTGCTGTTTATTAGTCTGTTTTACCCACTCGCAAAAAAAAGGAATGGATATTGAGTTATGTTTTTCCACAATGATACTCCTTATCACTGTAATAATGCCCTCTTTTATACAAAGGTGAATTTATCACCAGATCTCTGAAGTTCAAATAAAAAAGAACACTAATAAATATACCGAATAATGATGAACGTTCACAATGATTGATAAGAAATATGGAAGTGACTTATGTTATCTTAAGTATATATAAATAGATGAACTAATACTGGAAAATCTAATGTCTTAAACTCACCATCTCCTAGCATCTGATTTCAAGATGCAGAGTATAGTATGTTCTGTATTTTCTTGCGTATTTTTTATGTCCGTTGTTAATACATCACTTCTGCGGACAACATTACATCGGTCACAACAAAATTCTGAGCATGAACCGCGAAGAGAAAATTTCAGCAACCAGACAAGTGCTGATGATACAGGTATAGTTGTTTTTCTTAGTGTTTATCATATCAGATATTATAAAATTTTGTCATACTTCAATAGTTATGTTTCTTTTTAATTTCTTATCCTAAAAGTAATTCAACTGTAGTTTACTTTGTGTTTATTTTCCAGATAATACCCAAACGTTTTAGTAGGTGAAATGTGGTTAATATGGTGTGTTTACTAAAGTCGAATTCTTTCCGATTTCTTTACAATTTTCACCATTGTAAAGGAAACTGCGAAATATGCAAACAATTTTAATATCTGTATATAGCTAATTTCAAAATGCAGAAATGATGTCTTCATAAAAGATTCATGTATCTATGTGCTTAAATAATATACCATTAGGATAGTCCTAATCCGACATGTAATCTCAGATTAATTTTTCAATGCTAAAACTGGATGCCATTTATCAATTTACCACCCATTCCTTAGGCTGAAAAGCAACGATCATGTACATTATTGAATTTCACATGACTAACATTCTCTTCCAACAAAAGAAATAAAGGTTAACATGTAACAAAGTGTAAAGTAAGGTATTTTCATTATCCAGATATTTTCATGATAAGTATAATATACTTTTAGGCGAAAAATATGCAATCATAGTCTATAATGATCTGATCGAATATTGTTATTCTTTAATAACGCAATGAAAGTATAATTTGCACCGGAAACTCCAATTATATGTGCTTGATTAAAATTTATAGAGAGTAAAGAAATGCAAATAGATTTATGTTGATTTTCATAATTAATTTACCACTGGCGGAAGCAGGTGTTGGATTTTACCATGATTCAAACTTCTTAATTAACAATTGAAGTTTGATCAGGTAGAATGTCTTTTACAAACAAAATTTTGTCTTCCATCACTGCTTCAAAGTGCATATTTGGGAACAGATCTTTCTTGTATCTAGAACGATGCCCCTCTGGTTAACCCCCCCCCCCTCCCATAACATACATCTTCCGTATACAATGCACAGAAATTTACATGTATGCAATGGACGTATCTGACAAATATGGGATCAGTTTATGTGCCTAGTGGAGGTAGATGCGGGATTTCGATTTTTGCGGTTTCATGCAAAACAAAAGTTCACTTGCAGGACACGAATCGATATACATGTATATATATATATATATATATATATATATATATATATATATATATATATATATATATATATATATATATATATATATATATATATATATATATATATATATATATATATATATATATATATATATATATATAATTAATTTCCCTTTGATTGAATTAATAAATATATCTCTCGCAATTACAAAACATAAATCACAAATGATAGTTAGCTCCATGGTGAATTCTGCCACATAACTGAGCCGGTAACTCCTCTTTTTTCTTTTTCCCATATTTCTCTATGTGTTTGTATTGATTGTATACTAATGCGGAGCAGATCGCCTAGAACATTTGACTTCTCTTTTGTTTAAGTGATGTTGTCGCTTTTTGTGCTAGAAAATATCAATTTATACACTATAATAAATAAAGATAAGCATCGGACTAACCCGTAGGGGAGCAGTGGTAATTTCCAGTATTCCTTTGGAGGCAATATTACCAATTTTAGAAATGAGTATACATTTCTATTTATAAATTTATTAATTTATTTATTCTTCTGCTATTCCATTGAGACTGATCATATTACATCTGTAAGAATAATGCTACAACGGAGGCCACTGAAGTCTCGTGACATTCTTTTTTGAAAGAGATTCACTAAAAATATACTAAAATACTAATGTTAAGAAAAGGCTATATATATGAGAATTTAACTAATTCTATTACACATTCTTTAAACTCTTCCTTAGCTCTTGGATATATCATAATGTGTAACTCATGTGTCTACAACTGCTCGTTACAAGGTAGACTTCATTGTTCTTCAGTGTTTTAGGTTTTCTTAGAAAAACGTGATAGTCAAGAATTCAACACCAAGTAGTAGTTCTTCCCTTGGCACCTGTAAAGTGGAATTGTATGAAAGCTCTGACTTCGCATGGTTGATTGATTGATTGATTTTTGTTTAACGTCACACCACAAATATTTCACGTATATGGTGACGGCATTTTGACCTTTGCAACGGACCCACCCGAAGCAGTGAGGGATCTTTAACGTGCCATGGGTACCACGACATGGGGCCTCGGTTTTTACTGTCTCATTCGAAAGACAGGAAACCGGTATGACCAGAGCGGGACTCGAACCCCGGCCTCCCGATCAGGCGGCGAGCGCAATACCAGTAGGCCACGCCGGCTTCTGACGAAAATGTTTTGTCACTACCGTTGACAACTGCACTCTCACAGAGAATTTTGAATTGAAATATAAGACAACACGAAACTTGTCCTTTCGTTACTAATACAAAAGGTGTCTCAGAGCAAAATCGAAAGAATAAAAATGTCATGAATGGTGTTCTTTGGTCGATAGAAATATTTTGTAAGACAGTACCTTGTAAGATTTTCCAGATTTGAAGTAATATTTGGAACAAGATCATGTACATTGTTGTCCTTTTAGTTATCAAATGAACAATGCATTTGCCACCGAACACAAAAGGGTTCTTTTGTTACGTATTAACAAGCTAGGAGGAGACGCTAGCGTCTTGGTTAATTCCATTGCAATTGTTCTTACTGAAACCACAACTGTGCAGTTTTTGGAAATTGGACTTCGGTCATTGGACATCCAATTGTACTATTTCGAATTTATTGTTGGCGTACGAATAGACCTTTTCGTATTATTCATTCAGACATTTTGTGAAGATATTTTTATGTGTTTTTATAATATTTCTGAGTGTCAATTTTTTAATGATTTTTTATCTATATATCTTCTTCTGCATGTCCTATGTGACATTATCCTTACATCTGAATTGGATTTCTTTCTAAAAGTTTCAATGATGCTTTTGATGAGCAAAATGTTGCATTTAATTTTTATAGTCTGGGAATTAGTACCTATTTATAACCCTGATATATATCTTATGTTTGTTTCAAAAGAAAATATATGTTTATAAATCATGCTTTACATTAAAGTTAAATCTGTCTTATTTCCACAGACCCATGTAATATCAGTATGAGAAACCAAACTATCATACAAGGAATGAAAGGATTACAAACAACGAACTAGATCTACTACATTGGCAAAAGGCACTTTGTTTAATATAGCATAAAACGGCGGTTTGACACTGTTGTTCTCATTTTTCTTCTTCTTGGTTAGTTTTTTTGGCTAGTATATCAATTAGCAACATGGAATGAGTGACAAAAGTCACTACAATTAACCGTCTTTTGTCTGTACCATATCTGTATTACAATAGCATGTTTTCCTGATGTGGAAATCTTTCTTTTTTTTTCTACATATCCTTGGCGACTTTTGACGCACTAAGACAGATGTGTTTTCCTTTCATTTGATTTTAGAAATCATATTCCCTTCAGAAGACAAAGACAAAGATATGTGTATGCAATTCAACACGTGCGAGTTTAACAAGAAATCTAAAGAACCGAATTGTTACTGTGATAATCGATGCACGCTATTTAACGACTGTTGTTTCGATTATGATGAAAACACCACTATGACCTACACAGCAGGTAAGCGTTTAATCCATCAAACCGAGAATAATATATCACTGTTAAGTTTCAAAATACAGTACCATTTGTCAAATGCATTGTCTGCAAAGTCATCACAACAGGGGACTGATGCAGTAATCTGATAATGTTTTGCCGTAAAGGTAATAGGAATATATAAAAAACGTTATCTGAACTTTGTAAATTTACAAAAAGGTACATATAAAAATACCTGTAAAAATCGCTCTAAACCTATTGGTAATTTTTGAAAACAGCACAAAATGAGGCGTTTTCAACCCATACTAGCATAAATATAGAACATATATACCTTTTAATTTTGTGCACCATATGCGCATCTCGACAAGTTATGTCTCTTCAGAGATGCTCGTGGCCGAATTATTGGAATTTTCAAAATATATAAAAATATGAAGAGCATGCTTTGAATTGATGTCAATATATTTCAAATGTTCATGGAAACTGATGAAAGTAAACATTGGTTTAATAAATAAAATCTCTCAATGCTTCAAAAAGATATATGCAATAACCGAATGATTTAAAAGCCTCATCAATTTTGCTCTTTGCATAATCCTTGTAGACTTGTAAACTTGTTCCCTGACTGATTCAGTAAAAATTACCAATCGCTGTGTGTCTCAATACATTTTTCTATCCCTCTGTAAAAAGTTCTATCATCTAATTTTTCAAAAAACAGTACAGTGGATTTTCAATATTACAGCTTTCTTGTTTATCACGTAAAAAAACCTTTTGTCGGTAAGGTATTTAAAGTTGAATTAACACCCTCCTTCCTTATCTCACTATACTTAAAATCCATAAAGCCGATGTGGCCTAGTGGACAAGGTGCTCGGCTCGTGAGGTCCCGGTTTCGACTCCCGCCCTTGACACACCGGTGTTCTGTCTCTTGGATGAGATAGTAAGAACCGAGATCCTGTGCCACGGTAGGCGTGGTACGTAAAAGATCATTCACTGCTTTGGGTGGGTCCATTGCAAAGGTATAAATTTCTATGCAATGCATCAGGTAGATGCCGTCACCATATACGTGAAATAATCATGGAGTTACATAAAACAATAATCAATCAATCATAAGTCCATATGTGACATATATGATAATTACCTCATAAACAATATTCTAAAACGTTTTTATTTACAGAAAATATTTCAAAATATGGAATGTAATTTGCGTATGGAATTTCCTTAATATGCCGCCGGATCGAAATACGTGGTATCTGGGGTCCATATATATTATGTTAGTCCTATCTATGTGTCTGTCTGCAACGGCGACCTTGTCCATAACTTTTGAACTATAAAGTAAAACCATCATATCTGTCCTGTGTACTTATAAAGCCCTTTCAACAAATGACCTTGAAGTCAATGACCTTGTCACCTTGACCGTTAACCTAATTCTAAAAATAGCCAAATTTAACTATGTCCACAGCTTTTAAACATATGGAACAGAAACTTCAATCTGATATGCGTACTCCACTATATTAATAATAATAATAATACTTCCACATCCACATACATATAATAAAGGCATTAGATTGACATACTAACCCTTATCTGTTAAAAACTTTGACAGATACATACTATTTAAATCTCTCAGAGGTGTACAATTTCTAACAGACGGTGATAACTCATTCCAAAAAGTACTACTTGATATCATAAACGATGCGAGTTCTTGGGATTAAAATCATTGTGTAGTCAGAACTTTGCCGCGTAGTTCTGGAGTTCACATGATGCACAAATTTTAATATATTTAGGTAAGCTGGTGTCATGTTATGTAAACATTTGAAATTTAAAAGCAGTTTTCTAAAACTATAATGCTTATGTAATGACATCCATTTCAGTTGTGCTAAAATAATGTTTGTAATAAAAAATTCTTTACTCCTAAAATAGTACGAGCTGCCCTCTTTTGAAGTTTAAAAAATTGGTTTAGACACCGTCCATTTCATATTCTGTTGTAAATTTCCCTTAGTTGGATAGTTACATATGTTCCTAGACTAGACACCCATCATATGGTATTTATAAAATTCAGTTGCTTCGATTTACCAGCGCCTGTAGTATCCTTTTGTACTTTCATACAAAAAAAATTGCATATTACGTTTGAATTTTCAACTCAGGATTACAATTATCACAAAGCCGTCGGAAATTGTTTTAAGTCTTATTAGAACTTTTATCAAAATTCATAAATATTACTTTGTGTTCAATGAAATTTCCCATTCCAATTTCTACGGAGATCTTGTGTACAAACTTAAGAGGGTATAAGATTCTAATAATTTTATCTCATGGGGTCCCTAAAAAAGTGAAAGTCCTTCGTTTTCTACAATAATATAACCCGAGAATATCAAAAGGACAGTAATTCTTATATTATCCCTACACTCTGATATTCAGATTTTTACTTGAACCTACACATTAACTAACAGGTGGGTGGGGACTATATGTTGAAACCTTTTTCGAAGGAGAAATGGTCCTGATCCTCATTTCCACTCAGTAATTGGACTTTTACAGATCAAGGGACTGAGCTCGCTTCCAGATCGGCAGATTGGTCTTACTCAGCAATATTATACATCTTTATATTTTAATGACCTCTCTTGAGAAAGTTATTTATCATCGCCCTCTATGTGGAGAATTATTCATAGCTTGCTTTTCAAATGTGTGTTCTTGATTCTACTACTTTCGTAGAAAGTGGGGAGGAGGACTCGTAAACCGATTAACCACTACAATTGATTCATGAGGAGTGAAAAGGGGTTAGTAGCAACCTCAGGTGAATTTTGCAGTGTATTCATATCTTTATGTGTTAAATGTAATTGGATAGAGCTCAGAGAGACAAATTCAATACTGGTTTTTTTCTCTATCTCTGTCCTTTCAAAAATTATGGCAGTTTTAAGATGTCAAATGTTGACATTGTCACAGAAATTTTTTTTGTATTATTCATGATTGATTTCGTGACTTAGACGGAATCGACATTTCTCACAACTTCAGAAATTTTGTCATTTCTCTGTCAGTTTTTTTACCTAGGGTAGCCCTCTGTCCTTCAAACCCCTGTCCCTTTTTCTCCTTCATCACCCTCCTGCTTCTAGTCTCACCCTCATTCATTATATGGCATCATTGTGATGGACTAAAACCGTAAACATGTTAACGTATTTTCCTTTTGTTTTTCATTTTCACTGATTTTGTATGTCCTCTGGTTTCATGATTTTTGGACTTGTGGTTTGGATTTATCCATCATCTTTACATGGCTAAGATTGGTTTGAGCAGAGTTTAGTCAAAAAATAAAACTGTTTATTATCAAATTTGTATTATCATACAACAATATTTTCTTTCTCTGGCTCTTCTGAAATAAAAAATTCCCTTGTCCCAAAGTTGAGGTAAAACGTTAATCTGGCCAGGTTGAAACCCCCTCCCCAACAACGATTATCAAATAGTGTTTTATATAAGAGGTATGTTTTAGGGGAACTCCATACTGTCTAACAATAGTTCAAATGAGGAAAGATAATACAATTGTAAATTTTCAGCAGTGGATCATTTCACATATGTCCCAATCCTTTTAATACACAAACTTTTCTGGACAGTTTGGATGATAGGAATACTAAATGTGTTTACCACATTAAGCAGTCATCAATATCTACCCCTTTGCGGATTTTACAGTTTCTAAAATAGTTCCCCCTATTTGAATAGGAAAAGGTTTACATTTTAATAACTTTTGTTTTCTTCCAATAAATGCATTGTAAGTGTGCGTTTATTTTTTTTTTCAAATTCATTGCTAGTTTATTTCTTTCCATCCATTTTACTGCATTATCCAGATCATAAGTAATTTTCTTCGCAACAGCATCAGTGGATTTATCACATACACCTTGTGAAGTGTCATCAGCATAGTCACATTGCAGGACTCTAAACAATCGGGGAAATTATATATTTACATATAGAATGAAATATAGTGGCCCCAATATTGACCCTAGGGCACACCAATTGTAACATTTTATGTTTTTGAGAAACCCCCTCCAATCTACACTCTACTTTTGATTACTAAGATAAAATCTAAACCATAAAATTTATCAACATTCTTTAGCCAGCTATCTATAAGTTAATTTAAAGATGTTTCACATTAATACTTTTGTCTAAACCCTGATTGACATTTTGAAAATCAAAATATTTTCAGATACATATTCATAAAGAGTATTAAAAGCGTCCCTTACAATTGGAATAACTGACACAGGGCGGTAATTATTAACAACATGTTCATCTCTTGATTCACACAGGGCAGTCTCCTGATTTAAAAAGCGGAGTAAATCTAGCACTTTTCCAGTCATTTCTAAATTACAACAACTCCCAATAGAATAGGTAAAATAAAAGTCAAACTTTCATCTATAGCATCTAATGAAAAGCTTGAAACTTTGAACAGAAATGCCATGTTGCTTTACCGTTCGACAGACTTTGTACGTTTTTTCTCACAAAATAAGTAGACATCTTTGGAATGGTAAAAGATCCTTTAGCTTTCAAAATTTACAGATGATAATGATTTGTCAATTTTTTCCCATATTTATGATTAATATTACAGAAAAAAATCGTTAAAAACATCCACTATTTCATCATTTGTAGTTACTGTATCACTATTAATTTCTAAATATGTAGCTCTCACAATTTGTTTGCATGGTAAAATTTATTTCAAGCGCGTCCACATATCTTTTGCACTACTCTATGTTTGACTAATCGCTTCTTCCACAGAATTTCGTTTCGCTTCATTTATGCTCGATACTCTTTGCTTACTTATATACCTTCCAGTCAAATTCATTATTTGATTTTAATGCTTTAATGTGCAGGTAGTCGTGATGTCGCATTTCTGATAGTATATGATCATCAATCCACTGCTCTGATGTAACCTAAATTCTCCTCTCTTTATAAGATAGGTGTTTATCCATGATACCCATGAACTGAGATTTAAATGACGCCCACATTTCACCGACATCTAACATTTCATGTATAGATTTCCAATTGATCTCATGCATATACTGTAGCATTTGCTCTATATTCCAATGCGTATGATCTGTATAACGGATATCAATATGCTAGTTAGGATTAGATTTTGTTTTCTTTGGAATAGCATAGGTTCGATGATGATCACTGATACAAAGCGGAATAACTCCAACCGAACTAAAATTCTCTTTGTTACTCACGTAGATGTGGTCTAATAACGTGCTTGGTTTCTTGATTTGTTGGTATAAATTATATGTTCTCGTCATGTTTTTCATTTTATTGTCTATAAGTTGGTCCACAAAATATAACCCATGATTACAATATTATCATTTTCAGTTGTAATCTTTTCTTCAAACCATGAAGTTATAGATTCTGGGGTCTGTATTACTATACCACACCAATTTTTTTTTTTTTTTTTTTTTTTTGTCTCAGTGAAGTAGTTCAATATCTAATGTAAGCATTTTTAGATTTTCATGTGTAAAAACTTGTGTTACTGAACATTTTCCTTTTATATACAGGAGTACTTCTCCATTATGCGAATTCTTCTATACAGTCTATATCTCCTGATTCGTATTTCTACATCAATCGATATTGTTATCCATTTTACTTTCCATATAGCTAACACATCGAAGTTTTGATTTCTCAATAATATTTTTCCCTGATCTAGTTTGTTCAATAACCCACCCAGGTTTATATGTCCATAAGTTACACCTTTAGGTAGTGATTTAATAAGCTCATCTGACGATTGCTCAAATTCATGATTACACGTTATCTGTTCCACGTTTAAATCACATATCTATTCCGAATTTGTAGATATGTCCGGATTGTCTAAAATTGTCGATACTTGATAACATCCAATACATATTCCCGTATCTACCGATCTTTGATTTAAAGGCCCCGGGTTTAGCTGTATATATTTTCTATATAATCAGACACATAAGACACAGAAAGTGAGGTGTTCTCAAACTGCTTTGCCTTTGTTTTGAACTAATGAATTCCTTTCAAATGACACCTAATTCAATCACCTTGAGCTTAATCTTAACAGTAGTTTTTACCTTGATCATTACTTTTAAATCATAAAAACGGAGATATATTTGGTATGTGTACTTTACATAAAAAACCCTTTCATTTGACATAAAGGTGAATTATCTTGTGATTTTTACTGTAACATTTATGCTAAAGAACAGCAAAACTTCGTTTTGGCCAGAACTAAACGTTACATCGTATTTCTAACCAACATTGTAAAATCTATTGTAATATCTAATGAATCCTCTTTGTCATCGCAGCTGGCTTGTATTTTCTACAGTAACCTTTTGCCTAGCAAAGATTCTGCCTAATTACTTATGAACTGTTACCAATAAGATTTGTTTGCAGACATTGACATGGCATGTGCTCGTTGTGCGAATAGATGGTTTTCTATGCGGAACAACACGTTTGGTCCATTTCACAGAGGAGCCAATTCACCATTACATCTATTCACTAAGCAGCCGAGAACAAACAGTTTTAACAAGTTTCATTTGAAACGCATAACATTACTGAATATATAAGAAAATATTTCAGTTGTACTTCACCTTATATAATCAACCACCATAAACTCTTCAAGGCCACAAATGCAATACGTTACACTCAATACGCAATGACGTCAGTTTGATGCCAGTATCTGGGTAATTTAACACCCCAGTGGATGAAGGCTAATTGGTATTATTTTGGCAAATAATGAAGAAGCTGTGATCATCTGTTACTTTTACAAATATCCTAGATCTTTATCTAAAACATGCTTGAAAACCGCCCATACCTGTAACCTTTTCAAATACTTTTCACAATTACGTCACTTATATCGTTTCTATTATCTTAACATGCACTTTGTAGATGAAAAAAGCCCAATAACCATATGTAACGAATATATATGGGAAAGAGGGGCATAATAAATTAATTTATAAGTTTGTCATATTCTAATTACTTGACATACACAGAAAACTTTGATATTTAATAAGAAAAAAAATATGTTCAATATGTTCTAATGTCACAATAATTAATGAGTATATTTTGTTCTGTTCCTTCACACAGAACGTTTAAAGACATCTGACTCGAAAGTCATTACAGACAAAAAATCAAGCAATAAAGCCTTCACAAAAATTCACTTCTAATGCAGTTGAGGGACCGACTCTTGACTGTTAATTCAAGTCACGTAAATTACTGTTACTCAGCTGCTTTAATGAATCGGTTTACGAACCCACTGGTCCACTCATCACAAAGACAGTACAATTAAAGGACATACATTTCAAAGAACTGAGTTGAAGACACACATTAATAAAACCTTACGTAACAAAGAACGATGGTAACCTTCTAGTATAGAAGGTGTCAAATCTGTGTAAAATGATCGGAATCGGTTTCAGTCTCAATTTACAATTTCTGCGTTTGCAATCTTAATAAACGCATCCATGCTTTACCAGATAGTTTCTTAAAATCTTTGGATTAATGGATCGACAAAATTTTGCTCTGTCTAATTTGCAAATCCGTAGGATAATTTTTTTTAAAATACTATTGAATTTTACAATTTCTTTTATTTGCATCCCTATGACATCGTCATACGGGGTTGCATACATAATAACACTTTATACATGTAGCTAGTTGTTCGTTTTGATCTCCATGTCTAATAAAGTACCACTCTCGTATTGACGAAGCAAATTAGTGTATTGTTCGAAGTCCTTGATTATAGGGTTGAATCCTTTCGTTTTCCTCGAAAACAAATTTTCCTAGACTTTTTAAAAAATTTCATTTATTTATTTTTATTTACTTATTTTGTTTTATTTATTTTTTTTTAATGCATAATTCCATATTGATCAACGTTGTCGGGTATTGGTGTAGGGCAAATAGGAAACATTATTGTAAAAGTTAATTTTCCGTTTGTGTTAAATTGTGTTGAGTTGTCCCTTGTCTCCTCTGCAATGAAGAAGTTGTATTGTAATTAAGATATTTTGTGGGAGATGTGCTCTTTCATATAGATTATTAATATTGTTTTGATCCTTAGGACAAAGTAGATAAAAATCAAACCAAAGTATTCCCATCATATTTAAGCATCCATTTCACAGGTGAATTCAACAGTAAACTACATATTTCATTGGTACATTTCCCCTTAATTTAAGTCTATTTATATCATACTTAATAGAAATCAATCGATAATACTCGTCAAAACAAATTCAAGCAGTAATAGATTAAACAAGAATCAGATTATTGAAGTTTGGATTGTTTACTAATCCAATATGATGATCATATTTAGAATTACATTACATACAGAATTCAATTTATCGTTAGATTGTTTTAAAAAGAGCAATTTAACAAACATGTACTTTACAAATATGCTTCGTATCCTGGAATATACAATTATACTTACTTACTTTCCTTATTTAGATGTGTTAGAGTTCTACCAGAATATGATATGTATCGAGAACAACAAGTTAGGAAGATACGGTACTAAGGTGGTTGACCGTTGTCCAAGAAATCGAATGTTTCATTCCATAACAACTAAAACTATTTTTGATGAAAAGTTATATGTGACTGATAACAACGGTATTGTATATAGGAGCAAATTTGTAGCCGAGTGCCACGGAGTGTTTGATTACAAGCCCTGGAGACTTCTATTTGATGAATGTAGAGCGATTACGTTTAAAGATATTGCAACGCTGGATGAATATGCCGTAGCAACTTTGTATATGACAAAAGGATGTGACTATCACATTTACCCACCTGAGAGTACCCCAAGACCAAGAGTCTGTATGCTTGTCAGTCATATCGCTTGTCCGTATTCCAGAATACCCGTGTCCTGGAATTTCATTGTTTTTAAACACATGTTATGTAGAAAGCATTATATTATGCATCACTTTTTGGAACATATATTCACTTGTCAAGTTTCATATATAGATCCTTATATTCGACAAAACACCAAAGGAATGCAACTTATGTTTGACTTTCACACGGAAAACAATGAGGTAAGAAAACAAACATAAGTGTGTAATAATATATATCGTAGAAAGACATTCGTTACCTTCGTAAATTTACATTTAGTCATAATCATACCGTTTTGCAGCATGTTCGTGGAGGTCGTAGAAAGATTCGACTTCATTCTTATTATATTTTTGTCCTGATTTTCTGTCAAAGAGGAAAGTGAAGACATCTGACAAAGCTGTATGACAAAAGTCACCAAGGACGTGCACACAAAACATGATAATAACAGAAAAAACATTACAAAAATATTCGATTGTTCTGCGGTTACGATACCGAATCAGGACGGTCAATAGAGGTAAAAATCGTCATTCAATTGGTGTGGTTAACCGGTTTACGGGCGCCCACCTTCCCACTATCAAAGGACATGCATTTAGGGATTTATAAATAATCCTCCATATAGAGAACAAAAATCAACAGGTTTCTCAAAAAGAGAGTTCATAACAATTTTATTACACACGAAACGTTTATAAAATAATATGTTGCTATCAAAAATATGTAAGGTGACATCAACATAAGTAAATCGTGCTCTGCCCGTCTGTAAGACGAGATCAGATCTTTGATCAATAGGAGTCCCGACTGACAGTCAGAGGGGACAAGGATCAGAACCTTGTCTCCTCTGAAAAGGTTTGGACATGGCCCGTCATAGAGTCCCTACCGCCGTGTTAGTCAGAGAGCAACGCTCAAGCAAAAGTCTGCATTGGGTTGTAGAGGGACCCAATACAAGAACTATGGTAATAATAATGATCTCGGGGTCATATTGTCGATGTAGAAGACGTTTAATAATTTTAGAACCCGCCGATATGAAATTATCGAAATTTGATGCTGTCTTAGTTTGTACACTAGATCAACGTAGAAATTGGGATGGTATATAGTTGAAAAGTCATATTTCCAAATTTAAATAAAATGTTGGACTAAGATCTGTAATATTTACCAAAAGCCTTTCGAAGTTTATGATATCTATAACCCTGAGTAAGAAGTTTAAAAGTAATCTGAGAATTTTTTGCGTGAAATGTTAGTGCAGGCTCTAGCGAATCGAACCAATTGACTAATATAAATACCATATGATTGGAGTCTGGGGATATCTAGATAAGGGAAATTTACAATATGAAAATCAAAGTCGTTACGTTTATCATATATGTTGATGTGAATATTGTTGTTAACAATTTTAATCTTTAAGCCCAAAAGAGTGTTTTCTGATCGGAAGTATTGGCTTTGTTAAAATGAAGTTCTGATGGATAAATGTCAGTGATATTGTTTTCAAACTCAGGGTTATCGATAACTAAATTATCAGATATTTTATCTGATTAAATGAATATTTTATTCGATTGCGCTGCGGCTACGATACCGAATTAGGACGGCCAATAGAGGTAAGATATCTAGAGGTGTCATTGAATGACAGATATTCTTATATTTTGGGCAATTATGAAAGGTGTTAGGAGCTACAAAGGAAGCGCTAAATCCTATTAGGCACCTAGTGCTGCCTCTGATTTCAGTATGTCTTTGAATGTCCATCGTAGTATGTTATAATGAGTGCAGCAGTGATAAAGCATTAGTTACATTTTGTTGCAATTGTTTTCACTGCAGTGGGGAGCTCGTATAAAAATGTTTGACTTCAGGATTATAATACCTTTGCCTGATGTTGTATTGCTAAGCTTGAATCAGTATCAGAGCGTAAGACATTCAAGAAAAATTTCCATATTTCTCTCAGCAACCTATACATGGATGGTGGATTCTATTTTCTGTAAACGTCATTAATGGTAATATGAAGGGTTTCGGCGTAAACAATTGCCAAGTATGGCGGCATTTAGTATATTGTAAAACAATTAAAATTTAAATACAATATGATATGTAGGTTTCAATAACTTATTGCGATGTTTTATTTACAGATATTAATTTCTTTATAGGTAAAACCAAAGAAGATGATCCTATCAAAAGGGGAATTAATATTGGAAAAAAATTTCCTTTCCAACAACATTCATAGATTAAGCAAGAACAATTTATGGATGAAAATATTAATGTCAATATTTAAGAGGGCTTTGCGTCATACGAAACCGGACATTAAATTTGGAGACTATAAAGGCTACAACTGGACAGAAAATGAAGATTTGTGTGGCAACGTGTCCTTATATATTGCAGTCAAGTTAGGCGCAATGATATATAGTCCGCTGAGTTTGATACGCTTTGAAAGTTGGTTATATAATGTTCAAGTCACAATCATTGAGCGAGACTTGAGTCAGGTCAATATTGTTACAACTGCAAAAAATCAACTATCATTTTATTCGTCATGTTATGAAATGCCCGAAAAGAAAACATATTTTTTCGGTTTTAATTTAAGAGATTATAGCATCTACAATAACAGGTTGAAAAACAAGTTAAAATCATTATCTCAAAAATATCTCTTTAATTGTTTGGATATAGTTGTGATCATAGAATATACTCAGTTACTAGAAAAAATAGACGTACTGTGTTCTGTAACAATGAACAAAGTGCCATCAATTCAATCTACGTTCACATTTTGGCTATTTCTTTCTTTAAGTTTAGAATTCAATTTTACGTTGTAAAATAGGAATAGATGTTATGTAGATGTTCTATCAATCATCAAGCGGGCATTAACATGACGATATGATATTTTAAACAGGACGATAATATGATCATTTGCTGTAGTGCAGTACAAAGTAAAATTATGTAATAACCGGATAATGAGAAAAATGCATACCTATGAACAGTGAAAAATTAATTTCCGTCTATTTGAGAACACTGTTATCAGATTATAATGTCTAACGTGTGCTTCACGAAGATATTTACTCATAAAAATTTAACTAAGATATGGAGGGATTCATAACGGTAAACCGTGCTCTGCCCGTCTGTATGCGAGCTCAGATCTTTCATCTGTAGGAGTCCGGACTAACAGTCAAAAGAACGAGGCTCATGGCCTTCTCTACGTTGAAAAGATTTGGACAAGACGAGTCATAGAACCCCCACCGCTCTGTTAGGCAACGCACAACGCTTAATTAAAAGGCTGAAAAAGGGTCAAACACAAGACCATTCGTCTTCGCGATGATTTTGGGGTCATACTGTCGATGTCAAAGGCGTTTAACTACTTTAGGATCAATCGATATGAAATTATCAGGAACTTTGACACTTCTTATTCTGTATATCACCATAGAAATTTGGATGAGACGTATTGTTGAAAAGTTACATTTCCGAAAATAGATTCCTTTCTGAAATTAAATTCAATGTCTGCAAATTATCTGTGAAATTTACCAAAACTTTTTCGAAGTTTATAATATCTTTAATCCTGGGTCAGAAGTTTACAAGTGATTTGAAAATGTTTTGCATGAAAATCCAAAACCTTAGTGCAGGCTCTAGCAAACCGAACCAATTGACTAATATAAATACGATATGATAGGAGTCTAGGGACATAGCCTTTTAAATTAGGGAATCTACAATAGGAAATCCGAAGTCGTCATGTTTATCATTTATGGTTGTATGGATAATAATTTTATTAATTAAATCCAAGAAATTTATTCTTGGATAAAAAGGACAAACAACCTCTCCATTTTTTCTATTTTGGTCGTGGAGATTATTTTCAATTATGATAATATATATTGGCTACGAAACCATCAACATCATGAATACTATGACTTTCTCAATGAATACCTATATATAGAGGCTTCTAAAATGAGCATTCATATGCGTCATGGACGGATAAGTGTTTTCCTAATGTAGTAATAATTGATATTGTCATTGTATCCAAATCAATACATAGTATACATTATAATGGATTTTCCTTTTATGCATCCATTAAACCCATTTGTAGTTGTAATCCTAATTAGACCCAATTGTAACAAGTACCAGTATTTGTACATATGAGGCATGCAAACATACAGATACATTGTATTAATATCACATCCAAGGACTTTTAATGTAGCATTATAACTGTAAATAGCACTTGTGCCTAAGTTTGTTTGTTTTGTGTTCTATTTATCACATACTATTCCAAATTAATTTTTTCATATTTTTTGAATACATCTTAAACTACATGAATAATAAAAACCGGTTAAAAGAGATATACATTTAGTATGAAAGAGGAAATGGACGAAGTCGACTTTAATATGCTGTCAACAACAGAATTTCCGTGACCCTGATGTTGCAAAAGATTAGATTCACTCCGATTTGGACAACAATTATACTAAGAGAAATATCATAAAAATGCTGGAGTTTCTAGTTGGCAATATTTTTACGTGTTTCGGAAAAAAATCATGGATTTCCAATGGGTGTGAACTTAGCTTGTCTGTATGTATATAATGGCATTCACAACTGGTGTAGCTAGCCAAACAGGAGACGCTCTCTCCTCCAACGCACCGGGTTTCACCCCTGAATTTTAGGGATACGTTTATTTCCACGGTGGTACATTTTATTTGGTGCCAAAGTCATGTGATATCAGTTTCGTTTTTTACTTTACGAAACATTATTCATTCAGTAATTGCTCACAACGGGAAGAAAACATCTCGATGCAGCTGAACCTAAATCAAGGACAGAGAGCAACACATCTGCTGCATATCTAGACTTACTCTTGGTTCTATGTAGTAATTGTCAATTACACACCCTCCTATGAATAACGTTCAACTTTCATAACCATGATTTGTACTCCCTGAGTAACAATATTCCGTCCTTGCCTTCCTATGGCGTTGTGATTATCAATATACTTATTCTTACACGCTTTATCAGAGCATTATCCTCTTATGAGTGTTTGTATTTAGAGCAAGCTGACTTTATGGGAACGTTTGAAGGTTCCCCACCCTTTCCAGAATGTAAAATAATATTCTAGAGCACGATCTGGAATAGTGACGTCTTTCTACCGACCTATGTTATCTATGTTACCTATAGATGATGCCATTAAAGACAACAGGTTATACAGAACATTTGCTTTTGGTGTAGCATGCTTGCAGCTGACGCTGCATCTTCATAATATCAAGGCTTTGTCGATCACATAAACACTTCTAAAAACCTTATTCAAAAAGTGTGTCCGCGTTTTAAGATTCCATTGATCCTAATACATGGAACCAATCAGGAAACGGTTGTCAGACAACACTACGTTTAATGTATATACTGGCACACGGAAATGTGTATGTTCTACATTTGAAAGTGGTGTGGTTATGATACCTTTCCTCATTTACATATATATTATCATATTATGCTCTTTCTGCACGAAGAAATATATAGAAAGTTAAAAAAAGAATGTATGCATTTGAATTCAAAATCTGAACAGAGCAATCTCATTGGATGTTGAACTTTCTTATCGATAACATTTTTGTGGTGTTTGGAGGTAAGGTTTTTCAACAAATTGTCGGCATTCCAATGGGCACTAACTGTGCTCCGCTTCTGGCTGACATATTCTTTTACTCATACGAAGCTGAATTCATTCAGTCTTTGCTTTCGCAAGGAAAAAAACAATTGGCTCTTGGCTTCAATTTTACTTACAGATATATAGATGACTTGCTTTCAATTAATAATCCTTCATTCGCAGATTACCTTAGCATCATCTATCCAAGTGAACTGGACGTCAAAGAAACCACAGAAAATAGTAATTCTACTTCGTATTTAGATATTATGTTGTCTTTCGACATTAATGGTCAATTGAACACCTCACTCTATGACAAACGTGACGATTTCAATTTCGCTATCACAAACTTTCCTTTCATAAGTAGCAACATTCCATCGTCGCCCGCATTCACATATGCTCTTCAAGTAGACATATTTTGTTTTTTTTCCATTTGTTTTTCATTTTCACTGATTTTGTAAGTCCTATGGTTTCATGATTTTTGGACTTGTGGTTTGGATTTATCCATCATCTTTACATTACTTTTAGAAGGTGCGTCTTGATTACCAACCCAGCCTTTGAACAACGACATTTGTAAAAGGTTTGTGTGAGGGACAAAGCCTTGACAACATGGAGATGGAGACGCTCGCGCCTTCCAAATGCCTAGTGTCATTCCATATGGTAGCTGCAAGTAGAGGCCCTATACGATTGATAGGGCTACATTTCCTTACGTTGCGTAAACTTGCAGTTTTAATAAACGGCACAATTCTACGCATTTCGGCATCAATTGAAGCACATATATAAATATTAAGCTCCACACATCATTTTTGCCAACCTGTGTCAACTTTGCCGATGCGCACCTCGGTGGCAGATTCAAACATGTGAATGACTACATATAAGTAAAAAAAAAACGAAGAAGTACCGAAGGGTAGACCATATCTCATAGTCCATGGAATAAAGGGGACAATATCGTGTTTAGTGTTATATTCAGAAAAATGCGAACCCCAATAAATTCGAGGTAAGACCAGTTGCCCGGGAAGTGTAAGCGTCCTCTGGTTGCATGCAACACCCGTCGCAAAAATCCTGCAATAATCTTTCAAATCGAGGTGGTAAATACATAAAAACAAACCGGTAAATTTGACAAATGTTGGGAAAAATATGTGTGGAGTCTTCAAACATCAGATCGCGGGAAAGGTAATGTTGCATATCGTTTGCTTAATGTTTATATATTTATGTAATATTTATGTTAAATATTTGCTCTATTTGATGCCGTAATGCGTAGAATCGTGACGGCCATTCTGTTTATCAAAATTGCAAGTTTACGCAACATTTAGAATTGTGGCCCCATCATTATTAAAATATAATGGCAAATAGAAAGGATGTAGAGGTGACCAAAACTTTCGGTTTTTTGTTGACCTCCTGGTCTAAGATGTTCACTTCCTTATTCCATTATACGGTAGTGATATAATATCACACCATTTTACTTATCATGACTTTTACTGATTGTGACTACGGTTATACTGTTCTAACTTGATATGACCAAAAGTTATACCAGCTTGCATAATCCTATGGCATCACGACGGAAGTGACCAGTCAGCAGGTAATGCTTACTCATTGTATTTGTCCATAATCTTTAAAGCGCCTCCAATTTGTACTCAAACTGGCAATGTGTTTGTCATAATTTTCACTCATATCTAATTAATGCAGAGATGCCAACTGCTCCGATTTCGGCGGAGAAACTCCGTTTTTAGACCTGAAATCCGCGCTCCGATTGACCGTAAATATGCTCCGATGTTCGTTTTTTTTTAACGGGTTTAGTGTTGAATTAAAAACGTAACCCAATCGAAGCGGAAAACGAAAGTAGATTACAAAATGGATGAAAGTGAATCTCCAACACGCAAACGAATATGCGACGATAGTAAGGACGATTTTGAAACAACACCTAAAAAGAACATTAAATTTAAAAGGCAACATAGTCAGAAATATACATCTGAATACGAGAATGTGTATCCGTGTTTTAAAAAATCCATGTTAGGATCCCAGCACGCCCTATGTACTATTTGTGGTATTGATGTCAGCGTTAATCACGGAGGCATAGCAGATTTGAAGAGACATGTTTCTACAAAAAAACATTCAGAACTGGCTGTAGTTAGACAAAAAAATGAAAAGATTTCATCTTTCTTTTCTAGTGCAAATAGTACTGAAGAAACTTCTATAATTAAAGCTGAAGTCATCTTTACTAAATTTCTAATTGAGAATAATGTACCTTTGACACTTGCTGATAGCGCGGGAACGATGTTTAGGAATATGTTTCCTGACTCAAAGATAGCTAAAAAGTATGGATGCGGTCGGACAAAAACAACTGCCATTGCTCACTGTTTGGCTGCCGAGGATGACAGAAATTTCGAGTTTACTAAGAGTGTCGCCATTTTCTGTAGCCACAGATGGATCCAATGATTATGGGGACATAAAGCTTTACCCTATCATAGTCAAATATTTTAATGAAGCTGTTGGGCACATTATGACAACAATGCTCACCCTTTCGGAGTGTGGAGGAAGAAGTACTTGGGAAAATATATTCAGGTATGAATGCATGTAGTTAAAAGTATTATTTTTACACAGTTTTTCTGTTTTAATTGTTTTCTACTAATTCGATTTTCTGGATCTGCATTTGTTAATATTGAAATTAATGTCTTTCTGTTTGAGTTAAAAAGTTTGAGTTGAAAAACTTAAATATTAAAATTAATTTCTTACTGTTTGAGTTAAAAAGCACGTTTAATTTTTTTCAGAATAGATTGTTCTGTGGAGTTATTGCTACACAATAATGAAAGGTTTGATAATTTATTTCTGAAATGTTTTCATTCATAATTTATAATGACTTGTGTATTGTATATTGAAATGACTCAATTAGGAGTAGCTTGCACTTTTAAAATTTGGAAAAAAAAACTATTCATAGCAAATGAATCTTCATAGCAAATGAATCTTTGATTATTATTTTCATAAACTTGGATTGTCTGTCTGATTGCTTGTCTATTTTATAATACTAATTATGCCTGTTATTTATTTAGGCTACTGGATAATGAATTCAAAGACAGAGAAATACCATGGTCCAACTGTTTGAGTTTTGCAGCTGACAATGCATCTGTGATGTCGGGAATTCACAAAGGAGTACTTGCCTTCGTAAAAAAGGAAAATGAGAATATCTTCTTTATGGGTAATATATCTTTTATTTTAATTTTACTGTCGGTACAAAAAATTTTAAGCATTAAAATCTCCTTTGTTTGTTTAAAAATCAGTAAAACATTATGTTTGAATTATTTTTCTTTATGTGTGGTTAACCAAACAAGGGATGCTTACTCCTTCTTTATAATATTATGACTTTGATTGTAGTTCATAATTTGTGTCAGTGTAATGCTTTGCCAGGACCTTTTCATTCTAAGTATTTGAAATTGACAGGATGCCCGTGCCATCTCATCCACTTAGCTGCAGAAAAAGGTGCCAATTCATTGCCAGTTTCTGTGGAGGACAAGCTGATCCAAGTTTACTATTACTTGGATAAAAGTTCCAAGAGGCAGAAATCACTTCAGTCTTTCCAAAAACTTCATGATGTTGAAGTAAGAAAAGTTTTGAAACATGTGTCTACAAGATGGCTTTCATTAGGTATATGCCTTGAAAGAGTCCTTAACCAGTGGAAACCATTAATAGATTTCTTCAAAGAAGAAAGTAAAAATGAAAGAAAATCCCAGAAACCGCAATCAAGTACCACAGAAACAGCAAAGAAATCATCGAATAAAAAACAATCTGAAAGACAAAAAAAAAATCTGCTGACACAGATGGGCTTCAATTCTTGTTTTCAAAGGAAGGGGAAAGTAGTACAGGTCAAAAATCGAAACAGATTCCAGAAAAGGAAACCGATCATGCTTCGAAGAGAGCCAAGAAAATTTATGAGAACTTTAACAGCAGAAACTTTAAACTTTATTGCCTATTTTTGAAAGGTATCATACCATTATTTGATCATGCAAATCAATTGCTTCAAAATGAGAAACCATGTATACATATTCTACATGATGTATTGAACAATTTGATGAAAGACATCATGATTAGATTTCTTAAACCAACAGCAATGAAAGAATCGCCAACCAAAGTCAACTTTCTAGACACAGAAAATCAGAAAACAGATGATGACTTTTCCATTGGTGTCGAGGCCAGAAAATTCATGAAGGAAAATCTTAATTTAGACACAAAACCTTTTTTCCAAGCTGTAAGAAAGTATTTTACAGTAGTGTGCTGTTATATGTCCAAAACTTTCCCATTAGATGATGAAGTCTTGCAGAATGCTAAAATTGCAGACATATCACAAAGGAAGGAAATGAAGTTTGGCTCATTGACATTCTTTCATGAATTTCCTGTTCTTGCAAAGTATGTAGGTGAAGGGTGTATAGGTGATCTAGAGGCAGAATTTTTGCAGTACCAGATAGATAATTTCCCTCAGGAAGTTGAAGAATGTGACAGAATTCACATTGCTTGGTGCAAGTTAGGAGAATTAAAATGTTCAATTACTAAAAGATAATACCCTCTTGAGAAAAATGATGTTGGGCATTTTAATCTTATTCCATTCAAATACAGACTGTGAACGCATATTCAGCTTTGTCACAAAGACCAAGACCAAATTCAGGCCAAACATGAAAACCGAGACTTTGGGAGCCTTGGTAACCCACAAAGTGTGCATGAACAGTAGAGGAGAAAAGGCCTGCACTTCTAACCCGACAAAACAAGTTCTACAAAAAGCAAAATCAGCTACATATCAAATGCTCCATTAAACTCTATATATTCATTAACCTTCATTAACCATTACTTTTATGACTTATGACACTAAATATAGGTTTTGTCTCTTAGCATGATTTTTAATTGCATTGTTCATTTATAATTTGATCAATAAATGTCTGTTTGAATGCTTATTTATTTCTGTTATTAACAATTGAATATTTATTAATTTTTAGAACCTTAAATGTAATATTTCTCTCAGCTTCAGGGGGGCTTTGCCACCCAGACCCCCCAACAGGGCTTCGCCCTGTACCCCACCAGGGTGCTGCCGCCCCCTGGACCCCTTGCTCCGCTTTGTTATCCATGAATGTTGGCATCTCTGTTAATGAACTTATACTGTTAATTTTCTTCTTAAGCCCCAGTCACACCGGATTGCACAATTTGTCGATTGTGCGACTGGTAAAAATGTAGTCTAGATACAACCGGTCGCCAGTAATTGCTACCATTTCATTTCGCAATAGCAAGACACGGTCTCTTTACGACCAGTTGCAGCTCATCGTGCGACTGATAGTACGTTCTGTCATACGATTACCAACGACTGGAATAGATCAATCGTAGACAGTCATATGATGAGTTGCAACGACAAATAACTGATCGTGCAACTAGTCGTAACCTGTTCAATCCAGTCGCGCAATCAATCGTAGCTTCATGTTATGTATCGTGCTATCGGTGACCGATGGTAGCAAGTTGCAACAGATCGAAGCCAGTCGTGCGATCGGTTACTATTATATAACAACATCACGCGTGTCAGCATCAGTTTTCATCTAGCTGTTGATAAGAACACACATAAACTGCGAAAATGGGGGAAAACAAAGATAAAAAATATAATAAAAAAAAGAAAGAAAACGAAAAACCCCCACATCAGATTCAACAGAAAAAACAATAATCACATCATGATTCAATGGATATTGCGGCTGTTCCACAAGAAAAGGAGGAGCAAGTCCAAAGCCAAGATGACGTGGTCAGTAAAAAGAAGTCCCTGAACAGTATTTGAAACTTGAACACTGAGCAGTATTCAATAGCAGGTGTGTTTATGTTATACAGCATTATATATAGATTTTTAGACTGCAGCAGAGAGCGAGGTGGCTTCAGTCGGTGAATACCCAGAGCGGTTTGCGTAGCGCGATCACTTGTAATCCTTAAGATTGAACGAAAACGAAGGTAAGTTCCCGGCTTAAAATTGCACGTGTAGGTATTCAGGTAGCGTTACGCTATTAAGATTGATACTTCAAAATTTTAAAACATGATGCATCTTTATATATCAAATGAGTTTTCTTATTTGCACATGTGTCTTAACGAACGAAAATAGAATGCAATATGAGAGTTATTCTCGTATTTGAAGTCAGTAGATGTAATTACGCTCCTGTTCAATAGAAAAAGTGTAAGCATTGCCAAATACTACAAATGTTCTTTAAAATAAGTTTAAAGAGTTTTATAAATACATACGAAATTAATTATTCAAGTGGGGTCCCCGGGGTGATAAGAATAGGACCTCCGTATCCTCTTGCGTGTCGTATGAGGCGAATAAATGAGGAACCCGGGGAATTCTCGTATGAGATTCCCAAGCACCCTCTTGCTGGTTGCGGGTTAAGGCCGAATGAGGCGTCTTGCCGTAAGATGCGACCCGTGTCGTGGGAGGACGGAATCCTGGTAGCTGAGGGGGTTGGCATGTTGCGATATGCTAATTCTCAACACTCTACTTTGGCCCTTACTTCTGCTAGACGGGCGGTCGGATGGGCCCGATCTCGATCAATCGGCTTTGTCATGCCGAGCCCTCGTAATTCATGTAGAAGTATTCATTCACTAGAGATTTCTATCTCTCTATATATTTGTAATACGTTACCTTGTTTACATTACTTAGTTATAGATATGTACATATTGAATGCGAGAAGGCGGTGGCTTATGGGTCAATCGGGTATGAATGTAGAGTATTCGCATGATAAGGACTGTATTGTTGTTTTCTCGTTTGGTACACGAGAATACATGATATTCAGCCTAATGTGTTTCTTTGCTTTATATTCCGAGTATCCTCTCGCAGTCATTCCAGTGCATTGCTGTCGGAGATCCACAGTGTATTGCCAGGTCCTTGTTGACACTCCTTGGAGGGTGGGTGGCTGCGAGAATGAATCACAACTTTTCTCATGGATTCTACACAAACACCACACCAAACAATTACCAAACGTAAGCGTTTAGCTGACACAATAGAGAACGCTCCTCAACAACAAGATGACGACTGGTCAAGGTATTTAGTTATATCTGCTGAGGACTACGCTTTATCGAAAGCTTCTCCATTCTTAGTGGATAAGACTATACAGTCTATTGCTGGAACTGAAAAAAACGACACTAAACAACGTAACGGCAATCTCGTAGTCGAATGTGCATCAAAACAACAATCCTTGAACTTACAAACGTGTGATCATATCGGTGAAATACCCGTTAAAGTATTACCGCATTCCATTCTCAATACTAGTAGAGGTATACTCAGGGACAAGGACCGAAATTTACATTTGTTGGCTGATGATGTTATTCTTGATGGTCTAAAGAATCAAAAGGTTATAGCTGTAAAACGCTTTATCATTAAGCGTGACGGTAAGGAGATTAAATCTCATACTTTTCTTCTGACGTTTAGTACGCCTACTGTACCTACAAAAATTAAACTAGGTTACGTTTTGGCCAACGTAGAGCAGTATTATCCTTCTCCTCTGCGTTGTTTTTGTTGTCTTAAGTTTGGACACACAAGAGGACACTGTAAAAACCATCAGACATGCGACCGATGTGGTCACACTGGACCTTCTTACGAAGATGATCACTTTGATGAACCATGTGATTCTTCTATTGTGCAGTGTATTAACTGCAAAGGTAATCATAAATCTACCTCAAAAGATTGTCCAGCATACAAGAAAGAAGTTGAAATCATTAAAATAAAAGTAGACAAACGTATTCCCTATCCTGAGGCCAGAAATATTTATAATAGCCAACAACTGCGTTCTTGCGCATCACAGAGTTACGCTAATGTTCTTAGTTCCAAGAAAACTGTATCTGTAGCTTGTCAAACCGAAATTACAGGATTGCAAAAAGATCTTGATAATGCATCTGGTTTCTCTAAGACGTCACGATCATCTTCTAAGCCGTCATCGTTGTCAAAGTCATCATCTTCATCACAGACAACACCAGTTGTAAATACAAAATTATCTCCAGTTAAACAAAATAACAAACAGAATAAACCACAGAGTAAAACGAAGTCTATCAAACGTATTCCCAGCACAAGTTCTGCAGTAGTTGTCAGCAACAAATTTGATGCACTTGAGGTAGAAATGGAGGATTCAAATACACCTCCGATAGATACAGATACTTCATATAATTCAGATACCTTTGTTAAAAACTCTTTATCTCGTTCTAGGGATCGCAGTGTATCCCCAGGCAAAAGGGGTCGAAAAACTTCTCTTCCTAGATTAAAAACAACATGAATCTTTTTGATTCTATAATCCAGTGGAACTGTAGAGGTTTAAAAACAAATATAAATGAAATACATCTTCTTGATCAGCAATATTCGCCAGCAGTATTTTGTCTTCAGGAGACACATCTAAAAGATACCGATACCCTCAAATTAAAGAATTTTGCAAAATATGATATTTATAGTTCAGATGACAGAGCCAAAGGTGGTTCATCTATTCTAGTTCGAAATTCCATTTTACACAGTTCTTTGCGACTAAATACCAATTTTCAAGCTGTTGCTGTCCGTATCACGTTACAGAAAACTATCACGTTTTGTTCTATATACATTCCTCCAAGTGTTAACTTCAATTCCGCAGAGCTAGATAATCTTATTGATCAGTTACCAAAACCTTTCATTTTATTAGGAGACTTTAATGCTCACAATCAAAATTGGGGTAGTGACCATACAGATACTAAAGGTAAAAAAATTGAAGACCTTATATCAAAACACAATTTATGTATCTTTAATGATGGGTCTAATACATACTTACATCCAGGACATGGAACGTATTCTTCTATAGATCTTACAATAAGTGATCCTTCCCTTTTAACAGATTTTGTTTGGTCGGTACACGATGATCTATGTGGAAGTGACCACTTTCCACTTGTATTAAAGAGTATTATATCTTCTAATGATAATTATATTCCACAATGGAAGCTTAACAAAGCAGACTGGAACCAATTCCAATCGGACTGTCTTACAAATCTAAATTCAGTGAACTTTTCAGAAGAAGCTGATCCTATACTTACTTTTACACATACTCTGGTTGAAATTTGTGAACAGAATATTCCAAAAACCTCTGCAGTTCCAAAACACAAACATAACCCATGGTTTGATGATGATTGTAAAAATGTCATCAAAGAACGTAAAAGGGCTGAAAAAACTATATAAAAGACACCCCTTGAATACAAATCTAAATAATGTACGCAAAACTAGAGCTATTGCGAAGCGTACTATTAACCATTGTAAACGATTGTCATGGAGAAAATATGTCTCTAAAATAAACACACGAACTCCTACTAATAAAGTATGGAAAATGATAAAGAAGATAAAAGGAAAAGATACTTCCAAAAATGTTAAACATCTGCAATATAATTCTCATGTTTTAACATCTAAAAATGATATAGCTAACTGTTTAGGTCGCACTTTTTCTAAAAACTCCTCATCAGATAACTGCCTTCCAAAATTTAAACGTATAAAACAGAAAAGCGAAAAAATACAACTTAATTTTAAATCTTCTAACAATGAAGATTATAACCAGAAATTTTCCATTGATGAATTGATTACATCCTTGGAAAAATCAAATGACACTGCTGTAGGTCCAGACGATATTCACTATCAGATTATAAAGCATCTTCCCATTCAATCTTTAAACATTTTGCTCGATATTTTTAATCGTATTTGGAGTTCTGGAGATTTTCCAGATTCCTGGAAAGATTCTATAATAATTCCTATTCCAAAACCTGGAAAAGATAACACTGATCCAATTAATTATCGGCCTATATCACTTACTAGCTGTGTTTGTAAAACATTAGAAAGAATGATAAATGAGAGACTTATTTGGTTCCTAGAGCATAATAATCTTATCACTTCTATTCAGTGCGGTTTTAGGAAGCAAAGGAGTACAGCTGATCATCTTGTTCGTTTAGAAACATATATTCGGGATGCATTTATTACTAAAGAACATGTTGTTTCTATATTCTTTGATCTGGAAAAGGCATACGATACCACTTGGAAGTATGGCATATTAAAAGACTTAAATACCATGGGTTTACGTGGCAATTTGCCAATTTTTATTTCGAATTTTCTTAAAAATAGACATTTTAATGTTCGTCTAGGAGCACATACTTCCGATACATTCGAGCAGGAAATGGGTGTTCCCCAAGGAAGTATTCTCTCTGTTATCCTTTTCAATATTAAAATTAATAGCTTGGCAGAAGTTTTGAAAAATGACTTTGACGGATCATTATATGTTGATGACTTTCTTATTTGTTGTCGTGGAAAAAATATGAATCTGATAGAGCGAAAATTGCAGCTTTGCTTAAATAATATATATAAATGGTCTGTGGAGAACGGTTTTAAATTTTCTAAAAATAAAACCTCGTGTGTACATTTTTGTCAGATGAAACGTATACATAATGACCCTGAGCTTTTCTTAGATGGAGACCAAATAAAAGTAGTCAAAGAAGTGAAGTTCCTTGGAATTATATTTGATAATCGTTTATCTTTTTTACCACATATTAAATATTTGAAACTTAGGTGTATTAAAACCTTGGATATTTTAAAAGTTTTATCTAGTACGGAATGGGGTGCTGAAAGTACAACCTTGCTTCAGCTTTATAGATCGCTGGTCCGATCAAAGCTGGACTATGGTTGTATTGTTTATGGTTCGGCCAGAAAGTCTTATTTACAGCTTCTGGACACCATACATCACCAAGGCTTACGATTAAGTCTTGGTGCTTTCAGGACCTCACCTGTGCAGAGTTTATATGCTGAGGCAGGCGAACCATCTTTAAAAGAGAGAAGACTTAAACTTACCTTGCAATACATAACGAAACTATATTCAAATCCATTAAATCCTGCTTTTGACTGTGTATTTCAACCTAAACATGAAGTTTTATACAATAATAAACAAAATTGTATTAAAAATATTGGTTTACGTATTAGACCCCATATTGTACAGGCTGGCATAACATTATCTGATATAACAAATTATGAAATACCTTCTTCACCGCCTTGGCTGATGAGAAAACCTACAGTTATACTCACATTATCAGATCACAAGAAAATAAATACTAATTCCATTAAATATCAACAACTCCTTTCAGAAATCAAGTCTTCATATTCAAGTCATAAATTATATTTTACGGATGGTTCTAAGGTTGATGATAGAGTCGCCGCTGCTGCAGTAACTGATAAAGATATGTCTTTATCAATTCGTTTACCAAATAATGCTTCTATATTTACAGCAGAATCGAAAGCTATACTTCTATCACTTGTTCATGTTGAACAGAATAAAATTTCTAAAAGCATAATATTCTCAGATTCTTTGTCGTGTCTCCAAGCTATAAAACATCGTAATGTTAACAATCCGTATATATTGAGGATACTGGAGAAGATAGATCTCTAAGAAATTTGACATTGTATTTTGTTGGGTGCCTGGCCATACGGGCCTTGTAGGTAATGATAAAGCTGACAAAGCAGCGAAGGATGGTTTAAATAATTCAAATGTTGTAGGAAAAATACCTTATACTGATTTTAAGATTTCAATATCAAATTATATCGATACTTTATCTCAGGAAGCCTGGGATCTTGAAAATAATAATAAGCTTCACGAGGTCAAACCAATATTTAAAAATAAAATACATTATTTTCATGACTGTCGAAAAGATGAAGTTGTTATTAGTAGACTCCGCATTGGACACTCTTGGATCACGCACTCTTACCTGTTAAAGGAAGAACCCCCTCCAGAGTGTATCCCTTGCAGATATCTACTTAGTGTAAAACACATTTTACTTGATTGTGCAGATACTGCACATATTAGAATTAATTATTTTTCTGCAGATAATATGAAAGAGCTATTTGAGAGGGTCAATATAACGAACATAATAGAATTTTTAAAAGAAGTAAATTTGTATAATAAAATATAGTATATTGAATGGTTATATATATATATATGTATTTCTTATCATGGTATCGATGTGTAATATGAATTTGTAAAATGATTTTAGTATCATTTTTATTTGTATATATTATATACATTAAAAGCTGGTCTTTTTTCAAATATTTTAAGTTATTTGTATTTATATAATGTTAATATGAGCATTGTAATCGTCGCCATATGGGTGCAATATTCCCGGTGCGACGTTAAACAACATATAATAATAATAATAATAACTAGAAACGAGCTCGTTGCTAAAGCAACGAGTAGGTTTCACAAGTTAAAGTCGAAGCAGCGAAGCTGAGATCTCCTACTCTAATACAAAATTCTTTTTCACGATCCAGATATCTGATCTTTAGTGATGGTATCCACATTGCGCAATCTACTTGCAGAAATTGTAGGTAACGGCGACTTACATTATACACATTATACTGAAGCCTACATCGCACAATATCGACTACTCTTGACCATATATTTGAAACAAGAAACATGTAGGACAATCACACTTAGTACAATCTGCACGTGTAACCTAGATCTTCAGTCCTTACTGCCCGCTTTATGTTGTTTATTTATTAACTTACGCAAGGTATTTCGCGTGTACAGATGTTTGACCTTGAATCGCCTCTCTGCTGGAATAAACAATTCTCCTCGCGATGAACTTACGCAAGTTATTTCGCGTGTACAGATGTTTGACCTTGAATCGCCACTCTGCTGGAATAAACAATTCTCCTCGCGATGGCCTTTAATAATGCCGCTTTCCCCAATATACAAAAGAAAGACTTGACAATGTCTCGTATGACGTCATTTAGAAAAGTATGACGTCATTTTCAGGAATTTGGCACCTTGCCAAATTCCTTTTGTCAGTTGGTAGATATTCTTATTCCCTATCATGCTACAAAATTTCACACCTTTAGCTTCCTCAATAAGCGAGCTATAGGGGAAACCATTTCATGAATAATTAATGAGCTTAAGTCACGTGACAAACATCGCTTTAAAGGGGGGTTGTCGTGTTCAAACGTCAATAACTCGAAAACGGTAAGAGCTAGCGAAAATCTGAGAGCACATTACTGTTAGGTATTTGAACGCTCTAGCGAATGGAAAAATCCCGATCAAAATCCGACCACAAATAAAGGCGCCGCACCTCGCCAAACTATTGATTCGAAAAATTCCAATAATTTCAAAAATATTGGCATGATGCCAATATCCTTCTAAAGATAGATTAAGAATGAGAAAACAAGTTTAAACACTGATTTTCATATCGATATCTCATTTAGTAAGGGAGATATTAACGTATGAATATTTAATTAGATTTGATGACGTCATAGCGAATTTTCAAACGCTCATTGTGACTTTATTTATGGTCCAATCTTAAAAATTCTTTCACATTTGAGATCAGGACGATGAAATCTCGGCGTCTACATTCTGGAATTTTCAATTTGAAATATTTTAGGAAACTGACAAGGTCAAGGTCAAGGTCAGCTATTTCGGGTGTAGAGGTACGAAATCGACGCAGCGACATAAAATCTTGTAAATCGTTTTCTTAATCGAACTGTGAAAATTTCATTCCAATCGGACAAATAATAAGGAAGATATAGCGATTCAAAATTTTGGCGTCGTAGGTGGCGCTGCGCGCTTATAAGCGGTAATTTAGAAAATTACGAAATTCAAATTTTGAAAATTTAATTTCGAATCGAACACTGAAAACAGAATAGTAATATCTTTAATAATGAGTGATTTCTGAGCCGTCACATAAAAAAAAACGGATGAAGAATAATAATAATAACTAGAAACGAGCTCGTTGCTAAAGCAACGAGTAGGTTTCACAAGTTAAAGTCGAAGCAGCGAAGCTGAGATCTCCTACTCTAATACTTCTTTTTCACGATCCAGATATCTGATCTTTAGTGATGGTATCCACATTGCGCAATCTACTTGCAGAAATTGTAGGTAACGGCGACTTACATTATACACATTATACTGAAGCCTACATCGCACAATATCGACTACTCTTGACCATATATTTGAAACAAGAAACATGTAGGACAATCACACTTAGTACAATCTGCACGTGTAACCTAGATCTTCAGTCCTTACTGCCCGCTTTATGTTGTTTATTTATTAACTTACGCAAGGTATTTCGCGTGTACAGATGTTTGACCTTGAATCGCTTCTCTGCTGGAATAAACAATTCTCCTCGCGATGAACTTACGCAAGTTATTTCGCGTGTACAGATGTTTGACCTTGAATCGCCACTCTGCTGGAATAAACAATTCTCCTCGCGATGGCCTTTAGTAATGCCGCTTTCCCCAATATACAAAAGAAAGACTTGACAATGTCTCGTATTCCACAGGTAAAGCACTGTAACTGGCGATTAATTCACACACGTTTGAAGTCCTGTATAACAGCGGCGCAGTGCGAGGTATTAAGCAAGGCAAATTCACCGCGCTTCTCTAATGTGTAATGCCGACGCTCGGAGAAGATTTCTTTATAGCCTTGTTCAGCAGTAGCTCGTAGAATGTAAATTTGCTTTTTTTTTTTCTTTTTTTTTTTTTTTTTTGTTTTTTTTTGGGGGGGGTTGGTTTTTTTATTTTTTGGTTTTTTTTTTTGTTTAAGAATTCGAATGCATAATACTTTCTCAAACTCTATTTTATAGAAAGCACTTTAAATCGCGATTGAATTAATCGCGAGTTACTGCGCCTTGTCCATGGAAGAAGTCCTATATCACAGCGGTGTCGTGCAAGGTATTAAGCAAGGCAAATTGACCGCGCTTCTTTATTGCGTTGTTCATCAGTAGAGTGCCCAAAATTTGATTTTTGTTTAAGAAATCGAAATCAAAATGCTTTCTCAAACTCTTGTTTTTATAATTTGTTCATACGACGAATAAAAAATACTTGAAAGTTACGCAAGTAAGATATTTTTATAAAAAAATCTTTAAATTGCTCACTTTCAAATACCGGGAAACATGTTTCATAGTAAAATCGTTACGGAAAATCGTTTCGTAATGTTTTGGAAACTAAAAGACTAAAAATAAGACAGTTTTGAACATTACGTAATTTTTAAAAAACTTTAAATTGAAATAGAGGCCAAACTAAAAGAGATAGATAATATCGGCCGATGAAAGTTCTAAAGATATGAACCTAGAGAACATAACAGTGAAAATTTGAGAGATCTACCATTAAAACTAAAAGCTACATACGCGAAAATCGAAAAATATTAAATCTTACGTAATTCTCTTAAAACGTCGTATATTTCGAAAAATTTTTTCATTAAACGGGAGTATGTGTCTGTGAGAACGAATAGCCGAAAGATGAAATTTCAAAGTAAAGAGTCGGTAGATACCCTCATTCCCTGTCATGCTACCAATTTTCACATCTCTACCTTCTTTAATAAGCGAGCTTTAGCTGAAACCATTTCATTAAACATTAATGAACTTTATGTGACGTTGAAAGCATCACTTTAAAGGGGGTTGTCGTGTTTTAACCTAAATAACTCGAAAACGGTAAGAGTTAGCGAAAATTTGATGGCAATGTTATGCATATAAATTTTCGCGCAGAATCGATTGCAACAATCCCCGATTCGATAAGATGAAAATTAATGGAGTTATGACGTCATTTACAAAGTATGACGTCATTTTCAGGAATTTGGTACCATGCCAATTCCCTTTTGTCAGTCGGTAGATATTTGCATTTTCTTTTTTTTTTTAAATTTCATACCTCTAGCTTTATCAATAAGCGAGACACAGGTACCTGAAGTTTTAAATTGTATTTTCAGGAAAGGCCAAACACTGAACTTTGACCGCAAATATCTCGAAAACGGTAAGAGATATCGAAATTCTGTTGCGGTAATTACGATTTTACTTTTTCACGCAGAATCGATTCCAACCGTCCCCGCCTCGATCCGATGAAAAATAAGGGAGATATGACGTCATTTACAAAGTATGACGTCATTTTCAGGAATTTGGTACCATGCCAATTCCCTTTTGTCAGTCGGTAGATATTTGCATTCTCTATCATGCTACCAAATTTCATACCTCTAGCTTTATCAATAAGCGAGACACAGGTACCTGAAGTTTTAAATTGTATTTTCAGGAAAGGCCAAACACTGAACTTTGACCGCAAATATCTCGAAAACGGTAAGAGATATCGAAAATCTGAGACCAGACATTTCTCCTTTAACTAGTTTTTCACGCAGAATCGATTGCAACAATCCCCGATTCGATACGATGAAAAATAAGGGTGTTATGACGTCATTTAGAAAAGTATGACGTCATTTTCAGGAATTTGGCACCTTGCCAATTCCCTTTTGTCAGTCGGTAGATATTTGCATTCTCTTTTATGCTACCAAATTTCATACCTCTAGCTAGAATGTGGAAACATGTTTAGATATAAAATTTCATGCCGATATCTCATTTAATAAGAGAGATATTAACGTATGAATATTTAATTAGCTTTGATGACGTCATAGCGAATTTTCCCACGCTCATTGTGACTTTATTTATGGTCCGATTTCAAAAATTTTTCATATTCCAAATCAGACCATTAACATCTTTCATCCTACTGTCTAAAATCTAAGATTGAAATATTTTTTTGAAATGAAAACAATCGGGTCAAGGTCAACTTTTTCGGGGTAGAGCTACGAAATTGACGCAGTGACATAAAATCTTGCATCTCCTTTTCTGAATCGAATGCTGAAAATTTCATTCCAATCGGACAAATAATAAGGAAGATATAGCGATTCAAAATTTTGGCGTCGTAGGTGGCGCTGCGCGCTTATAAGCGGTAATTTAGAAAATTAAAAAAATCAAATCTTGAAAATGTAATTTCGAATCGAACACTGAAAACAGAATAGTAATATCTTTAATAATGAGTGATTTCTGAGCCGTCACAAAAAAAAAAACGGAGGAAGAATAATAATCATAATCATAAATAAGAAAAGACATTAGAATAATAAAAGGTTTCACAAGTGAAACTTGTGAAACCTAATAAGAAAGGACAGTAGAATAATAAAAGGTTTCACAAGTGAAACTTGTGAAACCTAATAATAATAAGAAAGGACAGTAGAATAATAAAAGGTTTCACAAGTGAAACTTGTGAAACCTAATAATAATAAGAAAGGACAGTAGAATAATAAAAGGTTTCACAAGTGAAACTTGTGAAACCTAATAATAATAATAAGAAAGGACAGTAGAATAATAAAAGGTTTCACAAGTGAAACTTGTGAAACCTAATAATAATAATAATAATAATAATAATAATAATAATAATAATAATAATAACTAGAAACGAGCTCGTTGCTAAAGCAACGAGTAGGTTTCACAAGTTAAAGTCGAAGCAGCGAAGCTGAGATCTCCTACTCTAATACAAAATTCTTTTTCACGACCCAGATATCTGATCTTTAGTGATGGTATCCACATTGCGCAATCTACTTGCAGAAATTGTAGGTAACGGCGACTTACATTATACACATTATACTGAAGCCTACATCGCACAATATCGACTACTCTTGACCATATATTTGAAACAAGAAACATGTAGGACAATCACACTTAGTACAATCTGCACGTGTAACCTAGATCTTCAGTCCTTACTGCCCGCTTTATGTTGTTTATTTATTAACTTACGCAAGGTATTTCGCGTGTACAGATGTTTGACCTTGAATCGCTTCTCTGCTGGAATAAACAATTCTCCTCGCGATGAACTTACGCAAGTTATTTCGCGTGTACAGATGTTTGACCTTGAATCGCCACTCTGCTGGAATAAACAATTCTCCTCGCGATGGCCTTTAGTAATGCCGCTTTCCCCAATATACAAAAGAAAGACTTGACAATGTCTCGTATTCCACAGGTAAAGCACTGTAACTGGCGATTAATTCACACACGTTTGAAGTCCTGTATAACAGCGGCGCAGTGCGAGGTATTAAGCAAGGCAAATTCACCGCGCTTCTCTAATGTGTAATGCCGACGCTCGGAGAAGATTTCTTTATAGCCTTGTTCAGCAGTAGCTCGTAGAATGTAAATTTGCTTTTTTTTTTCTTTTTTTTTTTTGTTTTTTTGTTTTTTTTGGGGGGGGGGTTGGTTTTTTTATTTTTTGGGGTTTTTTTTGTTTAAGAATTCGAATGCATAATACTTTCTCAAACTCTATTTTATAGAAAGCACTTTAAATCGCGATTGAATTAATCGCGAGTTACTGCGCCTTGTCCATGGAAGAAGTCCTATATCACAGCGGTGTCGTGCAAGGTATTAAGCAAGGCAAATTGACCGCGCTTCTGAAGATATGTTTATTGCGTTGTTCATCAGTAGAGTGCCCAAAATTTGATTTTTGTTTAAGAAATCGAAATCAAAATGCTTTCTCAAACTCTTGTTTTTTATAATTTGTTCATACGACGAATAAAAAATACTTGAAAGTTACGCAAGTAAGATATTTTTATAAAAAAATCTTTAAATTGCTCACTTTCAAATACCGGGAAACATGTTTCATAGTAAAATCGTTACGGAAAATCGTTTCGTAATGTTTTGGAAACTAAAAGACTAAAAATAAGACAGTTTTGAACATTACGTAATTTTTAAAAAACTTTAAATTGAAATAGAGGCCAAACTAAAAGAGATAGATAATATCGGCCGATGAAAGTTCTAAAGATATGAACCTAGAGAACATAACAGTGAAAATTTGAGAGATCTACCATTAAAACTAAAAGCTACATACGCGAAAATCGAAAAATATTAAATCTTACGTAATTCTCTTAAAACGTCGTATATTTCGAAAAATTTTTTCATTAAACGGGAGTATGTGTCTGTGAGAATGAATAGCCGAAAGATGAAATTTCAAAGTAAAGAGTCGGTAGATACCCTCATTCCCTATCATGCTACCAATTTTCACATCTCTACCTTCTTTAATAAGCGAGCTTTAGCTGAAACCATTTCATTAAACATTAATGAACTTTATGTGACGTTGAAAGCATCACTTTAAAGGGGGTTGTCGTGTTTAAACCTAAATAACTCGAAAACGGTAAGAGTTAGCGAAAATTTGATGGCAATGTTATGCATATAAATTTTCGCGCAGAATCGATTGCAACAATCCCCGATTCGATAAGATGAAAATTAATGGAGTTATGACGTCATTTACAAAGTATGACGTCATTTTCAGGAATTTGGTACCATGCCAATTCCCTTTTGTCAGTCGGTAGATATTTGCATTTTCTTTTATGCTACCAAATTTCATACCTCTAGCTTTATCAATAAGCGAGACACAGGTACCTGAAGTTTTAAATTGTATTTTCAGGAAAGGCCAAACACTGAACTTTGACCGCAAATATCTCGAAAACGATAAGAGATATGGAAATTCTGTTGCTGTATTTACCAATTTTACTTTTTCACGCAGAATCGATTCCAACCGTCCCCGCCTCGATCCGATAAAAAATAAGGGAGATATGACGTCATTTACAAAGTATGACGTCATTTTCAGGAATTTGGTACCATGCCAATTCCCTTTTGTCAGTCGGTAGATATTTGCATTCTCTTTTATGCTACCAAATTTCATACCTCTAGCTTTATCAATAAGCGAGACACAGGTACCTGAAGTTTTAAATTGTATTTTCAGGAAAGGCCAAACACTGAACTTTGACCGCAAATATCTCGAAAACGGTAAGAGATATCGAAAATCTGAGACCAGACCTTTCTCCTTTAACTACTTTTTCACGCAGAATCGATTGCAACAATCCCCGATTCGATACGATGAAAAATAAGGGAGTTATGACGTCATTTAGAAAAGTATGACGTCATTTTCAGGAATTTGGCACCTTGCCAATTCCCTTTTGTCAGTCGGTAGATATTTGCATTCTCTTTTATGCTACCAAATTTCATACCTCTAGCTTTATCAATAAGCGAGACACAGGTACCTGAAGTTTTAAATTGTATTTTCAGGAAAGGCCAAACACTGAACTTTGACCGCAAATATCTCGAAAACGGTAAGAGATATCGAAATTCTGTTGCTGGTATTTACCATTTTACTTTTTCACGCAGAATCGATTCCAACCGTCCCCGCCTCGATCCGATGAAAAATAAGGGAGATATGACGTCATTTAGAAAGTATGACGTCATTTTCAGGAATTTGGCTCCATGCCAAATTCCTCTTGTCAGTCGGTAGATATTCTCAATCTCTATCATGCTACCAATTTTCACACCTCTATCTTCCTCAATAAGCGAGCTATAGGCGAAAACATTTCATGAATAATTAATGAGTGTTGATGACGTCACAAACATCACTTTAAAGGGGGTTGTCGTGTTCAAACGCAAATAACTCGAGAACCGTAAGAGTTAGCGAAAATCTGAGAACACTCTACTGGTAGGTATTTGAACGTTCTATCGAATGGAAGAAACCCGATCAAAATCCGACTGCAAATAAAGTCGCTAGACCTTGCCAAAGATTTGATTCGAAAATTTTCAATAATTTCAAAAATATTGGCAGCATGCCATTTTCATTCTAGAGGTAGATTAAGAATTTGGAAACATGTTTAGATATAAAATTTCATGCCGATATCTCATTTAATAAGAGAGATATTAACGTATGAATATTTAATTAGCTTTGATGACGTCATAGCGAATTTTCCCACGCTCATTGTGACTTTATTTATGGTCCGATTTCAAAAATTTTTCATATTCCAAATCAGACCATTAAAATCTTTCATCCTACTGTCTAAAATCTAAGATTGAAATATTTTTTTTGAAATGAAAACAATCGGGTCAAGGTCAACTTTTTCGGGGTAGAGCTACGAAATTGACGCAGTGACATAAAATCTTGCATCTCCTTTTCTGAATCGAATGCTGAAAATTTCATTCCAATCGGACAAATAATAAGGAAGATATAGCGATTCAAAATTTTGGCGTCGTAGGTGGCGCTGCGCGCTTATAAGCGGTAATTTAGAAAATTAAAAAAATCAAATCTTGAAAATTTAATTTCGAATCGAACACTGAAAACAGAATAGTAATATCTTTAATAATGAGTGATTTCTGAGCCGTCACAAAAAAAAAAACGGATGAAGAATAATAATAATAATAATAAATAAGAAAAGACAGTAGAATAATAAAAGGTTTCACAAGTGAAACTTGTGAAACCTAATAAGAAAGGACAGTAGAATAATAAAAGGTTTCACAAGTGAAACTTGTGAAACCTAATAATAATAAGAAAGGACAGTAGAATAATAAAAGGTTTCACAAGTGAAACTTGTGAAACCTAATAATAATAAGAAAGGACAGTAGAATAATAAAAGGTTTCACAAGTGAAACTTGTGAAACCTAATAATAATAATAAGAAAGGACAGTAGAATAATAAAAGGTTTCACAAGTGAAACTTGTGAAACCTAATAATAATAATAATAATAATAATAATAATAATAATAATAATAACTAGAAACGAGCTCGTTGCTAAAGCAACGAGTAGGTTTCACAAGTTAAAGTCGAAGCAGCGAAGCTGAGATCTCCTACTCTAATACAAAATTCTTTTTCACGATCCAGATATCTGATCTTTAGTGATGGTATCCACATTGCGCAATCTACTTGCAGAAATTGTAGGTAACGGCGACTTACATTATACACATTATACTGAAGCCTACATCGCACAATATCGACTACTCTTGACCATATATTTGAAACAAGAAACATGTAGGACAATCACACTTAGTACAATCTGCACGTGTAACCTAGATCTTCAGTCCTTACTGCCCGCTTTATGTTGTTTATTTATTAACTTACGCAAGGTATTTCGCGTGTACAGATGTTTGACCTTGAATCGCTTCTCTGCTGGAATAAACAATTCTCCTCGCGATGAACTTACGCAAGTTATTTCGCGTGTACAGATGTTTGACCTTGAATCGCCACTCTGCTGGAATAAACAATTCTCCTCGCGATGGCCTTTAGTAATGCCGCTTTCCCCAATATACAAAAGAAAGACTTGACAATGTCTCGTATTCCACAGGTAAAGCACTGTAACTGGCGATTAATTCACACACGTTTGAAGTCCTGTATAACAGCGGCGCAGTGCGAGGTATTAAGCAAGGCAAATTCACCGCGCTTCTCTAATGTGTAATGCCGACGCTCGGAGAAGATTTCTTTATAGCCTTGTTCAGCAGTAGCTCGTAGAATGTAAATTTGCTTTTTTTTTTCTTTTTTTTTTTTGTTTTTTTGGTTTTTTTTGGGGGGGGGTTGGTTTTTTTATTTTTTGGGGTTTTTTTTGTTTAAGAATTCGAATGCATAATACTTTCTCAAACTCTATTTTATAGAAAGCACTTTAAATCGCGATTGAATTAATCGCGAGTTACTGCGCCTTGTCCATGGAAGAAGTCCTATATCACAGCGGTGTCGTGCAAGGTATTAAGCAAGGCAAATTGACCGCGCTTCTGAAGATATGTTTATTGCGTTGTTCATCAGTAGAGTGCCCAAAATTTGATTTTTGTTTAAGAAATCGAAATCAAAATGCTTTCTCAAACTCTTGTTTTTATAATTTGTTCATACGACGAATAAAAAATACTTGAAAGTTACGCAAGTAAGATATTTTTATAAAAAAATCTTTAAATTGCTCACTTTCAAATACCGGGAAACATGTTTCATAGTAAAATCGTTACGGAAAATCGTTTCGTAATGTTTTGGAAACTAAAAGACTAAAAATAAGACAGTTTTGAACATTACGTAATTTTTAAAAAACTTTAAATTGAAATAGAGGCCAAACTAAAAGAGATAGATAATATCGGCCGATGAAAGTTCTAAAGATATGAACCTAGAGAACATAACAGTGAAAATTTGAGAGATCTACCATTAAAACTAAAAGCTACATACGCGAAAATCGAAAAATATTAAATCTTACGTAATTCTCTTAAAACGTCGTATATTTCGAAAAATTTTTTCATTAAACGGGAGTATGTGTCTGTGAGAATGAATAGCCGAAAGATGAAATTTCAAAGTAAAGAGTCGGTAGATACCCTCATTCCCTATCATGCTACCAATTTTCACATCTCTACCTTCTTTAATAAGCGAGCTTTAGCTGAAACCATTTCATTAAACATTAATGAACTTTATGTGACGTTGAAAGCATCACTTTAAAGGGGGTTGTCGTGTTTAAACCTAAATAACTCGAAAACGGTAAGAGTTAGCGAAAATTTGATGGCAATGTTATGCATATAAATTTTCGCGCAGAATCGATTGCAACAATCCCCGATTCGATAAGATGAAAATTAATGGAGTTATGACGTCATTTACAAAGTATGACGTCATTTTCAGGAATTTGGTACCATGCCAATTCCCTTTTGTCAGTCGGTAGATATTTGCATTTTCTTTTATGCTACCAAATTTCATACCTCTAGCTTTATCAATAAGCGAGACACAGGTACCTGAAGTTTTAAATTGTATTTTCAGGAAAGGCCAAACACTGAACTTTGACCGCAAATATCTCGAAAACGATAAGAGATATGGAAATTCTGTTGCTGTATTTACCAATTTTACTTTTTCACGCAGAATCGATTCCAACCGTCCCCGCCTCGATCCGATGAAAAATAAGGGAGATATGACGTCATTTACAAAGTATGACGTCATTTTCAGGAATTTGGTACCATGCCAATTCCCTTTTGTCAGTCGGTAGATATTTGCATTCTCTTTTATGCTACCAAATTTCATACCTCTAGCTTTATCAATAAGCGAGACACAGGTACCTGAAGTTTTAAATTGTATTTTCAGGAAAGGCCAAACACTGAACTTTGACCGCAAATATCTCGAAAACGGTAAGAGATATCGAAAATCTGAGACCAGACCTTTTTCCTTTAACTACTTTTTCACGCAGAATCGATTGCAACAATCCCCGATTCGATACGATGAAAATTAATGGAGTTATGACGTCATTTAGAAAAGTATGACGTCATTTTCAGGAATTTGGCACCTTGCCAATTCCCTTTTGTCAGTCGGTAGATATTTGCATTCTCTTTTATGCTACCAAATTTCATACCTCTAGCTTTATCAATAAGCGAGACACAGGTACCTGAAGTTTTAAATTGTATTTTCAGGAAAGGCCAAACACTGAACTTTGACCGCAAATATCTCGAAAACGGTAAGAGATATCGAAATTCTGTTGCTGCTACTTACCATTTTACTTTTTCACGCAGAATCGATTCCAACCGTCCCCGCCTCGATCCGATGAAAAATAAGGGAGATATGACGTCATTTACAAAGTATGACGTCATTTTCAGGAATTTGGCTCCATGCCAAATTCCTCTTGTCAGTCGGTAGATATTCTCAATCTCTATCATGCTACCAAATTTCACACCTCTATCTTCCTCTATAAGCGAGCTATAGGCGAAAACATTTCATGAATAATTAATGAGTGTTGATGAAGTCACAAAGATCACTTTAAAGGGGGTTGTCGTGTTCAAACGCAAATAACTCGAGAACCGTAAGAGTTAGCGAAAATCTGAGAACACTTTACTGGTAGGTATTTGAACGCTCTATCGAATGGAAGAAACCCGATCAAAATCCGACTGCAAATAAAGTCGCTAGACCTTGCCAAAGATTTGATTCGAAAATTTTCAATAATTTCAAAAATATTGGCAGCATGCCATTTTCATTCTAGAGGTAGATTAAGAATGTGGAAACATGTTTAGATATAAAATTTCATGCCGATATCTCATTTAATAAGAGAGATATTAACGTATGAATATTTAATTAGCTTTGATGACGTCATAGCGAATTTTCCCACGCTCATTGTGACTTTATTTATGGTCCGATTTCAAAAATTTTTCATATTCCAAATCAGACTATTAAAATCTTTCATCCTACTGTCTAAAATCTAGGATTGAAATATTTTTTTTGAAATGAAAACAATCGGGTCAAGGTCAACTTTTTCGGGGTAGAGCTACGAAATTGACGCAGTGACATAAAATCTTGCATCTCCTTTTCTGAATCGAATGCTGAAAATTTCATTCCAATCGGACAAATAATAAGGAAGATATAGCGATTCAAAATTTTGGCGTCGTAGGTGGCGCTGCGCGCTTATAAGCGGTAATTTAGAAAATTAAAAAAATCAAATCTTGAAAATTTAATTTCGAATTGAACACTGAAAACAGAATAGTAATATCTTTAATAATGAGTGATTTCTGAGCCGTCACAAAAAAAAAAAACGGATGAAGAATAATAATAATAACTAGAAACGAGCTCGTTGCTAAAGCAACGAGTAGGTTTCACAAGTTAAAGTCGAAGCAGCGAAGCTGAGATCTCCTACTCTAATACAAAATTCTTTTTCACGATCCAGATATCTGATCTTTAGTGATGGTATCCACATTGCGCAATCTACTTGCAGAAATTGTAGGTAACGGCGACTTACATTATACACATTATACTGAAGCCTACATCGCACAATATCGACTACTCTTGACCATATATTTGAAACAAGAAACATGTAGGACAATCACACTTAGTACAATCTGCACGTGTAACCTAGATCTTCAGTCCTTACTGCCCGCTTTATGTTGTTTATTTATTAACTTACGCAAGGTATTTCGCGTGTACAGATGTTTGACCTTGAATCGCTTCTCTGCTGGAATAAAGAATTCTCCTCGCGATGAACTTACGCAAGTTATTTCGCGTGTACAGATGTTTGACCTTGAATCGCCACTGCTGGAATAAACAATTCTCCTCGCGATGGCCTTTAGTAATGCCGCTTTCCCCAATATACAAAAGAAAGACTTGACAATGTCTCGTATTCCACAGGTAAAGCACTGTAACTGGCGATTAATTCACACACGTTTGAAGTCCTGTATAACAGCGGCGCAGTGCGAGGTATTAAGCAAGGCAAATTCACCGCGCTTCTCTAATGTGTAATGCCGACGCTCGGAGAAGATTTCTTTATAGCCTTGTTCAGCAGTAGCTCGTAGAATGTAAATTTGCTTTTTTTTTTCTTTTTTTTTTTTTTTTTTTTTTTTTGTGGGTGGGGGTTGCTTTTTTTATTTTTTGGTTTTTTTTTTTGTTTAAGAATTCGAATGCATAATACTTTCTCAAACTCTATTTTATAGAAAGCACTTTAAATCGCGATTGAATTAATCGCGAGTTACTGCGCCTTGTCCATGGAAGAAGTCCTATATCACAGCGGTGTCGTGCAAGGTATTAAGCAAGGCAAATTGACCGCGCTTCTGAAGATATGTTTATTGCGTTGTTCATCAGTAGAGTGCCCAAAATTTGATTTTTGTTTAAGAAATCGAAATCAAAATGCTTTCTCAAACTCTTGTTTTTATAATTTGTTCATACGACGAATAAAAAATACTTGAAAGTTACGCAAGTAAGATATTTTTATAAAAAAATCTTTAAATTGCTCACTTTCAAATACCGGGAAACATGTTTCATAGTAAAATCGTTACGGAAAATCGTTTCGTAATGTTTTGGAAACTAAAAGACTAAAAATAAGACAGTTTTGAACATTACGTAATTTTTAAAAAACTTTAAATTGAAATAGAGGCCAAACTAAAAGAGATAGATAATATCGGCCGATGAAAGTTCTAAAGATATGAACCTAGAGAACATAACAGTGAAAATTTGAGAGATCTACCATTAAAACTAAAAGCTACATACGCGAAAATCGAAAAATATTAAATCTTACGTAATTCTCTTAAAACGTCGTATATTTCGAAAAAATTTTTCATTAAACGGGAGTATGTGTCTGTGAGAATGAATAGCCGAAAGATGAAATTTCAAAGTAAAGAGTCGGTAGATACCCTCATTCCCTATCATGCTACCAATTTTCACATCTCTACCTTCTTTAATAAGCGAGCTTTAGCTGAAACCATTTCATTAAACATTAATGAACTTTATGTGACGTTGAAAGCATCACTTTAAAGGGGGTTGTCGTGTTTAAACCTAAATAACTCGAAAACGGTAAGAGTTAGCGAAAATTTGATGGCAATGTTATGCATATAAATTTTCGCGCAGAATCGATTGCAACAATCCCCGATTCGATAAGATGAAAATTAATGGAGTTATGACGTCATTTACAAAGTATGACGTCATTTTCAGGAATTGGGTACCATGCCAATTCCCTTTTGTCAGTCGGTAGATATTTGCATTCTCTTTTATGCTACCAAATTTCATACCTCTAGCTTTATCAATAAGCGAGACACAGGTACCTGAAGTTTTAAATTGTATTTTCAGGAAAGGCCAAACACTGAACTTTGACCGCAAATATCTCGAAAACGGTAAGAGATATCGAAAATCTGAGACCAGACCTTTCTCCTTTAACTACTTTTTCACGCAAAATCGATTGCAACAATCCCCGATTCGATACGATGAAAAATAAGGGAGTTATGACGTCATTTAGAAAAGTATGACGTCATTTTCAGGAATTTGGCACCTTGCCAATTCCCTTTTGTCAGTCGGTAGATATTTGCATTCTCTTTTATGCTACCAAATTTCATACCTCTAGCTTTATCAATAAGCGAGACACAGGTACCTGAAGTTTTAAATTGTATTTTCAGGAAAGGCCAAACACTGAACTTTGACCGCAAATATCTCGAAAACGGTAAGAGATATCGAAATTCTGTTGCTGGCATTTACCATTTTACTTTTTCACGCAGAATCGATTCCAACCGTCCCCGCCTCGATCCGATGAAAAATAAGGGAGATATGACGTCATTTACAAAGTATGACGTCATTTTCAGGAATTTGGCTCCATGCCAAATTCCTCTTGTCATTCGGTAGATATTCTCAATCTCTATCATGCTACCAAATTTCACACCTCTATCTTCCTCAATAAGCGAGCTATAGGCGAAAACATTTCATGAATAATTAATGAGTGTTGATGACGTCACAAACATCACTTTAAAGGGGGTTGTCGTGTTCAAACGCAAATAACTCGAGAACCGTAAGAGTTAGCGAAAATCTGAGAACACTTTACTGGTAGGTATTTGAACGCTCTATCGAATGGAAGAAACCCGATCAAAATCCGACTGCAAATAAAGTCGCTAGACCTTGCCAAAGATTTGATTCGAAAATTTTCAATAATTTCAAAAATATTGGCAGCATGCCATTTTCATTCCAGAGGTAGATTAAGAATGTGGAAACATGTTTAGATATAAAATTTCATGCCGATATCTCATTTAATAAGAGAGATATTAACGTATGAATATTTAATTAGCTTTGATGACGTCATAGCGAATTTTCCCACGCTCATTGTGACTTTATTTATGGTCCGATTTCAAAAATTTTTCATATTCCAAATCAGACCATTAAAATCTTTCATCCTACTGTCTAAAATCTAAGATTGAAATATTTTTTTTGAAATGAAAACAATCGGGTCAAGGTCAACTTTTTCGGGGTAGAGCTACGAAATTGACGCAGTGACATAAAATCTTGCATCTCCTTTTCTGAATCGAATGCTGAAAATTTCATTCCAATCGGACAAATAATAAGGAAGATATAGCGATTCAAAATTTTGGCGTCGTAGGTGGCGCTGCGCGCTTATAAGCGGTAATTTAGAAAATTAAAAAAATCAAATCTTGAAAATTTAATTTCGAATCGAACACTGAAAACAGAATAGTAATATCTTTAATAATGAGTGATTTCTGAGCCGTCACAAAAAAAAAAACGGATGAAGAATAATAATAATAATAACTAGAAACGAGCTCGTTGCTAAAGCAACGAGTAGGTTTCACAAGTTAAAGTCGAAGCAGCGAAGCTGAGATCTCCTACTCTAATACAAAATTCTTTTTCACGATCCAAATATCTGATCTTTAGTGATGGTATCCACATTGCGCAATCTACTTGCAGAAATTGTAGGTAACGGCGACTTACATTATACACATTATACTGAAGCCTACATCGCACAATATCGACTACTCTTGACCATATATTTGAAACAAGAAACATGTAGGACAATCACACTTAGTACAATCTGCACGTGTAACCTACATCTTCAGTCCTTACTGCCCGCTTTATGTTGTTTATTTATTAACTTACGCAAGGTATTTCGCGTGTACAGATGTTTGACCTTGAATCGCTTCTCTGCTGGAATAAACAATTCTCCTCGCGATGAACTTACGCAAGTTATTTCGCGTGTACAGATGTTTGACCTTGAATCGCCACTCTGCTGGAATAAACAATTCTCCTCGCGATGGCCTTTAGTAATGCCGCTTTCCCCAATATACAAAAGAAAGACTTGACAATGTCTCGTATTCCACAGGTAAAGCACTGTAACTGGCGATTAATTCACACACGTTTGAAGTCCTGTATAACAGCGGCGCAGTGCGAGGTATTAAGCAAGGCAAATTCACCGCGCTTCTCTAATGTGTAATGCCGACGCTCGGAGAAGATTTCTTTATAGCCTTGTTCAGCAGTAGCTCGTAGAATGTAAATTTGCTTTTTTTTTTCTTTTTTTTTTTTTTTTTTGTTTTTTTTTTTTGGGGGGGGGGGTTGGTTTTTTTATTTTTTGGGGTTTTTTTTGTTTAAGAATTCGAATGCATAATACTTTCTCAAACTCTATTTTATAGAAAGCACTTTAAATCGCGATTGAATTAATCGCGAGTTACTGCGCCTTGTCCATGGAAGAAGTCCTATATCACAGCGGTGTCGTGCAAGGTATTAAGCAAGGCAAATTGACCGCGCTTCTGAAGATATGTTTATTGCGTTGTTCATCAGTAGAGTGCCCAAAATTTGATTTTTGTTTAAAAAATCGAAATCAAAATGCTTTCTCAAACTCTTGTTTTTATAATTTGTTCATACGACGAATAAAAAATACTTGAAAGTTACGCAAGTAAGATATTTTTATAAAAAAATCTTTAAATTGCTCACTTTCAAATACCGGGAAACATGTTTCATAGGAAAATCGTTACGGAAAATCGTTTCGTAATGTTTTGGAAACTAAAAGACTAAAAATAAGACAGTTTTGAACATTACGTAATTTTTAAAAAACTTTAAATTGAAATAGAGGCCAAACTAAAAGAGATAGATAATATCGGCCGATGAAAGTTCTAAAGATATGAACCTAGAGAACATAACAGTGAAAATTTGAGAGATCTACCATTAAAACTAAAAGCTACATACGCGAAAATCGAAAAATATTAAATCTTACGTAATTCTCTTAAAACGTCGTATATTTCGAAAAATTTTTTCATTAAACGGGAGTATGTGTCTGTGAGAATGAATAGCCAAAAGATGAAATTTCAAAGTAAAGAGTCGGTAGATACCCTCATTCCCTATCATGCTACCAATTTTCACATCTCTACCTTCTTTAATAAGCGAGCTTTAGCTGAAACCATTTCATTAAACATTAATGAACTTTATGTGACGTTGAAAGCATCACTTTAAAGGGGGTTGTCGTGTTTAAACCTAAATAACTCGAAAACGGTAAGAGTTAGCGAAAATTTGATGGCAATGTTATGCATATAAATTTTCGCGCAGAATCGATTGCAACAATCCCCGATTCGATAAGATGAAAATTAATGGAGTTATGACGTCATTTACAAAGTATGACGTCATTTTCAGGAATTTGGTACCATGCCAATTCCCTTTTGTCAGTCGGTAGATATTTGCATTCTCTTTTATGCTACCAAATTTCATACCTCTAGCTTTATCAATAAGCGAGACACAGGTACCTGAAGTTTTAAATTGTATTTTCAGGAAAGGCCAAACACTGAACTTTGACCGCAAATATCTCGAAAACGGTAAGAGATATCGAAAATCTGAGACCAGACCTTTCGCCTTTAACTACTTTTTCACGCAGAATCGATTGCAACAATCCCCGATTCGATACGATGAAAAATAAGGGAGTTATGACGTCATTTAGAAAAGTATGACGTCATTTTCAGGAATTTGGCACCTTGCCAATTCCCTTTTGTCAGTCGGTAGATATTTGCATTCTCTTTTATGCTACCAAATTTCATACCTCTAGCTTTATCAATAAGCGAGACACAGGTACCTGAAGTTTTAAATTGTATTTTCAGGAAAGGCCAAACACTGAACTTTGACCGCAAATATCTCGAAAACGGTAAGAGATATCGAAATTCTGTTGCCGGTATTTACCATTTTACTTTTTCACGCAGAATCGATTCCAACCGTCCCCGCCTCGATCCGATGAAAAATAAGGGAGATATGACGTCATTTACAAAGTATGACGTCATTTTCAGGAATTTGGCTCCATGCCAAATTCCTCTTGTCAGTCGGTAGATATTCTCAATCTCTATCATGCTACCAAATTTCACACCTCTATCTTCCTCAATAAGCGAGCTATAGGCGAAAACATTTCATGAATAATTAATGAGTGTTGATGACGTCACAAACATCACTTTAAAGGGGGTTGTCGTGTTCAAACGCAAATAACTCGAGAACCGTAAGAGTTAGCGAAAATCTGAGAACACTTTACAGGTAGGTATTTGAACGCTCTATCGAATGGAAGAAACCCGATCAAAATCCGACTGCAAATAAAGTCGCTAGACCTTGCCAAAGATTTGATTCGAAAATTTTCAATAATTTCAAAAATATTGGCAGCATGCCATTTTCATTCTAGAGGTAGATTAAGAATGTGGAAACATGTTTAGATATAAAATTTCATGCCGATATCTCATTTAATAAGAGAGATATTAACGTATGAATATTTAATTAGCTTTGATGACGTCATAGCGAATTTTCCCACGCTCATTGTGACTTTATTTATGGTCCGATTTCAAAAATTTTTCATATTCCAAATCAGACCATTAAAATCTTTCATCCTACTGTCTAAAATCTAAGATTGAAATATTTTTTTTGAAATGAAAACAATCGGGTCAAGGTCAACTTTTTCGGGGTAGAGCTACGAAATTGACGCAGTGACATAAAATCTTGCATCTCCTTTTCTGAATCGAATGCTGCAAATTTCATTCCAATCGGACAAATAATAAGGAAGATATAGCGATTCAAAATTTTGGCGTCGTAGGTGGCGCTGCGCGCTTATAAGCGGTAATTTAGAAAATTAAAAAAAATCAAATCTTGAAAATTTAATTTCGAATCGAACACTGAAAACAGAATAGTAATATCTTTAATAATGAGTGATTTCTGAGCCGTCACAAAAAAAAAAACGGATGAAGAATAATAATAATAATAATAAGAAAAGACAGTAGAATAATAAAAGGTTTCACAAGTGAAACTTGTGAAACCTAATAAACTAGAGCTGACCTTGTTGGCGAGCCAACAAGAAGGTTTCACAAGACTCAGTTGAAAAAGTTAAGACCAAATGTCTTGGCTTTTTGTTGTTCTGGGATTGAAAATGAAGAATTCAGCATGAAAGATTTTTCTCCGGGGAATAAGAGGAAGAAATATTTTGGGACCACATCCCTTTGTGGGGCCCCAAGGTATGCGGAAAGGACTGTGAAACCGTTAAATCTGACCGCAAATATCTTAAAAACGGTAAGGGATATGGAAAAAAAAAACTTTAGGTAAATATATACATTTTATTTTTCACGAAGAATCGATTCCAACCATTCCCGATTCGATCGGATGAAAAGTAAGGGAGCTATGACGTCATTTAAATAGTATTACGTCATGTTCAGGAATTTCGCAATATGCCAATTCCCACTTGTCAGTCGGTAAATATTTTTATTCTGTATCATGCTACCAAATTTCACACCACTAGCTTTATAAAGATGCGAAACACAGCTTCCTGAAGTTGAAAAGTGTATTTTCAGGAATGGTGAAACCATGAATTTTGACGGCAAATATCTCGAAAACGGTAAGAGATATCGAAATTCTGTTGGTTTACTTTCTATGTTAAAATTTCACGCAGAATCGATTCCAACCATCTCCGAATCGATCCGATGATAAATAAGGGAGATATGACGTCATTTACAAAGTATGACGTCATTTTCAGGAATTTGGCTCCATGCCAAATTCCTCTTGTCAGTCGGTAGATATTCTCAATCTCTATCATGCTACCAAATTTCACACCCCTAACTTTTTCAAGAAGCGAAACACAGCTTCCTGAATTTGAAAAATGTGTTTTCAGGAATGGTGAAACCGTGAACTTTGACCGCAAATATCTCGAAAACGGTAAGAGATATCGAAATTCTGTTTCGAGTATTTACCATTTTACTTTTTCACGCAGAATCGATTCCAACCGTCCCCGCCTCGATCCGATGAAAAATAAGGGAGATATGACGTCATTTACAAAGTATGACGTCATTTTCAGGAATTTGGCTATATGCCAAATTCCTCTTGTCAGTCGGTAGATATTCTCAATCTCTATCATGCTACCAAATTACACACCTCTATCTTCCTCAATAAGCGAGCTATAGGCGAAAACATTTCATGAATAATTAATGAGTGTTGATGACGTCACAAACATCACTTTAAAGGGGGTTGTCGTGTTCAAACGCAAATAACTCAAAAACCGTAAGAGTTAGCGAAAATCTGAGAACACTGTACTGGTAGGTATTTGAACGCTCTATCGAATGGAAGAAACCCGATCAAAATCCGACAGCAAATAAAGTCGCTAGACCTTGCCAAAAATTTGATTCGAAAATTTTCAATAATTTCAAAAATATTGGCAGCATGCCATTTTCATTCTAGAGGTAGATTAAGAATGTGGAAACATGTTTAGATATAAAATTTCATGCCGATATCTCATTTAGTAAGAGAGATATTAACGTATGAATATTTAATTAGCTTTGATGACGTCATAGCGAATTTTCCCACGCTCATTGTGACTTTATTTATGGTCCGATTTCAAAAATTTTTCATATTCCAAATCAGACCATTAAAATCTTTCATCCTACTGTCTAAAATCTAAGATTGAAATATTTTTCTTGAACTGAAAACAATCGGGTCAAGGTCAACTTTTTCGGGGTAGAGCTACGAAATTGACGCAGTGACATAAAATCTTGCATCTCCTTTTCTGAATCGAATGCTGAAAATTTCATTCCAATCGGACAATAAATAGCGAAGATACAGGTACCTAAATAAAAAAATTGTAGGTGGCGCTGTGACCTTACAAAGTTAAAGTAGGAAAAAATAAAAAAAAGACCTCGGCGGAAATGTGTAAAGAGACGATCCTGAAAATTTGAATGTTCTATCTTAAACCGTATTGGAGAAAACCTCTGTCCACTGCAAAAACGGAAGAAAAATAAAAATAATAATAATAATAATAATAATAATAAAAAAAAAAGAAAAATCAGAAAAACAATAGGTTTCACAAGTGGAACTTGTGAAACCTAATAAGAAAAGACAGTAGAATAATAAAAGGTTTCACAAGTGAAACTTGTGAAACCTAATAATAAGAAAAGACAGTAGAATAATAAAAGGTTTCACAAGTGAAACTTGTGAAACCTAATAAATAAGAAAAGACAGTAGAATAATAAAAGGTTTCACAAGTGAAACTTGTGAAACCTAATAAGAAAAGACAGTAGAATAATAAAAGGTTTCACAAGTGAAACTTGTGAAACCTAATAATAAATAAGAAAAGACAGTAGAATAATAAAAGGTTTCACAAGTGAAACTTGTGAAACCTAATAACTAGAAACGAGCTCGTTGCTAAAGCAACGAGTAGGTTTCACAAGTTAAAGTCGAAGCAGCGAAGCTGAGATCTCCTACTCTAATACAAAATTCTTTTTCACGATCCAGATATCTGATCTTTAGTGATGGTATCCACATTGCGCAATCTACTTGCAGAAATTGTAGGTAACGGCGACTTACATTATACACATTATACTGAAGCCTACATCGCACAATATCGACTACTCTTGACCATATATTTGAAACAAGAAACATGTAGGACAATCACACTTAGTACAATCTGCACGTGTAACCTAGATCTTCAGTCCTTACTGCCCGCTTTATGTTGTTTATTTATTAACTTACGCAAGGTATTTCGCGTGTACAGATGTTTGACCTTGAATCGCTTCTCTGCTGGAATAAACAATTCTCCTCGCGATGAACTTACGCAAGTTATTTCGCGTGTACAGATGTTTGACCTTGAATCGCCACTCTGCTGGAATAAACAATTCTCCTCGCGATGGCCTTTAGTAATGCCGCTTTCCCCAATATACAAAAAAAGACTTGACAATGTCTCGTATTCCACAGGTAAAGCACTGTAACTGGCGATTAATTCACACACGTTTGAAGTCCTGTATAACAGCGGCGCAGTGCGAGGTATTAAGCAAGGCAAATTCACCGCGCTTCTCTAATGTGTAATGCCGACGCTCGGAGAAGATTTCTTTATAGCCTTGTTCAGCAGTAGCTCGTAGAATGTAAATTTGCTTTTTTTTTTCTTTTTTTTTGTTTTGTTTTTTTTGTTTTTGGGGGGGGGGGGGGGTTGGTTTTTTTATTTTTTGGTTTTTTTTTTGTTTAAGAATTCGAATGCATAATACTTTCTCAAACTCTATTTTATAGAAAGCACTTTAAATCGCGATTGAATTAATCGCGAGTTACTGCGCCTTGTCCATGGAAGAAGTCCTATATCACAGCGGTGTCGTGCAAGGTATTAAGCAAGGCAAATTGACCGCGCTTCTGAAGATATGTTTATTGCGTTGTTCATCAGTAGAGTGCCCAAAATTTGATTTTTGTTTAAGAAATCGAAATCAAAATGCTTTCTCAAACTCTTGTTTTTATAATTTGTTCATACGACGAATAAAAAGTACTTGAAAGTTACGCAAGTAAGATATTTTTATAAAAAATCTTTAAATTGCTCACTTTCAAATACCGGGAAACATGTTTCATAGTAAAATCGTTACGGAAAATCGTTTCGTAATGTTTTGGAAACTAAAAGACTAAAAATAAGACAGTTTTGAACATTACGTAATTTTTAAAAAACTTTAAATTGAAATAGAGGCCAAACTAAAAGAGATAGATAATATCGGCCGATGAAAGTTCTAAAGATATGAACCTAGAGAACATAACAGTGAAAATTTGAGAGATCTACCATTAAAACTAAAAGCTACATACGCGAAAATCGAAAAATATTAAATCTTACGTAATTCTCTTAAAACGTCGTATATTTCGAAAAATTTTTTCATTAAACGGGAGTATGTGTCTGTGAGAATGAATAGCCGAAAGATGAAATTTCAAAGTAAAGAGTCGGTAGATACCCTCATTCCCTATCATGCTACCAATTTTCACATCTCTACCTTCTTTAATAAGCGAGCTTTAGCTGAAACCATTTCATTAAACATTAATGAACTTTATGTGACGTTGAAAGCATCACTTTAAAGGGGGTTGTCGTGTTTAAACCTAAATAACTCGAAAACGGTAAGAGTTAGCGAAAATTTGATGGCAATGTTATGCATATAAATTTTCGCGCAGAATCGATTGCAACAATCCCCGATTCGATAAGATGAAAATTAATGGAGTTATGACGTCATTTACAAAGTATGACGTCATTTTCAGGAATTTGGTACCATGCCAATTCCCTTTTGTCAGTCGGTAGATATTTGCATTCTCTTTTATGCTACCAAATTTCATACCTCTAGCTTTACCAATAAGCGAGACACAGGTACCTGAAATTTTAAATTGTATTTTCAGGAAAGGCCAGACACTGAACTTTGACCGCAAATATCTCGAAAACGGTAAGAGATATCGAAATTCTGTTGCGTATTTACCATTTTACTTTTTCACGCAGAATCGATTCCAACCGTCCCCGCCTCGATCCGATGAAAAATAAGGGAGATATGACGTCATTTACAAAGTATGACGTCATTTTCAGGAATTTGGTACCATGCCAATTCCCTTTTGTCAGTCGGTAGATATTTGCATTCTCTTTTATGCTACCAAATTTCATACCTCTAGCTTTATCAATAAGCGAGACACAGGTACCTGAAGTTTTAAATTGTATTTTCAGGAAAGGCCAAACACTGAACTTTGACCGCAAATATCTCGAAAACGGTAAGAGATATCGAAAATCTGAGACCAGACCTTTTTCCTTTAACTACTTTTTCACGCAGAATCGATTGCAACAATCCCCGATTCGATACGATGAAAAATAAGGGAGTTATGACGTCATTTAGAAAAGTATGACGTCATTTCCAGGAATTTGGCACCTTGCCAATTCCCTTTTGTCAGTCGGTAGATATTTGCATTCTCTTTTATGCTACCAAATTTCATACCTCTAGCTTTATCAATAAGCGAGACACAGGTACCTGAAGTTTTAAATTGTATTTTCAGGAAAGGCCAAACACTGAACTTTGACCGCAAATATCTCGAAAACGGTAAGAGATATCGAAATTCTGTTGCCGGTATTTACCATTTTACTTTTTCACGCAGAATCGATTCCAACCGTCCCCGCCTCGATCCGATGAAAAATAAGGGAGATATGACGTCATTTACAAAGTATGACGTCATTTTCAGGAATTTGGCTCCATGCCAAATTCCTCTTGTCAGTCGGTAGATATTCTCAATCTCTATCATGCTACCAAATTTCACACCTCTATCTTCCTCAATAAGCGAGCTATAGGCGAAAACATTTCATGAATAATTAATGAGTGTTGATGACGTCACAAACATCACTTTAAAGGGGGTTGTCGTGTTCAAACGCAAATAACTCGAGAACCGTAAGAGTTAGCGAAAATCTGAGAACACTTTGCTGGTAGGTATTTGAACGCTCTATCGAATGGAAGAAACCCGATCAAAATCCGACTGCAAATAAAGTCGCTAGACCTTGCCAAAGATTTGATTCGAAAATTTTCAATAATTTCAAAAATATTGGCAGCATGCCATTTTCATTCTAGAGGTAGATTAAGAATGTGGAAACATGTTTAGATATAAAATTTCATGCCGATATCTCATTTAGTAAGAGAGATATTAACGTATGAATATTTAATTAGCTTTGATGACGTCATAGCGAATTTTCCCACGCTCATTGTGACTTTATTTATGGTCCGATTTCAAAAATTTTTCATATTCCAAATCAGACCATTAAAATCTTTCATCCTACTGTCTAAAATCTAAGATTGAAATATTTTTTTTGAAATGAAAACAATCGGGTCAAGGTCAACTTTTTCGGGGTAGAGCTACGAAATTGACGCAGTGACATAAAATCTTGCATCTCCTTTTCTGAATCGAATGCTGAAAATTTCATTCCAATCCGACAAATAATAAGGAAGATATAGCGATTCAAAATTTTGGCGTCGTAGGTGGCGCTGCGCGCTTATAAGCGGTAATTTAGAAAATTAAAAAAATCAAATCTTGAAAATTAAATTTCGAATCGAACACTGAAAACAGAATAGTAATATCTTTAATAATGAGTGATTTCTGAGCCGTCACAAAAAAAAAAAACGGATGAAGAATAATAATAATAATAATAATAAGACTAGAAACGAGCTCGTTGCTAAAGCAACGAGTAGGTTTCACAAGTTAAAGTCGAAGCAACGAAACTGGGATCTCCTACTCTAATACACAATTCTTTTTCACGATCCAGATATCTGATCTTTAGTGATGGTATCCACATTGCGCAATCTACTTGCAGAAATTGTAAGTAACAGCGACTTAGATTATATACATTGTACTGAAGCCTACATCGCACAATATCGACTACTCTTGACCATATATTTGAAACAAGAAACATGTAGGACAGTCACACTTAGTACAATCTGCACGTGTAACCTAGATCTCCAGTCCTTACTCCCCGCTTTATGTTGTTTATTTATTAACTTACGCAAGGTATTTCGCGTGTACAGATGTTTGACCTTGAATCGCCACTCTGCTGGAATAAACAATTCTCCTCGCGATGGCCGTTAATAATGCCGCTTTCCGCAATATACAAAACAAAGACTTGACAATGTCTCGTATTCCACAGGTAAGCACTGTAACTCGCGATTAATTCACACACGTTTGAAGTCCTGTATAACAGCGGCTTGACCATATATTTGAAACAAGAAACATGTAGGACAGTCACACTTAGTACAATCTGCACGTGTAACCTAGATCTCCAGTCCTTACACCCCGCTTTATGTTGTTTATTTGTTAACTTACGCAAGGTATTTCGCGTGTACAGATGTTTGACCTTGAATCGCCACTCTGCTGCAATAAACAATTCTCCTCTCGATGGCCTTTAGTAATGCCGCTTTCCCCAATATACAAAACAAAGACTTGACAATGTCTCGTATTCCACAGGTAAAGCACTGTAACTCGCGATTAATTCACACACGTTTGAAGTCCTGTATAACAGCGGCGCTGTGCGAGGTATTAAGCAAGGCAAATTCACCGCGCTTCTCTAATGTGTAATGCCGACGCTCGGAGAAGATTTCTTTATAGCTTTGTTCAGCAGTAGCTCGTAGAATGCAATCATTGGTTTTTTTTTTTTGTTTCTTTTTGTTTGTCTGTTTTTGTTTTTTTTTTTTGTTTTTTTTTTTTTGTTTAAGAATTCGAATTCATAATACTTTCTCAAACTTTATTTTATATAAAGCACATTAAATCGCGATTGAATTAATCGCGAGTTACTGCGCCTTGTCCATGGAAGAAGTCCTGTATAACAGCGGTGCCGTGCAAGGTATTAAGCAAGGCAAATTCACAGCGCTTCTGAAGTGTGTTTATTGCGTTGTTCATCGGTAGAGTACCCAAAATTTGATATTTGTTTAAGAAATCGAATTCAAAATGCTTTCTCAAACTCTTGTTTTTATACTTTGTTCATACGAGGAATAAAACAATACATTAAAAGTTACGCAAGCAAGATATTTTTTTAAAAAAAAAACCTTTAAATTGCTCACTTTCAAATAATGAGAAACATGTTTCTTAGTAAAATCGTTACGCAAAATCGTTTCGTAATGTTTTGGAAACTGTAAAACTAAAAATAAGACAGTTTTGAACATTACGTAATTTTTAAAAAACTTTAAATTGAAATAGAGGTCAAACTAAAAGAGATAGATAATATCGGCCGATGAAAGTTCTAAAGATATGAACCTAGAGAACATAACAGTGAAAATTTGAGAGATCTACCATTAAAAATAAAAGCTACGTACGCGAAAATCGAAAAATATTAAATCTTACGTAATTCTCTTGAAAAGCCGTATATTTCGAAAAAAATTTTCATTAAACGGGAGTATGTGTCTGTGAGAATTAATAGCCGAAAGATGAAATTTCAAAGTAAAGCAGCTTTTTAGAAATTGAAAGTGAAAAGTTCGCTAAATACGGTGCGTATTTCTCGCTTTCTGAGGGTGGCTCTCGATAGCTTTCCCCGATAACCTAGGGAAAACGAAAAATCATAGGAAGTTTATGAAAATTAAATTTAAAAGAGTGAACCCTTCTCACGCATAGGATTTATTTTGGTAGCAATCCGATGTAAAATAAGCGTGTCAGTCGGTAAATATTTTTATTCTGTATCATGCTACCAAATTTCACACCACTAGCTTTATAAATAAGCGAAACACAGCTTCCTGAAGTTGAAAAGTGTATTTTCAGGAATGGTGAAACCATGAATTTCGACGGCAAATATCTCGAAAACGGTAAGAGATATCGAAATTCTGTTGGTACAACGTTGATGTTAAATTTTCACGCAGAATCGATTCCAACCATCCCCGATTCGATCCGATGATAAATAAGGGAGATATGACGTCATTTACAAAGTATGACGTCATTTTCAGGAATTTGGCTCCATGCCAAATTCCTCTTGTAAGTCGGTAGATATTCTCATTTTCTATCATGCTACCAAATTTCACACCTCTAACTTCCTCAATAAGCGAAACACAGCTTCCTGAATTTGAAAAGTGTGTTTTCAGGAATGGTGAAACCGTGAACTTTGACCGCAAATATCTCGAAAACGGTAAGAGATATCGAAATTCTGTTGCTGGTATTTACCATTTTACTTTTTCACGCAGAATCGATTCCAACCGTCCCCGCCTCGATCCGATGAAAAATAAGGGAGATATGACGTCATTTACAAAGTATGACGTCATTTTCAGGAATTTGGCTCCATGCCAAATTCCTCTTGTCAGTCGGTAGATATTCTCAATCTCTATCATGCTACCAAATTTCACACCTCTATCTTCCTCAATAAGCGAAACACAGCTTCCTGAATTTGAAAAGTGTGTTTTCAGGAATGGTGAAACCGTGAACTTTGACCGCAAATATCTCGAAAACGGTAAGAGATATCGAAATTCTGTTGCTGGTATTTACCATTTTACTTTTTCACGCAGAATCGATTCCAACCGTCCCCGCCTCGATCCGATGAAAAATAAGGGAGATATGACGTCATTTACAAAGTATGACGTCATTTTCAGGAATTTGGCTCCATGCCAAATTCCTCTTGTCAGTCGGTAGATATTCTCAATCTCTATCATGCTACCAAATTTCACACCTCTATCTTCCTCAATAAGCGAGCTATAGGCGAAAACATTTCATGAATAATTAATGAGTGTTGATGACGTCACAAACATCACTTTAAAGGGGGTTGTCGTGTTCAAACGCAAATAACTCGAGAACCGTAAGAGTAAGCGAAAATCTGAGAACACTTTACTGGTAGGTATTTGAGCGCTCTATCGAATGGAAGAAACCCGATCAAAATCCGACTGCAAATAAAGTCGCTAGACCTTGCCAAAGATTTGATTCGAAAATTTTCAATAATTTCAAAAATATTGGCAGCATGCCATTTTCATTCTACAGGTAGATTAAGAATGTGGAAACATGTTTAGATATAAAATTTCATGCCGATATCTCATTTAATAAGAGAGATATTAACGTATGAATATTTAATTAGCTTTGATGACGTCATAGCGAATTTTCCCACGCTCATTGTGACTTTATTTATGGTCCGATTTCAAAAATTTTTCATATTCCAAATCAGACCATTAAAATCTTTCATCCTACTGTCTAAAATCTAAGATTGAAATATTTTTTTTGAAATGAAAACAATCGGGTCAAGGTCAACTTTTTCGGGGTAGAGCTACGAAATTGACGCAGTGACATAAAATCTTGCATCTCCTTTTCTGAATCGAATGCTGAAAATTTCATTCCAATCCGACAAATAATAAGGAAGATATAGCGATTCAAAATTTTGGCGTCGTAGGTGGCGCTGCGCGCTTATAAGCGGTAATTTAGAAAATTAAAAAAATCGAATCTTGAAAATTTAATTTCGAATCGAACACTGAAAACAGAATAGTAATATCTTTAATAATGAGTGATTTCTGAGCCGTCACATAAAAAAAAACGGATGAAGAATAATAATAATAATAATAAATAAGAAAAGACAGTAGAATAATAAAAGGTTTCACAAGTGAAACTTGTGAAACCTAAAAAGACAGTAGAATAATAAAAGGTTTCACAAGTGAAACTTGTGAAACCTAATAATAAATAAGAAAAGACAGTAGAATAATAAAAGGTTTCACAAGTGAAACTTGTGAAACCTAATAATAAGAAAAGACAGTAGAATAATAAAAGGTTTCACAAGTGAAACTTGTGAAACCTAATAAATAAGAAAAGACAGTAGAATAATAAAAGGTTTCACAAGTGAAACTTGTGAAACCTAATAATAATAAGAAAAGACAGTAGAATAATAAAAGGTTTCACAAGTGAAACTTGTGAAACCTAATAAATAAGAAAAGACAGTAGAATAATAAAAGGTTTCACAAGTGAAACTTGTGAAACCTAATTATTCAAGTTACCGACTGTCTAACATGACGTATCAGATTTTCCGCTCACCCTACATGGTAAACGCTTGAACTTCTACCTTCATAGCCAATGAAATTTCGCCAACCGGGCGTAGACACAGAGTCAGTTTAGCGTCCCTTCACCTGCATTGAGGACGCCTACCAAGAGCGCATAAACTCTCTTTTCGGAATTTTAACCACCACCTCCCCTCCACCACCTTCATAATTGCTTGAATGTATTCATTTTCAAATATATGTAGACTTCATCCTTTTATTTATGCATTAATGATTTGAATGAGAATTATTGTTCTTTGTTGGCGGGTTTCAGACCTCAACTATCTATTCATTTGTAGTAATCATTCGAATTTGAGTTATCGGTCTTAGATATTCTGATTTTTCAATGCTTTGTCAATTTAAATGTATTCACAAGTACTTACGTAATCTTACGCAATTATTATCAATTAGTAGATATTATTCATATTAATTTTCACATATAATTAAAAGTCACAGCGGTGGCAATGCACAACAATTACTCGTTTATTGTATGTTATGTATTATATGCATGTCGTGTGGTTCGAGGACAGGTGATGGATTAAAGGTGATTACCCATAAGGTATTCGAACCCGAGCAGATACTTGTCGAAAGCAAAATTCTATTGTTGATGGATGTTAGAATAAACGACGATCTATAGATAAGAAATGTCATAATCTATTTCCATATACGTACCCATTCCAGACTGTCAAACTACAAGATTCATTGGATCCCCAATGCGACATTAGTTTACTTGTCAGATTCACTTCTCTATTCGGATATATGTATTAATAATTGTAATTCTGTTTCCGTTTTTAGTTCATTTATGGTATTATATAGTCAATAGTTTGGTTTATGTACGTTTGTAGATAATGCATTTAGAGGAATAGAAAGTTGTATAATAGATATAGAGCATATATATCTGCAGGCTTTGGGGCAGTTCCGAAAATGGGGCTGTTCCGAAAAGCTGAGACTATCCGTACGAGTTTTCTTTGCAGAGAAAAAAGGTCAAATTAAGTATTTTATGTCAACATATTTTTTGTTTCTTTTCTTGGACCTTGCGCTAAAAAGTACACGAAATGCAGTATGCATCTCGCGTGCAGACGGTTGTATTTTTGAAGAAAACGACGTAGATCAAAGCTGCAGCCGTTACAGTTCAAAGAGAGCCGTCGATAATTAATATTCTGGTGAGAATTTCAGTACAAATTTGAATGCATATTTACCTCTGATTACTCTTAATCCCATCTATAACTTTGTTTAGAAAGTTTGAACTCCGAAATACCCATAAAAGTCCAAGTTATCTGAAGCCTGTCCTTGGTTGGTTCCGAAAAGCAAGTGTCTGACGTCACATGTATGCAAAGGGGTTGTGTAAAAATAGTTTGTTTTTTTTTTTTTTGCCTCTTTCCAGAATGATTGATAATATTCTGGAATGCGACTAAATGACCTGTTCAGTGAACACCAAATATGACTTTATATACCAGTTTTGTATGTTCGTATGTACAATTAGGAAACCAAAACTCTTGATTTTGACTTTCTTAAGAACTGCTGTGACGGGCGATGCATGCAAACAGGAGGCGCTTACTCTCCCCGGGCACCTGGTCTCACCTCGGAATTTTTCAGTATTTCGGGGTTCACAACAGTTTCTTTTTGAAACTTACACGATTTTGTATCTGTCCTTGGACTTTGAGAATGATTAACGGTTTGGTACTTCTTCGATATTGATTTTTACCACAGGAAAAGGAAATTTGAATGCAAGAAACGTAATGGCTACAGCAAATCTGACAATGTTAGAGTTACCATTCTTTCCACATGCTGGGTCACTTGCAGGCCGAAGTAGAAGGGGTGGGGGGGGGGGGGGGGAGAGCTATGCAGAGATGTCTGTCTAAACATGTCAGTCGTGAATGTGATACATGTACAGTACTGTATCATACAATCGATAAATGGGGGGGGGGGGGGTTGTTAATTCAGTAACTTGTCAGCCTTAGTAAAACAGCGTCAGCAACACAACTGTTGATGATATAGGCTGATTTATGGTGTCACCATGTACACATGAAACCCCACCCCCCTCCTTCCATCCCAACTCCTACCTCCTACCCACCAGGGCCCCGTTAAAAAAAGTCCAATTATAGTGAAAGCTCAAAATCTTTTTTTTATCTAGGAGAATGGTTTCAGAATCGTCTTTTTAAGGGTGAGGGGAGGCAACGAAAAAACATTGCCGGGGGCGGAGTCTTCCTGCAAGGTTTTAGAGAGGAGGCTTCCTTAGTACGATCCTTTCTATATAAGGAGTAATTTCGGTATCATGTTCCTTAGAGCTCCATTTCGGCACTTCTATGGCATAAAATTTAGAGAAAGAAAAAACATGCAGTCAGATAAAATGGTTTCAGATTGCACCATCTGCATCCCTTTCTCAATTTTTTTCGGGATGGAGGTTGCGGACTTCCTCTGACAAGAGAAAGAAACCCCCCCGCACCACCTCCTCTATGTCACATTTTCCAAATCCGATTCGGCGTTTTTGTTTGTTTTTTTTTAAATAAAAATTCTATAAAAATATAGAGGAATCATTCTAACAAAAGGTTTTTAAACGTACAATTTTCATCAGTGTTATACTATGCCTCCGAATAGGCGGATCAAGAAATTTTTGAAAGGGGTGGGGGTGCAGCCTCTCATGACTATTTTTTCACCATTCGTTCCGGAAGAGGGGGGGGGGGGGGTCACAGCTCTAAAAATTGCCGATAATGATTTTTTTGGGGGTTAAAATTTTCCACCCAAAGTGTGGGGGGATTGCACTAAATCCGCAAATTTCTGTAGCCCATTTGCTGACCGCTGTAGTTTTAGGAAAATAGGGTGCACGATACACATAATCAGCTTCATCTTCTTGACCTTCTAGTGTTTTATTGAAACTTGGAAGGGCGAAATTTAATGTACTCATGGATCCCTACGAGTGTTGTAATTTCAGACGGGTCTACCAAATACACACTATTAAATCGGTGTGCGCCGTTTATTGACGTTTCGCGTTACCGTCCACCTTCGATTTCAACAAGTGGATCGCAAAATGTAAGATTTTTATCAAAATTCTTGTGCTAAGTGGTAGAATTATCCGTCTAATGAGTGACCTGGTGTATGTGTCATATTCTACTATTGGTGTACATAGTACTCGGTACTAGCTTTCATACATGAAAGCCACGTGTTGAACTAAATACAGGCAACGTCTGTTTGTCCGTCTGTCACGCTTTGCTTTTGCAGGCACCACATGCGTTCTGCGGAACACTGGTTAAATGCTAGGGAGGCCCAAACCCTTTCCTTAAAAACACATGAGATACACTTTTTAGATACCTATAAATAATTTACTTGTATCACAATATACCAAAAAATAAGTAAGTTACAAAGCATATTTTATAGTCAACAAACTCTGAAAATTGAAAATGGACAATATTGCATTTTCACACCTTTTTCAAGCAAATGAAAATGCACAACCTCGCAGTTTTATGAGTGTATAACTTTATCAGTTATGCATAAAATTTGTGATTTATTTATATTAATCTACTTTATGTACTACAGGTATTACGAAAAAAGATAAAAACATTGGTTGTAAGTCTTATCATCTCAAATATAATCTCTTAAACTTGACGAAGAATGCTTTTTTACTTTGATGAAAATAACGAAGTCCAAATGTCCAAGGTCATTTTTCTAAAAACTTATACAACGATTCATAATAATGTAAAAACTTATTTAAAATGGTTACTTATAAGGATATTTGAAGGAATTTAGATTGTATGACAAAAAATAAGCTCTTTATAAGCAAAAACATTTTTACCTAAATCAGGGGCGGGTAACTCTTTTAAAAAATGTGAAAAATGTCACATACCTTTTAATTATCATAGTATAGCTTAGTTTTTTTATATTAATCTACTATATGTATTATATTCATTATTTTAAAAACATAAAAACTTTTAATAAAAGTGTTATAATCTCAAATATTAACTCTTCATAAATACAAATTGTCGTAAAGTTTGGTTATTTTCAATTCCTGTTCTTTATATCTCCTTCATGATAATCCACAATTAACAGGAAACCTGATAATTAGTCCTTGTCTTTCATTAATATGAATACCCAGTTTATTAAGATCGCTAATTAATATCTTGAAAGCTGTTAAAATGTACGAAATGAAGGTTGATATTTGCTGGGTCAGACAGCCGGTTGAGATGATATTACGTAATAATTTAGCCGCACAGGTGACAGGTGATCGCCCTAGATCTTCAGATTTCGCCCCTAAATTGGCAGAGTATTTTGGTTTATATTGGACTTACACTTGTGCGCCTCCCCCCCCCCCCCTCCCATTTCGGAAATTCTGGATTCGCCACTGATATAATACCAAAATTAATTAAAGAAAATTAAAGCCAAATCATTTGAATCAAAAGAGGCTCTTAGTCTCGTCATTTTTCCTTTAACAAAAAAAGTCTTCCTTAAATATGAATTAATTAACACCCCCCCCCCCCCAACCTTTCTTTCGCAGAGGTCTAGGCTTATCTACAATTAAAATGTAAGTCTGAAGTTGTAAACAGTGGGGTCAATGTAAACTAAATGATGAAATGATGTCTTATTTCATCGCACAATATATGCCTTGGTATTTATTACATTGAAATGTGTATTTCTGTACATAATTCTATACGACAATACGTGGAGGTCGCCCCGAGTCAGAGGAAACACGTGTAAAATTGTATTAATAGTGCTACAAAATTACAATAAACTATATGAAATCGTCAATATTTAATTAATGTAAATAACAATAATTATCAATTCGAATATAAAAATCGTCCATGGTTAGTATTAGCCCACGCGCCCACGCTGTTCTTTAAATTACATCAAGAATGATGAAATGAAACTTTTGAGAAATAAAACTTTGTAAATAATAGCTACGGGGTAATTTTTTCACAAATAAGATAATCATAATTACTTCTATAGACATTGTTTTCGTTATGTGTTCTCTTATTTGAGAACTATATAATGTACGATTGTTTACTATCTATATCGATTTAATCAAATGACTCGTAAAAACAATATGGCGGACCGTTGTTTTGGCAAAGAGGAAGACGCTATCTTTTTATTTTCAAATGTTTGTAGTCATTTCTAGGTATATTTTCATAAAAATGGTATCAAATGAACCGGGGGAAACATACTTATCGCATATTATGGGCCGGTAGAAATAAATTAAAAACTGAAAATTATATATATATAAAACTTACGTGTGCCCGCATCGCACATCGTTTTCGCTTCGGCGATCAGCTGTTTACAGGTAATGGACGTATCTACCTGAAAAACCTTACCTCACTGGATTTGATACAACTGTGACCCCGAACAACGCCAGTGAACATACCGCTTTTATGCTCATTGATTCTAAGCGCGCCGTCATTTATAAGGCAAAATAATCATCTCGCTGTACCGCCGCAGTATCGTTAGATATTTTAATGATTTTAGCTATTTTCAAATTGCCCTAATTTCTTTATTTCTACTCCAATTTAGATGAAATTTGAGAAATGAGAAGAAAACAAAATGAATATTCTAATGATATGATTTTGATTTACATGTTAAAAATATTTCCCGATAAATTATTGACGCAAAAATTGCAAACAATGCATTTTGATTAATTTGAACTTAGTCATTTGCGATGGGCCTCACTATAAATGCAAAGAAATGCATCTGTCAGGCGAAGCTACCGTGTCTTTCAGAGGAAGCGACACCTTTAACGTATACCGTTTTTTAGTGTTAAATAAGTCGATTATCATTTAGTTATTGTAATATTCCTTTTCAGATCTTAAAAAGATGCCCCAAGACAGAAAAGGTAAGAAAGAATCGACCTTTAAGAAGCGATAGCCCAAGTCACCAGAGAGAATTGAAAGAGTGAAAAGAGCCTTATCTCTGGTGGAGAACAAGATATCCATTGCGCATGCCGGGGTCCAGTGCGATTTATCGTATCGTTACGTGTATAGGAGGGTGATCGGCGAGGTATACATCGAAAGCAGGAACAGACCCCAACCAGTTTTCACCTGGAATGAGGAGGAAGAAAGGGCCAAGTGGTTAGCGGAAATGGCGAGGCGAGGAATGGAATTGACACCCAAGGACTTCCTGCTGTTTGTGCAGGGAGTAGTAGCGAAAGATCGCAGACAGAACCCATTCAACAATAATCTGCCAGGCTATGACTGGTACTACGCCTTTATGGCCAGGAACCACGCTATTGTCGACATGAGGAAGGAGACTCAACTTGATTTGGCCAGATCAAAACTGACAAGAAATGAAATAGACATGTGGTTCATTGACTTTAGAGACTTCCTGTAAACCAACGGTGTTATCGACAAGCCAGCACAGATATACAACGCCGACGAAACAAGTTTCGTTATGAGAAGTAAGGCGAGCAAGGTTATAGGACCTGCAAAACGATCATCTCCGGTTCCTCGTGTATCAGTTAACAAGGACCGGCTAATGGCCATGTTTTGTGGAAATGCCGACGGAGTAATGATATCGCCACTTCTGATCTATCCTGGCATAAGGCCTATGGGATCCATAACAGGAACGTCGATTGAATACTTCAAGTCTTGATGGATGCCTGCAGGAAGTTCATCCTCCACTTGTCAACCCATACTCTGGCCCTACGGCATTTGGTCCTCCTCGTTGACAGCGTGTCTAGTCACATCAACATGGAGGTGTTTCAGCTGGCCAAAGAACACCAGATCGAGATATATAGAATCATTCCAAAGGCTACCCATATTATGCAGCCCTTCGATAAGGGAGTCTTTGGGACACTCAAACAGATGTGGAGCCAAGTGATCAGACAGCATTACCGGCAGACTCCAGGCATTAAGATTGACAAAAGTAACTCGCCCAGAAATTGAAGGATGCTTTCATGCTATTCTATAAGCCGCTCACAATTGTCAATAGCTTTATGGCGAGTGGAATATATCCCATCGACAGCCTTGCCATTAGCGACGATCGTCTTCGACCAGAATACACATTCACAAGTCAAAATGATTCGATCGACACGGAAACAGAAGAATCTGAATCAAGTCATCCAGGAGCTACCGCTTGTGAGCTACGGCCCTTGGAGGAGACAGAGGAGAGGAAGGCAAAGGGAGCACTGGAGGCCCTGGAGAGTGTCCTTTCCACCCCAGTGAATGAAAAAGTATAGACAAAGGATAAAGGAAAATTACGATCTGGCAGGAATGTCACCGACATTTGACGCTTACATGAAACTGGCCCTAAAAGCTCGTCCTCGTAGCGGCGATGGTGATGCAGCAGCCACAGACGTATCGGGTCTTGGACTCCTGGCTGAAGTAGTGTCGACTCTGAAGGAGCAGATCCCGAGTTCATACCGTCTCAGAACATATCACAGAGGCACTCACTTTCCCAGTGACACCTTCCCAGGGGCACCGGCAAGGCCTAAAGAACGTCGTTTGTTGGACTCTGCCAAACAATTTGGCCTCAGATGAATGCATTAGAGAGATGGCCTTGAAAGATTTAGAACAGGTTAACATTTTTGCATAAAAGGAAAAGAGGGCCAAGGAGAGGCACCAGAGGAGAAGTGCGAGTAAGCGTGGGAAAGCAAAGAAAGGGTCATTGAAAAAAATACATTACTTTGGATGACAGTGAAGCCGAAGACGCCATATGCATGGGGTGTACAGGTACCTACGGCGAAGATCAAATATCCGGCCTTAACAGAACATGGGTACGATATGACTCTTACAGGGAGTGGGTACATGAAGATTGTACGCCAGTGGAGATGCCCGAGAGAAATGAAGAGTTCATATGCCACCTTTTCATCTGTCTGAACTTATCTTAGAAAAAATCAAGTCCACCACAATCATCATCGTCGTCGTCATAATTAACATTGTCGTAGTCATCATCATAATCGTCGTTGTCATCGTCACACAGACTTGGATAATTGCGTCACATGTGAGGCATGGCGACGCCCAGGGATCACTTTGTAATTTGTCAATCTGTCACCCTTACCAATGATTCTCGAACACTTGTTTTAAATACTAGTATGCCAATTTAGTCCTTTCATCACAGGAATCGACGGACAAAATTGTGATTAGAAACTCTGTAATCAAAGGCTACCACCAATTCAAAATCAAGCCTCCCAATTTATGCAATTTTCGACTACAAGTGGAAAGGGAATATACAAATATTTCAGACATTCATGCTCGTTTGGTGTGGATCCCCGAAAATATTCCCGAAGCAATTCATGACTTAGTTACAGATGAAAAGAGATTTTTACACTGAAAGATATAGTAGGTATCCCATGTGGACATGTTCCAAGAGGACTGGCCCTACATTCAGGCATATTTTGGATCAAGGAGGCGAAATTAGGGCTGAAGCAACGCAGGAACCCAGACCAAGTTTTCCACCATGGCTCGAAAGGTTGGAGTCCAGTGGTGGTGTCGTAATTCCTTGCATTTATATTATTAATACAGTCAATGTAGAATCAGCATTAAATGTCATCACTGAATATCTTCGGAAAATGTCAGAAAAATCTGCAATGGAAGTAATAACTTTTTAAGTTGCACAAATCCTAGAGGTCCAAATAAGTTTGGATATTTTAACTTAAAATTGTATAGATAGAGTGTCAATGTATAATTTTCACTTGTCCATATTGACCGTTTAAAAATATATATACTATGTCAAGTACTATATCTACCTTTCAACGCAACAGGCCACAGATAAAGTTCGAAGACTGAAATACAATCAGATAACGTAAAATTTACTTGTCAGATGTCCAATAATGCAGTCGTTACTACACTAAAATATTTCAAATGCGCATTGTGTATAGGTCATAAAAGATTTGAATTGGTTTTTACGCCAGTCCGGTATACGATATTGCCTTGACTATTTGTTGACTTTTTCTCCCGTCAGATACACTTTCAAATTTATAAGGCACCATTTTACTATTCATTATCAATATTACTCACTCACTTTAAGAAACGAGTGTCTGAAACGAGTTAGTACTTATTTTATCCGAGATCATTTTGGCGCAAAACGTCAAAGGAGAAGGGTGCGGGAGGGGTATGTCCCTCCTGCAGGTGGGGTCCGGGGGCCTCCCCAAGGAAAATTTTCGAAAAAGAACTTAATCAAATAGTGCATGCTGAGATCATTTCCACCGATCGTGTGTTCGTTTTTTTTCTGTAATTTTTTTTTATTTATTTATTTTTTTTTTTTTTGCCATCAAAGCGCCAATCTCGAGAAACAGAGTGGATGTGCGTGAGGGCTTTGCTCAGGTTCGCGGTATCACGGATCTTATGTTTCAAAAAATATTCTATATGAAGTAAATCACTAATATTCAATACTTTCTTTACTGGCAACACAGCTTTGCAGTCGTATGTAATTATCCTGAACTTTCCTACTCAACGTTCTTTTTCGCTCATCGATCGATTGCCGCGGTCGTCACTGAGCCGTGAATTTGACACCCGATTAGCTATTTATTAGCTGCTAATGACCCAAGGTGGTCATCTAACTATGACTAATTAACAGGGGGGGGGTAATTTTAAAACAACTACAGGGTGAATGCAGAAAGGGAAAAAGACAGGCCGGTAACCCGCCTCTTCCCCCTCAAAAACGTAACAAAAATGTTGACCGGCGCTGCGAAAGGGAGGGGGCGCCTCCGCCCTTATACTAGGCAAGAGAATCAGCCAGTGATTAATATAGCAATCGCTGAACAAATAAACTCCCACACCCCGCATGTGACGTTTTATCACCCAAAGGATATAAGGCTCACAAAATATACAGCAAATCAAATCATCAGTGACGTTGCATTACAAATGGCGTCGCGATACGATAACCAAACGTCTTTAGCCCACAACCCTGAAAAGGGCTTGAAAACAACACTTTTGCCGTCAAGGAGATTTGTAAGATTTCAATCTGAGGATACAATATAAGGGTGTTAAACTGTGTTGACTTTTATTACTTTGATACGGTCCCTCTCATCGCTGCCAAATGCGTTCACGTAACGCTTTCTCGAACTACCCCAAGCTTTTCTAAACTGCCCCATGAATGGGCATATTTTATTGTCTGTAACTCCATATAAGCATCGATTTATAGCTGGACCTTTCTTGTGTTCCACCAAGCCTCTTTCCATGTTACCAAAATTCTGACAGAAATCAAATATGGTTTTCGGAAATACTGCTCTACTGCTTACTCGAGAAGCGGAATCAATCACATGTGGATCCTAAAGAATTCCAAGGAACTTCTAGAGCACTTAAAATCTCCTATTTTCAATATTGTCACTAGCATCAAATCTTTTGACTTTTCGACTCTTTATACGCAATTACGCCTCTTATAAGTTGGGCACAGCTATAAATATTATTGATAGGTTTCCATTTATTATTTACAACAAAATTTTATAACCAAATTGGGCAATATGATTTTGCACTGGTTGAATGTTTGTTGTTAATACTACATGTGGTATATATAGCAGTCACGTGATTGCAAACAACTGGGGATAGAATTTAAATGTGTGAAAAATTAAACTTTTTAAACAATTTGCATTTTTACCATTTTTGCAGAAATAATCTTTATTCTATTTCTTATGCGGTTTTCAATATAGACTTTATAATGTCAATGGCGTCGTGCAGTGCCTTAACATTACTGCTAACCATCTTAACTTTTTTACTATACTTGATTTGACATAATACGTGTATACATGTATATGCAGGCATTTGTTCACTTGTGTTTCCGACACCGGGATTTCAGACAGGCAGCATTTCTTGCCTTGAATTGAAAATTTGACTTCGTGTTCCTGTCTCCTTCGTATGTTCATGCGTGTATATTTATGTATTTACCTCCTCAACTTGAAAGGTTGTTGCAAGGTTTTTGCGACGGGTGTTTCATGCAACCAGGGGACGCTTACTCCTCCCGGGCACCTGGTCTCACCTCGATTTTATTGTGGTTCACATTTGTCTGAAAATGACACTAAACACGATATTGTCCCCTTTATTCCATGGACTATGAGATATGGTTTAACCTTCGGTACTTTTTTACATTGTGAACAATAAGGGATCGTTGTTGCAAGGTTAAAATGTGAGTCAAAACAAATAGTTTGATATGAAATAATCTAATATTTGTCCGTCATTTAAACCAACATTTGCAATATATATTTTCCTTTTTCGGAACTGCCCAAAGCCTGTATTAATTTTGTGCACAAGATGCGCATTTCAACAGCTTTAGTGATGCTCGTGGTCGAATGATTGGGATTCCCATAATATATAAATATTTGAAGAGCAATGCTGAAACCAAAATGACAGAAAAGTGAACCAAAGAATCTATCTAAGGACAGAGCTGTGCAAGAGGGAGATATCCCTAGTTTTACAGTGATTTACATAATTTGATGAATGAAAATCTGAAGTATATATTTCATGTCAATACAAAACACTGAAACGTAGACCGTCGGTACAAACGCCTTGAAAATTAGATTTATGATGCCCTTGGGGACTATCAGTCAACCAGCAGTTGCACCGGCCTAGCGGTTATAATAAGTATAGGGCATATATACGTATTTATTTTAAGCACCAGATGCGCATTTCAACAACTAATGCCTCTTCAGTGATGCTAGTAGCTGAATGACAGGAATTTTCATAATATATAAATATTTCAAGAGAAATATTGAAACCGAAATGACAGAAAAGTGAACCAAAGAATCTATCTAAGGACAGAGCTGTGCATGAGGGAGATACTCCTTAGTTTTAGACTGATTAACATAATTTGATGACTGGAAATTTGAAGTATATATATATATTAAAAGGAGACCGTCAAAACAAACGCACTAAGAATTAGATTTATTATGCCCTCGGGAACTATCATTCTACCAGAAGTGACACCGGCTTAGTGGTTATAATAAATAAAGAGCATATAAAACTATAGGTAAACATCTCAAGTAATGGCACTATGGTCAATAGGCGGGACAAGGGTAGGTAGCTTTGTATGAATTAATTCCCCTTAACGGTTTTCATCACTATTGGGCAAAGGTCAGTGGGGGAAATTTTTTGGACGAAAACGACAAAACTAACGTAGTGTATTACTAGTTTGCGATCGTCGTATTGAAAAATTAAATTGAAAAAAGATATTTCCATCAACTATATATATATATATATATATATATATATATATATATATTTTTTTTTTTTTTTTTTTTTTTTTTTTTTATATATATATATATGTAATACTACCAACTCTAATCAATAACTCATCATGCACCAGATGTGCATATGCATTTGGAAAAGCCCAACATGATATTAAATTCCAGATTAACAAATATTTATGTTGTCTGTTTTGTGAAATGTGACATTTCATTAGGTTTCAATATTGAGACAATTTGAGACTCATCAGCAGTAATAATATATGCGTAGTATTCAATCTGTTTGAGATCCTTATTATTTTGAATTTACGCTGCACTTGATATGCATCACTGTTCATTTTATGAAGTGCGATTACATAAGCAATTGGGAATACGGCACGTTTTCCGAACTTACTTTTCATCAATATTATAATATACTTTTGTTTATTTCAAAAGTAAACTTCTCACAAAAGTATTGATCTAGAAAGTCATTTTCATTCGGACTTACGTGTTCAGTCCTGTAATATTGTTGTCACGAGTGATAGATGATAAATCGCTTTTCATTATAACAATTTATATAAGTAAATATAGCTGGTAGCTTCCATATTTTTGAATTTCTGATGTTCAAAATATTCTATTCCTCTAAATGCAACACTCCATCGAAAGATATTTGGATACAATAAAGACTAATATTGACGCTGTAGTCTTTCACCTTTTAATTCGAGCAGCACGTATACAGAAAAAGAAATCTTCCAAATTTTTGTTATTGGATAATGTTCATTTTGTGATTTGTGGTGGAAAAGTATTCCAGCAGATTGTTGGCATTCCGATGGAGACAGATTGCGCGCAACATCTACCTAACTTTTTTTGCACTCATATGAGGCAGAATTCATACAGTCTCTGCTTTCCAAAAGGCTAAAAACAATTAGCATGTCGGTTCAGTTTTATATACAGATACACCAACATCATGTATCCAAAGATTATCTAGATCAAAAATAGAAATGAGAGCACATTTTCTGATTCATACCTCGATATACTCCTATTAAATAGTGATGATGATTCATTAGATCCCTCTCTTTATGACATACGTGACGATATCAATTTCATTATTACCTACTTCCCTTTCCTATATAGCAACATACCTACCTCTCCAGCATATGGCGTCCTCATTTCACAACTTATGCGCTATGCCAGGGTATTATCTAAATACGAAAATTTCGTCCAAAAAGGATCTGGTGTAATTTAATTTCAGATGCCCCTTACAAGAATGTTAACCGGTATTTTGGGATCTAATTATACACCCTAACTATATTTTAACTGTTTGTCTATATATCGTTTGACATAACATGTATACACTCAGACACACACATACACACACACACACACCTACACATACACACATGTTTATATACATTTTCCATAAGCTGCCAGTTATCTGTTGTTTCCAATTTTCTTACTTCATCGTCTAGCTCCATCACTGCACCATCTATTTTAAAATGAAGAATAAACACAGATTCCTGAGCAATTTCCTTCATCAGAACATTTGTACACATTTACTTCACCTGTAATTAATATATCGGTGAATTCGATTTCTGCATATATAATAGATTTCTTATCAGGACAATACTTCATTTATCAATAACAACTTTCTCAACTTATTTTGGGCCTTATATCAACATACAAGATTATAACGTTAAAGCTGTATACCCTATGTTCGCTAGTAGAATGCATATTATGGATTGATTTATTCTAAATTATTTTGAATATATAAATAAGCCTAAAACATTTTAAAAAAGGACCCTTGCAAATATTGGGATCAAATTCGTCGTATTAAGTGAGATATGGCTGTCTAAAACCCGATGTTTGTAAACAGAATGTTTACAACCAACTTATCACGTGATCTAATTCGGAAGCCGCCAGATCATGGACACTGCATGATGGAGGGCGAGGTAAATAAACTTGACGAGTAACTTTAAATATCTGTATTCAAGTCTGCTAAAGTTAGTATTTACAGAAATCGATTTCTTTTGGAGTCTCCCCTCGTCGTATTTGTTTTAATTAAACTGCGCATGTGCGAAGTCAGGTCATGGTTGTATTTATGGAATACCCACTTTATTTACGAAGTATTTTCTTTTTATTTTGATATCTCTGAGAGTTTGAAGCAACAAAAGATGTTATTAACGCAAAGTTAATAACTTCAGCCATACGAGAAAAATACAGTTTTTGTTTTACATGCGCTAATTTTTGAAATTATACTGAATTGTAGGGTATACAACTTTAACATGATATATATTCGTTAAGATGAAACTTATTACTCTAAATATGTCGTGTCTATGTCATCACACACCTACTTCTTCAGGTATTCAGTTCAACATGTGATACACTGGTACATACGTAGTAGATACTAATAAAAATTGTACCAGATATTAGTGAATTGCAACTAAAGAATTCCAGTGCATTAAACTATTTAAAGCAACTTATAATTGTGAATCGAAAGTAGAATTTATATTCACTTTCAGGCTTGTCCGAAACTTACAAGTCAATATAGAAGAGGACACATTTTTTGAAGACATTCTAGTGAAATACAAGAAGGAAAGAGGATATTTCTTCTGCATTAGCTGTTATAGCAAAACTTGTGAACCTATGGTTTCCATTAAGCAAAAAATGTGATGTAGGAAATGTGTATCTCATAATGGCAGGTCTATTATACTTGCAACTTATCAGGGATTGTGCATGATAGAATCTCATGACCGACATGGTGTTGATAAGAATAACTTGCATCAGCACCTAGGTAGTGGTAAATTTCTCAAATGGAAAATGGAAAATGATTCACTTATTGATATCATGAAAGAGTTTAAGGTAAATGGATTTGGTATCATTAAGCAAGTAGGACTGGACATGAACATTAACACTTGGTGTTTATATGTTACAGACCGAGATACTGAGCTACAAACGTTAGGGAATAAACTACAACCTTCAAAAACTGAATGTCAAAGAAATAAAAGACCTGGTTTTACATCGTCCAAACACTAAAACTGTGCACTGGTATGTTATACGCTAGTCATGACTGAATTCCCTGTCATGTACAAATAGAAACTGTGAAAAATATTTACAATATTATGTAATGACAATTTATGCCACATATTGCCAATATCAAAGTACAATTAACGGTGTTATATTGGGAGAGACTGTTGTTTTTCAATCTGGTTAACCCAATGCCACCTTACGAAAACGAACGTCACTGGCCGATACAACAAACTTCAACTTTCGCTCTCCTTCTAAGCGAAATTACATTAACCGACGATTGATTGCATTAAAACAATCTCATTATGAAAAAGAATCGTTCTAATTTTGATTACCCAAAAGTACCTATAGTTATAAGCATAGCATCATATCTATTAATTCTAACATCTTCATCATCTCTACTTGACACGAGTTTCATAGGTGGGGGTCAAGGAAGTAGTGGCCTTTTGAGTCTAAGTATGAGGTAAAGGGTCAGTTGTCCTTTATAAAGGTTAAGGGTCAGTTGTCCTTTATAAAGGAAAAGCGTTGCAAACATACAGTGATGTCTCGTTAATTTAAATTCGATTGCTTTGAAGTAAACAATTTATTCAAACACTGTATTTGAAACAGAAATCTATATCATTTTTTTTTCATTTGTCAAAAGAAAATCGGTAATTCTGAAAATTTGCCACCATTAATGAAGCCACTGGGTATAAACAAATTTGAATTAACGAGACATCATTGTAATAGTGTTTGTTACAGGTTCATTTTTTTAGTAAACAGACAAACAAATAAAAAGGGTTAGATCCAGTAATTGAACCTGAAAAAAAATTGCCTACAATGCTGCAGATATTCGAATAATAGATGTCTACTCTAATACTAGTAATTAAAATGTAAAAAAAAACACTTACACCTGCCTCATAAGCGTCTTTTAATATACAGTCAAACTTCGATATCTCGAACACTGATATCTCGAATACCCGGGATGTCTCGAAGTCGAACGTCGGTCCCGAAAAAAATCCTTCATATTATGATTAAATTCACCCGGATGTGTCGAACACTGATATGTCGAATACCATGCTTATCTCGAATACATTTTCAAGTCCCGAAGTTCTTATTTACCCGGTTTATCTCGAAGTTGGCTTCTTATTGACAATATTCCCCGCGGCGTTTACCCTAAATGACAGGTCGCTCGCGTGGTGTGATCAATTGACCGTGTCGGTGTATAAAGCCGCAGTAATTACATAATCGATGGCGTCCGTGCGTACCCTGTTATTTATACCAAATATTAATAAATGATGATAGCTTATTAAACACAAAATTAGATAATTAACATGAACTGTAATTAATGCTTTTTCATACCTGCGTTTAAAGAAATTTCTTTACACTGTTCATTAATTATTACTATTTCCAATCCGTGTGTATGTCTATGTATTTTTATGCAAAGCAATAGTAATTAATAATAATTAAATCAAATTATGACGTGTGTCTTTATCTTGTCTTACGTGTTAGCCCCTCCTCGGTTTTAGGTATAGTATAAGACAGTTTTATCCAGTATTGGGTTTAAATTACGATGTTACTGAAAAGGAAACATGACGTTTTCAGTTTTGGAGTATATTCTCTATATATTCATAAAATATAAAAGGTATGATGAGATTTAGATTAATTATTTAGGAAAAATATAATATGCACATCTTCATACGTATTTATTGATAAATACATGTATATCTCATACATTTACTATAATAATCACAAATGTCAAATGAATCGGCGTACATTAACAACTGCAAGATTTGTGATCCTAAACTCGAAATTTGGATATCTCGAACTACATATATCTCGAGGTATTTTCCACGGTCCCTCCGACTTCGAGATAACGAGGTTTGACTGTATTTCTAAATTTGTTATTCTAACCATTGTTGATGACATAGAAAACATTGATTAAATTATAAGACAAACCAGGTATGGCAAATATAACTTAAGAGTGTTCATTGTTTTATTTATGTTATTATAGTATTATCATTTTGAAGAATCAATTTATACCTGGTCAATGTCATGTAATGGTGTTATCAAGTCCACCGCTGACAGACAATGAATGACAATAAGGTATTCTGTATGAAAAAAAAGTGATCAAAGGTCTGGTTGTTATAGATGCCCCATCATGTCAACATGAGCGGTTAGTATCAGAGGTAGTTTACTGAAGTGCGATACTTGTAACTAAGTAGTTATAAGGAAAGGGAATTTCTAATGTTGGTACAACTTTAGTGTAATTCCCATTTACAATGCCTTTAAAAATAATTGTGTAAACTGAGTAAAGAATGAAAAATAAAAACAGTATAAGATAATATCTTACACATTCTCTGAACACACATTCAATATGTTCAAACAAGCTTCTATTCAGTATTTTATCTAAAACAATGTTAAAATTTCTATTTCTGTCATCCCTAACAGACGAATTCAGTCTCTAAATGCCATGTCATAATGACATTGAGGGAGTCGAGGGACGAAAAACTGAGCGATGTTCGCATTCGTATTAATAATGCCTGGCTACATTTTCATAACTAACTTCATTTAATATTTAGTCTTATTAAGTTTTATTATTTTAATGGTACTCAATATTTTAGATTCTGCTACTTTAAGAATATAGACAATATGTTTTTACACACAAATTATATGACGGTGGACTAATTCAAATTTCTTTGTAAAAATTGTGAAACAAGTATTTTTCTTTTAAAAAAAATGTGTATCTATCTATTCATTGGGCTAATTAGCAGCTTAAGTTTGTAGAATATATGTAATTGTATATTTTGCCGTCCATTAAAATCAGGTCATTTAAAAATGTTTTATCAGCATAGAAAGAGTGTTCGGTAGAATGCGTTTTAAAGACATTATGAAGAAAAAATGGTTCTTTTAATCTGCGTCCGTTCTAACGAGTGTCCGCTATCTAGAGTGTCCGTTAAATCAGGTTTACTATACTTTGTATTTGAATTCATCTTATAAAAGAGACCGTGTTGTGCGACTGGCAATTCCAATATGTGTAACAATTTGAAGTTTAACGAAAATTGTAGGCTTTTTATTGAATTCACGATAAAAGTGTGGGACTTTCAGATGCTCTTTCTATTTTTGTTCTTTGGGGTCAGTAGACATAGATTAAGACTGTAACTATATAGAATAGAAATTTGAAAATTCAATTACAAATACAAACAATTTTAAAGCCATTCTAGAAAAACCTAACATTCTTAGAAATAAATATAGAACATACATACCTTTTAAATGTTGTGCACCATATGCGAATTTTGACAAGTTATGTCTCTTCAGTGATGCTCGTGGCCGAATGATTGGAATTCTCAAAATATATAAAAATATGAAGAGCAGTGTTGAAGCTAAAATGACCGAAAAGTGAACCAAAGAATCTATCTAAGAACAGAACTATGCAAGAGAGATATACTCCTTAGTTTTAGAGTGATTTACTTAATCTGATGACTGAATATTTGAAGTATATGTTTTATGTCAGTACAAAAGCACTGAAAACTAGACTTATGATGTCCTTGGGAACTATCAGTGCACCAGCAGTCACACCGGCCTAGTGGTTATGATAAATATAGAACATATATACCTTTCAATTTTGTGCATCAGATGCGCATTTCGACAAGTTATGTCTCTTCAGTGATTCTCGTAGCCGTATGATTGGAATTCTCAAATATATAAAAATATGAAGAGCAGTGTTGAAGCTAAAATGACCGAAAAGTGAACCAAAGAATCGATCTAAAAACAGAGCTATGCATAAGGGATATACTCCTTAGTTTTAGAGTGATTTACTTAATTTGATGACTGAATATTTGAAGTATATGTTTTATGTCAGTACAAAAGCACTGAAATCTAGACTTATGATGTCCTCGGGAACTATCAGTCCACCAGCAGTGACATCGTAGCCGAATAGTTTGGAATTCTCAAAATATATAAAAATATGAAGAGCATTGTTGAAGCTAAAATGACCGACAATAAGATGCTAAATGTAAAACATTTGTGAATAGAGCCAATTTAAATGAAAATGAAATATATCAAGCTCCTAAAGAATGTTTGCCATGTCCATGCGTATACATATGAATAATATGAAAACATGGAACATGACTGAAGGTTTGGTCTTTTCAACATATAGGTCTGTTTGTGCTGATAAATTAAATATTATAGATAAATATAATTATGAAATCATAAGCAATGTAACATTACCAAATATCTAACGAGAACCATTCGAAGGAGTATTTTTAATTTTATATTCAGAGGGTAGAACACACCACTGAAAATCTGGATTGTTAGATATTTTTGAGTCATACAGCAGCATGTGGCTGAAAGTGGGCTTACTGGAGGATCTGGTCATATTAAATGCTGAATATCAACCAACCTGGTGTGGCTCAGTGGATGATGTGCTCCTCTCGAAACCGTGAGGTCCCGTGATCGACTCCTGCCGTTGGCCTGTCTTTATGGTAAGAAAAGGAGAGATTCCATTTTCATGTCTAGATAAAAACTTTACCCAGACATCATATATTTCTGTCTAAATGTATCAGTAACAAAGAAATTTTTCTCAGAGAGCAAACATGATATCTAGATAACAAATAAGAATAAAAGGACAATATCGTGTACAATGTCACATTCAGAAAAATGCGAAGCAAATTAAATTGAGGCGAGACCGGGTGCACGGGAGGAATCAGCGTTCCCTGCTTGCATGAAACACCCGTCGCAAAAGTCCTACAAAAATATTCAAGTACAGGAAGTGAATATATATACATGTATTTCCACACATAAGCAAATGAAGGAGACAAGAACCCTATTTCAAATTATCCTATTCACGGTATAGAATGCTTTTGAACTGATGTAGGAAATGCACGCCAACAAATGTCTGTATATATATATATATACATATTATGTCAAATCAAGCATATTCAAAAAGTTCAAGATTATCAGATCCCAAAATGTAAGTTAAAATTCTTGAAAGTGGGATCTCAAATTGCACAACATCCCTATATCGACAATAGAATGTCCTCCATATATCCTTCAATATATCCATGTGAGAGCACTTTCGTTGAAAGAAGTCTCGCTCTCAGGATGAAATATTCGTATTAAGAACATACTCTGACATAGTGTACAAGTAGCGAAATGAAGACGTCATATGCGGTAGATGAAGGTATGTTGTTACTCAGGATAGAGAATGTCACGATTGCCATAAACAGAGATAACTAACGAACCAGCATTCTGATTGATAGGTATGGATCAGAAGATACCCTCTCAGTTGAAAAATTTATCACGAGTTCCTCTTTATATATGACGTTGAAGTGATCTTTAAATACAGGGTTGTTAATCGACAAAACGTCATCGATTTATCTGTATTTAATGTTGAAACTAGTTTTAAAATTTTAAAAACTAATATTTAAAAAATCATAAAGATAGGGAGCGAGGATCAACATAAATCTCAAATAGAGAGGTCAGAAAAAGACACGATGCAAATATTAATACAGAATTCATAAAGATATCCGAAAATATTAAGCTGATATCAGCATCACCTTAACATGCTCTGCCGTGCAAAACGAGCTAAGGGCAATACCATGTGTTCGTTTCAATACCATATCCACAACACTTTCTCTTAATATGAAAATCCAATATTCAGCTACATGTACTTGCGAGGCAGGTACCAATAGATTCGTTCTAATCTGTTTCTGTATATTCCATATGCAGTCAAATTAATCCAACTGAAGTAGATATCAACGTATAATGAGTGTTTTTGAGTGTTACTATCAAACAAAGTTTCATTATATTTTGATGCTTTTGCAGGTATAATTTGTTCGCATGGAATTAATCTGTTTGAGTTTTACCTAAAGTGATTGAATTGTAAATCACCTTAATTAATTCTGCTTAAAATTTAGTTTCTCCTCTCAAACATGTTATGCAACAATATTTCCATTTTCAATATATTTCTCTACATAAACCATACGGAGGATGGTGGAATTTGTTTTTCATGAACGTTACTATGGCAAGTGTACAATGATGACGTAATTAATGGGCGGCGTTAATACATGACGCTTTGCGTAGTAATATGAAATGGGCGTGGCTTATGTGTCTTCCAATATTGAGGACATAGTCTAGCACAAATCAAAGGATTGCCGCCGATATTAACACGTCACTGAACCTTTAAATGATTTTCAATTGTGATATTTCTAATAAATTAGGACAATTCCTTACAGTTTAAACACGCGCGATATTTAATGCTGTAAAATGAGTTTCCTCCTTAAGGTCATTAATTTATTCAATGTCAGTCTCAAGGCCAATTTCCAAGTCCGGGTCAGCCACAAAATGCATTTCAATTTTTCCTTTTCGAAAAATGATATGGGTCAAGTTAGCAATCAAGTAGTATTACCAAATCAATGTATACCCTAGATAAATACATGTATGCAGTTTTTCGGCATGATACACGATGTTTTCCTATAGAGTGCCACCTGTCGTCACTTTGCTACCATGAAAAGTAAATTCATTCTCCTCTTCAATTGCATTGTTGTTGATGGTGACTGGTTCCTCATCTTTTATATTTTCATTTATGTAGAATCCAGTCTTCTTCCCAAGATGGTAAAGATTGCTGCTCTTTGTCTAGATGTCTTGATGACGTTGTGCCAGGAGTGCAATATCATCCCCAAAATCAAGATCCTCATCATCGCTGATCATGATGTCTGTGTAAAGCATCCTAATTTGCTACGAGATTTCTATGGAATACCATAGTGGGCTATTATTCTCCACAGCACAGTGATGGCCTGTGAACTCGATCGACACCATGTGAAAACATATGAAATTAGCATAGACTGTATCATTCCATTTGTGGTCTGTTCTATGATCTATCGAAGGCTGAGACTCTGGTATGCAAAATACCTGCCTCTTCTGAACCTTCATTGAGGTCAACGCTGGGTCTACGCTAGCAGGAATTCTGTTGAAGTTCACCCTGCTTCAACATCTTACTTTTCACTTTACAGTCGATGTCGAAGGCGTTTAATAATTTTAGAAACCCGGAGTTATGAAATTATTTGAACCTTTAACCCTATTCAATTTATACATTAGATCACCGTTGAAATTGTGATTTGAAAATCCGCTTCTTGAGAAGCCTGTTGATTTTTCATCTCTATATGGAGTATTATTTATAAATTTTTAAACGTATGTTCTCTGTTTGTGCTGCTTTGGCCGTGAGTGTTAAGGAGGGCGCCCGTAAACCAGTTAACCACACCAATTGAGTGACGTTTGTTACTTCAATTGATCGTCCTACCGTAACCGCAGCAAAATGGAATATTTTTTATTGTTGTTTTTCCGTGTATTTTCACTATCATCATGTTCATCATGTTTTGTATGCATTTCCTTGGTGATTTGTGTCATACAGCTTAGTCAAATGACTTCTGTTTTCTCTTTCATGTATGTAAGGGTATGCGAATATATGTCTATGTGGAAACTATATATATTTTTTTGCGGTATAAATCTTACATCTCTTCAAACAACGCCTTAACTATGCTGCGTATAAACACCGTTTGAAAAAGTTTTGTTTTATTTATCATGAAAACTTAATTACATAGATCCATCAATTCACATATATATACTGGAAAATCTAATGTCTTAAAATCCCCTGGCATCTGATTTCAAGATGCAGAGTATAGTATGTTTTGTATTTTCTTGCGTATTTTTATGTCCATTGTTAATACATCACTTCTGCAGACAACATTACATCGGTCGCAACAAAACTCTGAGCATGAACCGCGAAGAGAAAATTTCAGCAACCAGACAAGTGCTGATGATAGAGGTATAGTTCTTTTTCTTAGTGTTTAATATATCACATATTATAAACTTTCGTCATACTTCAATAGTTATGTTTGTTTTTAATTTCTTATCCCAAATGTAATTCAACTGTAGTTTACTTTGTGTTTATTTTTCAAATAATACCCCAACATTTTAGTAGGTGAAATGTGGTTAATATGGTGTGTTTACTAAAGTCGAATTGTTTCCGATTTCTTTACAATTTTCATCATTGTAAAGGAAACTGGGAAATATGCAAACAGTTTTAATATCTGTATATAACTAATTTCAAAATGCAGAAATGATGTCTTCATAAAAGATTCATGTATGTATGTGCTTAAATAATGTACCCCTAGGATAGTCCTAATCCGACATGTAATCTCAAATTAATTTTTCAATGCTAAAAACTGGATGCCATTTATCAATTTACCACCCCTTCCTTAGGCTGCAAAGCAACGATCATGTACATTATTAAATTTCACCTGACTAACATTCTCTTCCAACAAATGAAATAAAGGTTAACAAGTAACAAATTGTAAAGTAACGTATTTTCATTATCAAGATATTTTCATGATAAGTGTGATATTCTTTTAGGCGAAAAATGTGCCATCATAATCTATAATGATATAATCGAATATTGTTATTCTTTAATAACGCAATGAAAGTATAATAAATTGCACCGGAAATTCCAATTATATGTGCTTGATTATAATCTATAGAGAGTAAAGAAATGCAAATAGATTTATGTTGATTTTCATAATAAATTTACCACTGGCGGAAGCAGGTGTTGGATTTTACCATGATTCAAACTTCTTAATTAACAATTGATGTTTCATCGGATAGAATGTCTTTTACAAACAAAATTTTGTCCTCCATCACTGCTTCAAAGTGCATATTTGGGAACAGATCTTTCTTGACCGATGCCCCTCTGGTTACCCCCCCCCCTTCCCATAACATACATCTGCCGTATACAATGTACAGAAATTCATACATATGCAATGGACGTATCTGACAAATATGGGATCAGTTTACGTGCCTAGTGGAGGTAGATGCGGGATTTCGATTTTTGCGGTTTCATGCAAAAAAAAAGTTCACTTGCAAGACACGAATATATATATATATAATTTACCTTTGATTGAATAAATAAATATACATCTCTCGCAATTACAACACACAAATCACAAATGTGTAGTTCCCATATTTCTCTATGTGTTTGTATTGATTGTATACTAATGCGGAGCAGATCGCCTAGAACATTTGACTTCTCTTTTGTTTTAGTGATGTTGTCCCTTTTTGTGCTAAAAAATATCAATTTATACCCGATAATAAATAAAGATAAGCTTCGGACTAACCCGTAGGGGAGCAATGGTAATTTCCTAGATTCCTTTGGAGGCAATATTACCAATTTTAGAGATGAGTATACATTTCTATTTATAAATTTATTAATTTATTTATTCTTCTCCTATTGTATTGAGACTGATCATATTACATCTGTAAGAATAATGCTACAACGGAGGCCACTGAAGTCTCATGATATTCTTTTTTGAAAGAGATTCACTAAAAATATACTAAAATACTAATGTTAATAAAAGGCTATATATGTGAGAATTTAACTGATTCTTTTACACATTCTTTAAACTCCTCCTTAGCTCTTGGATATATCATAATGTGTAATTCATGTGTCTACAACCGCTCGTTACAAGGTGGACTTCATTGTTCTTCAGTGTTTTAGGTTTTCTTAGAATACATAAGAGTAAAACGTGATAGTCAAGAATTCAACACCAAGTAGTAGTTCTTCCATTGGCACCTGTAAAGTGGAATTGTATGAAAGCTCTGGTTGATTGATTGATTAATTTTTGTTTAACATCACACCACGAATATTTCACTTATATGGTGACGGCATCTGCCTGATGCGGGGCAAATAAATTTTGACCTTTTCAACGGACCCACCCGAAGCAGTGAGGGATCTTTAACGTGCCATGCGTACCACGACACGGGGCCTCGGTTTTTACTGTCTCATTCGAAAGACAGGACACCGTATGACCAGAGCGGGACTCGAACCCCTGCCTCCCGTTCAGGCGGCGAGCGCAATACCAGTAGGCCACACCGGCTTTTGACTAAAAATGTTTTGTCACTACCATCGACAACTGCACATTCGTCTGCAGAACATACTACTTCAATACTCTCACAGAGAATCTTTGAATTGAAATATAAGGCAACACGAAACTTGCCCTTTCGTTACTAATACAAAAGGTGTCTCAGAGCAGAATCGAAAGAATAAAAATGTCATAAAGGATGTTCTTTCGTCGATACAATAATTTTGTAAGGCAGTACCTTGTAAGATTTTCCAGATTTGAAGTAATATTTTGGAACAAGATCGTGTACATTGTTGTCCTTTTAGTTATCAAATGAACAATGCATTTGCCACCGAACACAAAAGGGTTCTTTTGTTACGTATTAACAAGCTAGGAGGAGAGTCTTGGTTAATTCCATTGCAATTATTCTTACTGAAACCACAACTGTGCAGTTTTTGGAAATTGGACTTCGGTCATTGGACATCCAATTGTACTATTTCGAATTTATTGTTGGCGTACGAATAGAACTTTTTGTATTATTCATTCACACATTTTGTGAAGATATTTTTATGTGTTTTTTATAATATTTCTGTGTGTCATTTTTTTATGATTTTTTATCTATATATCTTCTCCTGCATGTCCTATGCGACATTTTTCTTACATCTGAATTGGATTTCTTTCTAAAAGTTTATGCTTTTGATGAGCAAAATGTTGCGTCATATTTTTATTTTTATAATCTGGGAATTTGTACCTATTTATAACCCTGATATATATCTTATGTTTGTTTCAAAAGAAAATCTATGTTTATAAATTATGTTTTACATTAAAGTTAAATCTGTCTTATTTCCACAGACCCATGTAATATCAGTATGAGACACCAAATTATCATACAAGCAATGAAAGGATTACAAACAGATCTACTACATTGGTAAAAGGCACTTTGTTTAATATAGCATAAAAAGGCGGTTTGACACTTTTGTTCTGATTTTTCTTCTTCTTGGTTAGTGTTTTGGCTAGTATATCAATTAGCAATATGGAATGAGTGACAAGTCACTTCAATTAACCCTCTTTGATCTGTACCATATCTGCATTACAATAGAATGTTTTCCTGATGTGCAAATCTTTCTTTTTCTACATATCCTTGGCGACTTTTGACGCGCTAAGACAGATGTGTTTTCCTTTCATTTTATTTTAGAAGTCATGTTCCCTTTAGAAAAAAAAGATATATGTAGGCAATTCAACACGTGCGAGTTTAACGAGAAATCTAAAGAACCAAACTGTTACTGTGACAATAGATGCACGCTGTATAACGACTGTTGTTTTGATTATGAGGAAAACACCACTATGACCTACACAGCAGGTAAGATTTTAATCTATCAAACCGAGAATAATATATCACTGTTACATTTCATGATACAGTACCACTCGTCATTTGTCTGCAAAGTCATCACAAAACTGACATATCTAAAATGATTATGATACAACAGGGGACTGATGCAGTTATCTCAATAACAAAGGCGTAGGAGAAGGGGGCAGGGGCACGTGCCCCCCTCCCACTTTTCAAAGAGGGGGAGTGGGGCACAAACATGGTTGTGCCCCCCCCCCTTTTAGAGCAATATTTAAAGTTTATATAAACTTAAATAAGCCATAAGCCAAGTAAATCTATTTTCTTTTATATTTTTAATGTCTGATTTCTAATCCGTGAATACAAAATTACGGATAAGGTTTTCTGTTTTACTGACGGTTGATGTATCCTGATTACGCAACATTTTGCAACAATAGAAAGTTTCGCCAACAAAATATCTTTCAGCTTATGCATTAGTGTGATGTCATCCATTGTAAGTATTTATTATGTTTTGAATGATATTATTACTATTATTATTAAGTCCAAGATTATGCAACAAAGTCGCATTATTATAGTTTGCTCTTAACTGACAGATATAAGCAGGTGTAGCCCAGTGGATGAGTTGTTCGACTTATGACCAAGAGGTTCGGGTTCGACACCCGTCGGGGGAATACCTGCTCTGTCTTTCGGATGAGACTCTGACTGATAACGTGTATGGCATTCAAATTGCAAGACATTTGGTCAGCAATAACGAGCACCGTGAAGCTTTCTTTAAAAAGTATTAAAGTGTGGACATTGAAACATGATGAGCAGCCACGGACATTTAATGTGCATGCCACCCACTTAACTTGTGCATAAAAGTGTGAAATAAAAAATAACCACACTGTCACATGTTTTGTTGCTGATTAGTAGCCACTAAAGCACTAAAAGTAAATAATTCGTCTTTTATTTAATCATTCAGAGAGAGAAATTGGAATAAATTCAAACTGAAGTTTTTTATGCCCGGATCAAAAGATCTGGGGCATATTGTTTTTGTCCTATCTGGTGGCTGTTGTAAACCTTCGCCATAACTTTTGAACCCTAACAGATAGACTTCATATATGGCATGCATACTCTACTAAAGAAACCCTTTCAATTGACACCGGACAAGGGCATTGGCCTTGAGACCTTCACTGTGACCTTCATGCTAAAAATGGCTTTTGTTTTTGCTTTTCACTTTTGGAAGGTTGTGCCCCCCCCCACCCCCCACTTTTCACTGCCGAGCTATGCCACTGAATAATGTTTTGCTGTAAAGGTAATGGGAATAGATAAGAAAACTTTATCTGAACATTGTAAATTTAGAAAAAGGTATATATAAAAATACATGTAAAATCGATCTAAAACTATGGGTAATTTTTGACAACAGCACAAAATGAGGCGTTTTCAACCCAAACTAGCATGCTTTGAATTGATGTCAAGATATTTCAAATATTCATGGAAACTGATAAAAGAAAAGGTTGGATCAATAAATAAAATCTCTTAATGCTTCAAAAAGATATATGCAATATTTGAAAGATTAAAAAGTCTCTTCATTTTTATTCCTTGTAGAATAAACTTGTTTCCTGGCCGATTCAGTCAAAATTACCAATCAGTGGGTGTGTCAATGCATTTTTCTATCCCTCTGTTAAAAATTTATCATTTAATTTTTCAAAAAACAGTACAATGGATTTTCAATATTACAGCTTTCTTCTATATCAGTTTAAAGGAAATTTAACTTTTGTCGCTAAGTTATTTTAAGTTGAATTAACACCCTCCCTCCTTATCTCACTATGCTCAAAATTCCATAAAGCCGGGGTGGCCTAGTGGATAAGGTGCTCGGCTCGTGACCGAGAGGTCCCGGTTTCGACTCCGGCCCTGGACACACCGGGTTCCCGTGTCACGGTAGGCGTGGCACGTAAAAATCCCTCACTGCTTCGGGTGGGTCCGTTGCAAAGGTATAAATTTCTATGCAATGCATCAGGTAGATGCCGTCACCATATACGTGAATTAATCTTGGAGTGACATAAAACATTAATCAATCAATCATAAGTCCATATGTGATATATATGATAATTACTGCATAAACAACTTTCTAAAACGTTTTTATTTACAGAAAATATTTCAAAATATGGAATGTATATATAACAATTTGCGTATGGAATTTCCTTTTATAAGCCCCCGGATCGAAATACGTGGTGTCTGGGGTCCACATATATTATGTTAGTCCTATCTATGTGTCTGTCTGCAACGTCAACCTTGTCCATAACTTTTGAACTATAAAGTAAAACCATCATATCTATCCTGTGTATCTATAAAGCCCTTTCAACTAATGACCTTGAGGTCAATGACCTTGTCACCTTGACCATCAACCTAATTCTAAAAATAACTAAATTTAACTTTGTCCACAGCTTTTAAACATAAGGAACAGGGGCCTTATTCACAAAGAAACTTAAGTCTAAGTCCAAGAATTGAAACATATATGGTAGCATATGTCTTGATTTTAAAGTTGCACTAGCTGTCATTTTCTGTATTAAAAACGAAAGCTGTAACTTTTAACTCTGGACTCTCTCCTGAAGTTAAGCCTTTATACGAAGTTACAATGTTATATAAGTTCGTTTAGTAGTGGAAAAAATCATTGAAATGTAACTAAATGATGACGACCTACCCGCACAAAGTCGGTAATTTTTCTTCACCTGGCATGCCCAGTGTATCAATGACCTAGCCAGCTAACGCGAGATTAGGAAACTTTCACTAATAACAACAACACTGGTGACGTAGACAAAGCTATCGGAGATGAGACGTCCTCGATTAAAGACAGAATTCGATAACACCAGGGATGAAAAAATCTGTGACGAAACATTTTTAGAACAAAAACAACACAGAAGTTGCACTAGAGCGATAACAATGGGGTAGAGTTGTCAATTTACACAAAATACTTCGCACGAGTCTTTAATGTTTACATTTTTCAATACCACGTCAGCACGAGGCCTTGACATTCCATTGCATTGATTACTTGCGTGTTTGTATTATGAAAGCGGTCCGATATTTTCTGTCATTAGGTAATGGTAATCTCTTAAAATTAACTGTTGAAATTAATGTGTAAACTGGACGACATGAAAGAAACGTAATTTTGTAGCATTCCTCAGAAGAAATTGTTTTAAGAGTCCCATTTTGGGGCCCCTCGATCAAATCATGTGGGACTACTAATGTGACATAAAGCTTTAAAATGTTCGTTGTATATAGCCAAATTACTATTGACAGTATTACTAATGACATTTTTTCTTTTCTTCTGTGCATTTAGTATGCGCCTATATATCTTTGAGTTTACAAAGCTAGATAAAACATGTTTTTACGAAGATATACTCAGCGACACACTTTAGTACATTGTTTTTATCACGTGATTTTCTGACCCGATCTACATACGTGTCAAATGTTGTGTAAATGGTGAATGTAACGGACATTTCTCAATTTTTCTGGTTTATAAAAACGTGTCAATGTCGTCAAAAGAGTTGACTTTCGATGTAGTATAACTTTGCTTTGTAGTTCGATTGTATGTATTTTCAGATAATTAAATGAAACATAACTTCTTGTTATACCAATTTTGACAGCTAATGCAACTTTAAGAATTAATAAAAGTTTCTGTAAACAGTATATCTGACAAGCTATTTACATACAAACTTTCTCCAAATTTTTAGAATAATGACACATGGTATTTTAGGTCTCCATTCTAGGACTGTGACTTAGGTTTCTTTGTGATTAAGACCCTAGAAACTTCAATCTGATATCCGTACTCGGCTGCTATAATAATAATAATAATAATGATAATAATAATAATAATAATAATAATAATAATAATAATAATAATAATAATGATGATAATAAATCCACATACATATAATAAAGGTATTAGACGGTGATAACTCATTCCAAAAAATACTACTTGAAATCATAAACGATGCGAGTTCTTGGGTTAAAGATCATTGTGTAGTCAGAACTTTGCCACGTAGTTCTGGAGTTCACATGATGCACAAATTTTAATATATTTATGTAATCTTGTGTCATGTTATGTAAACATTTGAAAATTAAAATCATTTCCTAAAAATATAATACTCATATAATACCCTCTTTTGAAGTTTAGAATTTGGTTTAGGCACCGTCCATTTGATATTCCGTTGTAAATTTCCCTTGTATTCAATGAAATTTCCCATCCCAATTTCTACGGAGATCTTGTGTAGAAAATTAAGAGGGTCTAAGAAATAAGTTTATCTCATGGGGTTCCAAAATAGTGAACGTCCTTCGTTTTCTACAATAATATAAACCGGAGATTATCAAAAGGACAGTATCTCTTGTATTGTCCCTTTCTACACTCTTACACACAGATAATTACTTGAACCTATACGCTGACTAACAGGCGGCTGGGGACTAAAGGGGTTTTATCACACACATCTTGCGAAGAGTCATCAGCATAGTCACATTGCAGGACTCTAAACAATCGGGGAAATTATTTACATATAGAATGAAATATAGTGGCCCCAATATTGACCCTAGGGCATACCGATTGAAATATCTTTATGTATGGAGAAACCCCCTCCAATTGACACTCTCCTTTCTATTACTAAGATAAAACTTAAACCATAAAAGTATTTTATCACATATGCCAAATGCTAAACGTTTGTGGGGTTCATGATTAACGGTGTCAAAAGCTTTACTAAGATCTATGAATAAAACTCCTGTAAGTTTCCATTCATCAATATTCTTTGCCAACTATCTATCAGACAATTTAAAGATGTTTCACATGACTACTTTCGTCTAAAACCCTAATTGACAATTTGAAAATCAAAACATTTTCAGATACAGCCGAAAACAGTTTTAACCAGTATCATTTGAAACATATAAAACTACTGAATGTATAAGAAAATATTTCAGTTGTACTTCACCTTACATTATCAACCACCATACACTCTACAAATCTACAAGGCCACTAATGCATTACATCACACTCAATACGCAATGACGTCAGTTTGATGTCAGTAACTTGGTTATTTCACACCCCAGTGGATGAAAGGCTAATCGGTATCATTTTGACAAATAATGAAAATAATACTGCGATTCTATGTTATCTTTACAAATGTCCTAGATCTTTTTCTAAAACATGCTTGAAAACCGTCCATAAGTGTAAACATTTTAAACACTTTTCAGAGTTATATCACTTATATCACTTCTATTACACTTACATGCACTTTGCAGATAAAAATAACCAATAACCATTTAAAAACGAATATATATGTGAACGAGGGGCATAATAAATTGTTCTAATGTCACAATGATTTATGAGTATATTTTGGGGTTTTTTTTCTTTCACACAGAAAGTTTAAATACATCGGACTCAAAAGTCATTACAGACAAAAAATCCAGCAATAAAGCCATCACAAAAATTCACTTCTAATGCAGTTGAGGGACCGACTCTTGACTGTTAATTCAAGTAACGTTAATTACTGTTATTCAGTTGGTTTAATTAATCGGGCCCACCTCTCGACTCATCACAACGGCAGTACAATTAAAGGACATACATTTAAAAGAACCGAATTGACAACACACATTAAGCAAACCCTAAGTAACATAGAAATGACACAAATCACCAAAGGGATGCACTTAAAACTTGAGATTGTGTAAAAAAGGTAGAAAAAAGACACTACAAATGTAAAGATTATGGATAAATCCCAACCATAAGTCCGAAAATCATGAAAACAAAGGACAAACAAAATCAGTGAAAATGAAAATCAAAGTGGAAAATAACAAAAAATATGTCTACTTGAAGAGCATATGTAAACCCTTATGATGGAGTGAGATCAGGTACTCGGGAGAGTGACCATCTCCTGCTTGCTGGTAACGCCCGTCACTTTTACCCAGTAGAAAGAATCAAATCATGTAAATTCCATATATATTTATATATGGAGAATTCAAAGTAGGTAACCTTCTAGTACAGATGGTGTCAAATCTGTGTAAAATGATCGGAATCGGTCTCAGTCCAGAATATCATTTGAAAGTCTGGATAACGAGATATCATATGTAGTAATAAGACTCTCATAGCGACCACAGAACTACCTCAGTTACGTTGCTAGTCTAGCACATATATAACGCTGGTTGAGTAACTTATTTGACAGTCGCCTAGCCCTCAGAACAAAGTCATTGTAATTTGAACATGCTCTGGAATAAAGTATCAACTGAGATATGAATACACTATGGCGGGTGATGATGGAATGTTGCTACTCATGAAACTAAAGTTTGTGATAGCGAAATTGAAATCGTCACGTTTGTCATAGAGTGAGGTGTTCAATTGACCATTAATGAGACAACATAATATCTAAATACGAAGTAGAATTACTACTTTCTGTGGTTTCTTTTACTTCCAGTATACTTGGATAGATCATGCGATGGTAATCCGCGAATGAAGGATTATTAATTGAAAGCAAGTCATCTAAATATCTGTAAGTGAAACTGAAGTCAAGAGACACTTGTTTCTTCCTTGCAAAAGCAAAGACTGAATGAATCCAGCTTCGTATGAGTAAAGGAATATGTCAGCCAAAAGCGGGGCACAGTTAGTGCCCATTGGAATGCCGACAATTTGTTGAAAAACCTTTCCTCCAAACACCAAAAAATTGTTATCGATAAGAAAGTTCAACATCTGGTTGACTTCTGTTTTAGTGTCTTTATTTTTGGAATCAGAATTTTCCATAACAAAGTAAGTTTTATCATGGCCTATAACTATGTATTTGAATTTGCGGTTAAAACTATTCCATTGAATTGCAATTTTAAAGTCGAAATGACTTTCAATCACTAATTTTAATCTTCTAATTACGTCAGTTGAAAAAATGTGTCAGCATTATCGTACGGTGATCCTCAAGTCCATATAACACCAGATAGTGAAGACTGCTTGTAAAAAAACTGGAAATATCAAAGCTTACTAACATCGTGTTAAGTTTTACACTGTTTTGTTGTTGTTAAGAGAATTCATGCAATCTCCTATAAAATTCCGCACCTTTTTGCACTGGCGATTTTAAACTAGATTGAAAAGTTTTTTTGGTGATTGTTCTCAATTTACAATTTCTGCGTTTGAAATCTTAATAAACGAATCCATGCTTTACCAGATATTTTCTTAAAATCTTTGGATTTATGGATCAAAGAAATTGCTCTGTCTAATTTGCAGATCCGAAGGATAATTTTTTTTAATCCTATTGAATTTTATAGTTTTCCTATGACATCGTCATACAGACTGCATACATAATAACTCGTTATACATGTAGTTCGTTGTTCGATTTTGTCTCCATGTTTACTTAAGTACCACTCTCGTATTGGCGAAGCGAATTGGTATATTGTTCGAAATCCTTGATTATAGGGTTGAATCCTTTCGCTTTCTTCCAAAACATATTTTCTTACACTCATTTGGGGTGGGGTGGGGCATAATTCCATATTGATCAACGTTGTCGGGTATTGGTGTAGGGTAAATAGGAAGCATTATTGTTAAAGTTAACTTTCCGTTTGTGTTAAATTGCCGTTACTATTTATTTGTAATTTTTGAGTTGTCCCTTGTTTCTTCTGCAATGAAGAAGTTGTATTTTCATTAAAATATTTTGTGTGCGATGTGCTTTTCTATATTGATAATTAATATTCTTTTGGTCCTTAGGACAAAGTAGATAAGAATCAAACCAAAATGTTCCCATCATGTTAATGCATCCAATGCACAGGTGAACTATATATTTTATTGGTACATTTCCTTTTACTTTAAGTCTAATTATATCATACTTAATAGAAATCAATGGATAATACTCGTCAAAACAAATTCAAGCATGCAATAGTTGATTAAACAAGAATCAGATTATTGAAGTTTGGATTCTTTACTAATTAAATATGATGATTATATTTAGAATTACATTACATAGAGAATTCAATTTATCGTTAGATTGTTTTAAAAAGTGCAATTAAACAAAAATGTGCTTAACAAATATGCTTCGTATCCTGGAATATACAATTATACTTACTTATTTTCCTTATTTAGATGTGTTAGAGCTCTACCAGAATATGCTATGTATCGAGAACAACAAGTTAGGAAGATACGGTACTAAGGTGGTTGACCGTTGTCCAAAAAATCGAATGTTTTATTCTATATCAACTAAAACTATTTTTGATGAAAAGTTATATGTGACTGATAACAACGGTATTGTATATAGGAGCAAATTTGTAGCTGAGTGCCACGGAGTGTTTGATTACAAGCCCTGGAGACTTCTCTTTGATAAATGTGAAGAGGTAACGATTAAAGATATTGCAACGCTGGATGAATATGCCGTAGCAACTTTGTATATGACAAAAGGATGTAAATATCACATTTACCCAGCTGAGAGTACCCCAAGACAAAGAGTCTGTATGCTTTTTAGTGATATCGCTTGTCCGTATTCCAGAATACCTGTGTCCTGGAATTTCATTGCTTTTAAACATATTTTATGTAGAAAGCATCATATTATGCATCACTTTTTGGATCATGAATTCAATTGCGAAGTATCATATATAGATCCTTATATTCGACAAAACACCAAAGGAATGCAACTTATGTTTGAGTTTCACACGGAAAACAATCAGGTGAGAAAACAAATATAGGTTTGTTACAATACATATAGTGGAAGGGCAGTGGTTACTATCGTAAATTTACATTTAGTCACAATAATACATATATATATATGGTGTATTATGGTATATTGTATTTTATGTGGCTGTTTGAAGGAATAAGGATTAATTGTAAAATCATTAATTCGAATATCGATATTATTTAAGATTTCACTTTTTCAGTCATTAAAGGCAAATATTTTTACACCTGTTTTACACCATCGTTTACCATAAGTACAAATCCAAGATATTGTTCCGAAATCCACAACTCGAAGTCGAAGAAATACAATACATATGTAAATATGATATAAATAAACAATCACGAACCTCTGTCAAAACAGAGGTGGGATCAGGTGGATGGAGGAGTGAGCATCCCCTGCCGACCGGTCACACCCGATGTCATAAGTATAAGCGAAATAGTATTATTCGCTGTCACAGAATTAGGAAACGGCACAGCCGTAGTCAAAATAGGTATATGTCATAAGCAGTAATAATACTGCTGTATAGTATAGGTAATACAGATAGTTTAGTTATTGTGCAATAAGGACGTCAACATGTCAGACAACGATACATCAATATCGATATGAGCAAATAAGGTCTTTATAACGACCGTAAAATTTGCGTGTAATAAGTGTTTAATGCTTCTTAAATCAGCCTCATCCGGGATAGGTTCTAATCTGATGACTGGATTAGATGATAATGCATGTAGAAGGTCGTGACGACCGTTATTTCTGGCTATTCGCAGTAGATCGTCTAGTCTACCATGTCCTTTGCGGTTGCCATTAAGGCGACTACCCTGAAAACTGCGTTTCCTCTTAATGTCTCGTCTAAGTGAAAATATATTGATATACTTATGGTAAGAGGAAATGTTATCTTGTTGAAAAATTTGGTCATTGATGCCAAGGGGGTATTGGGTTTGTAGATGTTTAATCCAATAATGTTCAGCAAATAAACGGTGTTTTTCATTTCAGATTTAGTTTCTACAAGTATTTTGTAATGTTTTCAATAGGGGAAATAATAACGTTGTCAATATTGTGATTATATTTAATGAAGTGATTGTGAAGAAAGTTCTTGTATTTACGGATAAATTATGAAAGGTGTTAGGAGCTGCAAAGGAAGCGCTAACTCCTATTAGGCACCTGGTGCTGCCTTTGATTTCGGTATGTCTTTGGATGTCCACCGTAGTATGTTGTAATAAGTGAAGCGGTGACATAGCATTAGTTACATTTTTGTTGCAATTGTTTTCACTGCAGTGGGGAGCTCGTATAAAAATGTTTGACTTCAGGATTATAATACCTTTGCCCTGATGTTGTATTGCTAAGCTTGAATCAGAATGTAAGGCATTCAAGAAATATTTCCATATTTCTCTCAGTGACCTTAACATGGATGGTGGATTTTATTTTCTATGAACGCCATTAGTGATAATATGAAGGGCTTCGGCGTAAATAATTGCCGAAAATGGCAGCATCTAGTAGATTGTAAGACAACTTAAGATCTAAATAGAATATAATATGTAGTTTCAATAACTTATTGAGAAGTTTTATTTACAAAAATTAATTTCTTTATAGGTAAAACCAAAGAAGATGATCCTATCAAAAGGGGAATTAAATTTAGAAAGAATTTTTCTTTCCAACAACATTCATTGATTAAGCAAGAACAATTTTTGGATGAAAATATTAATGTCAATATTTAAGAAGGCTTTGCGTCATACGAAACCGGACATTAACTTTGGAGACTATAAAGGCTACAACTGGACAGAAAATGAAGATATGTGTGGCAATGTGTCCTTATATATTGCAGTCAACTTAGGCGTAAAGATATATAGTCCGCTGAGTTTGATACGATCTGAAAGTTGGTTACATCTTGTTCAAGTCACAATCATTGAACGAGACTTGAATCAGTTCCATATTGTTACAACTGCAAAAAATCAATTATCATTTTATTCATCATGTTATGAAATGCCCGAAAAGAAAACATATTTTGTTGGTTATAATTTGAATGATTATGGCATCTACAATGTCAGGTTAAAAAAAAAGTTAAAATCATTATCGCCAAAATTTCTCTTTAATTGTTTGGATATAGTTGTGATCATAGAATATAGTCAGTTACTAGAAAAAGTAGACGTAATGTGTTCGGTAACAATGAACAAAGGGCCATCAATTCAATCTACGTTCACATTTTGGCTGTTTCTTTCTTTATATTTAGAATTCAATTTTACGTTGTAAAATAGGAATACTTGTTATGTAGATGTTCTATCAACCATCACGCGGGCATTAACATGACGATATGATATTTTAAACAGGACGATAATATGGTCATTTGTTGTAGTGCAGTACAAAGTAAAATTATGTAATAGCAGGATAATGAGAAAAATGCATAACTATGTACAATGAGAAATTATCAAGTAATTTCCGTCTATTTGAGAACATTGAACAAAGGGTCATCAATTCAATCTACGTTCATATGTTGGCTATTTCTTTCTTTATGTTTAAAATTCGATTTTATATAGGAATAGTTTGTTATGTAGATCTTATATCAACAATTACCAAGGCATGGTCATTAATATTTCGACATGCTATTTTAAAAAGAATCATAATATTACCAGTTGTAGTAGTGTTTCACAGTGTAGTACAAAGTAAAATTACGAAATAACAAGATGATGAGAAATACACTAAACTATGTACAGTGAGAAGTCATCAAGTAAAGGAATTTCCGTTTTTGAGAACACTGTCATTAAACTGTAATGCCTAACGTCCGCTTCAGGTTGAGAGTTACTCATGAAAATTACTCATGAATTATGAAAGTTATGGAAAGTTTCATAAATGAATCAGGCAAGTCAATGGAATTTATAGAGAAGAAATATGGTCGACAAAATGAAATGAACATATGATGCGAGGTCTTTAAAATACATGTATGTGAAACAGATTTTTTGGGAGGGGGGGGAAGGAGGAACATATTTTCGATGCTTACATGTAGGACAGGAAAAGCGCGATTATAATGCAGTTAGAATACCGACTTAGGACGGTCATTTCATATGAAAATAGTCAATCAATCGGTGTGGTTAAGAAAATGGTCAAAGGAGATGGCGTTGTAAGTTAGTTTGTGATATCAGAATTGAGAATACAGTTCAATGAGCAAGAATTTTCTCTTACACTTAGTCAGAAATAATGGGGGGGGGGGTTATTTGTTAGTTTAACAGTTTGTAGCCCATGACAATCCACATATCTCAGAATGTTGCTTTGATTTTAAAACTGGATATAATGGAAATAAGAAAATGCATTGCATACCCAAATAAAAGTTCTACCTTGACTCTTGCTCTGATTTTAGCTAACATGAAAGAGAAGGCAGAAGGCATGTGGCAAATCTGTATGCCAACAAAGAACAAGGACATGTACATAAAATATGATAATAGTCAAATAAACACAGAAAACTATATCACAAAAATATTCAATTGAACTGCAGCTTCGATACCGACATAACAAACGTCACTCAGTTGGTGTGGTTAACCGATTAACGAACGCCCACCTTCTAACTCATCGCAAAAGCTGCACAATCAAAGGGCAGGTATTTAAAAATGTATAAGTAATCCACAGTATAGAAAAAAAGGTCTAAGGTTTCTCAAGACGATAGGTCAAAACAATTATATGGAGTAATATGTTAGTATCAAAAATATGTTAGGCATAGGCGACATCATCATAAGTAAACTGTGCTCTGTCCGTCTGTCTGTTCGGATTCTTGATATGTAGGAGTCCCGACTAACAGTCCGACTAACAGGCTCAGAACCTTGTCTTATCTGAAAAGGTTTGAACAGGATGAGTCATCGAGTCCTCATTTCCCTTTTAGTCAGCGCGCAACACCCAAGTGAAAGGCTGTAGAAGTCCAATACGCTATATAGCACCAATGGTCTTTGCGATGATTTTGGGGTCATACTGTCGATGCGTTTAAGTACTTTATGAGCAATCGATTGGAAATTATCGGAACTTTAGTAGGTCACCATAGAAATTGGAATGAGAAATTCCACTGGATACGTATTGTTAAAAAATCACATTTCCGAAATTAGATAAAATGTCTAAATAGATCTGTTATATTTACCCAAATTTTTTCCAAGTTTATGATCTCTTTAACCCTGAGTCAAACGTTTGAAAGTGGTATGAAAATGTTTTCCGTAAAAATACAAAACGTTAGTTCAGACTAAAGCAAACTGATCCAATTGACTAATATAAATACCATATGATGGGAGTCTAGAGACATCACCATCTAAATACCCTTATTTAGGCGGTGATGTCTCTAGACTCCCATCATATGATATTTCTATTAGTCAATTGGATCAGTAATAGGAAATCCCAAAGTCGTCACTCTTATCATATATCTTTGTATGGATAAAAATTTTAATAATTAAGTCCAAGAAAGGTGTAATTGTATGAAAATGACAATCTATAGCAAAGAGAAGCTTCTAAAAAGGGTGCATCCATAGGCGACAGGGATAAGTTTTCCTAATTTAGTAATAGTTTATATTGTCAATATATCATACTAATACATAGTATACGTTATAATGAATATTCCGTTTTATACATCCATTAAAATCATTTGTAGCTGTAGACATGGCAAGAACCAAGTGTATCAAGTACCAAGTAGATGTACATGCGAGACATGCATACATACATGCACATTGTATCTTCTTTAAAAATTACAACAATGTTTTAATGTAGCATGTAAATAGTGACTATGCTTAAATTTGTTTGTTTTGCTTTCTACTTATCTCATACTATTGCAAATTTAGTATGCATGTTTTTGCTTTATTTTACATCTTGAATTATATAAATGATTAAAAATAAAAAATTAAAAGAGTTATACGATTATTATGAAAAAGGAAATGGATGAAGTCGAATTAAATGTGCTGTCAACACCAGAAATGAGTCATTTTTTATGACCTTGATGTTGCTAAAGAACAGATTCTTAAGAATACTAAAGAGAAAACTGAAGACATATGACAAAGCTGTATGACAAGAATCACCTAGGATATGCACACAAAAAAAAAATATCATCAAAATGCTGGAGATTCTAGTTGGCAATATTTTTGCAATTTGCGGAAAAAGATTATTGGCTTTCCGTTGGGTGCATACGGAGCCCTCTCCTGGCCGATTTCTTTTTACTGCTACGGAAGATAATTGATTCAGTAATTTGCTCACAACAAGAATGAAACAGTAAATATTTCTATCCCGCTGAACCTGAAATCAAAGACACGACAGAGAGCAACACATCTGCTGCATTTCTAGACTTGCTCTTGGCTCTCGGTAGAGATAGGCAGCTACACACCACCCCTTTGACCGTGTATAGTGACGCCCTTTTACCGATTTGACAAGTTACCTATATGATGATGCCATCGAACAAGACAGGTATGTACGGATAATTTGCTATTGGTGTAGCATTCTATCAGGAGACGTTTAATCTTTGTTAGTAAACAACACAACTAATGTATAAATTGGCACAGAGGAAAGTGTATGTTCTGCATTTAAAAGCGAAGGGTAATAATGCCTTTCCTCATTTACAACCATATGCACATATTTTCGTGGTTTTCCTGCACGAACGTTAAGAATGACCAGAGCATACTCATTGTATGAATGACTTTTAGAAATTAGGTGTTTGTTTATTGCCAGCCCAGCTTTCGAATACCGACCTTTGTAAAGGATTTGTGTGAAGGACGGAATCCACTGTGAAAGTGGAGATGCTCACTCCCCTAGACACTTAGTTTCATTCAGTTTGGGAGTCCCAAGTGTTCGTGGTAAAACGCGTGCCTTATACAAGGATTATTAAAATATATGGACAAATAGAAAAGATGTAGAGGTGACCAAATCTTTCGGTTTCTTGTTCACCTTCCTTACTGGGTTCTACTGTAATACTACTTTATTACATCATTTTATTTATCATGACTTTTTACATATTGTGACTAGGGTTATACTGTTCTGACTTTATATGACCACAAGTTATACCAGCTTGCATAATCCTATGACATCACAACGGATGTGACCAGTCAGCAGGGGATGCTCACTCATTGTATTTGTCCATAATCTTTAAAGCACCTCCAATGTGTATTCAAACTGGCAATGTGTTTATCATAAATTTCGTTCATTCCTACACTTATTACTTTCAATTTTCTTCTAACGGGCGATATTACTACTTTCCGCAAGTGGACATTAAACTTTTATTCTGCGAACATCATTAATAACTGAGTTCAATTTACAATGCCCTTGACAACTATAGCATCTTATTAACTGTAACATCATTCTTTTGCAACACTGTCAAACCGTCAACAGCTTTGAACACCTTAACTGTAGATTACCAAATATTCATACATCATACATCCCGACAGTGATACATTGTGTTGTTGCATTCATACACACACACACACATACTAGTATATATATATATATATATATATATATATATATATATATATATATATATATATATATATATATATATATATATATATATATATATATATATATATATATATATGTGTGTGTTTGTGTGTGTTTAATATATATATATATATATATATATATATATATATATATATATATATATATATATATATATATATATATATATATATATATATATGTGTGTGTGTGTGTGTGTGTGTGTGTGTGTGTGTGTGTGTATGTGTAAAATATATATATATATATGTGTGTGTGTGTGTGTGTGTGTAAAATATATATATG